>CM053601.1:153559311-153602256 GCA_028646575.1 Pseudocheirus occidentalis | reverse complement strand
TCCACGTCAACAGGGGAATTCACACCTTTTCACCAATGGACAGAGTTCTATACTTAACCCTAAGTTACTAGGATCTACTTAACCCTAAGTATATGATCTGCTTAGCCCTAAGTATCTGATCAAACAAATTGATTACCATTACACTCATCTGTAAAGTGAGGGGGCTGGACTGAATGGTCCTTCCCAGGTCTAAATCCAGGATCCTATGACTTGAGTCACTTATGGCCCAGTGTCCCTAGAAACCATGACTCGATACAAAGCCAGAGCTCTACTACCACTGCAGGTGGCATTTAGCGGGATTTCATTTAGGTCCAAGGTGTCTGGTTCAAGTCTTCAGCCGGATGACAAAGACTTCTACTTTAAAAATAGCAGAATAAAAGCAAATTGCATGCTTCTAAAAATAGCAACATGTCAGGAAAGAGAGCCAACCACTTTGATTCAAAACTGTATTACTGACATGTCATTCATACTAAAACCATAACCACAAGCAGCAAAGCTGTAACTGTGTTCACAAAGTACCACTTGATTTTGTTATATTTAACCCCAAGGAGAGGCATCATGGCAGAGTAACTCCAACCTTGCAGTCAGAGAGTCCAGGGTTCAAATCCTACCTCTGACACTCACTAGGGGCGCTCACTGCCCCATTCCACTCTCTGAGCCTTGAACCTGCAGACAGGGACCTGATCCCCGATGATAGAGGGAGTTTCCAAACAAAGAGTTCTCCACATGGATGCAATCAGAGCTCCAGAACAAAACAAAACCCTGAAATAGTACTCTCTACATAATAAGGAACAGGGCATACTAAATGCATTATCAGTTTGAAGACTTTCTCTTTATGAGACACACAGAATTTGAAACTGCAGGTAAAGAAATAGGTAAAATGTTTACATAATTTAAAGAGAAATGTATTTGTCAGCAAAGGCACTCTTAGTCGGTTGGTCAATAAACATTTCTTAAGCACCTACTAAGTGCTAGGCAATGCAGTAAGCAAGGGGGATCCAAAGAAAGGTAAATAAAATTCAGTCTCTGCTCTCTCAAGAAGCAACATGTAAACAAGTGTCCAAACAAAGATATTTGTCCTACAGGATAAATTGGAAATAATCAACAGAGGAAAGGCTTCCTGTAGAAGGTGGGTCCTTGGCTGGGCCTTGAAGGAAGCCAGGGAGGGCTGGAGGCAGAGAAGGGGGGGGGGGGCCTTCAGGCAGGGACTGAGACCAGTGGCGGGGCCCAGGAGACAATGAGTGATCTCAGCAAGGGTTCCAACACCCCTGGATCTCAGAGTACCTGGGGGTGCAAGATGTAAGAAGCTGGAAAGGTAGGAGAAGCAGCAGGTATGAAGGACTTTGAAGAGCAGACAGCTTTTACATTTGATACTAGAAGAGATGGGGAGCCACTGGATTTTACTGAATAGGGAGAAGAAAAGGTTGACATGGCATGGTCAGACCTTCCCTTTAAGGAGACAACTTCAGACAGGAGAGCAGAGGCGGGCTGGTCTAGGGTGGGATTTGTGGCTGGGAGACCAACCAGCAGGGGATTACAATGATCCAGGTATGAGGTAATTCGGGTCTGTACCGGGGCGGGGGCAGTGACCAAGAGAGAGAAGGCGGGGTGTTCAAGAAAATGTGATGGGGCTAAAATTAGCAAGTCTTTGCAAAAGACTGGATGTGGAAGGAGAGGGAGGAACTGGGCATGGCGGCTAGCTTAGAAGCCTGAGTAGGCAGGAGGATGGTGAGACCCTCAAGAGTGACAGGGAAGCTTTGAAGGGGGGTAGGTTGGGGGGGGCGAGGGCCCAGGTTGGGACATGCTGAGTTTGAGATGTCAAACAGGCAGCTGGAGATCCTCGCCTGGAGGTCAGCAGAAAAAAGAAGCATTTATGAATAAATGGTGCCCAGCGCCATGCTCAGCATTTACAAATCTTGTCTCATTAAATCCTCACAACACTGGGAATAATTTATTATTATCACATTTTGTACCTCCAAAAAGTGAGGCAGACAGAGATTTAATTTAAGCAACTTGCCCAGGGTCACACGGTCAGCATCTGAGGCTAGATTTGGCTTCAGGTCTCCCTATCTCCAGGCTCGGCATGCTTTCCGTCATACCACCTCACTGCCTCTAAGGACAGAAATGAAAGAGCAGAGAGGCCGAGGAGAGGAGGGCCCAGGACAGAGCCTGAGGGACATCCACAATTAGTACCTGTGATACGGATAATGACCCTGAAAGGAGACTGGGAGGTTGGAGAGTCAGAAGAGAGGAATGTCACAAAACTTAAAAGGGAAGAAGAGTATTAAAGAGAGGCCAACAAGGAGGGAAACTGAGAAAAGGCTGTGAGATGTGGCAATTCAGAGAGATTTAGTAAAGCTGCAGAGAGCAGTTTCAACTGAATGATGAGGCTGGAAGCCAGAGAGCAGAGAGTTAAGAAGAGAAGGAGGGGAAAGGAAGTGGAGGCACCTACTGTAGACGGCCTTCTCAAGCCACAAAAGGGAAGAGAGATATGGGCAGGAGCTATCAGGGATGGAGGGACCACGTGAAGATTTTGGGAGGATGGGGGCGATACGGGCATGTTTGTAGGCAGGGAAGAAGCCAAGAGACAAGGAGATAAGCGAGAGAATGAAAAGGACAGAAGGAGCAATCAGCTGGAGAAGATGGGATAGAATCACTCGTGCAGGCAGATGAGGGTACCTGGGGGTAAGGAGAAAGGGACAGCTCATCAGGTGAGACAGGTAATGGAGGAAATAGTGGCAGAAGGCATCTAGGTGATGTGATGAAGAAGGGAGAAGAGGGAGTTCTAGGCAAATGGCCTCTATTTTTTTTTCCCCCAGTAAATTATAAGGCTAGATTCTAAGCTGAGAGGGTAGTGGGGAGGAGGAGCTCTGAAAGGTTTGAAAAGGGAAGAAAGGGTTTAGAAGGGCTGCTGTGGTAAGAGGGATGGGAAGTTAATTAGGGAGACTATAAAAAGGACTGCTTTGCAGCACGAAGGGCCCAGCTGAGGTTATGCACATAAATCTGCAGTGGACCCAGCCAGCAATGTTTCTGATTTTCTCTAGCTTTAGTCATGAGTGAAGAAATAAAAACAGCAGACGGGCAGACAGTAGGTTTTGTGCACTATTCTCTTCATCTATTTCCACTGGCAGATCATAGCCCACAAGCTACAGTGGTTTTTTGTTTTGTTTTTTTTTAAGAGGCAGTTTTAATGCTGTTTCGTACAGATATAGATGAAGGAGGTTTTAAATCAAGGTATGCCTTCATTTAGGAAAACCAAATACAGGTACAGGCAACCACAACAAGGCAAAGAGGAACCACTGAAAATTCAGGGGAAAGTAAGTGAATGAGAAAATTTCTACTAAATTTTACGTAAGTTCAATTATTCAAACATTTAAGTTTCTACTAAGTGCTCAGCCTGTGGACTGGTGATCAATGGGGAAAACAGTCTCTGGAATAAAGTAAATAGAAAGTAATCTGAGAAGGGAAAGAACCCTAGCATTGAGAGAAGAAAGGGATCTGGAAAGACTTCACAATGGGAGGCACCTGAGAAAGAGAAAGTTTCTGAAAAGTGCCAGGAGGGAGCACCTTTAGGATGGGATACAGTGTGTGGGAAAACACACTGGAGAGGGAATGACAAATTTAGGGACTATCTAGTTTGGCCAGAATAGACTACATGGGAACATGAAATGTAGCTTAAAAAGTAAATTGGAGCCAGATTAGGTAGAACCCTAAAAACCAGCCAAAAGAATTAGTATTTTATCCTGGGAGAAGCAGAGAACTACTGAGCAAGCAGATGGAAGACCAATCCATCAGGAAATATTCTGTCCGGGATGTAGTGGCTAGACTGGAGTCAGAAAGACCAATTACAAGTCTATTCCAGTGGTCCAGACAGGAAGATCCTGAATTCAGTTGGAGTACTTGTGAGTGAAGAAAAGGCTACTGAAGAGGTGCCATGGAGGTAGAACCTCTAGAACTTAGCAACCAACTAGACATGGAGAATGAAGCAGAGGGAAGAGTCAAATGTGACCCCAAGGTTTTAAATTTGGTGATAGGAGAGGACAATAATGCAAGCCACTAAACAAACAAGTCTGGAAAGGATGGATTTGGAGGAAAAACTATGAGCTCCATTTTGGACATGTGGAATCTGACTTGCCAAAACATGAAGCAGGAAATAAAAAAATCCAGCAGGCAGCTGGTCATTCCAAACTAAAATTCTGGAGACATTAGGGTTGGATGTACAGTAGAAATCTGGAAGGCACAAAAGCTCAAAGCTGAGAGGAATTTCTGAGGCCTCCACCAAAAGGCAGCCTATTCAATTTACTTCAAGCCTAACCCTAACCTTGCAAAGTACACCTATCATTTCTAATTCTGCCCTCTGCAGGGGAGCAAAACAAATGTGATCCCCCTTCTACGTGATGCCCCTTCAGATACAAGGGCACAGCTAGCTCGTCCCCTCTAGGTCACCTCTTCTCCAAATGAAACAAAGCCATTTCTTTCAGACGGGCATCACCTCCAGGCCTTCATCACTCCGACAGCCCTCCCAGGATGGTTTCTAGATGGTTTAGCAATGTCCTTTCTAAAATGCGGCACTCAGTAAGTGCAGTGTTCCAGGTATGGCCTGACTGGGGCTGAGAACCAGCGCTGGTGAACGTATCCTCTCTTACTGCACCAGCAGGCTGCCCTGACTTTTCTGGCTGCATCCCTGCCTTCTGAGTCTGCTTCACATAATAGTAAGTATCCCTAAAGATGCTAAAATACTCTTTAAGGGGAGATTTACTTCTTCTAACAGCAAAAAAAAAAAAGTCACACAGTGTGACTTTTTAAAAAGTGATTTTAATACACAAATATATCATAACTTCCATGTCTGTCTAAGTGCTAACCCCCTCACATCTCACACCCAATAGCTGATTGTTGTTTGTCCTTCATTCTCAAAGAGGACCTTGAACTCAGGAAGGTGATGTCAAGACTTGTAAGTGAATTGGATTTAACCGAGACAAGGTTCTGCAAAGACACCAGCTTCATTCTCCCCTCCAGAGCCACCTGGGTCCAGAGGCCAGTTATAAATCAGGCTGACTGGAGGTGGCCCCCAGTCTTTATCTAGGACACAATGCTGCCATTATTCAAGACATACCTGGAATACCTCTTTGGGAATCACCTTCAAAGCCACCAAAGCGGTCCTTTCAAACAGCCATAGCCTTTATAATCAGCACCATTTTATACTTAATATCAATGTATATGCAGAGCCTGTATCAGATTCTACCATTTTGTGGCCGGGTGAGGAGAGGAAAGGGGAGAAAATTTAAAACTCAAAAGCTTGTCGAACTAAATGTTGAAAACTAAAAATGATTTTTAAAAAAAGAAATGAAAAGAAAAAGCTTTGTAAATGGTTAAGGTGCTATATGTAAAAGTGGGAGGTCAGACTGGATGGATAAAAAACAAAAACAAGCGCAATCAACTCCAAGTACAATACTTCAAGCCTTTGAAAAAAATAAAATGATGTTACACAGAAAAAAATGTTTTTAATTAAAAAAATAATTAGCATCATTTTGTATCAAATAAATTTTAGCTATTTACAAAAATCCAATCTAATGATGTTTGAAAGTTTGCTTTTAATCCCTTTCCAACTTCTTACACACCCTCTTGGGTGGGTTGGCGTTCTCTGATTTGCACAACATAGCTACTTCTCAAAAGATAGTATTTAACCCTTCTGGGCAAAGTATTTCTTTAAGGATGAAGATTTACTATCATCACTGACATTAGAAATAACATGAAGATGAAGCAAAAAGCCAATGTCAAAACAGAATTTCCAAAGATGTTTTAAGCAATGGTGGAATCACTGGAATAAATGCCTTCTTCTGGGACAACGCTGATTTGATATTGCAGAGTTCTGACGAAATTTGTTAAAAAAAAAAAAAAAAAGAAAAAAATCATTACTTCCCTCCCCACCCAGTACAATGGAAGTAAGCTCCTTGGGGGGAATACTTGTTTTATCCGAACACCCCCGAGCACCCTGCCTTGCCAACATAGAATCAGAACTGTAGTCACTGGTGACTATATATTCATTTTTTTAAAGCCAAAGGTATAAGAAATTCAGGAGGCCTTGACAAAGGGCACATAACAAAGGCATGTTTGTTTTTTCCCCATGTTTGGTTGTACTTTGCTAAAACGGTTTTATTTTGTTCCTTATTTTGTTCCTTGTCTTCATTGATGTAAGTTTATAATAATTTTAAAAACTGATTTGTTTACTTTTAGTTCACAAGATTCAGTTCCACAATCCCTTGAATTTCACATTTTTATAATAATTTTAATAATTAACTTTCGGAAAAGTCTTGACAAATGTGTCCATCCTGAAAAGTCGCATGGAAGGTTCCTCTTCTTTCCTCTGACATAGCCGCCTGCCCATTCCTCCAGCCTGAGTTTTCTCCCTTGCTCACTTCCCTCAATACACAGGCAATCCTTTTTTCATGAAAAAAGCTCTTGGCAGAGCTAACAGCTACAGTCAAACCACGGAGGGAAGGGGAAGAAAGAGCGGGGCTGCTCAAGGTAAGAAATGCTTTACCCAGAAGGGTTAAATACTGTCTTCTGAGTTCAAACTTCCACTAGTTCCAGCCTTAACAGAGAAGTAACTTAATGTCGTGCAAATCAGAGAATGCCAACCCACCCGAGAGGGTGTGTAACAAGTCGCAAAGGGAGTAAAATCGAACTTCCAAAAATAGGTGTCGCCAACCAAGCGCATCCCCACCCCCGCAGAGGCTATTCAAACCTGCTATTAACTCCTTCACTTCCGAGGTGTACAGACCGCAGCTGCGACCAACGGGCAGCCAGGGGGAGAAGGGGGAACTAAGCAGAACTGGGGCACCGGAATTCTTCTGGTCAAGTCCGGCTCTGCCTCCCCCGCCCTCACGAGCCGGACAAGCTCAGCCAGCTCCTCGGGGGCTGGACACACACTCGGGAAACCAGAACCCGTGCGGACTGAAACGCGTGCACACGCGCACGCACGTTCGCCATAGTAAAACTTACACAACCAGAGCCCGTGCAAGGCTGAAACACACACATGCCGCACACCTTGGACTGAAAAACACAAGGCCAGAACCTACACATGCACACGCGTACGCGTACGCGCACACACACACATACACACATGCGACTGGAAAACACACACAAAACCAGAACTTTTGGAGACTGAAACACAAACCCAGAACCTTTACACATACACTCCAGATTGAAAAATACATACACAACCCAGAACCTTTATACATACACACCTGACTGAAAATACACACACACGTCCCAAACTGAAATGCACACACACGCGCACATACACACACACCTATCATCCTCCAGCCTAGACTCGGCCCCCCCCAGCCTCAGTTTACCCACTTGTCCAATGAGGGGATGGGCCCAGACCCTCCCACGTGCTGGGGGGCTCAGCTCAGCCATTCCCCAACAGCGCGGGAGCAGTCTTGGGCCGGACCTCGGTGGGCCTCAGTTTCTACCTCTGTAAAATGAGTAGGGGGTCCGGGACTAGTCGGCCTCGGGGCCATGGGATGAAGCAGCCCAGGTCAAAAGGTCGGGGAGGCCGAATCCTAGCCGATTTCCCCCTCTTCCGCCCCCGCCGGACAGACGGACAGGCCACCCCGGCGGGGTCGGGGGTCCGAGGCGCCCACCTTGAGCTGAGACTTGGAGACTTTGCCGCTGCGATCCAGGTCAAGCGCGGTGAAGGCGTGCCAGATGGCCTTGAGCAGCTCCTCCTTGAGGCCCCCCATGGCGTGGCCGTGGCCGTGACCGTGACCGTGACCGTGAGCCCTAGATTCTCCAACCAGCACAGAGTAGCCCAGCCGCCTCCAACACCGCCCCCGGGACCCGGGCTGCACAGCCGCCGCAGTCAGCCAGCAGGCTCACTCCCCCCGCCCTCCCGGTCACCTGACCTTCGCCGCGCCCCGCGCCCCGCCCCCCACTCCGAGCTGGGGTGGAGGCGGGGGCGTGCGGAGGCGCCAGGGGCGGAGTCTGGATCGACTTTCAAGGGCCAGAGCTCGGCCCCGCCCACGTCTCCCGGGAGCGCGCGTGGACTACACTCTCGGCCGGGCTCCCTGAGGCCCTGCCCCCTCCCGCCTACCCTGGATCAGACCTCCGAGAGCGTGGGAGCATCGCTGCACGAGCCGCCTCGGGGGGCCTCCCTTTTCACCCAGGGGAACCCTAAAGGCAGGGCTCAGGTCCCCTTTTGCAGTGTGCGGAAAGCCGGTGAAACCTGGAATGGGTCGGAAGAGTGCGAGGCCTTGGACTGCTGCTGTGCGGCCCGGGGCGAGCCGGCCTCATTTTCTTCCCCTGGACATGATGATAGCACCTGCCTCCCAGGATCCTTAGGAGAATTCCATGAAATAATGGCTGCAAAGCGTGCCCGCCGTATGTAGGAGGTGCTTAATAAAAGTTATGCCAAGCAGGGGAGAAATGTGGGAGGAGGAATGGGCAAGTAGGGACGGTTTCATAAAAGAGGCTAGTTTTCAGGGTTTTGGAGAAACTGCCATTTTTGACCACAACTTTCGAAGTCCTTTCATAACCTCCTACTGTTAAAGAAAAGGATGTGCTGCTCATAGGTCTTTGTCTTCTATTGAATGTCATCTCAAGTCTCCTGTGCTTCTGCAGAATGAGATGCAGGGACAGTCAGAGACCTAAGAGGAGTATTAAGCCTGGAAAGAAGAGCCTCAGAGGTCAGCTAGGACATTCCACAGACAAAGAAGAGGGAAGGAAAGGAACTTGCCCAGGGTCTCCCAGGAAATGGTAGAGCTGGGCTTCCGACCTTTGTCTCCCGACTGATCCTAGGGTTCTTCCCACTCTGGTATACTGCCTTTCATAAAACCAGTGATCGACGATGCCAGACGCACTTGAGAATCCGACTGGATGAGTCCAGCGCCTTAGTTCCTCTAGAAGATGAAACTGATCATCACTCTAACCATCCTGTACTTCAGGAGGTAGCTAGGTGGAGAAGCAGATAGAACGCGGGACCTGGAGTCGGGAAGACCAGACTCAAATGTGGCATCAGAGGCTTACTAGCAATGTGACTCTGGGCAAGTCACTTAACTTCTGTCCCTCAGTTTTCTCAGCGGTAAAATGGAGATAATAATAAAACTTCCCTCTCACGATTGTGGTGAGGATAAAATGAGGCAATATTCATGAAGTACTGGGCAAACCTGTGAAAGCACAATATAAATACTATTCTATTGGAGACTTCTATCAGCTCTTCTATCAGCATCTGGCACAGGGTATGGTGAGAGCAAATGTTCAATCAGTATCTGAAGACACTTAGTAGCTGTGTGATCCTGGGCAAGTCGCCTAAGCCTGTTTGCCTCAGTTTCCTCATCTGTAAAATGGGCTGGAGAAGGAAATGGCAAACTGCTCTAGTATCTGTGCCAAGAAAATCCCAAATGATGTCATGAAAAGTAGGATATGACTCAACAACAACAAAGACAGTTTTGATAATGAAAATGAGGACTGTAGTTCCAGGATCCCGATGTGGTGGAAAGGTCATTGTACAAAGGAGTCAGAAAGACTGTAGTTCAGGATTTTATATTTACTAGTTCTGTGTCCTTGGGCCTCAGTTTCTTTATTTATTTTTAAAAAAAAAGGTTTTAAAAAAAAACCTCTGCCCCAACACCTTCACAAGGTTGCTATGAGGACCAAATGAAATAATATTTGGGAAACTGGAAAGAACCATATGTATATGAAGCAGGGAGAGGATCTGGGGTCAACCAAACCCACCCATCGTTTTCCCCCCAGCTTGCTAGTTAACTCATTGCCATGTTGGGTCTTATCATCATACAAGAGTTCTACAAATTCTGGAGTAATCCAGGAGTATGTTTGGGTATTCATAAATTGCTAAAATTTAAACCTCTATCACTATCACTTAAGGTCAGAGCCCCCACCCCCAGTTCATCAGATATAATTTATTCAGTGAGGGTAAGACCTGGGTGAGAAAACTCTCTCTACCAATGCAAGTCAATACTTTCTCTTCAAGTTAAAGTCTTAGAAAGTTGCCTAGAATATTGAGAGGTTAAATAGCTTGTCTGAGATCATAGCACAGAGATAGGACTTTATTCTGGATCATTTGGACTCTCTATCCACCATGCCATAATTCTTCAGGCCCAGGCAACCTCACTTCATTCAGACATAGGAATGAGTGACATACTTATTTAATAGACTAGAGGAAAAAAATCTCCCCATAAGCAATGGGCTTTCAAGACTGTGACAATACAGAAGAGAGAACCCCAAGCCCCTCAGGGTATCCTATAATCCTGAGAAGCGATTTCTCCAACACAGCTTTGGGAAAGTAAGCCAGACTATATTGACTAGACATATATAAGGTGAGAATAACCCAATGAAGCAGAATCGCTGTCTTCTCTGAATTGAGCCCAGAAAATCTAAAAAATAGGCAGAAAATAGCCAATATCACTAATTTCCAAAGATGTAATGCTTGGTTTTCTTTTGGAATTGTTTCTTAAAGACAACACCCTTATTAAATTCCTTAACTCTTTCAAAGAAAAGGAATGAGGAAAAAGGTATGAAAATGAGAAAGGAGGAGTAGGAAAGTCAGAGGAAAGTACCCTCAAAAGGCAAGAATAAGAATGGGAACAAGAAGGAGGCAGGAAAGGAAAGAAGAAAACAGTAAAATGAAAGTGTCAGGTAAAATGAAGATCTGGGGAGAAGGGAAAGATGAATGGGAGTTGGGGATGATGGAGACAGAGAAACATTTTGTTTTCATTACGTGGCCCAGAAGACCATTGCCAATCTGCCACCATCTCTACCACGTTTTAATATTTCCTTTACCAAAATATAAAAATAAAAATAAATATTTCCTTTACCATAAGACTAGTGATCCTTACCTTTCCAAATCCCTCATCCCTGTGGCTTTGCCCTCACTTATGAACTTACTCCATTATGTATACATCAATACATTAATTATATATAATAACACATAATTATTTACATATTTGTCTTACTCCTCCCCCACTGGATTCTGAATTCCTTGAGGGTAGATAGAGACTCTGTGTACTTTCTTTGTTTTCCCAGTACCTCACACATAGTAGGCATTTTAGTATCTGTTTTATTGAATGGAATTCAATACCCATGCTTCGTCCTTTTAGGCTCCTTCACAAGTCAACAAATTAGAAGAAACAAACATTTTTAAACTCTGACTCTAAGATTTTCTTAGATTATTTATCATTCCTGAGTGTTTTTCTTCATTTGAACCTACATTATTCCTCTTGCTGGGTGCTATGAGAATCGGATGAGAGTGTTCATATAAAGCGTTACAGAAATAACAGCTACTTTTATGATTGCCAGCCTCAGTGATGGCTAAGATCTCTTCTGGTTCTAAACATCAGATGACCCTCCTTCTATTTCCCTGTCTCTGGAGGCTCTAAGGAGGTATTTTGAGGCCTGTGTTCAGATGAGAATTCAGGGAGAACAAGTAGTGTCCAAAAGGCCTGCCAAACATGTCAGTTAAGTCTTGAGTCTTTATCTTCCTAAAAGGTCATTATTGTCCCTAATCATTGCTTATGATCTGGCAACAGGAAGCTAGAGCTACTGTAGGACGGCTTAACTGTCTTGGCAAAGATCCCAACACCCTCACCCTACCCACCCCATCATCTTATTTTATCAACAAACACAGGTAAAAACATTTGTGGACTGAATAACAAAGTTCTGAAGAGGGAGGAAAAAAGATGTATACTCCTGCCTCCATCGCCTGAATTCAATTAATTTAGTTTAACAGACATTTATGGAAGTGAGAATCCCCAACTTTGACCTGACCAAGTAGTAAGCTGAATGAAATGGTTTTTCTGAATCAGGGGGACAACAGCTCTAATTTTTAAAAAATTTAGAAAGTCAAGTCTTGAATCAGGAGATGGAGTGTCTTGAGTAAGGAACAGCCTGGAAGCCAGTTACTGGATCTCAGAGTAGCTAGAGGAGAATAAATTATAAGACCAGAAAGTAGGAAGGGTTCAGATTAAAAAGGGTTTTAAAAGTCAGAGGACTTTATATTTGATCCTAAAGGTCCTAGAGGAAGCCACTGAATTTTATTGAGTAGTGAGTGTGACATGGCCACACCCGAACCTTAGGAAGTAGCTAAGCTTTTTCTACCCTTTGACCCAGTAATTCCACTACTGGACATCTATCCCAAGGCGGTCAAAGGGAGAAAAGGAAGATCCCATATATATCAAAATATTCATAGCATCTCTTTTTGCGGTAGCAGAAAACTAGAAACAAAATATGCTCCCATCAACTGTGGAATAGCAGAACCAATTATGGAATGTGAGTATAATAGAATGTTATTGTACTAAAGTAAAACAACAAATATGAGGACCTTTTAATTGCCTGATTATTACTAATTAGAGAAGCATGGGAAGGCATGGGAAGGCTTGTAGCAACTGATGCAGGGTATAGAAACAGAAATGGGGGAGAAATAGGCACAATGCAAATGAAAACAACACTAAAGGACATTAGATTTATTATTATTGTATCTGACTCTTTGTGATCCCATTTGAGGTTTTCTTGGCAAAGATACTGGAATGGTTTGCCATTTCTTTCCCCAGCTCATTTTACAGATGAGGAAACTGAGACAAACAGGGTTAAGTGACTCACCCAAGGTCACACAGCCTATAATGCCCAAGGCCGAATTTAAACTCAAGAAGATGAGGTTTCCTAACTCCAAGCTAGTCGCTCTGTCCACTTTACCACCTAGCTGCTCTAAAGGACACCAGAACCCAGATTAAATGCAGCTTTGATTCCAGAGAACTGGTGTTAAAACAGACTTCCTCTTGGAAGATTAGCTGCAAACTAAAGTTACAAAATGTCACATAAGACATCAGATACACTAATTATGTTGATTGTTTTTGCTCAACTGTTTGTTTTTCTTTACTTATAAGGGGGGAGTCTAAGGAGGTGGGGTGAGGTGATAATGGAAAATGAATATGGTGTAAAAAACAAGAGTCATCAAGATATTAAATAAGTACGAAGGACAATTAAAATAAGTGACATAAAATAAGTCACGTGTCTATAACACTTTAAGATATACAATCTTATATAATATACAAACAATTAATATATCATAAATACTATTATCCCTTTTTGCAAAAGATGCTTGCTCCTTGGAAGAAAAGCTGTGGCAAATCTGAACAGCATACTAAAAATTAGAACCATCACCCTGCCAACAAAGGTCTACGTGGTCAAAGCTATGGTTTTTCCAATAGTAATGTATGGCTGATTGAGTTGAACAATCAGGAAACCTGAGTGCCACAGAATCAACGTTTTTGAACTGTGGTGTTGGAGAAGACTTCTGAGAGTCTGTTGGACAGCAATGAAATCAAATCAGTCAATATTTAAAGAAAGTAATTCAGATATTCACTGGAAAGTCAAATACTGAAGTTAAAGTTTAAATACTTTGGCCACCTAATGAGAAGATGAGACTCACTGGAAAAGACCCTGATGTTGGAAAAGATTGAAGGCAAAAGGAGAAAGGGATGGCAGAGGATGAGATGGTTATCCAGTGTCATGGAAACGATGAACGTGAGCCTAAACAGACTTCAAGAGGCAGTGGAAGATAGAAGGCCCTGGCATGCTATGGAACATTGGGTTACAAAGAGTCAGATGCTACTACACAAATGAATAACATCAGCAGATGACATATTATTGCTCAATAATTACTGAATTGATCATAATATATATTCCTAGGACTTTTTGGTACATCTTTTTTCTTTACTCTTCAACCAAGATATTCTTTTCTTGTGTTTAGAGAATTTTTTCTTTAGAAATGCAACGTCAATCCTTTGCATAAAAGTATATAAACATATTTGAAGGGGTCTCTGGTGTTCTCATTCTTTGGAAATAGATATGTGATGCCTTCCATTAAGAAAGCTGGGATCAGGCTTCCTTCTCAGTAGCAGCTGGTGAAGTGCCTTGCTAATAATTCACATACTGCTGTAAACATTTAAGCCAATAATCACCGGACCTTATCTGGCCTGGCCACTGTCCAATTTTGCAGAAAAGCTAGAGTTTTAGTGAAGCTCCCTTAATATAACCATTCAGTTATTTATTACACCTATGATGTACAAGTTTTTGTTTCTTGTTTGACCTAACTTTCATTTTCGTTGTATGGGACTTCTTGTAATCACATATAGAACTATTCCACACCCACCTTCTTTGTTGGTTCTTCTGTTTATCATGATTATTACTTAAAAAATAATTATTATATATACATTTGGGTGGTTGTTGGTATTGGTTGAAGTAATTATTATTATTACTACATATATCTTTGGATGTTTTTTTGGTATTGGTTGAAGTCACCTTGTGGATTCTTAGCTCTCAAATTTATTAACAGTGTGACCTTGGGAGAATCTTGTGCCTAGCAACCAGTGACTGGCTGAGTTCTAGACTAACCATCTGAATGTTCCAGCCTCTGGGGAAGCAAGCAAAATGACTAGAAGTGAATATAATGAGGGTCCGGTGGTTGGAGGCACGCTCTCCATTCTTGTCCTGTATTGCCACGTGACTGACAGTAGAGTACACAGGGAATATGGAAGCCCAGTGGAAGGAGGAGGACTGACCCAGGAATCTCTGAAGCTGGATTTAGATCCCTGCTCTGTCACTCAGTGCCTGGGTAAGTTCTCTGGCCCTCAGCTTCTCCATCAGTAAAAAACAGGGGTAATAATCCTGTTCCAGGACAAGGCTGTTTGTTGTGAGGCTTAAATGAGATGATGTATGTTAATTGCTATATAGAGGTAAGGGAGGAAGATGGTCATTAAGGGAGGCTCCCCAAACTAGAAAGATAATTAAAATTTAGGGTTCTGAGTCACAGGGTCAGAGGTAGAAAGTATCTACTTAGTCTTTCCCATCCAACTCATACCTACCCAAGAATCCCCTCTAAGAAATCCCCAGGCTGGATAGCTTTCTCTTAAAGATTTCTAATTTGAGTGGAGCTCCCTAGCCTTCTGTGAGTCACAGACCCCTTTGACAGCCTGATAAAGCCTAAGGGCATCATCTCAAAATAATATTTGTTGCCTACATTCACAATTGAAGGAAATGTTAAGCTTCAGCCAGAAGTTGGTGAAAATAAAGACCCATCCAAATGCATGAGCCTCCTGAAATCTATCCCCAGGCCCTGAGGCTAAGAACCCTGGAACCAGGGCGTGCCCACTACCTCAAAACCATTCATTAGACTTTGAAATTGCCTTCATCATTATAAAGTTTAATAAATTAATTACATGTTTTTGCTTCTCTCTCACTCACTCTTCTTTTTGTGTGTGTAGTGAGTGATAGAAATCTGAGTCTCCCCCTCCCTGGCCCTTCTGATGAGATCACAGGGTAAGGATCTTTATCAGAAAGGGGAGCCTGCCATGGAGCAAGGTCTATGCCATGACCCCAACCAGGGAATTACAGTGATCTTATAATAGTTCCCCAATTACTGGTTCAAAATGGTGGCAGAAGCTCAGCAGCATGGACTCCTGTCAAAAGGAAGAGATCTCCATTCATGCAACTGAGAAGAATAAGGCTCTCCCCTCCTTGAACCCATCAATGCTGGAAGTCTTTTCTGACCCCTCCCCCACAGTGAACCTGAATCCGTGTGAGCCCCAAGTCTATCTCTTTTGGAGGCTTGGATTCCTGTGTATGGGTGCCAGCTTCTTAGCTTTTAGCACTTTCTGAGGTCAGGGACCAGGCTATCTATTTTACCTTCAGTATTTAGGGCCTACTGTGTTCAGAGCAGAATGCTCCAGACTGAGATTTATACAGAATTTAGCTAAGACCCAATTTATGCCTTCATGGAATATATAGTCTTTATTTTTCTTACTTTCTACTCATCTTTATTGGGGGAAAAAAAAAAGGCTGACCAAAAGTGAGAGTCTCCTGTGGCTTACAGTTTTTCTCCTTTTTTTAACACTTTTTTTCTTAAATTTTCAGTTCCAAATTCTCTCTCCTAGCCACTCCCCCACCCATTTAAGAGGCAAGCAATGACATCCATCATACACGTAAAGTCATGCAAATCATATTTCAGTATTAGCCACATTGCCAAAAAAAAAAAGGAAGAAAAATAAAATGGAAAAAAATACAGTATAGAGTCTTATAAAGAAAACACAGACACACACTGGATAGAGCCTTGACCCCATTGCCTCATTTAAGCCTCACAACAAACAGCCTTGTCCTGGAACAGGATTATTACCCCTGTTTTTTACTGATGGAGAAGCTGAGGGCCAGAGAACTTACCTAGGCACTGAGTGACAGAGCAGGGATCTAAATCCAGTCAGTCTTCCTCCTTCCACTGGGCTTCCATATTCCCTGTGTACTCTACTGTCAGTCACGTGGCAATACAGGACAAGAATGGAGAGCGTGCCTCCAACCACCGGACCCTCATTATATTCACTTCTAGTCATTTTGCTTGCTTCCCCAGAGGCTGAAACATTCAGATGGTTAGTCTAGAACTCAGCCAGTCACTGGTTTCTAGGCACAACCTGGCTCCACCCTGCCTTTCAGGAAATATCACAACTTCCTCCCTTCATGTACTCCATGATCTAGCCAAATTGGCTGCTTGCTATTTATCACATAGCATGCCTTCTCCAGGGTCTGCGCTGGCTAGCCTCCGTGCCTGGGATGGTCACCCTGCTCCTCTCTGAGTCCTAGAGAATCCCTACTCAGTTCAAGTGAGAAGGAAGGCTTTTCCTGATACCACTAGCCATGAGACGCCAATGTCTTCTTTTGTTTGTTTTTTAACATACATACACACGTATTTGTGTCTAATAGGAGCCATCTCTATGGTGAGGAGTGGGGGAAAGAGAAAAGAGAAAAAAGACATTTACATGATTTTATTATAGGTTTAAAAGCAATAGCAAGTTGTACCTAACAAATTCATGAGCAATCTTCTTTTATTATACTAATGTTATGAAAAAGGTTGGTCTTATTCTATAAATTAAATTAATTAATTAATTAAGAAGAGAATGAAAGCTTTTACTGTCA
This sequence comes from Pseudocheirus occidentalis, assembly GCA_028646575.1. Classification (NCBI taxonomy): domain Eukaryota; kingdom Metazoa; phylum Chordata; class Mammalia; order Diprotodontia; family Pseudocheiridae; genus Pseudocheirus; species Pseudocheirus occidentalis. Next base: position 153,585,276 of record CM053601.1, on the reverse strand, counting down.
CCAGTTATGAGTGCTAATGCCTTTTCTCATCTCCCCATAACTTTGTGTTTATTTTGTATATATTTTTAATAAATTCACACACATACTTTAGAGTGCAAACACCTTAAAAATTTAAAAAAAATTTTTAAAAGAATACAGACACTTCGAGGGCTGAGATTTTTTTTTTTACCTTTGCTTTTGCATCTTTAGCACTTAGCCTAGTGCATCCTGCACAGTTGCTGATAAAAGCTTGTTGACTAACTTTGCTCCGGATTTGTGGTCTGGTTGCCAAAGTCTTCACCTCTTTCCTTTTTCTGTCCAAGCGATCTGCAATGTGCCACCATGAGAATATTGCTTCTCCATCACCCTCTGCTGATCCATCCAAAGGTTCTCCATCATGCCTCCCTTCACGTGATTATATTTCATTAATATACAACGCTAGTCTGCTGCTCATCCCCCTTATATGCGTTATTTCTTTAGATTGTTATACACTTCTAAGCCCACATTGCAGTGATGGGTCTCATCATCCCATCAATTCTAAGTGATACCTAAGAGATGGAATTAGGACCTCCAGGTTGCCTTAGCCATTGCCCATCTTTTGTGCATCTGCGTACAGGCCTCTTTATTCATGCCTTTGAGGTCAGAATTTGTGTTTCTAATTCCCTTCTTGGATTTCTGACTCCTGTGAATTACTGGGCGTCTCTACTACCACCATTCTTCCTAGGTTGTAGTCACTCTCCCTGGTATCCATCTGGATTGTCGTTGTTGAGTCATTCAACCATGAACAACTCTTTGTGACCCTGTGGGCCATAGCACATCAATACTGTCCGTTGGGTTTTCTTGACAAAGATTCTGGAGTGGTTTGCCATTTCCTTCTCCAGTGGATTAAGGCAAACAGAAGTTAAGTGACTTGCCCAGGGAGACATAGCTAGTAAGTGTCTGAGGCTGGATTTGAATTCAGGTCTTCTTGATTCCAGCCCCAGCATTCTTTCCACTGAGCCACCTAGACAGATAGATAGATAGATAGATAGACAGACAGACAGACAGACAGGTAGATTAGATAGAGACAGACAGACAGATAGATGATAGATAGATAGATAGATAGATATAAAGAATTTTCTCTCTCCTTTTTCATTTAAGACCCTTTTGATTAGATTTGTAAAACTCAAGGGATATATATTTCCACTGATACTTGTTAGATAGAGTCCATCACTGGTTCAGTGCCCCTTATTTCAATATGTAGCCTCTAGATACTCCCCCAAACATAGAGTACCTCCCCAAGTTACCCTGGATTCTAGGCACTATGTGGTACATAAAATACTCAAATCACTTGCTCCACTCATGCTTCTACTTTTAAATAAGCCCCTCTAAAGCATTTATTTTTAGCCCCCAAAAGACATATTAGTTCAATTACTTACATATATCTATTTAATCAAACAGGATAGTAAATAAAGTACTAAGGAAATATTCTCCATACAAAGCAGGACACTCTAACAAAAGTGACCAAATCACCAGTAGAGAAAGGCAGACATCTAGAGAACACATGTGACCAGGGAACATACATGGAGGGCATACATATTAGGAACACCTATGAACATGTTATACACATGCCAGGAACCCATGTAGAGTATAAACCCAGAGTGGGCACATATATGTGGTGCATGTGGAGCCAGCATAGTTTATGCCTCTGATTATACAAAGCTACAAATGTTTTCCCATGACATCATCATGATGTCCTCTACCAGTTGCCACATTATGTTTCCTGGGAGTCTCTCGGGCCCCCTGCTGTTCTTTGCTTCCATCTCCATGTATCATCTCCAATTATCTTCTAGGCTCTCTGCCCTATCTCCTAAGGTGTAGTGCTTACAAAGCCTCTCCCTGTCAAGGGTAGGCTGACTGACTCCCTTTTTAGTGCCCTAAAGGTCTTCAGTTTCTTGCCTAGGACTTCATCATCATCAGCATTAATTTTTGGATTCCTTCTGGAAATATTGTTTGTCTCCATATGAATCACCAGAAGTAGGAAGAAGTAATCAGGTTTAACAAGTTTGAGAAGCTTCCTGTGACATATAAAAGCATGGGAAAGACAATAGACTTATTATGGCTCCACTGACAAATATCTGCCTCAATACATCTTTACAGGCACTTCCCCACCGCTACGTATCCCTGTTCTTAAAAACAGCTCAGTATCATTGTAGATAAGAGCGCTGGACTTGGAGTCAGAAAGACTTGAGTTCAAGTGCTACCTCAGATGAATATTATGTGACCCTAGGCAAGTTACCTTCTTCCTCATCTGTAATGAGGGCATAATAATAGCATCTCCCTCCTTCCCAGGATTCGTGTGAGAGTAAAATGAGGTATTACTTGTAAAGAGCTTAGCAAAGCTTAAAGTGCTATATAAGAGTTAGCTATTATGATTATTACTATTAATTATTCCCTTAATGGTCACTAGATGATATCACTGGTGGGGACCTATCACATCTAGTAGCTGATTACTCTTCACAGAGATAAGCTACCTGTCTATCACATAATTTCAAATACAATTCCTTTTCTCCTTACAGTATGTGAGTGATGAGAGGTAAGTGCAAAGCTGAGGACCCTCAGTACTGATGGACTTGCCACCATCACAGTATGGACATGGTAGTGACCAGTACTCTCTACTCAGCAGCTTCTTCTTCAGAGTGGACCATGTTGAAAGGTGGAAGAGGAGATTTTGTCCAGTATAACCCACCTAAATTGTGAGCTCTTTCTCCTAGATAGCTGTTCCAGAAGAACACTGGCAAGGTGGGCAATGGGTTAACCAAAGGATTGCCCAGATGGTGGTATGCAATTAGATGGATGGATAAATGAGATTATCCTTCAGTATACCTATCTTGGATAGAGCTAAGAAAATTACCTGAGGCCCCAACTGAATAGGGACATCAGACTGAAGAAGGAAAGGAGAGGGGGAGAAAGAGGTGGGGGAAGGAAGAAAGGTAGAGTGGAAGGAGAGACACAGAGTGAGACAGACAGAGAATAAGGAGTCAAGGAGTAGAACCCAGTGAAGTATGAATGCGGACATGTCAGGAAGCAGAGGAAATGTGGACCCTGAATTGTCAAAAATTCAATGTCAGGAAACCTCCAGACTCTAGTTGGAGATTTTGGGAACAGATTACTAAGGAGAATGTGGGAATATCTTTCTAGAAAGAAATTTTTGTGTAGAGTAGTTAAAAGTGAACTCTTTCAGCATTTGGCTGGCCACATATGTCTTTAAAAGGCCAAGACTAGGGGTGGGGAATCTGCAGCCTTGAGGCCACATGTAGCCTTCTAGGCCCTTGGGAACAACCTTTTAATTGAGTCCAAGTTTTACAGGACAAATTCTTTCATTAAGGGGATTTGCTCTGTGAAATCTGGATTCAGTCAAAGGGCCGTATTTGAGGACCTAGAGGGCCACAAAGGGCCTTGAGGCCGTAGGTTCCCCACTCCTAGCTAAGACTATGATTAGAAAGGTGGAAGAGAAAATTATCTTGCCTTTTGGGCTTAACTTTGTTTCTGAGCTTTCTCCCCTTCTGCCTATATGCACAAGAAAATGAAAAGGGCTTGAAGTCTATAAACTAGGAATACCTAGAACCCCAAAGTGTTCTGGAAACTATTGAGTAAGTAGGCCTTCAATGGATGATAACTAAGTATAAACCAGCCTTCAGAGGTTAAAAGTGAAATTCATAGGGAATGCTTGCCATAAGCTAGAGTGAGATCCCCCACAAAGATTCAAGCCCAGGCACTAGGACGTTCAGTCCAAAGAAAAGCTTTATCCTGAGGTCATTAACTAGCTTGGATGACCCTGCTCTGTATCCTAATGAGCTTGGTGTCTGGGCCAAAGAATCTCCTGATGGGAAGAGGAAAGCCTTTTAGACAAAACTGAAAAGAAAAAGACTGGTCATTCCATAAAGGAAAAAAGCCAGAAGAATTCCCCCCAGTCCTACCCAGGGAAAGGCTATTGCTAACCATATGGAGGAGGCAAAGGGTGGCTGCTTTTCTAGAGGAACAACAAGAGAGTGACCTTTTAATAAATAATAATAACAATGACCTGATGATAAATAAATTAATTAATTAATGGATAGGTAGATAGATAAATAAATGACTGAAAAAAATAAATGATAAATAAATCCTTCAGGCTTAGCTCCAAAAGAACATGACAGAGTCCATTCTTGTCTGAAGGAAGAGACTGCACCATCTGCTCCACAGCACACTGACATCATCAGAAGACAGAAGCAGCCCTACAAAGAACAGGTTTCCCTTCCACTTCTGTGTCCTTGACAAGTGTTCCCTAGGCATCTGTCTCTCTTTTAATGTTCCCTACATACATCCATGCGGGCAAATAGGTAGCACAGTGGAAAGAGCACCAGTCCCGGAGTCAGGAAGACTCATCTTCCTGAGTTCAAATCAGGCCTTAGATGCTTACTAACTGTGTGACCTTGGGCAAGTCACTTCACCCAATTTGCCTCAGTTTCCTTATCTGTAAAATGAGCTGGAGAAGGAAATGGTGAACCACTCCAGTATCTTTGCCAAGAAAACCCTAAATGGGGTCACAAAGAGTCAGACACGACTGAAATAACCAATCACACTTATGTCCATTCTTCCTATTAGTGATATGAGTATTTTTGTGTAGGGACTCACGTACTGTGGTTTTGGTATGAGCCCTCAAAACACTTTGAACTTAAAGTAACCTTCTCTGAGTGACCTACCTTCAGATGTTACATGGAGATCCACAATGCAATGCTCTTGTCTGGAAACAAAGGTGGATGACATGGTTCACCAGTTCTTTTCAGCCTAATATTTTAGAGACAACGGGAAGCTACACTGATTCCATCTAGCATTCTTTGCTTAAAATTGTTCATGTCCCTCTAGCACAGGAACCACAAGGCGGCCTCAGGATTTGGGGCCGTGGTCAAGCAATCAACCAAAAAGCATGTATTCAGTACTCACAGTATTACGCTAGTGCTCACTCCTTGGAGGAGAATGAACTCTACCAGGCTCTTTTAATTTAAAGTCTGAGGATCAAAAGACAAAAGTATAGCAGTCCTTACCCTCAAGAAGCTAACGTTCTATGGATGAGACAACATGTACATACACATAGAGGTAAATACGAAATAAATACAAAGGAATTCGGGGAAGGAGGGTACTAGAAAACTAAAGAGATCAGAAAAGTTCTCATACAGAAGACAGAATGAGTTGAGACCTCCAGGAGATTGGGGCTTCTAAGATGTGGATGTAAGGAGAGAAATGGAATGCCAGGCGGTAGGAACGGCAAGGAAGTCAGTTTGTCTAAACCACAGAGTACAACATGAAAGGGGTTAGTGTGTAATAAGTCTGAAAAGGTAGGTTGAGGCCAGATTGCAAAAAGTTTTCAGTTTATTTCAGTTTATTATTTCAGCCAGATTAGTTTATATTTGATTCTAGAGATAATGAATAGGAAGTCCCTGGAGTCTCGAGTAGAGAATGACACAGTCAGGCCTGGGCTTTAGGAAAATCACTGTGGAGGTTGTGTGGGGGATAGACTGGAATGGGGAGAGACTTGGCCGGTTCGGTTATAGTGATACACCAGGTGGTGAGAGTCTGGACTAAGGGTTCAAAGAAAGAGGAAGGGAGAGATACAAGAGATGTTGTGAAGGTAGAAACAAGACTGGACAATGGATGGGATATGTGCGATGATGGAGAGTCAGGTATGACAATGAGATCACAAACCTGCGTGACTGGGAGGGTGGTGGTGCCTTTGAAAGAAATTATAAAGCTTGAAAGGAAGGGTGGGTTTTGGGGGGAAAGACAATGAGCTCTGTCTGAGCTGTGGTGAACGTAAGATGTCTCTATGACATCCAGTTCAGAATGTCTAATAGAAAGTGAGCTCAGGAGAAAGACTGTTGATGGGAGCCATCCACTTAGAGATGTTCATTAAATCCATGAGACCTTCGAGGCAGGCAAGTGGTCTGGAAGTTTTTCCAGACTGGCAGCTTTTCCCAAGCAGGAGAGAGGGTGAGGAGTCCTTGAAAGGGAAAACAAGCCGTCTCTCCACCAACCACTGGTACTTCTTGCTCTTGGTTTACAAAGTCAAGAAACCAAGCCACAAAATCTGCTTTCTCCTGCTTTACTCATGTTTTCGGGCTCCATTTCTCTGAAATGAGGGTTTTGAACTAGATAATCATGGAGATGCTTTCCAGATGTAAGGACCAGGACCCTTAGATCTCATTCTTTCCTCCTACTTTATAAGATCTGCCATAGGCTTGGGTGGATAAGCAACAGAAGGAAGTGGTTCCTCCAAAGCAGGAAATTCTACCCAAAGGTCACCCAAGTTCTCTGAGATTCTGGCCCACCAACGTGTCAGAGAAACTCTTGGGAATTCCAAGTGTTTTGGCCCTTTACCCATTTTCATTTTCACTAAAGTCTCTTTTGTTCTTTTGTTTGTTTTTAATTAAGAAAAAAAAACCCTGTAGCTCAAATTCCAATGGCTCTGGACCTTCAGGGTCAAGTTCAAATCTTGAGGTATTTTCAGTAGCATTTTCTCTCTCTTGTTCACTTTCGCTCCCACCCAGTTTAAAAGACTGACTTCACTTGGGTATAAACATTCAGTTTCATGTATGATTTCAGGTAATGTCTACCTCCTCAATGGGGAGAGGAGGGACTGGAGGAGGGACAGAATTTGGAACTGAAAATAAATTTTTTTAAAAAGCATTCAGTTGCTGAAATTGCTATCAGACTCTGATGAGCAACAGCACCAAAATACTGGAGTATTTCATGGTGACTAATATGAATAATAAAATCTGACAACAGCCCACATTACCAAACCAGGATAATCTCATCCCCTTTCTACCAATTCATTTGGGAAATTAACTTCTCTACCACCACCCCATTGAAGAAGGGATATGCAAGCTTTCTCTCTGCAAACTGGAATAAGAGAGTTGAAACCTTTAGTCCCAGAAGCCTTGGCCTCCTTGCTGGAAAACTGTTCCTGATATTATCTGTTGCCTGCTACTTGCTGGTCTCCACACAATTTCTGGTTTCTCTCTACCCTGTATAGCCCCAGGTCAATACTGGAGAGCTTAACCAGCAAGGATGTATTGGTGAATGTTTAATAGCTAACACTTCAAAATGAAAAATGCATTTGACACATTTTTAAGTTTAATTTACATTAATAATATTTTCTCCATTGCTAGAAAATCAAAAATAAATAAATCAAACCCTGATTTTCCCACACTGAAAATTTAACAACCTATTTCAAGCTGACAGAGATACCCCAATTAATTCTCCAACCCTCCTCCATTCCCCCGAAACATAATCAATCTAGGGTGCTAACATAAAGTTCTTACATGCAACCCTTTGACTGTTTGTGAAGTTTGGATTCAGTCAAATGGCGGTCCTTGAGAACCAAGTGGGCCACAAGGGACCTTGAGGCCACAGGTTCCCCACCCTGGTTTAGGTTTTTTCATACACAGTCTCTTTTTGCTCCTTACAACTCTTCAGGAATCCTTCCCCAATGCTCAAGGTGCTCCCTCTCCCCTTCAGTGGATTCTACTCCTCCCTTCCTCTTGGGATCTATCAATATGGTTCACGTTTCTAGGGTGTTTTAGGCCTGACGGCATTATAGGCAGGCAGCCTATTTCTCAAACTCCTTCTCCACAAAAGCTGTGATTGGTGTAAGCATAATTATCCCCATCTACACAAATAAGCTGAGGATCAAAAGAATTAAACCGCACGGTCACACAGCCAGAGCGAGTCAGAATCAGGATTCAGATCTGATCTCCTGACTCTCAGACTGGCTCTCCCACCATATAAGACTTTTAATCCTATTTTAAGCAGCTATGTGGTTCTGGGGATAGAATGTGTGAGATAGGAGAGTAATAGTTGTTGTTCAGCTGTGTCTGATCCTCCCTTACCCTGTGTAGACAATAAACCACCAATCTTCTCCACAGGGGTTTCTTGGCAAAATGATTTGACCGTTTCCTTCTCCAGTAGATAAAGGTTAACAGAGGTTAAGTGACTTGCCCAGGGTCACACAGCTAGTAAGTGTCTGAGATCAAATCTGAACTCAGGTCTTCCTTACACTCTGTCCACTGAACCACTTGTTGTCCCATTCTCCCTCCTTACTTCCACCTTCTAGAGTCTCTACTGTACTTCAAAGACCAATTAAGATGCAACTTTTTGCCAAAAGCCTTTTCTAATTTCCCCAACTTCTGTTGCCTCCCCCTAATAAAATTACCTTCTCTGTCCCCTGTCTCTGTCTCTCTCCCCTCCCCCTTCCCTTATGACCCATTCATTTCCTCAGCACACCCTGGGACTAGCCCCATGGCAGAAAAAAGGGACAGAAAGAGGAAGAGAACCAGGTCTGTAAAAACCACAGAGTGGGCGGATGAAACTTCATGGGTTTCTCAGTTTCATTCATTCCAAATCTTATAGTAGCTTTTCACCTTGGGCAAATACATCCCTTCTCTTCTCTGAGTGCCTCCTCTGTGATCCAGGCAAACTGTCCTCTATTCCTCACTTGTGGTGCTCCATTTCCCACCTCTGCGCATTTGCTCTGACAGGTACACACACCTGGAACGCCCTCCTTCCCTCCCTCTGACTCCAGGAGTCCCTCTGTTCCTTTTAGATGCAATTTTTTCAAGCACCATCTTTTTTTTTTGTCTTTATTAATTTGTTTGTTAACTTTTAGTTTACAAAATTCAGTTCCACAATCCCTTGAGTTTCAAATTTTCTCCCCCTTCTTCTCTTCCTTCTCCCCCCCACCCCCGCCCCAAGGCGGCATGCAATCAAGTATAGGATCTGCAAATACTTTCACATTGGACATTAGTCAGTTTATAAAGAAGGATTGTAACCCATGGAATGAACAATGGGAAAGAGGAAACGAAACCAAACATGAAAAAGAACGATAGCATGTAGATTGCTTTAGTCTGCATTCAAACTCTGTTCTTTTTAGATCTTTCTCTGAAAGATCTCCTTCCATCATGAGTCTTTTGGAGTTGTCTTATAACCTTGCATTGCTAAGAAGAGTCCAGTCTGGGGGCGGCTAGGTGGCTCTGGAGTCAGGAGGACCTGAGTTCAAATCTGGCCTCAGACACTTGACACACTAACTAGCCGTGTGACTTTGGGTAAGTCACTTAACCCCAACTGCCCCCCCAAAAAAAAGCAAGAAGAGTCCAGTCTATCAAAGTCAGTCATCATACATACGTTGTGTCTGTGATTGTGTACAAATTTCTCCTGATTCTGCTCTTCTCGTTCAGCATCAGTTTATATAAGTCTCTCCAGGTTATTATGAAGTCTGTCTGCTCCTCATTTCTTATAGCACAATAGTATTCCATTACATTCACATAACACAACTTGTTTAGTCATTCCTCAATTGATGGGCATCCCCTTAATTTCCAGTTCTTTGCCACCACAAAGAGAGCTGCAATGAATATTTTTGTACATCTAGGTCTTCCTACTACTTCTATGATCTCTTTGGGATAGAACCCTAGAAGTGATATTACTGGGTCAAAGGGTATGCAGTTATTTATAGCCCTTTGAGCATAGTTCCAGATCGCCCTCCAGAATGGTTGAATCAGTTCACAGCTCCACCAACAATGCATCAGTGTTCCAATTTTTCCACATCTTCTCCAGCATTTGTCATTTTCCTGTTTTGTCATCTCAGCCAGTCTGAACAGAAAAGCACCATCTTCTTAATGGAGTCTTTTCTAATCCCTCAAAATGTGGTTCCCTTCCTCTCAAACCTCCTTGACTACTGTGACTACATTTATAGTCACCCAATACGTTTGTGTATGTTCTCATTGGTCTCCCCCACTAGAAATGTAAGCTCATTACATACAGGAATTTGTTCATTCTCTATACTGGTACAGATACTCTATATCAAGCACGTAAGGTGCTTGGTAAATATCTGTTGATTGATGATCACTCTCATTCTACTTGTCCTTGCCTTGGGCAATTGTAAGTTGACCTGTAGAGACCAAGTTCTGTAGTCAGAAGACCTGAGTTCAAATTCAACTCCTGACACTTGCTACCTGTGTGACTATGTGTAAGCCTTCATCTGTAAATGACAGGGTTGGACTGGAAGGTGTCTAGAGCCCCTAAATCCATTATTTCAAAGTCTCCTCCCATTGTGTTCTGAGCATGCCAAGCATTCCCATGAATTTAACTCAACAAGCATTTATTTAATACCTACCAAGTGCCAAACACTGAGCTAGTTCCTAAGGTACAAAAACAAATATAAAACAGCTCCTGCCTTCAATGAGATTACCTCCTTTGGGGGGGGGGGTGTCTAAATATGTCCAGAGATAAAAAAAAGAGAGGGGGTGAACATGGCAAAGGAGAGATGAGACAAAATACCCTGAGACAATCTGAGGAGGGAGAACACACATGGACATCAGGGAAGACTCCATGGAGGTGGTGACAGCCTTAGTTTAGCCTTGAAGGAAGATTGGGGTTCTGAGAGACAAAAGTGAGGCCAACTCATGAAAAGGATCATCAGAGGATCTTCCTCCAAACGAGATCCATTGTTCTTCCTTACTCCTCTCCCACCCCGTCACCACCCCAGATTAAATCTTATTTCACAAGTGGGTCCTTGTCCATCTCAGGCATGGTTGGGTTTCGAGGGTGGGTGACAATCTCAGCAGACACCAACAAAGTGGGAATTCAGGATCAGGACTGCATTGGGATATGTCTGGTCAAGGTACTATTATCCTCATTTCACAGATGGGAAAACTGCTGGATGGTGAAAGGATTTGTCCAAGGCCACCCAACTAATGAGGGGTAGACCCAAGACTAGAAGACTCAGGGCTCCCAACCCCAAATCCAGGGCTCTTCTCATGACTCCAGAGCTCCCTCTTGCAGGGGAGGTTAGGACTCATGGAAGACAGACAAATATGATGCAAATTAGAGTAGGGGAAATCCTTATGCTAAATTTGACCCAAGGGCAAGGCAACACACTGCCCAGTGACAGGCTCACATAGTTCCCCATGACCTTCCTTGAACTCCAGGTCAACCTGGAGAGTAGAAAGTGACCAAGAGTATTATTACACCATAAGAAATGACAAATATGAAGAGATCATAGAAACTTGTGAAGATTTGTTGGAACTACAGAGGAGGAGAATGAGTAGAATGTTCTATAAGATCCACAAAAATATAAAACTATATTAAGATGACTAATGTGGATGTATGTTTTACATGATTGCACATGTATGACCTATATCAGACCGCTTGCAATCTCGGGGAGGTGGGAAAGGAGGGGGAGAGGGCAGAGTTTGGAACTCAAAATCTTTCATAAAGGAATGTTGAAAATTCTTTACATGTAATTGAAAAAATAAAATACTATTACATTTTAAAAAAAATATACTGAGAGACTTTAGAACTTTGATCAACACATTGACCAGTTTTAACTCCAGAAGACTGACAGTGAAATATGCCTCTCTCTTCTTGGCAGAGAGGTGTGGAATGAATTGAATAAAAGTATTTATTGTCATTTTTGTTGTTGAGTTAAGTCATATCAGCTTCTGATATTAAACCATCTGACACTGGGCTGGACATTCTGTTATTCCTAAGGCTCTTGGGCTTAGAGTATTGGGCTTTGTCCATCAGGATGTGAATAAGGATGGCAGTCATTGGAATGGTGCTCATGATGAGACCTGCCTGACTCACGTTGCCTCCTGTCTCTCTCTCCCTCAGGCTGCCTTGATGCTACAACTAGGTTAGTTTGCCTTTCCTATGGGAAGCAGTTAGTGGAGATAGCTGACTCCTCCATAGGTGCTGTCTCCCCAAATTAGGGCTGTAAGGGCTGGGCTAGCAGCAGGTACAGTGGTCTTACAGGGCTGGGCAAGGGGACAGAAGGAGGGTGCTGCTACCCCGGGGCTCTTGAACCCATCTGCTTATCAGTGGTAGCCTGACAGTAAAGAGATGATAGACAGTAGAGATAGTAAAAGTTGGCCATGGTGATGATGAGGAAGGTCGACTCCTACTCCACAATATTTTCTCCCCTTAGTGGTAGTGCTGGGGGAATGGAGTATGCATTTCAGACATGACTAATGTACTCACTTGTTTTGCTTGATTGTCCTTATCTGTTCAAAGGTGGGGACCGTTGGGAGGGGAAAATCATTAGGAAATGACAAAGATTTTTTTTAAAGAGCATCAATAAAATATTTTAAGACAAAAATAAAAAGAGAATGTCCCAGGCTGTGTGGACAAGAGTCCAGCATCCGTCTCCAAAAGTCCAAGGCTGCAGAGGAAACTCCCAGATCCCTCCAGAGCTACCCACAGATGCAGCAATCTATGGGGGGAAGCCTCCTGTGCACCTCCCGGAATGTGCAGATGTGTGGGCAGACCCAGAACGAAACCTGGGGGGGAACGAGGCATGAAGCATTTGCATGAGTAACGTGATGAAAATAGCTACCTTGGGTGAGTGTCATGAAATGAAGAAGTGCCCCTGCTTGCATTAAGACAAATTTCACAAGAAAATTTGCTTGTGTTGCTGGAGTTTTCTTGAAGATGAGAAAGCTGACTCCAGTCCCTAGTTGCTCAACAGAGATTACTGGGACAGGCTTAGGCCATAACCTTCTGAAGGTCTCTACCACCCTCACCTCCTTTCCCCTTCTCTCTATGCTTAAGGCCTCAGGCACAAGCCCCAGTTTGGAGGAAATGGGATTACCACTTGGGGGTTTATCGAGCCGGTCACAGTTCTACTTAGCTTACTTTCTCTGCAAATTTGCCTTAAAATGCAAGCTGCAGGGGCAGCTAGGTAGCAGTGAATAGAACACCAGCCCTGGAGTCAGGAGGACCTGAGTTCAAATCCAGCCTCAGACACTTAACACCAAAACTAGCCGTGGGCAAGTCACTTAACCCCAACTGCCCTACCTTCCCCCCCCCTTCAAAAAAGGGGGAGGGGAAGAATTTAAAAATGCAAACTGCAAATAGAATTCTTCAGATGTTTTGAGCTTCCAAGCAATTTGTCAATTGCCAAACCTTCCCCATCAGCTAAATTTGGCAAAATTAAATATCCAGAGATTTCTTTACCTTTCACACTTCCTAAGGCAAAACACAGAAGTCCAGATACCACTAATTATCTTATCCTCATGGAAGCATTACAAGAAAAAGTGAATGATCAGGAGGCAAATGTTCGAATATCAAAGCAACCTGTAGTGATTAACCCTTATCACCCACTGCTTCTGTCAAAAACACAAAGAAGAGAGACCTAGAGTGGAGGAGATTCACATTCATTTCTGTGATTTCTCCAAGAAGCCAGAATTCAGTCATTCTCCGATGGATCATCTCATTAAGCCAGGCCTGAGCCAAGGAAGAAAGTGGCTAAGAGGTTTCTAAGAAGACTTTCATCTGTCTGTGCTCCCTTTAGCCTCTTCTTGATACAGTGCCCAACACACAGTAGGCACTTAATAAATGTTTATTGATTGATTGGTACCACCACAATCTATCTCCGATTCTCTTCTCTGTCTCCAGAGTGCTTTTTAAATTCCCTCTGTCCCAGAATCTCCACCCCCCAGTGCTGATTCCTCACTAAGGGTCCTCTCTTCTCCTGCTTAGAAGAAAAACAGTTCCCAGGATCTTTAGCATCATGTGCCACCATGAGGCTATTTGTCCAGCCTCGCCAGGGGAGATATGACACATGTATGAGCATTACTTAATTAACAGATCCAGTGGAAATCAACCTATCAGAGCCTTTCATGGGGTTGTTGAGCTGAGCCCCCATTAATCTGACATTCTGACAGCTGGACCTACATGTACATTCCTAGACATGGCTAACAGCGGAATTTGTCTTGCTTGCCTACGTATATTTATTACAAGGGTTTGTAGTTTTGTTTCCAATTTGGCAGAAAGAGATAAATATAAATGCTGATTATTGGGGGGAAAAGTTTTTAAAAATAAAAAGATGAGACTTTATTTCAAGAATTTAGGACCACTAAAAGCCTTAAGAGGTTTCTTTACTTTTTAAAGCCAATACTTCCTATATAATATGGTGGAAAGAGTCAGGAGACTTGAGTTTCACTCTTGACTCTGACATCTGTGTGACCTTATGACCAAGACACTTAATTTCTTTGACCTTCAGTTTCTTCCTCCCTAAAGCGAGGACAAGAATGCTTGCACTATTGAATGAGGAAATCTTCTCTATTCCTTAAATCACAGGTCCAGAGGAAAATCAGAAGCAAGCTACCTTGTTTAAAAAGAAATTGCTATATAACTGTGAGTTGTTGTTGTTATTATTATTTCATTCCCTTTACTCCTGTCAATTAATTTCATTCAATTCAACAAGCATTTATTTATTAATAAATTTATTTATTTATTTACTAAGTATTAGGCATTGTGCTAAGGCTTAAGGATACAAAGATAAAAATGCTGTACATGATCACAAGGAACTCACATTCTAATGGGGGAGACAGCGTGCAAATATATGTGTATGTGTATACACACACACACACACACACAACATACACTGTTTAAATGGAAGGGAATCTAAGCAGGGAAGGCACTAGCTATGGGAGGAAGGGAAAGACCTGCTGTAGAAGATGGGATTTGCCACATCAAGGGTAAGAACTATGGAGGCTGAATGCAGACGGAAGCAGACTATTTTATCTCTTTTTTTTCTTTCTTGTGGTCTTCCCCTTTTGTTCTTATTCTTCTTTCACAACATGATTAATAAGGAAATGTGTTTAATATGATTGTACATGCATAGCCTATATCAAATTGTTTGCCGTCCTAGGGAAGGGGAAGGGAGGGAAAAAAATTTGGAACTCAAAAATCTTATCTAAATGAATGTTGAAAACTATCTTTATATGTAATTGGAAAAAAATAAAATACTATTAAGTGGAAGAAAAAAGAGAAAATGGGGTTTGCATGGAGGCTTGAAGGAAGGTAGGAATCAGACAGAGGGCATTCTGGGCATGGGGGAGACTAGCTGAACAAGCTGGGGACAAGGGTGGAGGATGGGAGGGGAAAGCTGGGAATATACAGACAAAAAACAGTCTCTGCCCTTAAGGAACTTACATTCCACTGAGCCAAGGAAGGCAGAGCATCAAACAACGTCAAAACCTTTAAGAAGAGTTATAGGGGAGAGGAACCATTTAACTGGGAGTCAGAGAACAGAGCCACAACCCCATTACTGGCTGTGATACAAGACCAAAGTCCTTCCCCTTTTCAGAACTGTATCCCCATCATTTTGACAAAACGAACCCTCCAGCTCTGGCATTTTATGTTCCCAATCTCTTGTCTGAATGAGTCACAGGAGAGATTTTTAGCCAGAGACATTGCTGGACCAGAATGGGGTCTACCTTTCTGGGAAGTGAAGCTGAAGGCCCATCATCTCCCTTGAGTCAAGGTGGGCACTTCCCCTCTTTGAGAGAGCAGAACAAAGCAGTCCATATTCAGTCACTAGATCCCCCCTGATTCTCCTTTCCTACTCCCTCTCACATCCATCTCTTTCTTTTCTGACCCTGCTGCCCCTATTTGAGTTCAGGTCATTCTCACCTTTATCATACCTGGACCACTGGAATTGCCTCCTGACTGGCCTCTCTGCCTCCAGCCTCTCCCTTCTCCACTGTACCCAGGACACCTGCAGTCATGCTAATCTCCCTAAAACCCAGTTTTGATCAGCTTCATCCGGGCACCCCCTCCTCCCTCCCTTGGATACTTATGAATGAGCTGTGATTTCCTCAATGTGGGAACCCCTTCCCACTCCCCCATCCCAGATCCCACCTGTCCTCCTAGAGTTCTCATCTCACGACTCTTGTCCTGGTTTGAGAGACAGTGAGTGTGGAATAGTGGAAAGAACACTAGACTTGGAGCGCGGCAAGACATTCACACTTCTGAACTGGGTGACCACTTATTTCTGGAGGCCTCAGTTTTCTAATCTGTAAAAAGGAAATAGGGAAATCACCTCCATTACAGTGATCTCCTGCGGGTCAAACCAGAAGATGCAGGTGAGGTGCTTCCAAAGACGCCAAGTCATTTAGAAATGCTGATTGTCATTATTGCGAAATTGGTCCTTCGTAGAGGGATTTCTTCTACCTATGGGATAAAAGCCAAGGTCCTTAGCCTGGCATTCAAGGCCTCCACAGAAACAATGAACATTCATATTCTATAGTAATTTACAGTTTTCAGAGTACTTTGCTCACAACAACCTTATGAGATTGATAATGCACATGCCGTCCCTACTTGAGAGATGAGAAAAGGAGGTGGTTCAGAGAAATAGGATGATTGGTATTAAGTCACTCTGGAGTGACGATAAATGTTGGAGCCAGGATACAGCCCTATGCTACCCTTCCAAGGATGCTTCACCCACATATCAGCCAAGCAACTGGCATACTCACAGTCCCTCAGACACTCAAAAGATTCAGGATGGTTTGAGTTCAAATTCAACCTCAGACACCTACTTACATCATATTTACGGTATGATCCTGGGCAAGTCACTTAACCTTTGCCTGCCTCGGTATCTTCAACTATAACATGAGTATAATAATGGCACCTGCCTCCCAGGGTTATTGGGAAGATCAGATGAGACACAGTGCCCGGCACATGGTAAGTACTATACTATTGGTGTTATCACCATTATTATCATTATGGTCATTCCTAACTGTGTGACCAAGATAAGGAGTGTAAAGTGCTTTACCAGTGGTAATGCATTACATAAATACTAGCTAATATGATCATTGATTAAGCATTAATTAAACGCCTATTCCAGGCATTGTACTAGAAGCAAAAACTGGTTAGGAAGATGAAAACAAAACAGTCCCTGCCCCCAGGGGCCTCAAGTTCTACAGAGAGAAACAAAATGATTCTATGTATGGAAATAAATTAATACAGAATACACAGGTATTGATCCCTAAAGTCTAACCATCGAGTGGCAAAGGGAAGAGATTCTCCGGGTCTGTCTCATCCCTTGGTGGGGGTGGGGGTGGGCTGGGGGTGGAGGTGGGTTGACCCAGGACCAGAGGGATGAATGAACTCTGGGCTGGGTTCCCAGTTCCCTACTTCAAGCCCCAGTGAGCCAACCACATTCATTCTGCATTTCCTTTGTCCCAGTTCCGGGTCCCTACCCCCTGCTGGGGTCCTCCTGGGGGCCTCAGCAGGACACACTTCTCCTGCAGACATGTAATTATTGGACCAAAGAGGAAATTTGTTTTTCGTCACAATGAATATTTGTTTGTTCTTTCTTTTCTTTTAAGTTTGTGGGGCAGGGCAGGGCAGGGCAGGGCAGGAGGCACAGAAAATTTATTTTTGTTCATTACAAGTAATTTGCCAAAAGGGTCATTCAACCTTTTTCATCCGGTTTAGCTGAGTTCTGCTCATTCTCTCCTCACCAGTCTATTCAAGATAAATGATTGTAATAACAGCTAATCATCATCATCATGTATCTGTCACTTAGAGGTCTGAGAACACTTGAATGTATATCTCATCTCATGTGTCCTCATAACAACTCTGGGAGGGAGGTGCTCATAACATTCCCATTTTATAGATGAGGAAAGGGAGCTTGAAAGAAGTTAAGTGACTCACCCTGTATCACAGGGCTAGTACTGTGTCTGGGAGGTTCAAACGGGTTCAAGCTCAGGCTTTCCCTACTCCAAGTCCTGAAGCCTATCCACCCTGCCACTCAGTCAATGAATGGACAAGGTCTCTGCATATTCTGTATTAACTTACTTGCTTACAAGGGATCATGTTGTTTCTCCCAGCAGAGTGTAAGGTCCTCGAGGGCAGGGTCTGTTTTGGTTTTGTCTTCACAATCAGTTTTTGCTTCTAGTACAATGCCTGGAATGGGTGGTTAATTAATGCTTAATCAATGATCATATTAGCTAGCATTTATAGAATGCATTACCACTGGTAAATCCACTTGGTTTTTCCTGTGTGGATGATTGGTTTGAATGATTTTTTTTTTTACCTCATTTAGAAAGGTCTGTAATATTCTATGGCTTGATGCAACTGGCCCAATGTTATCCACAAAGTAAGTCAATCAATAAACATTTTTATTAAACACTTACCATGTGCTACTCACTGTGGCAAGTATTGGGGAGACAGAAGACAGTCCCTGTCCTCAAAAGCTCATAGTCTAAGGAGGAATATCTGGATGTCTGCATGATCTCACTATCTATAAGGAAATTAAGGAAATGCACTCATGCTTAACGAATATGTGTGTTTGTCTTAGCACCCCAACAAGACTGGGGGCTCCTGAGGGCAGGAAGGGGGTCTCATCCTTCTTTTTATCCCCCAGAGCACAGCCCAGCAAAAAATAAACTGAAGCAAATCTTTCTGCTGGAATCCCAGCCTTTCTCTGGAATTTCTACCCACAAATTCAGGGACTGTTCATGACCCTGGGGAGGGCTGAGCCTTGTGGGAAGAACACGTTAGTGTTTGTGGCAAGTCTTGGCATCTCTGAATGAGAGGAACCACAAAAGAACAGAGCATAATTTCTCACCTTTGTTGAAAGGGAAATGCCGTCATGAGCCTGTTCGCAGAGGCTTATATAGAGCGTTATTTACGGTTGGGCCTGGAGGTTACCACTCAGGCTGGACTTTCCAGAAGCATGTTTGCTGTTCCCCCTCCCAGCACCAGGGCCCTGGGGATTAATCGGGATGCTCTGACCTGCTCTGACTGCAGCAGCAGCACTGACTGCCCCCAAGCTCCTTTCCTCTGAATTGCTTGAGGAATTGGGGACAATCTACCACGGGCTCTAAGAGGAAGATGGTAGGGGTTTTTAAAAGGCCATGAGTTCAAATGGGGAGTGGGCAGAGACCCATATGCCAGTTTCCATCTTCCACTCCTCGACATGCCTAGAGATCCAGAGGCCAATGCTAATTCCCTTTTCTCAGACCTCTTATACTATTCTTTTTTCTTAAAGACTAGGATTCTTTTGGCCACCAGGTGTTGCTACAAGCTACGAGAGTATCCAGACCAGAAAGCAAAGCCCAAGTTGATTTTTGGTTTCCAGGGAACTGGAGTTACTTGAAGTGTTTTGTAGACTTGGTAACTCAAGAAGGACTCAAACAAACAAGGACAGGGGCTGCAGCCCGGATGCCTCAGTTCGTTGTGGGGAGGGGAGGAGACCCCAGGATCTCAGAGGCTCTGCCAGGGGAGTCCAAGATTCAGCAGCCATCCATCTATACGAGATGCCAGGGCTTTGAGGAATGAGGGCCTGACAATGGTCCACTCTCTGAGAATTGGGCTGAAGTTTGTCATTGGAGACTTAATCACCTGGAGAGGAACTGGTTTGGGTTTGTTTTTTTTTTAGTTTTGTTTTTATGGACACCGCCACTTATAAAGACTGTCTGCTAAGACATGGAGGGGCAGGGCTTTTAAGGGGAAAAGAGGGAAACTCCCTCCCCTATCCTCACCCTCATGAAACCAAGGATCCTTCAAACGTTGAAGTAAGTGTTTGGAATGTTGCTTGTGGAATTTTGCTAGGGGGCTTGTGAGTGGAAGGGACACTTTCTCTCCTAGACTCTTTTATGGGTAGGGAGGAATTGCAGAGAAAATGGTTAATAATTAACTAATTGTTCATGGTCCCAAGCAGGTTGTCAAGTTACAGACGCCAGGAGATTCATTAGGAATAAACTGCAATTCAAATTAGCTCCTCTTTGCTTGCTTAGCAAATGTCCTGGGATTAAAAGGACCCTGTGTTTAGAGCTTGTTGGGGGTCATCTAATCCAACAGGGGAGAAAATCGAGTGAGGCGCATGGAAGAGACTCCCCCAAGAATATGCAGACAGGAGAGCATAAAGGACGTTTTTATAACAACTCTCTTGCTTCCACAGAAGCGTTCTGTGGGTCTGAGGGGAATCAGACAGGTAGGGAAGGGTAAAGCTGGGCTTAGCCTCAGAGTGTTGTCAGGGCCATCCCTTCCACAGCCTTCATTTTGCAGAAGGTGAAACTGAAACCCAGGGAAGAGGACTTGCTCAAGGTCATACAGCTCCGCCGTCTTTGTGGCCTTGGACAAATCCAGTTCCCTTTTGGGGCCTTAGTTTGTTCTTCTGTAAAAAAAAAAAAAAAAAAAAAAAAAAAAAAGGGGGATTGGATTGGATGACCTCTTAGGTCTGTTCACCTTATAGGAGCTGATTTAAAATTTAAATTTTTAACATGATTTAAATTTTTCAGTGGGAGCATGTTAAGCCTCAGAAATCACCAAGAAAAATGCTACAAATCAGGGCTTAATCTATTGCTTTGGGTAACAAAGAGAAAGGGACTAAGCATTTATTAAGCACTTATATACTTATATATAATATATATTACGTATACTTATATATTATATATAGTTATATAATATATATTGTATATACTTATATAGGGATATATTATATATACTTATAATATATTATATAATATATATTATATATAAGTATATATATTACATACTAGCAACTGTGCTAAGCACCTTAAAATATTATTTCATTTGATCTTCCCCCCCAACAATCCTGGTGCTGTTATTATGCCTGTCTTACAGCTGAAGAGAATGAGGCAGACAAAAACTAAGTGACTTGGCCATGGTAACACAGCTAGTAAGTGTCTCAGGCTGGATTTGAACTCAGGTCTTTGTGATTGCAGGCCCCAAACTCTATCCTCTGTCACTCACCTAATTATTGATGATCTGGACTTAAGAAAATATAACTGCAAGTTAAACTTAAAGGCATTTGTATATACATTCCTGCCCCCCACCCAAGACCTGGATTGTTATACAGCACACCCGGGCTTCCGGTTTGAATTCTATGACCTGAAAGTCCCATTGGTTGTTCATTCATTTCAGACTCTTTGCAACCCTATTTGGGTTTTCTTAGCAGAGATACTGGAGTGGTTTTCCATTCCCTTCTCCAGCTCATTTTCCGGATGAGGAAACTGAGGCAAATGGGGTGAAGTGACTTGCCCAAGGTCACACAGCTAACGAGTGTCTGAAGCCGGATTTGAGCTCAGGTCCTCCTGATTCCAATCCCAGGACTCTATCTACTGCACCGCATACCAGGCCGATAATTCCATTACTGTGAATTTCTCTAGAGAGCCCAGAATTATTGGCATAAAGAAAAATGTGGCAGGGCCCTATGGAGAATGCACTTTTTTTTTCTGCCTGAAAAAAACAACCTAATAATGTATGAGGCGCTTTCGGGCTCCAGTTCTATGACAGGTAAGCTCCGGCTCAAGGATAACTGATAACCTCACAGTCAGCTGTCCGTGGCAGGTACATGCCAGTCTTACTGCTGGAAGAGGAGAGGAGAAGCTTGAGGAGCCCCCTGTTCTCTAGGGTTAACAGTGACTTAATAACTGGTATTTCTATAACTCTTCAAAGTTTTCAGAGTCCTTGACCTGTGTGAGCTGGCTTTCACCCCTTCCGCCAGATAAGCTCTGCTATCAGGACCTTCGCCAAGATCGCCTTCCATACTCGGCACCTCCATGTGTGTGTTCTCTCCCCTACTAAAATGAAAGCTCCGATGGAGGGGATTGTTTCTGCTTTATTTGGTATACCCAGCCCTTAGCTTAGCGTCTGGAGCATTGTAAGCATTTAATAAGAACTTTCTGATTGACTGATTAGTTGGTTGGTTGGTTAAAATAAGTATCATTAGCCTCAGGAAGGCTTGAGTTCAAATATGACCTGACACTAGCTGTGTGACCCTAGGCAAGTCACTTAACCTGTTTGCCTCAAGTTTCCTCATCTATAAAATGGGGGTAATAATAGCAGCTACTTCCCAGGGGTTGTTGTGAGGATTTAATGAGATGACACTTGTAAACACTTGTAAACTTGTAAACTTCAGCGCCTGTCACATGAAAAGTGCTATATAAATGTTAGCTATTGTTCTTATTATTAGCCAGAGGAGCACGAGGCTCATAAAGTTTAAAGAGCTTCAGTGTCTTGTCCATGGACACGCAGCTAACGTAGAAGACTTGAGCCTACGTCTTCCTGAATCCCAGTTCAGTACTCGCAGTAGAAGAAAGACCACCCCCAGGAGGAAAGAAACAAAGAAAGATTCCAAGAAACTGGAGAGAACTCAGCATCCCAAAGGAGGTGGGTGAGGAGAGAAACACGGGGGAGCTGGGAACGAGAGGGAGCGAGAGGGAGCAAGAGGGAGAGGACATCCTGGCTGGGGAAGCCGGGAAGGGAAGCCCTGGGCTCACAGCCTTCTCCTGACACTTCGGTGCTGTATGGACACTAAACTCTTTGAGCCTTAGCTTACACATCTGTGAAATGGGGATGATAATGCTATGCCTAGTACAGTGGTTGTTCATCTTTTTTTTTACTTTTATTTTTTGGTGTCATAGACCCTTTAGGCAGTCTGGCAAAATCTTTGGACTCCTTCTCAGAATATTTTTAAATAATTGAAGGAAATGCTAAAATTCCGGTTGGAGGTTAGTGAAAATAAATGTGTGATTTTTTTCCCCCGTGTTACAAATTACAATTTAACCGAAAATGTAGTATTTTACTAGGGTGAAATAGAACTAGGAAAAGGAAAAAGAGTTTGCAGTATCCTTGGTTAGACCTCAATTTGGGGCTTCAGCAGATGTGTGGAAACTTTGAAAATCTTTCTCCTCCTTTCTAAATATTTTTTTCTTCTGTACTTTCCAAGCCTCAGTCTAATAACTGCTCCGCCTAAGGCAGCACAAGGATCTTCTTCCTGTGGTATCTTTTGTTTAGGTGTCAAGGTACTGACCACTGTTTGTACTTGTGCGAGAGAATACATCCCAACGTCTACTTTCTGCAGGCACTTGGTCTTGGCTTTTCTTGACCCGTCAGAAGAAGTCTCAAAGTATTTTCTCTTTCCTGAAAAACTTTATCTAAAGCATCCATAGATTCCGATGTATTTTCTAATCTCTCTGGACTCAGCATTGACAATGCTACCTTTTGTACATATCTTTTAAAAATATAAGTTGGGGCGGCTAGGTGGCACAGTGAATAGAGCACTGGCCCTGGAGTCAGGAGGACCCGAGTTCAAATCCAGCCTCAGACACTACACACACACACACCCCGAGTTGTGTGACCTTGGGCAAGTCATTTAACCCCAATTCCCCTACCTCCCCCACTCCAAAAGAAAAAAAAAATCTAACTGGTGAGTTCTCTCTGCACTTACATGGGTCTCTCCAGACCCGTAGTGTCAAACTCAGATAGGAAAGGGAGTCATTAAACCCTGTGTTAAAGTGTCTTTGTGGGCAATGTGCTTAGTTCTAAAATGTATATTTACCATTTTTTTATTTTGTTAGCTATTTCCCAACTACACTTTAATCTGACTTGGGCCACATAGCTGACATCTCTGCTCCAGACCACTTCTCCTTTTTTTCTTAGAACTGTCCCACAGTTTTATTTCTAAGGACTCACCCTCTCTCCTGGGTTGCCTTCCTCTTATAGAATCTTAGGTCACGGTTTCCTACCTCTCCTTTTTCTGAATCCTTTGGAAACAACTCTCCCCCAATCCAGGAAGTCCATCAGGTTACACTGAGATTTCCTCTCCTTCTCTATCACAAATTGGTTACTTCCCCCTAGGGTACTCAAGTACAAAATGAGGGACATGTGGCAAATCAACAGTCACAGAATTTCAGAGTGGAAAGGATCTCAGACATCATCTAGTGAAGAAAAAAATCCTTCCTACAATGTGCCTGGCAAGTGGTCATTCAGTCTTATTAAAGACCTCAAATGAGGTCTCTCCTTATGGTAACTCATCTGAAAACAATCTGAGGGTCTGAGTAGACTCTAAGTCTCAATATGCACCATCGGAATGATATGATAGTGAAGAAAGTTAATGCAATCTTTGGCTGCAACAAGAATTCAGAATTTTAAAACTGGTAGCATTGCTACACCCCTGCCATCATCAGAGCAGACGGCATTGCATTTGGTTCTAAGTACCACATTTTAAGAAGCACATGGGTAAGGGGAGGGGCAAAGGACCTGAAGATCACACTCTGTGGGAATGAATGTGGACGTTCTCCTGGAGAAGACTGGGGATACACTAAGCCAGGGGTGGGGAACCTGCAGCTTCAAGGCCACACATGGCCCTCGAGGTCTTCAAATTCAACCCTTTGACTGAATCCAAACTTCACGGAACAAAATGTTCTTGAGGACCTCGAGGGCCACATGTGGCCATGAGGCTGTAGGTTCCCCACCCCTGCATTAAGCCATCATCACATAAAAAAAAAAATCAATTAAGCTTTTTAGGTTCTACTTTGCCACAGAGGGTAAAAAAAGGAGGAACAGGTGGACTTCGGAGGAAAAAAAAAAAAGGGAAGTTGAGGTTTGATGAAAGGAAAAACTTCCTGCCATGGAGAGCTACCCAAAGGTGAAACAGGCTCCCTCTGCAAATAGCTGGTCCCTCTTCCCTGGAGGTCTCCAAGTCAAGACAGAATGATGTCAGTCAGGTGTGTGGTAGTAAGGAATCTCATTTAGTTTTGGGTTGGATTAGGAGATTGCTGAGCTCCCTTTTAATTCTGAAAACCTGTGATTCTATGGTTATTATTTTTTTTGGCATGACTGTGCATAGCAACTTGATATCTATTGTAGAAACAAGCTTCTTTCACCATGATTGATTGTTTATATACTGAAGAGGGGCTTGGAATCACATCTGGGTAGGAAGTTGAGTCCTGTGGTAGGACCCATGTTTCCTGTAAACTACTTTCACTGATTTGCTTTTTGGTGCCAGGACTTAGATATGAATGGATTTGGGCAGTGGTCCCCAGGATTGTTGATTCTTGATAAAACACTCTCTGGGATTTACGTGGAAAATTTTTGTCTTTCTCCTTTAAAAAAAAAAAAATTTACTGAAGTTTTGTTTTTTTCACACTGCTCTCCCTTTTCCAGTCCTGGCTAATGAAAAAAAATCCCTCACTAGCAACAAAGAACAGTGCAAACAAATCAACATGAGACTTGTCGGAAATATGTCTCCTGAGCCAGTATTTTACCAACCTGTCAACAGGTTTGTTTCATCAGCAGCCCTCTGAAGTCATGATTGCTCACCAAATTGATCAGAGTTCTCCCAGTGTTTTCTTTCACAATATTGAGGTCAGTGTGTGAATCTTCCTGCTGGTCCGCCTACTTTGCGCAGTCTTTGCTTTTACATGGCTTCCCGAGTTTCCTTAAATTCTTCATACTCACCATGTCTCATGCATGGCACGATGGTATGTTCACGTGCCGGTTTGTTCAGTCGTTCTTACTGGCGCATCAGCTGGCAATGAATGAATGAATCACATAACTTTATGCACCTTTAATTGTTGGGTTCCAGTTTCTTTGCACAGGCTGTGAAGGAATGGTTCCCAAACTGATGAGATCACAGCTGTTTTGAGAAGGCCTCTAGTGCATTGGGGCAGTTAAAATCTGGAGCTAGGAAGGACCTTTGAGGTCATTCAGTTCACTGGTCTCGTTTTGCCAGCCAGAACACGTGGAACCCAAAGTCACACAGATTTAGTAACAAAGACTGAAGCCCAAGTCTTCTGTCTCCAAATTTGTCTTTCTCCACTGCCTGAGGCTGCATCTCCACTGACAGAAAGCACATGGAAGAGACTGGCACAGCAAGTCACGGATGGGCTGGGATGTGCACGGAGATGCAGCGTAGGTAATGGAAAGAGCCCCGGCTTTACAATCAGAACTGGGTTCTAATCCTGGTTCTACTATTTACTATCCGTGTGACCTTGAACAAGTTACATAACCAGGGAGGCACATAGGATGGTGTAGTGAGTGAATAGAGCTCTGGGTCTGGAGTCAGGGAAGACCTGAATTCAAATCTGGCTTCGATAAATAGCAATATGACCCCAAGCAAGTCACTTAACCTTAGTCTGCCTCAATTTCCCCAACTGTAAAATGGGAGGGGTAATGATGAAGTATTTGTAAAGTGACTGGCACACAAGCAGAGGGTTTAATATATCTCGTTTTCGGAGGCGGAGCCAAGATGGCGGCATAGAAGCAGCAAAGCACCACAGCTCCCACACAAACACGCTAAAAAACTCATAAAATGGGACGCTAAACAGATTTTCAAGCTCCAAAACTCTCCACAAGACAGAAAGCACATCTGTTGCT
>CM053601.1:153536990-153558811 GCA_028646575.1 Pseudocheirus occidentalis | reverse complement strand
TGTGGGAGGGGTCTTACAGTGGAATCAATGTTCTGGGCTGGGGGGTAGGGACAAAAAGGGGAGAAAATGTGTAACTCAAAACCTTGTGGAAATGAATGATGTAACCAAGAAAATAAAATTAAAAAAAAAATATATATATATATATATATATATCTCGTTTTCTTCCCCTCTGTAAAATGAGGGGTCTAATTAGATGGCGAATTAAAATTTCCTTTCAGCTCTAAAGCTATGATCCTCTGACTTGTCTTTAGATCAAAAACCCAAGTTTCAAAATAGTTTAAAATACCCATTAGAGTATCTATGACCATTCCAGCTCCTTTAAAAAAAAAAAAAGCACCTTTAAGTGGATAAGGGTTGATGATTCCAGCAGGGCTTAACAACAGTACTGGGAACTCAGTACTTAATAAATGTGGGCTTTTTGCTTCCCTCTCACATTTTCATCAAGGATA
This sequence comes from Pseudocheirus occidentalis, assembly GCA_028646575.1. Taxonomy (NCBI): domain Eukaryota; kingdom Metazoa; phylum Chordata; class Mammalia; order Diprotodontia; family Pseudocheiridae; genus Pseudocheirus; species Pseudocheirus occidentalis. Next base: position 153,558,362 of record CM053601.1, on the reverse strand, counting down.
GCTTTGACACATGGATCATCCTGATTTTTATTCAAAGAAAAAAAAGGCAGCTCTATGGGTCAAAGAGCAGCTAGATGGTGCCATGGATACAGCTCTCAGCCTGGAGCGATGAAGACTCCATCTTCCTGAGTTCAAATCTGATCTCTGACAATCCCTAGCTGTGTGATCCTGGCCAAGTCACTTAACCCTGCTTGCCTTGGTTTTATCTATAAAATCAGCTGGAGAAAATGGCAAACTACTGCAGTATCTTTGCCAAGAAAACCCCAAATGGGGACTACCATCTGGCACAATCAGACCTCTATTTATTTTGGTAGTCAAACAGAAGACTGGAAAACAGACAGAAGCAAGGAGAGCAATGGGAAGGTTATAGTATTAGTTCAGGCCAGAGGTTATGAGGGCCTAAAATAAGGTGAGTAAAAAAGGGAATGGAATTGAAAAACGTTATAAAGGTAGGGCTGTCAAGATGTAGAAATGTATTGGATATTGAGAGAAAAGAGAGATTTGGGACTGAGGGAGGAGTATGAATGATTCAAGGATGATGATGCAACCGGAATAAGAAAGTTGGTGGCAAAAGATCTGGAAATTGAGGGAATGCCCAGTTGGTGAATGGTTAGACAAGCTGTGGTGTGTGATTGCGATAGAATGCTGCTGTGCTGTAAGAGACGATTTTTAGAAAGAGCCATACGAAGTGATGAAACGAGCAGAACCAAGAAAATATTACAGTAACAGCAACATTGTTTGAGGAATAACTGTGAACCACCCAAGTTATTCTGAGTACCATAAATACTCAAATCAACTACGAAGGACCTATGAAGGAAGATGGTACCCACCTCCAGAGGAAGAATCGATAAACAGAAGTATGCATGGTATGACTTTACGTGTATTTATAAATCTGTGCCAAATGATAGCCTTCTCTAGTGCATAGTGGGGAGGAAGAGAGTTTGTAACTTAAAATGCAACAAAGTAAAGATTTAATTTTTTTTAAAGGAATAAAAAAAGTTGGGACGGACAGGGTTCAATGGGGAAGCAGGAAAGTTGTTCTAAACATACGGAATTTGAGGCGACAGGGTTTTGGGGTCATGTCCTACAGGAAGCTGGAGATGTAGGTCTTTTCAAAATAATGGGGAAAAAAGGGATTAGGGTTACAAGTATAAATTTAGGTATCATCTTTGTAGAGGTCATAACTAAGTTCAGGGGAAGAGGATGAGATCACCAAGAGAGTATACCTAGAGATGGCCCAGGGAACCCTGGAAGAGCCTCCATCCAGAGGGCAGTGACCACCAGTACCAAAAGCTACAGAACTATCAAACATCAGGACTGAGAAAAGACCATTTGGTTATTAAATATACCAGCAATCTTTGAAGGAAACTTCAACAGAAAGGCTTGCGGTTCAGATGATCAGATCCAAGTCAAATGTACTTTAACTACACTAGCTGAAAAAGTAGCTGGGCAGGTAACAGAGAGAACTTAGGACCGTCAAAGAAGCCTTAAGCACAAGTCTCAATTCTGCCACATCGGCTATCAAAAACTGGAGACTCAATTGCTTTTGTGTGTAAAGTTTCTCTTTGGCTTGTCCAGCTCCACGTCTACTATTCTATGGATAAGAGAACCTCAAGAGAAAACCAATGCATCAAACAAAGACTTTTTTACAAGTATTTGAGGACCAGATTTCTTTCTGTTTTAAATATGTTCTATGAGGACTTTCTTTCCACTTGCCTCACTTTTGACCAGCATTTCAGTCTACACATCCAAATTCTAAAACCAGTAAGGCTGATATCAAGTTCAATCTTTTCCCAACTTAAAAGATCTCTAAAAATTTAGATGCAACGAAAAAGCCAAAATTGGTAACTAGAATGCTCCCAAACTGAAGCTACAGAACTGTAATTTCTTCAACTCGCAGGAAATCAAATGTGTAGCATGTAAAGAGCCACATAAAAAACACTACTTTTCAAACCTTTCAAACCAAAACTTGTCAAAGCAATTAAAAAATCCTCTTGACTCTCAAGATTTTTCTAAAAGTTTTGAATTAAAGACCAAAAACTAAGTGGTTACAATTTTTCTGGTCAATAAAAATTTTTCTAGGGTTCGAAAATCACGTAAGCATGGAGCACCACACCCTTTAAGAACTGATGAACTGAACAGTGAAGCCAAAATACTTAACATCTCTTTCCCCATCTCCAGTATAGCCGCAGTCTTCAAACTTGTTATATAGCATGGCACAGGTCATCAGTTATGGCATTTAACAACTTACAGAGTGCTTGCCACCCAAAACTTCTGTGACAAGGACTCTGTGACAAGGATAATGTACAAGTGTCATCTCTATTTTATGGTAAGGGATAATATAATTAATAATTACAAATAGAGATTTTATTCTTTTACAGAAAACTGAGGCCAAAGGTCAAATGACCTGTGCAGGCTTACAGATATTAAATGAAGGTTGTAGGACACAAATCCAGATTTTCTCCCTCTAATATAGTACTCCTTCAAATAATACCATACTCTAGCTATACAAAATGCGAGACCCAACTCAAGAGAGCGCAAAGGCATTCAGAGATAGTAAGCTCCAAATGACTTTTAATACGCTCATCAACTAATAAAAAAATATGCTGAACCCAGACAAATGTTAACGTTTAAAACCAAGATTAATGACAAACAAACCAGTAAGTCAATTCTATTTGGGGCAAGAGCCACTAAATCCACTAACAGTCTGTATTATTAGTTCAAAAGGCTCATTTACAGTCAAAGTATGTTTCATGAAGAACTTGAAACAGCGAGAAGTCATTCAGATATTTCAAATTGCAGGTCTGTACAGTATCAGCAAAAATCGATTTATATACATGAATATCAAAGAAACAGGCAAAACACTTAAAAACAGACTAACAGTACAGCTCAGTACAAATATTTCAAAGGAGAAAAAAGGAAAAGAAGGAAACAATTTTTAAAATTGGAAAGGGCAGGGCAGGAAGGCCATTATTGGGAAGAATTACAAAACCAGTAATAATTATACTACATTAATACAGAGTTCCAAAAAGAGACAAAGGTGCATCTTTTTAATGCACTAGCTTCCAAGAAAAAATGGGGGAAAAAAAGCTGCTTTTTCCTGAGCAGCTTATATGTGTCACATAATTGTTTCAACAGAAAGCCTATTAACAATGATTGTTTTAATGCTACAATTTTACAGCAAAGACAAAACTAAGATAGCAGCAAATTCACAAGGCAAATACTCCCATGGGACCATTCTCCCATGGTTTCTGTAATGCCTACAAAGTGCTCCCAGTTGGATATACAAGTAAAATTCACAATTAGACAACAAAAGTTCGACACCAGGTACATTAAAGGGTGGTCGGTGCCGAGTCATCTCAGCACTTACTTTCCTTTTTTAAAAGGCAGAATCTGATTTGCAGTAAGGCCACATAGTCCTCCTGATTGGTCTAAGGGAGAAATCAATGCCTTCTAGTATACAATGCAATGGCAATCTCAAAGCAGCACACCACAATAGTGGTTAACCCTGGGACAGCTGGTGAAACGTGGAGCAGGAACGTAACTGAGAAGGTGGGCCTCGGGAGACAGACCACAAAACCAGGTACCAAGTCCAAGATAAATACCAATGGTCAAAATACAGTTTCCAACTGTAATTCACCAGTAAAACCCACAAAAGGGATTTCAGTACAAGCATAGACAGGAAAGGTGGAAAAGTGAGTGCAAAGAGATGCCATCTTTGCAGCTTCTTGTCCCAGATTCCGCTCAGTAGATGGTCAGGCTGACGGAGCGGTTCATCTTCTTCCCTATGAGCCGCGCTGTTCTGCTGCCCTGTGTGCTGGACCGAGTGGCCATTCTGTCTGTGAACAGAGCTCGCTCCTCTGCAGCCGCTTTGGCCATCTGCGCTTTCTTCAGTTCTCTATGAGGAGAAAGAGTGAATGAGGAGGCAGGAACCCAACAGCTCTGCTACCTTAGCAAACTCACTCAAGTGAGGAGCAAGTGGCAGAAAAGGCAGCTCTCATTTTACCACCGTTATCCTTAAGTGAAAACATGAAGACAGGCTTAACATTTTTAAGCTGTTTGCTTCACACTTAGAAAATTCAAGCACTTCTTGACAGAACTTTGGAATTCCAGAGCTGGAAATGCACCTTTGCAGCCAAACAATCCCAATCCCTACCGGATGTAGGGCTTCCTTTTAAAACCCCACCAACAAGCACTTGCCTTCATCATCTTTCTGGATAAATGCTAAAGATGCCTGCCATGGTTCTGGTCTCAGTTAAGGAGGACATGCAGAACGCAATGTGCTCTAGGTGATTCACAGTCTGAAATCTGCGGCCATGGCTTTCACATCCTGCTTACTAACCTGAGAGTGTCAATTGGGCTCACACCCCATAGGTCTCAAGTGAGCCAACTCAGGACAAATTTTCATCCCCTTTAATAGAACACAATCACTGTGAGACAAAGGTTAGCTGAAGGGGAGGGGAATAAGGGGTGGGGACCTATGGCTTCAAGTTCACATGGGCCCTCTACAACCTCAAGTGTGGCCCTCTGACTGAATCCAAACTTTACAGAGTAAATCCACCCTTAGAAAAAGGATTTGTTCATAAAACTTGGTTTCAGTCAAAAGGTTGCATCCAAAGACCTAGGAGGCTACTGCTGGAGCTAGTTTGTGGTTGCCAAATCCAGTTTCTCCTAGGTAACTAGACAGCCATTAAAGCAACACTGCAGAGTGGTTTTTGTTCCTACTTCTCTCAAGGAAAACATATCTTTCTAGGTCTGTCTTCACAAAACACCTCCTTTTAATGCCTTGCCACATGGGGTGACCCCAAGTTCCCAAAGCTGAGCCAATGGAGACAGGCCACGGAGGGTCTTCTGGCTTTGAAGAGGACTCCTGCAGCCTGCTGTTTGAGCGGCAGCTTAACCAAGATGAGAAAGCCCATTACCAAAAGTTAGCTTTCACGACATCTTTTCAGTCAGGCACCCACAAAACTGACAAAAACACAAAAATTCCTCAGTCAGTACTACAGAATCTCTTTCTCCTCCAGTTGTCAAGGAGGCAAAGCAGGGAAAGGACCCTTTCAGAAGAACCATACAGCTGACACACATGGTCCTTAACCAACAACCACCAAGTTACTAGCCCCATCACAGCCATTACTGAAAAGAGGCAAGGGGAAGCTAGAAACAGGAGGAGAAAGAGACAGCAGGTCAACAACACATAAGTGTTAAACATTAGTTTCTCTGCAGAACCAGAGAAGACCTCTGGGATGTCAGACAGCTCCTCTGTAGAAGGTTTGTGGAAAGGCACAATCATGAGAAAGCATGAAAGAAGGTGCTGGCATCTGCTTCAGGGGGTAAACAATGCATATGGTTGCAAAGCTCCCTCCCACTGAAAACCAGTTTCGAATGATGGCCATGGCATCTAGATTTTATGCCTATAGGACAGAGCTCAGACCAAGGTACTGTTTTTGCTCTTAATACAGGCTGCACTTTTCCCTCCAACCTGTTTTTTTCTTATACAACCTGAGCATGACCTAGATATCTTTCAGCATCTACTCATTTGCTTTTGTTTTCAAAGAGAACACTGAAGGAATGCAGCCTATATTTGGACCAAGGGAGTTTATTCCACTTCCTTTAAAAGTTGCCCTGTAACATAGTATTATGGAGATAAAAAAAAAGTCTCATACACCAAAATATTCATAGCTGCAAAGGTCTATAAATGAAACAGTGCTCATTCAAGGGGGAAATGGCTAAATAAATTATGGCCATAAATGTTGCAGAATACTAGTGCATCATAAAACAAAACAAAACAAAACTATTACTCTGAACAATTTAGAGAAGCTTGAAAAAAGTTAAATGAATTGATCCAGAGATAAAGAAAGTGGAGCTAGGACAACAATCTACACAATCAACACAGCAATCTAAGCGGAAGACCAAAAAGGACCCATATGCTGTGACTCTAAGGGCCAAGGTTGGCCCCAGAAAAGAGAAGAGTCAAAGTATCTCTTCTTGGTAGAGCTGTGAGACCACAGCAACGGCACACTGGCTACACTGCCAGACTCCACCAACAGTTTGGCTGCTTCTGCTCAACTGGTTTTCTCCTTGTTTAAAACCTGTTACAAGGAATGTCAAGGGATCATTTCAGAAAGGAGAGCGACACAAAAATGAGATCTATGAGCTCATCCCCAAGCAAGACAGAGGCCCCCAATGTTGGGACAACACCCCAGGACTCACTTCTGCAGGAGGGAGTTCTTGAATTTCTCTGCATTCAACTCTATGCGTAATTGCTCTGCACTCTTCCTGGAGGCAGAGAGCAGCACCGAGTGCTTGACCAGTGCCACTGCCGACGGTCTCCTCTCAGGGTCAGGGTGAATCATGACCTTTTTTTGAAAGAAAAGGAAGAGATCCCCAATTGAATGACCCTCAAGAAAAGGAATGCCCCCTGACAATCACCCTGGTGAGCAGAGGGCACAGAGCAGGACGAGGCAGAACTACGGAGAACGTTCAGCACTCACTTTCAACAAATCTGTCACTTCTTGTGAAAGGACTTGGGGTATCCGGGGCAGCTTTCCTTGCCGTATTTCATGCCACTGGTCTCCGTTTGTGGGGAGTGGTTCAGCCCCAGCAGCACACACCACAGTGAGGGCCAGAGCAAAAATATCTGCCTTTGGCAAGTGAGAGTAGTTCTAAAAAACATAAGAAAATGGTCTCAGAAGGGAATGCTCTAGATTCAATCAATACCAGCCTTGTTTACAAATGGGACACAATGAAAATGCTGCTGGGGGCCATGGGTTCAGAGTGTTACAGTAGAGATTCAGCTTGGGCTGGACTAGCCTCTAAGCAACAAGAAATTGGCCAGAACCTTGAACCCAACACACAGTCACCTGGCCACAGAGGTCAAAGAAAGAGGACGTGCACAAACATATTTTAGTAGGTTTTTTTACAGTGGAAGGAAGACAAAGAAAGAGAGAAAAAGAGAAAGATTAAAGGAGTGTCTCCCTATTAGGGAATGGATTACCAAATTATGACATATGAATGTAATGGACTATTATTGTGCTTTAAGAAATGATTAAAAAGGGAGTTTCAGAGGAAACTGTGAAGACTACTATGAGCTGATATAGAGTAAAGTGAGAAGAACTAGGGAACTATTAATACTGTAACATTATAAGGAAAAACCAACTCTGAAGGACTCTATGACTCTGATCAATGCAAGGATAAAACCACGAATCCAGAGAACTGAAGAAACATGCCAAGAATAAAACACATGTGTTTTGAGGTTACATGTTTTGTTGGACTAAGCATGTTTGCTCTGACAACGTTTTAAAAATTTATTACTTTATTATTATTTTTATGGCAAGGAAATAATAAATGTAGTCCTGAAGTACATCATAAAAAAATAAAATAAATATCAAAGGGGAGAAAGGAGAGAGCTCAGCAGTCCTTTTATTACCCCTTAAACAATACTAATTTCTCAGTCTTCCTTACATACTGACTGAGTCAAAATCTGCTTCCCTGTAGTACTTCTCTCTACTAGGGCCAAGTATAACAAGTCTAACCTGTTCTTCCTTTTTGCTCAGATATTTTACAACTGATAAGATCATTTCCTAAATCTTCTAATCTCCAGGCATTTTAATACATACATACCTAACTTAATATTACTCAATGATTACAGACAAACCCAGCATTATGCAAAACAGCAGAGGGCAGGTAGTGCCCTCAAGCTCTACAATATTACTCTAGGGCAGTGGTTTTCAACTTGTGGGTCAAGACCCCTTTGGGGTTGGAACGACCCTTTCACAGGGGTCAATTTCCGATGGTCTTAGGAACTGAGACACTGCTCCTCTACTGGTCTCCAGGAAGGTCTGCCCACATACAAGTATTAAAGAGTCATAGCATTAAGAAGGTTGAAAACCACTGCTCTAGGGGTTGGTTATAGTGTCATAAATGGTATTACTACAAAACTGACACAGCTGGGGCAACATTATCTAGGAGGCCATAGTGTCTTTCACATAGCTGCCACACTAGTTTGTTGAATTTAATTAAACAAATATTATTAAGCAAATATTATATATGCAAGGGGAAAACAAAGACAAAAAAGCAAAAATGGTCTCTACTCTCAAGGAGTTTTCATTTCACCAGGAGATGCCCTGTATGAAATCACAAAGGCCCACAATTAGTACGGCTGTAACTTAGTCTGATACAGCACTGGGAGCCCAAGTTACCTCTTGTAAAACTTCATTGGCCAAGAAACGGCTATCACCTTCTTCTACCTGAGGACTAGATATCCTAGTTACATGTCCAAGATCACCTAGGGAAAACAAAAGTCAAGTTAAACAAAACAGAAGCTTGCGTTATTGTACTAACACAAATAACAATCTTCTAATGATCTGGATTTCTTACCTATTTTAAAAATAACTTTATTGGCTGTCCAATCATCTTCGTCCCCTTCTTCAGTTGTACCTGGAATTGACACCCTAGATATGAAAATATTACCTGCCAAAGAGGGAAAAAAACTGTGAGCAGAAATTAAAACTTCATTTTTAAAAATTACATAATACAGGTTTCAAAGTGTAGTCAAAACTTCATTAATTTCAGACTAACAGGAGTATTAATGCTAGACCTGAATTAATGATAGCCTACATCAGTGTGGGGCTTTCTCAGAGACTTTATTAACTCATTATTATTATTATTAAGCAGACCGCTGTGTGAAGCACTTAGTGAAAATACTACGATCCCCATTCTTCCAATGAGGAGGGGCCTGAGCAGGGCTCAGGTGTTAAATGCCTCCCTCAAGGTCACATGGCTCTAAATGGCAGAGCCGAGGCTTAACCCTAGTAGACTGCTAGTTTACTGTTACACGTAGAGACAAAAGGTAAATAATCCAAATTAGAAGTCTAAACCAAAGTGGTTTGTTATAAATGTCCTTTTAAGAATGTTAATATTATTTCTAGAAATGCAAGACTGACAGGCACAAACACACACAGATACAAGACGAACAATTTCCAGAGCCGGCCAAAGACGCGTCTTTCCTTGTTCTTTGATCGTAACTCCCCAAAGAGCTTGAGTCTCTAAGGCTGAATTACCTACTTGTGTGCCACAGTGGGGCACTGGCCCAGACTGAGAAAGAAATGAGTTCAGACACTTTACTATCTTATCTGTGTGACCCTGGGTAAGTCATTTAACCCCATTTGCCTCAGTTCCTCATATATAAAATGGGGAAGGAAATGGCAAACACTCCAGCGTCTCTGCCAAGAAAAGCCACGGACACAGTTCACAGGGCCACACACAGGCAGACAGGACTGAACAACAATGCCACAAGTTAAGGCAGGGGCTCTGACAATTATACCTGCTCACACTAATCAAGGAAGCCAGGAATGCCGTGTCTGTTGGTCCACATGCTCTGGCGTCATGCAAAGAGTAATCAGCTTGTGAAGCACAACATTGGGGCAGGATTCTTTGAGTCCCAGTTCTGTCATTAACCTGTGGGACCTGGGGTGCCCCTTTTCAGGACCTATTTCTGTCTGTAAAATCTTTTAAGGCGCCTTTTGGCCATAATTCTCTAGTAATGCAGATTCTTCTACAAGGATATAGCCAGCCTCTGTGCCCCTTACAATATCACCATGAGAAGCAAGCCCCAAGCAGTATCTCTAGCCACAGCAGTGAAACTACCACCACCTTCTAAGTCTTTAAAACAGTATCTTAAAAGGACCACAGACTGCCACTTAACCATATCACCATGTTTCTCTCCATGAATATTCATTTCTCTCAGTATCTCAGTCACCAGAAGGACTGGGAAATGTTACATATTCATTTTAAATTGCCACTGATGTCTAGATGTGTAAGTTTATTATAAAGTTCTTAAAAAACATTCAATAAAATACTCAAAATAAACTCATATAGGTTTAATGAAAATAAGCATAGGGTATCCCAAAACTAGGTGCTCCCAGTTCTATAATTTCTAAAATAACCTATATTCTGAGTCAAAAACTATAACATATTTTTAATTCCCCAACACATTTACAACTTTTAATAGAAAAAATTGTTCAAACTTTTAAAGAAATGCAATATGTATAAAGCACTGCAAACTTTAAAGCACTACATAAATGTTAGCTATTAAAGGATATACAACAAAGACACTGAATGTCTTTGTTGTATATCCTCTAATCATCTAATTTCACTAGCGTGGACAGTGCCCTGCACCCCTTAATAGACATCTCCGGGAGTTGCCATAGATGGAAAAAAATTCATTGCCTGGAGGTCAACCCTCTGGAAACGTGTCTATCTCCCTTTAGCCAAATGCCTTAGGTGTACCTGAAAGTGTTCCTTATTTATTAGGACCTGCTAGCATAGTTTTTGAGAATCTAGGGCACCTCCACACCACGATAGAGGACCCATCAGAAGCAAGGCACCCAAAGTTAACCAAAGAAAACTTACTATGATCAGGTAATGTGGTCTCCAACAGAGCAAAATGTTCATATTGTACTCACTAGGCTTAATATCCATGTGTACCAACGACATTGAGTGAATATATATGTTCTTTCATCTAAGATCAGGTAATGTGGTCTCCAACAGAGCAAAATGTTCATATTGTACTCACTAGGCTTAATATCCATGTGTACCAACGACATTGAGTGAATATATTTCAAGCCACGAGCCACCTGTATGAGGAGATCTTTAAGTTCTGTTTCGGAAAAATAATTCATGCTTCTGTAGTTTTCACTTATGGCATCCCCTAAGCTTCCACCTGAGAAAACAAAGACAAATTAATTAGCTTTTCCCTTCTGAATTATTTTTAATCAAGTCCCTTGATTTTAGAGGGAAGTTATGCTAATTTACTCAGCCCCAAAGAGAGAGTTCTCTCTGGGAACAAAACACAAAGTATGTTTTGAGAACTTCTTCCTTGTAATTAACTCTCACAGAACCATCCAAATCAGACAAAAGAAAAATAAGACAATGTCGAATTACAGCGTTGGTCCCTGACTTTCATGAGATCCAAACCTAACAGAACACTTTCTCCATACGTTCTCTATGGCTGGGACAGATACCCACTCTTAGCTAGCACATTTAACTATCTGACCAGTTCCTTCTAGTCCAGGGAGACTATATGATCAATTGTTTCCTGGCCGTAACACTTAGCTCTAGCCCTTCACAGATATTTATACTAAAGCTATGTAAATTCTTGACACAGGTCAGACAACATCTTCGCCCAACACCTTCAGTAAGCAATAATCTTTCACCATTCCTGCAAAATTCTATTGGTACTTGCTTTTCACACTTACCCTGTTCTACTTTGTTATGGGTTGGCTGTCACATCTCATTGCCCCTATTGGATTAAAAGCTTCAGGAAGGTCAAGAATCATGTCTTACTTCAATTGTGTCCCTGGCTTCTCCCCTAGTACACTGTAGATTCAGAATTTAATAAATGATTGTTGCATTCAATCTTTCAACAAACATTTATTAAGGGGCACCTACCAGGTGGTAGGACCTGGGCTAAGTGCTAGCTATACAGCCGCTGCCCTCAAGAGCCCCTCACATTCTAATGGGAAAACAATGTGCAAACAGCTATGTAGATATAGATATACATGCAGTGTAAATGAGAGGGAATATCAGAGGGAAGGTACTAACATTAGGGGGAAGAATGAGGACAGGACTTTTGCAGAAGGAAGGATTTGAGGTGAATCTTGAATAAAGCCAGAAGGCTGAAAGTGAAAAGGGAGAACATTCCTATCATCCAGGATAGTCAGTGAAACAGCATGGACCTGGAAGATGGAGGGTCTTGTTCAATGAGGAACAAGGAGGCCAGCGTCAACAAGAGTACATGAAGGGAAGAACGCTGGAAAGGAAGGGAACAGATTGTGAAGGACTTTAAAAGCCAAACAGGAGGATTTTATCTTTGATCTTAAAGGTAGTAAGATACTACTTCAGTTTATTGCCTAGGGTGATGATATGGTCAGACCTAGGCTTTAGATGTGGCAGCTGCATGGAAAATGGACTGGAAAGGGGAGACCTCAGGCAGGGAGCCCCATCAGAAGGTTATTACTGTAGTTTAAGCCTGAAGTGATAAGGACCTACATTCAGTGGGAAGAATGAGTAGTATTTGAGATGCCTACAGGTATTCAGTCTGAGACGTCCAACAAGCAGTTGGTGATGTAAGACTGGATGGTCAGGGAGAGATTAAAGCTGGATAAATAGATCTGAAGATCACCCGATTAGAAATAATTGAACTCAAAGTAGCCAACAAGATCACAAAGTAAGATAATGATGAGGGAGAAAGGAAAGAAAAGTCCAGGTAAGAGTCTTTGGATGACACCCACTTTGGGAGACATGACCTGGAGGAAGCTCCAGCAAGAAGGCCAAGAAGGAAGAGTCAGACAAGGAGAAGGAGAACCAGGACAGAGCAGTCTGTCACAAAAACCTAGAGAGGAAAGTAACAAGAAGAGTCGTCTACAAAGCCACAAGCTGCAAAGAGGTTAAGAAGGACAAGGATCCAGGGCGGCTAGATGACACAGCGAATAGAGCGCTGGCCCTGGAGTCAGGAGGATCTGAGTTCAAACCTGGCCTCAGACACTTACTAGCTGTGACCCTGGGCAAGTCACTTAACCCCAATTGCCCTGCTTTCCCACCTCCAAAAAGTAAGAGGCTTTTATTGTTCATTCCATCCATAACCATTCTATACAACCAGACTAGCATCCAATATGAAAGTATTTGCAGATCCTATACTTGATTGCAAGCTGCGGGGGACGGGGCGGGGGGGGGGGGGGAGATTGGGAGGAGAGGGAAGAAATTTTGAAACTCAAGGGATTATGGAACTGAATCTTGTAAACTAAAAGTAAATAAACAAATCAATTAAAAAAAAAAGGATAAGAATCAAGAATATGCCATTAGATCTGGTCATCAGAGGAAAGAGCGGCATCAAACAGCATGGGACCAGAAGCCAGACTGCAGAGGGTTTACAAAAGAATAAGAGAAGATGAGGGTGAGGCACCAATTATAGATGGCTTTATATAGAATTATAGAAGAGCTCAGCCACATAAGGGAGGCAAGACAACTGAATTCCTATTTTCTAAAGCCTAACTGGAAAGGGAAGCCTCAAATGGATCAAGAAAAACTCTTGGCTCACACAGCTTGACTCCAAGGTCAACAAACTGTTAAGTTCTATTATGTTCAAGGCCTTGTTACTAAGCATTGGGGAATACAATGACAAACTAAAAAGCAGTCCCTCTCCTCAAGGAACTTATAGTCTACTTGGAGGGTGCTATACTCACACAAGTAAGTGAGAGAGAACATGCAGAGGAAGAGCACTTCCACCTATAGAGATCAGGAAAGGCTTCCAATAGCCAGGCAAGTACCTAACTTTGAAGGAAGCTAAGAATTCTATACAGAAGTGAAGAGGGACTATCCAAGGCACAGGATAAAGTGTATGCAAAAGAACAGGGGCTGGAAATGAGAAGTTCGGGGAACAAGTAAGCTAGCTTGGCTGAAACCTAAAAGGTGGGTGCAATATGTAATAAATCTAGAAAAGTTGGATGAAGCCAGATTGCAAAAGGCAATAGGGAGCCACTGAAAATTTGCAATCACGGAAAGATATGGTCAGATTTCTATTTTAGACAGATTATTTTGACATCTCTGAAGAAGATAAACCAGAGAAGGGAGTTCCTGGAAGCATGGAAACCAATTAAGAAACTATTACCATAGTCCATGGGAAGATGTGAACAAGTACTGAACTAGGACAGCGGCCACGTGAGTGGAGAAAAGGCAGCTGCAGATGCAGTGAAGGTAAAATGTATAACCATGGCAACTGACCAGATAGGAAGACGGGGTGAGGGAGGGAAGGGTCAAGAATGACTGAGTTTGGGTACCTAGCAAAACTGGGAAGATGGCTATGGCCTTAACAGAAGTAGTGAAGTTGGGGGTAGGGGCCAGAGTGAGGAGTTATGAGTTCTACTTTGGACATGCTGAGTTTGAGCTGCCTATGGAACATCCCAGAAGAAGACTACTAGGCAGATGGCAATACAGGAATGGAAATCAAAAAAGATGAGGTTTGGATATACAAATGTGTGAGTCATCTGGCAAAGGGATGATATATCAACATATAGGAGCTGAAGAGTTCACCAAGCAGCTGTCAAGAAGAAGAAAGGCCCCAGGAAAGAGTGTTAGGGGATATGCCCAGTTAGGTGGTGGAAAAGATAACGATTCATCAACAGCAATGGAACAAGAAAGATCGGATAGGGAGAACAAGAAACCCAGAAAGTAATGTAAGACAAGCAGAAGAGAGACTAATTAGGAGGTAACAGTTAACAGTAACAAACTAGAGAGAGGTTAGGAACGAAGAGGACCAAGACCCAGCCATCAGCTTTAGAAATTATAATATCTTCGGTAACTTTGGAGACAGCCACGTTGGGCCAGTGGAACTAGAAGCTGGATTACAGGAGTGTGAGATGCAATCGAACAGTGAGAAAGTGGGATAAATATATGTAGACTGTTTTCTCTAGTAATATGATATAATGTCTTTCTTCTAGGAGACTTCTCAAATATTTTTTCCCTATCAAAAAAAAAACCAAAACGTAACTATTGCTTGCTGCCTATGCTGCACAAGCCAAAAAGCATGATGCAAGGTTTGTTTGTATTGAAAAGGTGACTGGTGCCTGTTACTTTTCCATTTTAATTAAAAAATTGCTGTGGTACTTTCTACTTAATGAAGCAGCAAGACAGTGAAAACAGCATAAGGAGGCATCATTCTTCACCTGGCAGCTCACTGGCCATGTGAACCTGAAAGGGCAGCTGGGTGGAAATATACTCAACTTATTTAAAAAAAAAAAAAAAAAAAACAAACTTGGTATATGCTTTAGCTGGAAGGAAAATGGCTTTTTCCTAGCCTTGTTAGTTTCTCTAAACAGGCAACTGATCATAAAATGCTTATTAAACTCAATTGATACAGAAAATACATCAATAAAGTTAAGACTTTAAGTGACATTAGGAATAATTTCAGTATTCACTTTGTTTAGAACAAAAGTATCAACAACTGACACCTATTCAGTGCTTTACACTTTATAACAAAGCCTTTCACAGTCATAATTTCTTAATTCTAAAAAGTACCACAAAAGATAAGTGGCACAAGGGGAAGCCGAGACACCTAGGTGACTCGGTAAACAGCAGTGAGGACTAGAAGTCTTCTCCTGCTTCACTCCTGCTTCCTCATCTGGGAAGAAATAGGAAAACAAAACGTTTTAAACATCCCCCCTAAAAAAAGTCTGGCTTACCATTACAATATTCATTCTGTATCAGCATGTGGTCATCTTCTGCCCATGCAGAGAAATATCGAACCACGTGCGAATGCTGTCCAAGTACTGCGTGGGCATAGACTTCTCTGAGGGCATTCTGTCTGTTTATAAGAAGTGTGACATCAGTACCAACATAAACCAAGCAACCTGATGGCTCTCACAGATTATCTGATAAACAATCAGTCTACTCCTTCAGGGACTCTTACATAGGACAGAGGTTTGGTTAAGGTACAATAATAGCCACTTCGTGAGTCCTGTGATTCAGGAAGGCTTAACTGTGAAATTGATTAAGAAGTAAGGGCATAAATACCTTTGAGAAGCGCTTGATATTCAAGACGTAAAGAGAACTACAAAAAACATTTAAGACCAAGACAGTTCTCAAGAGTGTTGCAAACTGTTCATAACAGTATGAAAGTGACTATTATGGATGTTTTACATAAACTATATGGAACTGCTTGCCTTGGGGGGGGAAGGGAGGGAGGAGAGAATTTAGAACTCAGAGTTTTAAAAACAAAAGTTAAAAATTGTTTTTATGTGTAACTAGGGGAAAATGAAATAATAAATACCAAAAAATAACCATATGAAAGAATTTCTAAATCATTTATAAGTAATAAGAGAAATGCAAATCAAAACAAGCCTAGGGGTTTCACCTCACCCCCAGCAAACTGGTAAAGATGATAAAAGAAGGGAATAGTCAATGCTAACAGAGTTGTGCAATGACACAGACTCACTAATGGCCTATGCACTGATACAATTCTAGAAAGTAATTTGGAATTATGTAAATAAAAATCACTAAGACAAACTGGCCATATCATTTAACCCAGAACAAGAACACACACACACACACACACACACACACACACACACACACACACACACACACACACGCTCTCCTCCCCCCCCTCCACACACACAGAAAAAATTTATGGCAATACATTTATGGTAACAAAGAATTAGAAACAAAGTAGCTACCCATCAGTTGATGAATAGGTAAACAAATTGTCACATATAAGCATAATGAAATATTTCTATACTTTAAGAAATAACATAGGTAATAATTCCAGAGACACAGAGGAAGACCTACACAAACTAATGCAGAATGAAGCAGAGCCAGGAAAACAACATATACAGGGACTTACAATGATGCATATGGAAAGATCATAAAACAAATGAAAGTCAATGTTGCAAATTTATAAAGAATAAGCATGGCTCCAAAGAAGAAGTAGAAGACATAACCCCCAACTCCTTTGCAAAGATGGGAGGTCCATAGTTTGAAACACTGCATCTAACGTTAGATTTATGTGGATTCGTTTTGATCAGTTTTTCCCCTCATCTTCTTAAAAAAAATATTTAAGAGACAGCTCTGTGGGAAGGGAAGGAAAAGGGACAAAGGAAACGTGGGCTATGTAAAAACAAAAGATCCATAGAAATATAGTTTTAAAGGTAGGGGTAGTACTGTTATGTACCAAATTCAGATTAGACTTCAAATACTCCCAGGTCCAAAAAGAAAGGGACTCAGTAAGAAAGCAAAACTGACCAGGACAACTTTTCTCTAACTTTAAAAACTTTTCCAATTTCAACACCTTTTAAGTTTAGAATTTGAATGCAGCTAGACCTCAAGAGTTTAACAAACTACCTCTAACAAAAGAGCACAGAAACAAAGACTAGGATTTAAAAAATACTCACTCATCCACAGAACCAGCCAATGGCTTCTTTGATCGCTTTATGGCATAGATACATCCATCCAGCCTCTTTACACACTTAAATACTGAACCAAATTCTCCTGATCCAATCTTCTCTAGCTCATGAAATTCACTTTCATATCTTGATTTCATGTTACTTTCTGTAATTGTAATTCTCTGTAACAACAAAAAATCTGACTGTTTCAAAAGTATACAAATCAAGTCAACAGAAGATGGCACAAAAAACGAGGAGTCTGTAACAGCCTACCTTGGCAGGCCTGGTCGTCTCATCTTCAAGCTCCCCATCACTCGCTTCCATGTCTTCATCACAGGAACTGAAATAAGAATCAGTGCTCTCTTCATCAAATATATTAGGAAGACATATTTCAACCCTAGCTCTGAACTTTATCTGGCGAGTATAATTTTAATAGGAGCATGAGGTGAAGATATAACCAAATATTTCTCCCTCAAAGGTTTCTAAAGTAAGGTTACTAATCAGCTTAGTTTAAGCGGAAGACTTTTACCCCATATCTGTTTTCTGGATTCTATGACTATCAAATATTATCTTTGTCCCGGTCCAATGACCTGAACAGTAATTCCCTAACCCTCTCTATAACTATCTCCCAAAGCCCTTCCAAGTTAACTCTCCCAACCTAGAATTTAATAATAGAACTTCTGAGTTGGAAGAAGTTCCCCATTTAAGAGCTCTAACCCTTTCTCTTGATAAAAAAACCAAACATTTCTTTTAAAATGTCTCCACTCTGCTTGATGAGGGTCTCTACCTCCTAAAGCAGTCTGTATCATCCACAGCACCCATCTCTTTAACTTTGCCCTAGTGTAAGGGTATTCAGTATCACCTCTTACTGCCAAGCTCTCAATGCCTTCCTCCAAGATGTGCAGGCAATTTTTATTTCTTCTAGCTCTACAAAGGTCCTTTCCCAAAAGTAAATAGCACCATCATCACTTAGAGCTTAACACACTTTTACCTCTCAAGAACCTCTAGAACACAACATAGTCTAGAAACTAACTAAATAGGACCATTAAGTACATTTTTTAAAATTCAATCAAATGTATAAAGGCAAGATTTGAAAATAATATTGGATAGCAATATCAAAGGACATACTCATTCCAGTGTGTTCGCTTCCTTCGACGACACTGTACTGAAGAATGAAGCAACATTGAATCTGGAGTGAAGGGATTAATATTCACTTGAGGGGTTTGTCTCATGTCAAATCCTTGTTTTTCTGATCTTCCTGAGCTCATGAACAGAGAACCACCTCGGAGTTTCACAGAACTGGAATCTATTCCTCGAGCTTTGGATAGCAAACTCTAGATTGCAACAAGGAAATTTTGTCAGTATCCAAGAAAATCAACAAAGTCCTCCCCCAATCCCACTCGGCCAATTTAGTCTGCTTGAAGAGTATTAGTTTATACTGCTAAATCTGCTGACAGCAAAACAAACAAAAAAAACCAAAACAAACAAGCAAACAAACAAAAAACCTCATAAACCTCTGTCTAGTTCCTAGATGAACAAAGCTGTAAACCTGATTCAGGACGATTTCTTAAGTTTGGTGTACTTTTTGGAAAAACTAAACTAGTTAAAACACAGCTCCCCAGAAGTAATACAAAAAGGAAGCTGAAATGGGCCTTTTATTTTTCAGTAAAAATAGACATCAAAAGAAGAAATCCAGGGGGCTGAAGCAGACAGTGAGCTCCTAAACAAATCCTTTCAATGCCTAAACCAATCAATAGGAGGGGCAGACAGCCAGAAAGCTGCACCTCCCCGTGGCCGTCTCCCTCCCCCAACCCTCTCACGCGGACTCCGGGAGAGGTGCGAAGGGCCAAGCTAGCCAATAACAGGGACAACTGGGAGGCTCCTACTACCTACCACCATCGCTCCGGCTGCATAAACAAGGAAACAAACCCAGAGAGGAACGTATGCTGTTTAGCTTACAGATTTTTGCTAACTTCTTTCTAGACTACAATCGTTTAAAATTTCAAAAGACTAACTTTCACGCCGGCTTGACAGAGGAGACATTCATTCAACAAATGTTTACTTAAACACCTATCATAAGTATTACACTGCTTGCACAGGATGAAAGAGAAATATTGAGGTGCTAAAATGAAGGTTTTGAAGTTAGAAGACATTAGGTAGACTGAAGTTTGGAAGCTTTGACGTTCTGTGTGGATACATACGTACGTATACACACATGTATGTAACTTCAAATATGTATGTACACAAAGATATACGTATTTTACGATCTGATACATACCACCTCTACTGTCTCCGAGAAAACAGGCTTTATCCTATAAAGCCCATGTCCTATAAGCTAAATTCTGTCAACTCAATGTGTAAAATTTTTTGCCTAAATGTCTTCGTTTTCTTTTGTCACAAAGCAGGGTTCAATTGGAGATAGGGAAGGCTGAAATGACCCACGTAAAGACAAAAGGCGCCTTCAACAAAACGCGTTAAAAAAAAAAAAACAACACAAAAAATGTGGCTATCATTACACAGTATCCCCTATGTACCGTAAGCTTACAACTGTAGAACCCAAGCACAACCAACGAAACTGAAACTAAAAACATATAAATTTAAATCTTTTTAATTTTAAACCTCCAAGTCTTCAGTATTCCAACTGACAAAACGGAGGGGGCCCTATGTTCTCAGGGCACACTGCAGCACGTCGGGGGTCCTCGACACCAATACACACGCAAGGACACACGGACACACACTCTTGCACGTCCTTCCGAAACTCTACAAAGCCAGGCCTTTCTTTTTTAAACTCCCGGACCTCAGCAGGGGTCCCGCTCTGGGTGACAGCCCCGGGGAGGCCCGAGCTCACCTTCCCAAGTCCCGGGGGCCCCGCGGGGAGCCCCGGGGGCCGGCGCTGCACGTTCCGGGGGCGGCTCTCGGGGGCAGTTACATAACCTAACCGCCACTTGCAAGGGCAGGCCCCGGAGCTCGCAGCTGGAGATTATGTAAGGGCCTCCGCCCCGCCCCCGCCCCGGGGGTCCTGGCCCCGAGCCCGCAGCAGTCGCCGTAGGGCCCTCGCCCCCACTCCCCCGGGCCTCACCTTTGGGGTGTGCGGCGTGTCGAAGAGCCGCAGCTTGCGGAAGGTCTTATGCGGCGGCGTGCCCGGGTAGTCGGGCACCGGCGAGCAGGAGCCGTCGCGGCGCTGGCGGCCGCGCTGGGAGCGATCCCCGCGGAACGGCGACAAGGGGCTGCTCAGGTAGTAGGGAGCGGCGGCGGCAGGAGACTTGACCGGCGACGACGAGCCGAAGCCCTCCTCCTCCCACGAGTCGCCCTCGGCGCCGCCCCCGTCCCCGTCGCCCGCGCCTCCTCCGTCGGCCGGGGGCATCTCCTCCTCCCGCGGGCCCGGGGCCCGTCCAGGAACTCGGCGGAGGCCGCCGGGCTCGCCCTCGGACTCCGCGGTCGGCCCCGGGGCTACCGGGCTGCGGGTTGGCGGCAGAGGCGAGTCGGGCTCCTGGAAGGCCGAGTCCTCCCCAGTGCTGTGGCCGCTGCCCTCGTCCTCCTCCTCCTCTTCCTCCTCCTCCTCGCAGTCGCTGCCCGGGGAGAAGATGAGCTTCTGCCGCAGCGCGCAGGAGCCTCCGGGCCGGCCGCGGGGCGGCGGCGCCTGGTGCCGGCTCTGGAAGCTCATGGGGGCCGGGACCGGGAGCTGGGGCCGAGGGGGCGGGACCGCCACGTGCGGCCCGGGGAGCTCCGCAGGGGCGGCGGCGGCGGCCCGGGCAGCAGCGGCTTCCGCGCCTGGGCGGGACGTCACCGCGACCACCGGCGCTGACCGGGGCAGGGGCCGAGGACCGGGGTCGCGGCTCCGAGGAGTAGGCGGCGGCGGCAGCGGCAGCTAAGCCGAGCCGAGCTGCTGGGTCCGGGGCCGATCTGCCTGCAAGGTTCGGGCTACGCGGCTTCCCGCGACCGTTAATCACGTGAACGCCCAACCCACCAATCCCCGCCCAGTTTGGGGTTTGAAAAAAAAGGAGGGCACCACGTTACCCGCGGGGGGAGGGTACGTGCTACGCGATTTTGGCGCGAAACTCGTGGCTCCGCCCCTCCCCGCTCCAACCTCCACCCCTCCCGTTCACGCACGCAGTTGGAGGCATACAAACACACACATCAACCCAGGGGGAGAGGAACTGGGAGGAGAGAGGGCGTGGCTAGGGATACTGGCCAATAGGGGAAGAGAGACCGCAGGGGAAGCGCGGCTGTTGAGGGACCCTGCCCACAAAAGGGGGGGAAGGGGAAAGAATGGAGAGAAGGGGAGAGAGAAAAAAATGGGAGGAAGAGGGAAAAAGAATTGGTAGGGGAAAAGGAGGAGGGTCTAAATGGAAAGGATGAGGAGGGGGAGAGTATCTGAAGGAGAGAAAACCAGAGAGGAGGAAAGTGGGAGGGTGAGAAAATGGGAGGGGAGGAGGAG
>CM053601.1:153518861-153536890 GCA_028646575.1 Pseudocheirus occidentalis | reverse complement strand
GCGAGGACTGCTAGGGCTGGGCCGGCTGCCGCTGCTGCCACCTCCGCCGCCTGTAGGACCCTGCCCCACCTTCCTGGGGTTGGGGGGGCTGGCTCTGCAGAAGCTTGGGGGCGGGGAAGACCCGCAGCTCCCCCCTTTCTTGTGCAGACACCGCAGGGCCTCTTGCTGCAGGCAGGCAGGGAAAACTCCGTCTCGCAGCTGAGTAAATACGCGTGTCCAAAGTCCACGTCTAGGCAGAACTTGCTGGGGATGGGAGGCCAGCCAGGAATGCACCGAGAACGTGCCTGCTGGGCCCAAATGGGGATGAGTGGGGTCACTCTTCGCGGTCAGATCACGTATGGGCTCTTCAGGACCCTGACCCTGACCTTAGGCAAAGCGGATCCGGTCCAGTTCCAGGTCAAGCAGGCGCCAAGGGGCGGTGGGAGGCGGCGGGAGGGGGGCTTCCCCGAAGACCGAATGCTCCCAAGCGTTAAAGGGACACTTGGGTCTGCAGGAGTTTATTTAGACGAATGGCTAGAACTGGCCCGCACTGCCAGCTCCTCGTGGGGCACAGCCAGAATTCAACGGGCCCCACACGAATGCCGTCTTTTTGTCACTTTCCAAAGGGGACACCATCAAATTAAATTTCCCGTTTGAAAGCTGTCCAACCTCAGGAAGCACCTCTCGCCTCCGGAGTACAAACCCATCTTAAAGTCTCAGAGAGGGGAGGGCTTAACAGAAAGATGAACCCAGTAATCTTGGCTTTCTTTCTTTCACTTATCTACTACCCTTTGTTGTCCGTTAGTAATCTTTTCCTTTCCACTCCCACTGTTTCAGTTATCACCTCTCTGCAGATGTGTCTCAAATTTAGGCTCAGTCCTGAGATCCTTTTCTCCCCTAACTCCGGTCGCTCATCCAACTGACTTCAAGACATTCACATAGTTCTCTGTTCCCCTACCTTAAATCCGAGACCGAAATCATCTTTTCACCTCTAAGAACAACACCGAACTTTCTTTCCAACTTTCTATTTGTTTAAATTTAAATGTCCAATTCCAAATCCTCTTCCTCTTTCTACCCCCACCTAATTGAGAAGGCATAAAATGCTACCCTTTCTACATATGAAGTGTGTAATTCCCCTATTTCTCTTAAAATGTATGACTGTCCTCTGGTCACCAGGATCCAAACCTTTGAATAATTTTGAACTCTTCCCTCTTCCTCAAGTCTTTCAAATAATAACCTTTCAGGTGGTTCTAGATGGCTTCTCTTTCAAATCCACCCATACATTGTACAATGTTAAAATAATCTTACCTAATTCTCAGGTTAGAGACCATGGCACTATGGTACCCAAAAACCCTCAATGACTTCCTATAAGATAAAAACCACAGGTTCCCAGATGTAGGGGAAAAAGGAGGTGGAGAAGCCATCTACTCTCACCTCATTTTACTGAGAATGTGACTCTGCCAAGGTAAAACTCTTAGTCATCATGGGCACAGTTCCTTCAATTCTCTTTCCTTGCCAGTCTATGCTCTTGGTATGGAAGATCTTTTACAATATGGCTCCAACCAATCTCCAGTCTTTGATCCCTTCTGTATTTCCACTCCCTGTTTCCTAGTTTTGTCCTGTTCTCTCAAATTTGCCTGCATTCACACAGGCTGTGCCCACTGAAATGCAGTTCCTCCTGGGCCCTATTTGAATCATTTCTCTTCCTTGACCAGTTCTGGTGTCCCCTCCATGAAGCCTTCTCAAAATTCCACCCCCACCGCCACCCCTAAGCAATGGCATCAAACTGAAACAGAAAAGGGCCCCACTATTCTCTACATAAGGAACCCTGAAGACTAAAGGTTGACTTAACTTTGAAAATGTTATGTTATCTATGTTTTATCATATTTTTATTTATCTTGTTCAATATGTCCCAATTACATTTTAATCTGATTTGGACAGTACTCAGGAATACTGATCCTTTTTTGTCTCCTCCCTTCTAGGGTCAAAGTGACCTCTCTTTTCTTCCTCAATTTACACCTAGCCCTCTGAATTTCACCTTTCCTCCTCTATCACATGACACTTCAGAGCATATTCATTTGGGTTCATCTCATCTCCCATGTTAATTGTCAGTTCCTTGACAACATGGGTAGTGCTGTTTTTCATTCTTCGATCTCCCTCAGTGCTAAGCACAAAACCCTGCACACAGAGAGTGCCTAATAAACCTCCAGTGAATTGAATGTGTGTGTCTTGTCTTCCCAATCGTACTATAAGCTCCAGCAGGTTAGGAATTCTCTCTGTCTTACACATAGGGACATACTCAAAAAATTGCTGATAGGTAATTATTTGAGCCTCGCCACAGTCCTATGAGGTAGATTTCAAAGGAGTGTTGCTGTTGTTCAGTTGTGCCTGATTCTTTGTGACCTCATTTGGGGGTTTCTCAGTAAAGATACTGGTTTACCATTTCCTTCTCCAGCTCATTTTACAGATAAGGAAACTGAGGCACACAGGGTTAAGTGACTTGCCCAGGGTCACATAGTCATTAAGTGTCTGAGGTCAGATTTGAACTCAGGCAGATCTTCTGACTCCAGCCCCCAAGATTTTTCCACTATGTTACCTAGCTGCAGGGGACTATGACCAAATTCAAATCTATGATCAGACACTTAGTGGGCCAACTAAGCTGTCTGCCTCAGCTTCTTCATTAATAAAATGGGGATAAGACTAACACTTTCATCCCAGAGGTGATGAGGTCGTATTTGTCAAGCACTTGGCAAGTCTTAATGAGCTATATAAATGTTAGCTAATAATAACAGTTGAGGGGGCAGCTAAGGTGACTCAGTGAATAGAGCACCAGCTCTATGGAGTCAGGAGGTTCTTTGTTCAAATCTGGCCTCAGACATTTAACACTTGCCAGCCGTGTGACCTTGGGCAAGTCACTTAATCCCAATTGCTCTGCCTTCTCCCTCCAAAAAAGCAAAATAATAATAATAATAGTTGAATAATGCCAGGCAAATTAGTAGGATCGGGGTACCACCTGCCCTTTCAAAATTGCCTTCCTCTTGGAGCCCAGAGAACATATTCTACCAGGCAAAAACATTGAACGTCCCCTTTATTTTATGTCAGAACCAAACTGACTGTCGATGCCACAGCTCTAACTCTTTTTTTACCCCAGGTGAAAATATGCCTAGCTGAAACTATGACAGATTGTATTAGCCTTGTCCTAGAGATGAGGAAAATAAAGCTCAGGAAAAAGAAATAAAATGGTTTTATCCAGGGTCCCATAATTAGTAATGATGGCAAGAGACCTAGGATCCTGGTCTTGTGAATATCCAAACCTATGCATTCTTTTTTCCGTTCTGCCACAGGAGAGCATGACATCTAGCATGAGGTCTACCCATTGTCTGCCTTGAGACTTTAGCAGTGAAGATGCCTTTTTTTCCCCTAAGTAAAAGTGCTCAGATAAGAGAAACTATCCCCAAGAACACAGTACATCCTGTGTGTTGGCTGGGGCACAGGAGAGTATTGTAGCTTAAAAGACAGCAGACTACAGTTAACCTTTTAAATGGCCAATCCCAGCTTTCTCGCCTTTGGCTGTTTAAAGGGAACAGCAAGGCGTCTCAGCCTCCCAAAGCTAGCGAGAACAGTTCACACCCACCAGCCCTGGGGCCTGGTTCCCTTCCCCACCCACTGAAGTTACTCAGTTCCCTGTTGCTAGGCGATTTTTGCCACATCCATACACTTTTTGATAATGTTGCAATAACTGAAGAGAGGGCTAATTTCTTGCTGCTAATAGTTGGGAAAGCAAACTTAACCTGTTTGTCTCCTTTAAGAAACAGGACTGAAAGGGTGAAAAAAGGCCTTTTGTGGGGCCAGAAATTCCTCTGCTCCCAACAGAGGTGGATTCTTGCCTGGAAGACTTAACAGTCTCAGATTCATAAGCCACAAGTCAACTTGTGGTTTTGAAGTTTTTTGTTTTAGGGTGGTGGGTTTTTTTTTTTAAACAGCAAGTTTCTGTTCATGTCTGCTTCAAATTTCACTTTGAGAGTGGAAGTAGCTCCTAAGACTTGACCTCTCCTTTTTCTGGTGTTTTCTTTTTATTATTTGATTCTGGACCTGTGATTTCACTGGCCGAGGGAGTACCCTCCTGAAGAAGCTCTTTCTACCAGTGAAGATGGGCAGCCCTTCTACACCTTAACAGACCTGCCCAAAGTCTCAGAGTGAAAACTTCAATGACTTGACCAGGGTCATATAGTCAGGATGTGTCAGAGATAGGGCTTGATCCCTGTCATCCTGATTCAGAGGTCGACTCCCTAACCTCTCCCAGTGCTCTAAGTCACAGAATCACTGAATGATAGAGTTGGAATATCCCTTTCTGTTCAATGCCCTCACTTTCTGGAGCAGGAAATGTGGAAAACAAAAGGGAACTAGATTCTAACCTCAAGTAAGGACTCTTTCCTAGCTGTACTTTTTTTTAATTTGGGAATTTCATTAGATACATAAACAAGAACTAAGCTCTCCTGCAATTTGGAATTTGAAAGGGCAGTCAAATTGTGCATACCTTTTGACCTAGCAATACCACTACTAGGTCTGTGTCCCAAAGAGATTTTTTTTTAAGGGTGGGGAAGGACTTACTGGTACAAAAATATAACAGCTCTTTTTTATGGTGACAAAGCATTGGAAATTGAGGGGATGCTTATCAACTGGGGAATGGCTGAACAAGTTGTGGTATATAAATGTAATAGAATACTACTGTGCCATAAGAAATGATGAGCAGGCTGATTTCAGAACCTGGAAAGACTTACATGAAGTTGTACAGAGTGAAGTGAGCAGAACACAACATTGTACACAGTAACAGCAACATTGTATGATGACTATGTCTGTCTTATCCCTTCTCTGCAGCCCAATGAGCCACAATTCCAAAGGACTTATGATGAAGAATGCTATTCAGACTGGTGGATTCTGAATGCAGATTGAAGCATGCTATTTTTTACCTTCTTTATTTTTCCTGGTTTTTTTTTCTTTTGGTCTGTTTCTTCTCTCACAACATGCCTAATAAGGAAATCATGTTTTGCATGATTGCACATATATGACCTATATCAAATTGCTGTTCGTTTTAAGGAGGGAAGGGAAGGAGAGAGAAAAATTTGGAAGTCAAAATTGTTTTAAATGAATGCTAAAAATTGTTTGTACGTGTAATTGAAAAAGCTAAAATACTATTATAAAAGGAAGAAAGGAAGAAAAAGAAAGAAATGAAAGAAAGAAGGAAAGAAAGAAACAAAGAAACAAAGGGGAAAAGAAAGAGAGAGAACTGGGTATCTGTATCTTGCCTTAAGTGCAGCAACCACTCCTACACATGAAAGTTTTAACCTGCTTCATTTTCCCTATCTGGGCTGATTGGTCCCTCCTTAGGCAGCATTTGTGGCCCTTTGCTTCTCAGGGCTCACTGTATTGGTGCCAGACTTCATGTAGACCACTGATCAGCTTTAGCCATACTGTAGCTCATGAATTCAAGCAATCTACTAGTCTCAGCCTCCCCAGCATCAAGAACTACAAATATATACCCACACCCAACTGGAGCAATTTTTTTCTAGGTCTATTAATAGCTCGAATTTCTTCCTCTGAAAACTTACTATTCACAGCCTTTGACCATTTATCACTTGGGGAAGATAATTTGAGGAGACAGCGAAAGCACTACCTGTTGCAGCGATCAGATAGGCTCCTGGCTGGAGGGATAGGCTCCCCATGGGAACTCAGCTTGCCCAAGGCCATAGCAAGTAGATCAATAGCAGAGGTGTGATTAGAAATTTAAGTCCTGAGATTGCAAAGGCCTGCTGCCAACCCTGACCTTAACCCAAGCCTGCCCCTGCCTGCTGGCCATACTTTCACATGCCATTGTGACTTCTCTCTGGTTCTGTTTTCCCACCAGATGAATTCTAAGTTCCCCACAACTGCCTCTCCTTTAGGCACGTGCCACCCAACAGCTGGTGCTCTAGCTTTCACCCCCTCCAGCCCCACCCCCTCATTTGTGATATCACTAGCAGTTCAGACTACTCTGAGGTTCTCTTTGCCCAGTTTCTCACACTCTTAGATCTATGGTTTGCTCTACACACTACTCACATTTATGATATTAGAAGTATTATGGATAACAAGCATTCTCATTTATGCTGGGCTTTAAAATTTGCAAAATACTTTACACATATTAACTTACCTGTTTCTCACCACGACTTTGAGAGGTAGGTACCATTATGCCCCCCATTTTGCAGATGAGGCTAAAAAAAGTTGAGTGACTTGCCCCAAGCCATACCACTGGTAAGATGGGATTTGAATTTAAGTGTTTATTTGATAAACCATCTAGATAGTGGGGAATCTGACGTCTATGTACCCAGATATTCTTAACCTTTTTTTGTGGCATGGACCCTTTTGGCAGTCTGGTGAAGCCCCTCTCAGAATGATGTTTTAAAATGCATAAAATTAAATACATAATATTACAAAGAAAATAATTATCTTGAAATACAATTATCAAGGGGCAGCTACAAAGCATCAGGCCTGGGGTCAGGAAGATCTGGGCTCAGACACTTACTAGCTGTGTGACTCTTGGCAAGTCACTTAATTTCTATTTGCCTCAGTTCCTCATCTGTAAAATGGGAACACTCTGGGGAAGGAAATGGCAAACCACACCAGTGTCTTTGCCAAGAGAACCCCATGGTCAGACATGACTGAATGACCAGACAACAACATAATTATCAAAATATGTATTTTTTAAAGTTCATAGACTCCAGGTTAAGATTCTTTTATCTAGGTCTATGTCCTCAAATTCCATAGAAACAGAGCCCTGACATCATTCATCCCATCCAGTGAGCATATTGACTTAGAAAACCACATATTAACACTTCCTATGTTCTATTGTATTTTTATTTATTTTGTTAAATACCTCCCAGTTACATGCACTCTGAAACCTCTGATCTATTTTGTCCCTCCAAAGTCCCAAAAACAATTTACCTTTTATCCAGCACCAATCTTAAGTTCAGTTGATCTTTCCAGCTCCCCCAAATGTTATCTCCATCCGTGACTGGCCCTTCCTGAAGGGAACACATAGTCCTCGAACCAATGAAGATCCAACTCTCCTCTGCCAGGTTAATTCTGACCCTGGTATTTCCTGGGAAAACTTCAATTCAGTGGTTCCCACTTGCCCAGTTCTTTTTTTTTTTTTTTGCTTTTTGGAGGGGGAAAGGCAGGGCAATTGGGATTAAGTGACTTGCCCAAGGTCACATGGCTAGGTTTTTTTTGTGTTAAGTGTCTTAGGGCAGATTTGAACTAAGGTCCTACTGACTCCAGGGCTGATGGTCTATTCACTATGCCACCTAGCTGCCACCCCAGTACTAATTTTTTTTGTTTTGCTTTTTGGAGGGCGATTGGGGTTAAGTGACTTGCCCAAAGTCACATGGCTAGTAAGTGTGTCAGGTGTCTGAGGTGGATTTGAACTCAGGTCCTCCTGACTCCAGGGCTGACCTAGCTGCCCCTCCCCCAGTACTAATTTTTAAGGAATTCTTTTCTTCAGTGAGCTTTTGTACTTCTTTTTCCATTTGGTCAATTTTGCTTTTAATGGATTTTTGTACATCTTTTTTTCCATTTTTTGTGCTTCCTTTACTAAGGTGCTGCCTCTCTTTCTATGATTCTCTTGCATCCTTCTCATTTCTTTTCTCAATTTGCCCTCTACCTCTCTTATTTGATTTTGGGGGGGGGGGAGGCAATTGGGGTTAAATAACTTGCCTAGGGTCACACAGCTAGTAAATATCTGAGGTTGTATTTGAACTCAGGTCCTCCTGACTCCAGAGCCAGTGCTCTATCTACTGTACCACCTAACTGTTTGGTATTTGATTATTAAAATCCTTTTTGAACTCTTCCAGGAATTCTTTTTTTTTTTTTTGGCCTGAGACCAATTCATATTTTTTTTGAGGCTTTGCCTATAGCCGTTTTGACATTGTTGTCCTAGTCTGAGTTTGTGTTTTGATTTTCCCTCTCACCATAGTAACTTTCTACAGTCATGTTCTTTTTTCATTTGCTAATTTTTTTTCTAGTTTATTTGTGGCTTTTAGGTTTATGTTTAAGTTGTCCTCTGCTCCTGAGGTAGAGGAGGCACCACTCCAAGCTTCAAGTTTTTGAGCAGCTGTTTTCAGAACCATCTCTGTGGGTCTGATGGTCATTTTTGTCTGTATTTCCAGCACCTAGCAGAGTGATTTTATTCATAAAAGTTGATTTTAAAAGACTTTATATTCTGCCCAAAGTACATTCTTTACCACAACATGGTTAGCGGGTGATGCAAACGTTATAAGCTCAGAAAGATTTGTACAAAAACACCTAGTGGCATTGTTGGCTTGCGAACCCAGGCCTTCTGAGTAAAATCCAGAGCCCTTCCTGCAGTAACACTGTGCTCAAAGACCAACTGGCTGAAACAGGAAGTGACTCAGAGGCCCTTCAGAGAGCTCATGGCTGGTTGGAAAGGGACTGGGGTAGAGGGAGCCCCTGTGAGGCTCTAGAAACCAGGATCTGTGGCCACGGCCCCGCTCCCACCAGAGGAAGCAGGCAAGACTGGTCAGCTGCTGCAGGTATGTGGTAAATGCTAAATTCCCTTTAGGGGGATAGAAAAGCAAAGTCCACATGGGATGTGTTATAAGCTGACTCACACTTAGGCAGCACTCTTTGATTACAAAGCCCTTCATTTATCAATGCTTATTGACAAAGGTCATATCAAGCTACAGTCCCAGATGGTGACAAAGATACTTACTTGATTGGCATGCCTTCTAGCTATCATCCTATATTCTCCTTTTCCTGGCTATCTGTGTGACTCTGGACAAGTCACTTAGCCCTCAGAGCCTCAGGACCCTCATCTGTAAAATGAAAGGACTGTATTGGATGGTCTGGAAGGTTCTATGTCTGTGATTTATGTACTTTTTATCTGACTTGCCCAGCATCACATAGTCAATGGTAAATGGATGGCCTGGGATTTAAATGAGGTTTCTAACACCAGTAGTTGCCACAACAAAGTCATTCCCTTTCTGTTTTGGTCTAGGACTAGCAGCTGTGAGACACACCCTTGGAGGATGTTTAAAAGTTGTCATGGTTGTGGGGAGACAAAACAGGTCCATATGAGGTCACAGTTGTTCAGAGTAGCCCTCTGACTTGTTTCTCAGCTATCTGTGCTTCCTAGGGGATTACATAGGCTCCTAGGCTCCTTATCTTGACCAGCATGTTAGAGCATCACCACGGCAGCTCAGACCAATGGGCTGTAACCCTGAATCAAGGACTTTTCCCAAGAGAAAATTCTGACCCGTCATACTCAGATAAGGAGGTGAGAGCTGGTCAGACAAATTGTAAACTCCAGGTCTCTGAAAAGAGAATTAGCCGGGAGGTCTATAGCCTGGCCAGCATTTCGTTCATTTGTGTTCAAAGGGCTTTGACTCTTGTCTTTTGTCTCAAGATGACTTTCTAATACCCCTCCAGTCTACATCGAATCTTCCTCTGTAACAAAGAAAAACAATTAACAAAATGATTCAATGAGATACCACATAGTTTGTATTTTCCTCAGAGACAATAGGAAGCCTTTTATGAAGAATTAACATGAGGCAACTGGGTGGTACAATGGACAGGGCGCTGGAACTGGGATGAGGAAGACCCAAGTTCAAATCCTTCCTCAGACACTCTTATTAGCTATGTGACCCTGTGACTTAGCCTTTTTCAACCTTGGTTTCCTTTTTTTTAGAATTTAATTTATTTATTTTTGTTACATTTTGAGTTCCAAGCTGTCTCCCTCCCTCCCTCCCAACCCTCTACTAGAGAAGGACAACATTTGACAGAGATATATATTATATATATATATATATACATATATACATTTTTATATACGATTATATATATAAAATCGTAAAATACGTGAATGATAAAAATTTTATGATAAAATCATAAAATACATAGTTCCAGATATCAATCAGTTTTTTCTCTGGAGGCGGATGGCGTCTTCCTTCCTAGGACCTTTGCTGTCATTTTGAATATTCTTATTACACAGAATAATAGCTCAGTCATTCACAGTTACTCTTCAAACAGCATTGTTACTTCATTCTCTTGGTTCTTTTTGTTTCACTCTCATTGTTTTCCCAAAATCAACCTGCCCATCATTTCTTACAGCGCAGTAGTAATCCATCACAATCATATACCACAACCTGCTCAGCCATATTCAACCTCAGTTTCCTCATCTGTAAAATGGGGATAATAATAACACCTACCTTCCAGGGTTGTGAGAATCACGAGATAATATTTGCAAAGTACATGCTTTACAAACTTCAAAACACAATGTAAATGTTAGCTATTATTATTATTATACCTTAGTAATATGATTTTATTAGTAATATTGTATGGTAGTATTATTTTATTAGTAACATTATACCATAGTAATATTTTATTAGTAATATTATATGGTAATATTATTTTATTAGTAATATTATACCTTAGTAATATGATATGGTAATATTATTTTATTAGTAATATTATACTTTAGTGATATTTTATTAGTAATATGATATGGTAATATTATTTATTAGTAATATTATACTTTAGTAATATTTTATTAGTAATATGATATGGTAATATTATTTTGTTAGTAATATTTTGGCAGGAAGGATGAAATGGAGAAAGGAGAGGCTGCAGGTAGAGATACCAGTTAAGAAAGAGGCTTTTACAGTGATCCAGAGGAACAGGTCCAAGTTAGGGTTAATTGAGAGAAGGGGATGGATTGAAGAGATGTCACTGTGAAGAAGCACAAATCACCCCCAAGTTCTGAACCTGAGTAATTTAGCTAGATGTCATTAACAGAAATAGGGAAGTTGGGAAGAACGGTGAACAAAATGACAAATCTAGATTTGGGTATGTTGAGTTTGAGGGGTTGGCAGGGCATTGAGACTGAGCTGCATTGTAGACATTGGGAGATCCTTGATTGGTGTTCTGGTAGGAGTTAGGGCTGGCTGGATGGATTTGGAAATCACCTGTATAGAGCTGAAAATTGAACCAGTGCAAGTGAGATCACCAAAGGGAGAGAAGAGTCCAAGACAGAGCCTTGGGAAACACTCAAGACTTGGGAGGCAAGGGGAGAATATTGAATTGGCAAGGGAGAAAGAAACAGGCAGATAGGAGAACATGATAGGGAGGAACAATGTCTTGGAAGCCAAAGGATCATCAAATTTAAAGCAGGAAGCTTTGAGATCTTCTAGTCCAATCCCCTGGTTTTATGTAGTAGACCAGAAAGGTTAAGTACTTTACTCAAAGTCACACTGGTAGTGAGTCTGAATCTCAGGATTGTAACCTGGCTCCTTGACATCTGAATCTAGGTCTGAATTCAGCTCTTTCTGACACTACGCTTCAGGATCTGATTCAATGACAGAGTTCAGTTTTGATGGGGTAGGGAAAGTCCAGAGCATTCAGCAGTAGGAGAAGCAAGCTTGAGAATGATAAAAAGTGAAGATCTTTGCAAATCAGAATTAATCTGTTATTTTAAAGATCATCAGCCATGCATAAGAAATTAATTGGAGAAGTAGAGGAATTTCCTACTTAAAACCCAGCACTGTAAGAAGCAATTGTCTATTTAAATCAGGTTTGTTCAGTTTATCTTAGCACAAAAAGTCCTGATGACTCCTCTTTGATGAGTCAAAATGCTGTAAAAGGCCCCAGGAGAGGAGAGGGGGATGGGGGAAGGGGTTAGTCAGCCATCCATCTCAAGCTGGCCTTTTGTGTTTGAGCCTGGCTAAGTTTTGATGACTCAGGCTAAGCCAGTTTAAAAGTACTGTAAACAGCAGCCTTGTTGTTTAGAGGTGATCTCATCCTGGAGCAGGCTGGGGGAGGGGAGGAAGCCCAGGGTCTGGGACCTAGAGCAAGGCTGTCTGTACCCCTACCCTTGAAAAGAGTGAGAGACGAGAGACAGAGACAGGAGCAGAGATGGAGACAGAGAGGAACAGATAGAAAGAGAGACAGAGACAAAAAGATAGAGGCAGAAACAAACAGAAATAAAGACAGAGGAAAATCATTATACACGGAGAGACAAAATAGGGAGAAACTGGCAGAGACAAAGACAACAGAGGCAGAAGTAGAGACAGAGAGAAACGGAAACAGAGACAGACAGGGAGGAATGGAGACAGAGACAAACAGGAGGAGCAGAGAGAGACAGAAAGGCAGACTGAGCAGCCTGCAAATTCAGTAGCATATCTCGAAGCTCACATTTATGAGTATGAAGGAGAAAGGGAGTAGGGACAGCCACAAACACCAAATGGATTTAAGAACAGAGAAGCCTTTTAGATTTTCAAAGCACAACTCTTTCTAAAGTCTATTTTAAGAAAGGAGAGGAAAGATGGGAAAGGGGCCTCTGGAGAACTGACCTGGGTCCAAGTACTACCTCTGCCACTCACTGTCTAACATTTGACAAATTACTTCCTTGTCTATACTATATATTTTTTTTATTCTCTCCTTTTTTTATTCTTTTTATTTGTTTGTTTTTGTTGTTGTTTTGTTTCTTTGAAGGGGGGAAGGTAAAGCAAGGGGGAGGTTAAGTGACTTGCCCAAGGTCACATAGCTAGTGTGTCAAGTGTCTGAGGTCAGATTTGAACTCAGGTCCTCCTGACTCCAGGGCTGGTACTCTATTCACTGTGCCATTTAGCTGCTCCTCCTTTTTAAAAATCTTCATAATAGGGCAAAGGCTCTTTGGGTAGAGGAGGTGGGAGGGAAATATTTTGAAAAAAAGGCAATGTATAAACAAAATATTGATAAAAAAATTTAAACTAAGTTTTTCTTTTTTTAATTGATTTGTTTATTTACTTTTAGTTTACAAGATAAAGTTCCACATAAACTAAGTTTTTCAAAGAGAAGAGTAATAGCTCAAAGCTGTACCATCCCAGAAACTCAGATTTGGAGGGAGGATCTCACTAGCACAAAATGACTTGTCCCTCCCCAACTCTTTCCTCCTTCCCCTTTCTTAGGAAAAACTGAAGTTTCAGGATAATAATAATGATCTCTCAGGCGTGTGCATTTGTGAAAGTGCTTTCCCATCTATTATCTCTTTAGATCCTCACTATAGTCCAGGGAGGAGGGACAGGGTAGGATTATTGGACTCTATTTCACAGATGAGGGCAAGCAAAAGCAAACACCAGAAGTATAGTTTGAGTAGCCCTTAGAGGATTAGTAGTGAGTGACTCCTGGAGTCCCTCCAATGACTTCATCCATGTGGTGGGTAGGGCTGGGGCAGAGGGGTGAAAGGAGAAGGAATCACATAAAAGTCATTTAATCCAACCTGTCTGTGCCTGATTTAGAATCTGTCACCAATATATTGTCATCCCACTCCCACTTAAATGTCTCTAGTGAAGGGGAGCTCCTTCTACCTAGAGGTAGCTCAAACCACTAAAGTTTTAAGTCCTCTGAAAGTTTTTCCTTCCTCTTAGGAAGTTCAGAAAACCTAAAAGTGCCTCTCTGGAACTTGCTCCCCTCCTTGCTAGTTCCTCTCTCTGGGGCCAAATAACACAAATCTAATTTCTCTTCCATAGGATATTTCTTCAAATACTTGAAGAGAGCTTCTGTGTCCAACTGGAGAATTTTACAGAATCATAGAATCTGAGAGTTGGAAAGTAAGAACATTTTAACCCAGACACAAAAGAAATCCCCACTACCAACTAGCAAGACAAGACTGTAATATCTCATCCTCAGGATGGGCATCCCTTCTTCCAATGGGTCCTATTTTGGCATGATCTCATGTCCCTTCACCATTCTGGGCACCCCTCCTCTGGTCGATCTCCAGTCTGTCTGGGTCCTGTTTTATGAAGTGACTCAGTACTATGTCCAAAAATGTCCATCAAATTCTGCATTTACCACTTGGGGGCAAGAGGTGGGTAACGTGTTTCAGCCTCCATCCTCTGGAATCATGGTCTAGCCTTGTGTTAATCAGAATTTTTCTTAAGTATTTCAAAGTTGAATATTTTATCTGCCTAAACTTCCAGGTCTTCTGATGTTCCAATTTCAAGCCTCACTACTAGAGACTTGGTTAAAGGGATGATCTTTTACAGATGGAATGTTCACTACAATAAGTCCTCTCCAGTTGCCCACAGATCACTTCTGCCCCCATTCCAACTTCCTGAGAGAAGAGAAGGCTCAAGGCTAAGAGGAAAAAACTTTGTTCAAGGTCTTGTGGGACCCATATTAAGAGCTAATTCGGACAGGTCCCACAAAGATAGGAAAGACCTCAAGATCAGACATAGCCACGGATAGTTCAAGGATCAGCCTCCCTAGATTTGGAAAGGTTCATCTCCAGACTGGTTACACAATGTTGAATATTTTAGCCCCAGAAACTACTCAATCATAGAAAAGTTGCAATCTCTATCTGTAAAGGGAACATTCACGCCAGGAAACCGTTAGTCCTTAAAGTGGGGGCTGGGATGGGGGAGGAGGGAAGAAACAGAAATATAGAACCACTTCAGCTTTCCAAGGACTCCAAACTTGAGTCAGGAAGTTCAGATGACTGTAAGAAAAATTATCTATTTGGAATTTTGGTATCTGCTAACTTCCTTGATCCCTACAAAAGCCCTGTGAGGGAGGCAGAGCAGGAATGGCTATACTTGTTTTATGGAGGGGAAAACTGGAGCCCATCCAAATGAAGTGACTTCCTTCATTAATCGAAGCGCTAGTAAGCAAGGGGAGCCGCAGTTAGCCTCTTGACTTCTAGACAAGTGAGATTTCCCCCACAGCAGAACTGTTTGAACAGTTAAATTCAACTGGTAAATCCACATCTTCCTCTATCAATGGCAAAGGAGAAAAACTGGTAACCCTAATTATCCGTCAGTTCTCAGTAAACAGCAATCAAATGATTCTGGATTGAGCAATGATAACCTTGGGCACGTCCCTTTGCATTCTGGGGCTGTTTTCTCATCATTAAAACGACGGTAGAATGAGCTCGGATGGTCTCTGAAAGTCCACCATTCAACAGGTCTATAATTTGGGTTAATGCCATCTACGTAAGTCATTTTGTGTTGCAACCGTCCTAATAGCTCCCATAACTATAGTGGTTTACAATTTATAAACTTCTACAAAGATTATTGTTTCCATTTCACAGCTAAGGGAACTGGTCTTTCCTGTGCTCCCCTATTTTACAGAGTTGTCTGGTCAGTTGAGTTGTGAATGCAGACGCATAATACAAGAAAGTTAGTATTGAGTCAGATGTTTCACCTCTGTTTCTTTTAAATTAAATTTTCTTATGTTTCTTTTAATTCTTACAAGCACTTATTTTCTATTACTCCCACCTTAAAAAAGGAAGAACAACAAAAAAAGAAAATCCTTGTAACAAATATGCACAATCTAGTCAGGTTCCTGTCTCGGCCATGTCCACAAACACATGTTTCATTTTGATTCTGGAGCCCTTCATCTCTCTGGCAGAATGATTCTTCTTTGGTTCTCTGGTTCTCCATGTTGATTTATCTATGTTGATTGATCTCTATGTTGATTGATCCCAGTTCTTAAGTCTTTCAAAGTTGTTTGTTTTCACAATGTTGTTTGAGTAAATTAATAATAATTTTAATCAGTTCTGGTTTTGCTCCTGTTACTCTACATTACTTATTACACATCTAGAATGCCAGAGTATTGAAAGAGCCTGCAGCTATGACCTTTGTGTAAGTGTGGAGAAGAAAGCTGCCTAGGACTGGGCTACGTTTCCCAAATCTCTAAAAAAGGAAAAGGAAAATTACGCAGACTATAGACCTTGAGCTCCCTTGCTAGAAAAGATCTGTGACAGAGTTGTTAAGTGCTTAAAATGGGAAGCCATAATCGTTAAAATCCAGCACTGAATTCAGTGAGGAGTCATGCCTGAGTATGGACCTTTAATGTGTTCTTCAGTTTCAGTTGTGTGGAACTCTTTGTGATCCCATTTAGGGTTTTCTTGGTAAAAGATACTGGAGTGGTTTGCCATTTCCTTCTCCGGCTCATTTGACAGATGAGGAAACTGAGGTAACCCCAGGTTGAGTGACTTGCCTAGGGTCACACAGCTAAAAAGTATCTGAGGCTGGTTTTGAACTCATGAAGATGAGTCTTCCTGATTCCAAGCCCAGTGCTCTATCCACTGTGTCACTTAGCTACCCCACCTTTGTACATAGGGAGCTTTTAATTGAGTTAAATAACCTCTGGTTCACGGATTGTTCATTTTTCCATCCCAGGTCAAGTGAAAAAAGCCTCTGTCCCGAGCTTTGAGGCATACGGGTAGAAGTCTACCTTGTTCCAATAAACACAGACAGACTTCTCCCTAAATCAAAGTGTGAAAAAGGCTCAGACTTCTAGCCTGTCTTCCAAGGTGTAAGCCAGGTGTGAACAAAGGGAATGTATTGGAATTGTTTGAAGAGAATCAGTCATGCCCTTTGGGCTTTAGATAAAAACAACCAGCTGATTCAAGAACACAGTGGTGGATCATCAGCATTGAATTGGCTCATCTTTCTTTGGGTCCTTTTGAGGAAATCTCTGTTGGGTGAGTGGGGTAGAGGAAGGAGAGCCTCATTGATCAGAGCAATGTTTCTCAAAATTTTTCATCCCAGGACCCTTTTAATACTTTTTTTTTTTGCTTTTTGGAAGGCAGTTGGGGTTAAGTGACTTGCCCAACATCACACGGCTAGTAAGTGTTAAGTGTTAAGTGTCTGAGGCCGGATTTGAACTCAGGTCCTCCTGACTCGAGGGCCAGTGCTCTATTCACTGCATCGCCTAACCATGCCCCCTTTTAATACTATTAAAAATTGAGGACATCAAAGACTTTTGTTTTTGTGTGTTCTATCTGTTAATATTCACCATATTAGAAATGAAAATGTCTTAGTATTCTTTCAAAAATAGTTTTGACTCATGGATCCCCAGAAGCAGTCTCTGGTATCCTCAGGGGCCCCCAGACCACACTTTAAAAAGCCTTGGACCAAAGGAAGATTTGGGACTCTCACTTGGACACTTTGACAGAGAGAGCCACCTTTTGGGGAAAGGTGGTACAAAATAGAATTTAAGTTCCTTCTCTTCAATTCAAATCAATTCTACCCAGGCCTTTATTCAGACATTTCCAATAGACCTGCGCCTCATCAAAATAGGTATTCCCTCCAATGACCCTGGCCACAACCTGCCCACACCTCACCATCCTGCAACGACTTCTCCAAATGTCCTCCCGTAAATTTGTTGAGGGAATAGCAACGCTAACAAGACTGAAGTGTTGGAATAAATGTCAGATCCTACACTCAAGTGAATATCTCTAATTTATTAGTATAGGATGGAGAACTTGATGGAAAAAAAAAGAAATTTTAAGCTTGTATATTTAAAACTGGGTGTAGGCAGATACCGTTGTGAGTTCGGTCTTTTCTACAACCTTGACTCTCTTCCCCCAGAAGTCTCCAACTTAGGGCCTTCAGTGTTCTTTCCTGATCTATCAAAGTTTTAGGAAAGATTTAGGACAGGAGTTCTCAACCTTCCTTGTGGCATGGCCTCTTTGGTTGCCTTGGTAAAGCCTTGTTGTTGCTGCTGGGGTTGCTCCTATTTGTCCTTCGTTGTCAAAGAGAACCAAGGTACCCCTTCTCAGAATCATGTTTTTAGGTGCATAAAATAAAATACAGGGTGTCCAAAAAGTCCTGGCGCAGTTTTAAATCTTAACAGCTTAAAACACTACAAATAGAACTGCTATAATTATTTTATCTGGCTGTCTGTCTATCTATCTATCTATCTATCTGTCTGTCTGTCTATCTATCTATCTATCTATCTGTCTGTCTGTCTGTCTATCTATCTATCTATCTGTCTGTCTGTCTGTCTGTCTGTCTGTCTGTCTGTCTATCTATCTGGTTCTTCTTCCTATTTCTTTGATCTCTTTGGGGGAACAGACTTGGTAATGGCATCACTGAGTCAAAAAGTATGAATATTTTAGTGACTTTGGGGGCATAGTTCCAAACTGCTTTCCAGAGCAGCTGGACATAATTTTGTAAGATTCCATCTCACCATGTACTTGCACATGTAGCTGTCTCCCTGGGTCACCACCCCTCCCC
>CM053601.1:153495574-153518361 GCA_028646575.1 Pseudocheirus occidentalis | reverse complement strand
AGGCCTGTTTTACATGCTCTACATCTGTGGTGGGCCGCAAGTGGTGTATGAACCGTATGTTGTGCAGGCCTGTTTTACATGCTCTACATCTGTGGTGGGCCACAAGTGGTGTATGAACCGTATGTTGTGCAGGCATGACTCAGAACAAAAATTCTTAAATGGTTCACGTCCACCTGGAACATTCCCAGCCTTCCATCTTGATAGAACTGGCCAGAACTTGTGCTCCACTGGTGTGGCTTTCAGCAACTCAACGTCACCTCCACATCCAGTGAAAGGTCAGAGAATGGCTTTTGTAGAAGGGTTGACACGGACAATTTTGTCATGTGCCCCAAAACAAGAAGACACATCCTGTCATGGGACACTTGATTGTCTTGGATTGTAGTGTGCTTAGGCAAAAAGACCCCCATGACCATGACAGCAGCTGCAGAGTATGTGCCCATCTCCATTGTTCGAGAGGAAGGGAGAAAAGGATTAAATGTAGAATACAGCAAGATCTTTATCGACATGTGTGTGCAAGTGCATGCATTTGGCAACTGGTTCTCTTTAGTGCAAAGATAAGCACCAGAGAGGCCAGTGAGAAATCCCTGGGAACACATGGTTCAAAATTTAAAAATGAAAGTGTCAAAAGACTTGTAGACTGCTGAGAAACCTAGTATACAGAGGGAGTAAATGCAGAAACCTGCATATTGTGAAGACCTTCAAGAGGAGAGTCAGAAGGCACTGGACATACCAAGCACCAACAAAAGAAAAATAATTATGTCTTAATAAACAGGAAATGACTAGTTATTTGTGTGAGAGCCATTTCTAAATTTATTCTCTATGTCCAGTAAAACTAGGGGCAGCAGGGGTGGCTAGGTGGCGCAGTGAATAGAGCACTGGCCCTGGAGTCAGGAGTACCTGAGTTCAAATCTGGCCTCAGACACTTAACACAAAAAACTACCCATGTGACCTTGGGCAAGTCACTTAACCCCAACTGCCCTCCAAACCTCAACTGCCTTCCAAAAAGCAAAAAATAATAATAATAATAATAAAAAAGACTAGGGGCAGCTAAGTGACTCAGTGAATAGAGCATAGGCCCTGGAGTCAGGAGGACCTGAGTTCAAATACAGCCTCAGACACTTGATGTACTTACTAGCTGTGTGACCTTGGGCAAGTCACTTAACCCTGATTGCCCTGCCTTCCCCCCACCAAAAAACGAAAAAGAAAAGATCACTGACTACTTCAAACAAAAGTCAAAATCAATACAAATTATGTAAAAAGATAAAGATGAAAAGATGTGGCATGCATTACATTGCCTCCAACTTAACCTTTTCAAAGATGCTGTTGAAGCTATAAAAAAAAGGAAAATATATTGGTATTTATCACCACCATTTCCTAAAGAAACTTAATTGATTTAAAGCAGTCATCACAACAAAGAGTCCCCAAAAGAACCTGGAAGTCTCATTAGCCAACAAAACCAACACTGATTTAGAATATAAATTGATTTACAATCTACCATGAAAGAAGGTGGCAGAAGATTATGAGCAGTAACAATGAATAGTGTTGTAGTTAGGGAGTGAGTCTGCAAAATCCCGGTGGTGAGACCCTACCTGAGTCCTTGCCCTGAAGGGACCAGCTATGTTAAAGAGTATTTCTGGATCATCCAGAGTGCGTTTATCCTCCAGATCTAGTAGGAAGGACAACAAATAAGAAAAAAAAAGAACAGATTTTCCAGCCTACCTGGGATCTGGATTTAGCTCAAGTAAAAGTAAAACCGTCGCATTTTTTAGACTCTTTAACAATTTAGTAGCTAATTTGCCAGATGAAGACTAAAGTCAGGAAGAACGGTTGAACCAGACTGAGTTCACAGAGAATTCTGTGTTAGCCTGGTGACTTTTTTCTAACTCTCTGAGGATCAGTTCTCAAGCTAATTGAAAAGAGGGAACAATACTAAACTTTGAGTAAAAAAAAAAAATCACAGATACTGTCTTTTACACCAATATAAAGAACACTTGAGGGAGAAGTTAGCAGCTATTAATCCATATTTTCACTTTCTTGTCTCTCTAATATTTGTATGAGAATGAGCTACATTTATGTTGAGGGGTACCCTTGACAAAAATAGCTGGGCAGGTTTTTGCAAACAGTTTTCTTTGTATTCACAGAATTCACTAAAAGAATACAAAATCCTGCTGTTTTCAGTGTCACAGAGGCCTCCATCCTGTTCTCCATGATGCTTTCTGAAATTTATTGTAAATAGAGAAGCAGTGCCTTACTGTACAGGAAAGATCCTTAAGCACAGAATCAGAAGCCCTGGACTGGAGACCTGGCCTTGCTAATTGCTTTCTGGGTGACTTTGGGCAAATCACGAGTTTGCTCACTCATCGCCAAGATGAGGATGATAAACCCTGCTAACCTCATGGGGCTGTGAATGAGAAAAGCACTTTGTAAACTGAAAGTGCTATATGAATGTGAATGAATGTTTTTATTATTATAAGTGTAGTCAGGGTAATAGGTATGCTATAAAGAAACCAGGCTCATATAGTCAAGCCCTAGATGTGGAGGGGTTGTGTTGTTTGTTTGTTTACATGCATAATCAGAATAAGGTGCTTTGATCAAAGAAGGCAGATCTCAGAAATCTTCTCATGTTTTTCCAACAGTCTGTGAAGTTATTTTGCCTTTAACCCAAGAGAAAATAACCACTGACATTCAGATCTTTTGATCTATATTCCAGGATCCTTTTTTTCCCCGTAAAATTTCTTGTGATACCTGAACTGATTTCTTTGGAACTTCATCTGTAGACATTTGAAAATTCAAAGGGAAGTCTAGTTTCCTTTTCATTTTTGAAAGACAACTGACGTGTTCCTTTTGCCTGTCCTTGGTACTGGGGAATTCTTAGAGATGAGCAGACCAAGCAGTTTTTCTTGTAGTTAATGTCAGTCTGATAAAGGAAGGTTCATTCTTGTTTCTTTATGATACTACCACAAAATGGAAGGAGACTTATTTTCCTAAGGTCCTAAGAAGGTTCTGATTTACGACCTTATCATTCTCAAATCTGTCTTATTCAATTATCCCTGTTTTCCTGTCGGTCATTAAAATGTGCACACTTGATAATTCCTTCTGAGATTTTCTGGTCATTAGTGATTCTTATTTCTGTTCAGAAATTTTTCTTTGTCCCTTTAAACTTGAAAAGAAAAATAAACTTTACATAGAAAGTTTTGCTCAAGTGAGAGAAATCCAAGTAGCAAAGGTACAAATCATAAATTTAGCTTTTGCTTTTTATTTTTAAAAAATGTTTGATTGATGCCTTTTGTTTCATATCAATCATTTCCAGCTTTGCTACCCTCCCTTCCACCCAATGAAACTTCCATTAGAA
Organism: Pseudocheirus occidentalis; assembly: GCA_028646575.1. NCBI lineage: Eukaryota > Metazoa > Chordata > Mammalia > Diprotodontia > Pseudocheiridae > Pseudocheirus > Pseudocheirus occidentalis. Next base: position 153,515,009 of record CM053601.1, on the reverse strand, counting down.
CAAAGGAAAAAACAGTTTGAGCAAAAACCTACAGATGCAGCTCCATGTCTGACAGCACCATGTCAGTGCCTCTTCTCGACTGTTTAATTTACCCTCTTCTGTGTTTGCAGGTGAACGACCCTTTAAGTGTCCCTTTGAAGGATGTGGCAGGTCCTTTACTACGTCAAACATCAGAAAAGTGCACATTAGGACACATACGGGAGAAAGACCCTATTACTGTACGGAGCCGGGATGTGGGAGGGCATTTGCCAGTGCAACAAATTATAAGAATCATGTGAGGATACACACAGGTAGGTGATCAGTCTCTGGGGCTGGGGTCTTTGTTTCTACCAGTCTTCCTTTGATGCTCAGTTCATCAGCTTCTTTTCCCAGGAAACCCCACCCCACCCCCATGCTTACTTCATCCCCCCATAATGCCCATGGCTTCATGTGTATAAATCTTACTTTCCAATAAGAGGACTCAAGCAGTGTGTTAGCCTTCTTTTGTGTCCATTATGATTCTGGATGTGCAGTATATGCTCACAGTTTTTGAGTGGTCACAGAAGGTCAGGTGAAGTCAATAAAAAATATCTGTGCCTGAGTCCTTGCCCTGAAGGGACCAGTTATATTAAAGAGTATTTCATTATCCTTTCCTACATTTTAGTGAGCTGATTTTTTTATTTGGTCCAGACCTATGGTTCATCTGCATAAGGCAGTGGTGTCAAACTCAGAAGTAGGGGGCTCTAAACCATATATACGTAAGGATACTTGCAGGTCACATACTGACTTAAAAAAACAAATTTGCACATGTATAATCTGTATCAAGTAAATTGCTTTCTCAAGAAGAGAGGAAGAGAGGGAGGGAATATGGAGCTTAAAATTTTTAAAAAAGAATGATGAAAATTTCTATTTACATTTAAATGAGAAAAAAAATTTTTAAATAAAATATCAAATTAACATTTTTGTTTGAGATATATATGTGTGTATATATATATATACATGGAATATATTATATGTAATATATATTTTTTTGTTGTTAAATATTTTCAGATTGCATTTTAATCTAGTTCAGGTTAAGTGTTTGACACTTCTGATATAGGGAATCTCTAAGAAGGAAATTCCCTTCCTTGGTGTAGATAGACAGCTCTTTTGTAACTCCTAACCTTAGAGAGTTGCCCGGGGCCCTGAGAAGATTCAGTGACTTACCCAGTGTCACATAAACAGTATGTGTTACATGTGGAACTTGAACCCAGTCCTGTGAGACTCTCAGACCAACTGCCTAACCACTACACTACTCTGCCTCCCAGGGTACATTATTAATAGTGATAATAGCTATTTCTTTTATGATAGTAAATAGGATTCAGGGTATTAATAGTTTATCTAGTTACAGAAAGCAGTAAATTAGAACTTCAATAAAGCTATGACTTAAATTCATCAGAATCTTATGTCTTTCTTTTTTTATTTTAAAAAAAAAAAGGTTAAATAGTAATTTTCTTTGGTGATATGGGGAAGGTGTCAAAGGAGGTTGTAGAATCCTAACTGGAAAGCCAGAAGCCTGAGCTAGAACGGTCTGGCATAGGAGTATGTGGGCTTTTCTCCTCCATCTTCTACTGTTGTCCCTGGTTGGAAAGTTACTGCTGTCCATACCCATCCTTTTGACTTTTTTTTTTTTTGCTTTTTGTAGCGGGGAGGGCAGGGCAATTGGGATTAAGTGACTTGCCCAAAGTCACACGTTAGTGTTAAGCATCTGAGGCTGAATTTGAACTCGGGTCCTCCTGACTCCAAGGCCGGTGCTCTGTTCACTCTGCCACCTAGCCACCCCAGTCCTTTTGACTTTTATGACCTAATGTGTGACATGTTGGCTGTGTGTGTGTGTGTGTGTGTGTGTGTGTGTTGTCTTTTCCTTAGGGGAGAAGCCATATGTTTGTACAGTCCCTGGGTGTGACAAACGATTCACAGAATATTCCAGCTTGTACAAACACCATGTTGTTCACACTCACTCCAAACCATACAACTGCAATCACTGTGGGAAAACATATAAGCAGATCTCCACCTTAGCAATGCACAAGCGGACAGCTCACAACGACACAGAACCCATCGAGGAGGAGCAAGAAGCCTTCTTCGAGCCCCCACCAGGTGGGTAGTTTGCCAGGGGAGCTGAGCACTGGGCAGGAGGTGGACCTTAAGGGGCATACTCCTTGCAAGCTTTTGTTCAGAGTCATCTCAGGTGCCTTTCTGACAGTCTGGTTTTGTTGCTGGCTTACCTGGGCCAGTTAGGAGACCTTCTGTCCATCTCACTTGGAAGTGCTCTAAAGCTAAAGCTTCTTGTGATCTGTTTTCCTTTCTGACTGCACCTGTGACTTTGGTTGACTAATTCAGCCATTGAGAGACTCTGAGGGGGTATTCTGTGAGAATAAGTTATTGGATTCATTTCTTCTTTTTTTTTTTTTTTTTGGCTTTTGAGGGGAGGAAGGCAGGGTAATTGGGTGACTTGTCCAAGGTCGCACAGCTAGTGTCAAGTGTCTGAGGACAGATTTGAACTCAGATCCTCCTGATTCCAGGGCCAGTGCTCTATTCACTGTGCCACCTAGCTGCCCCTAGATACATTCTTGAAGAAAGATGAGGAATCTATTGACTAATACTAATAATAATAATACGTATTTATAGTCTTTAAAGTTTACAAAGCACTTTCTTCCTACAGCAGTCCTGTGCTGTTATCCCCATTGTACAGATGAGGACATTGAAATTCAAAGGGGCTCTGACTTCCCTAGGATAGCTCCTGAGTGTCAGAGCCAGGATCAGGACTTGCGTATGTCTGTCCTTTCTCTTGAGCTCTTGCGGGTGTGTGAAGCTGTGAATTTTTTAACCACCTGAAAAGAATATTCTCCGGTCCTCTTTAATAGGGAAGCAACATGGATGGCAAAGTGGAGGGAGCACTAGATTAAGAGACAGCTTGGGTTTGGGGGGGGCGGGGCAGGGCAGCATTGTAGAGTGGGAAGGGGACTCAGCAGGCCTCCGTTCGAATCTTGGCTCTCTCACTTCCTAGTTGTGTCACCTTGGGTCAGTCACTCGACCCTTCTGAAGGTCCTTAGTTGTCAAATGGGAAGATTACTCATATTGCAGACTTCACAGAGTTGTTGAAAGTACCTGGTAACCTTCAAGAGTTGTGTAAATGGTAACTATTAGTGTTGAAGTTTACAAAATGCCTCTGGGTCAAGATGAGAAGAGATGGAACTGGAAAGAGGAGGGAAGCAGCGGATTAATGGGCTAACAGTTATTCAGACTTTTCTTTTTTGGGCACAGTAGACTTTTCAGGGGTTACCCATGGAGAAATGTTGTGGAAACCCCTCCCATCTAACCCCCAAATCTCACCATATTCGTCGGTGATTTCCAGCTGGATGGTAGACTTAAATGGTTTTGCTTTTTAAAACCTTTAAAAAGAAGGAAATGAATTGAATGGTGTATTTATCTTAGTTGTGGAAAGAAAATGAGGTAAACATCATTAGTATTATGTACTCTTGCTCCCTTGGAGCCCTTGTGACCATTGGCACACATTTGCAAGAAGTTGATAGAAAGGAAAGAGGTTAATGGTGCCCCCTAGAGACTAAATTGATGACCCTGGGCCTTCTTAGCCCAGTACGCAGCATCCATAGACTTCAGGCAGCAGCTTGTAAAGTTGTAGGTTACCTTCAATTTCCTTTTTAAATTGAAATAAAGATCTTACTTGCCCTATTTTTGCTTTTCATGAGTTTGGAAAGTGGAGGATGGGAAAAGGGAAGAATTTGACTTGATTGCCCAACCTGGCTCCTTCTGGCTGGTCTAATTACAGCAGGGACACCGGAGTGCACTATGGTTTTTCAAGAAATAGAATTGAGACCTCTTTGGCTTTTATTAAATGATTAACTTGAACTCAGATAGTACCCCTTTACACAATGGCGGGTCTCCTTTCCTGAGGGCCCAAGGGCACTTGTGTTAATGAATACTTGTCAGCTTGATTTTATTGTATTTGCAGACCATTTACAGGTTTGTTGGTTAGTATTGTAACACAGTGAATCATTATCTCTGGGCAGTTTTTTCCTGCTGTTTTCCAAGTCAGTAGAACAAGTAAAGTGAGTATATAACTAAATTCATCTTTACTTTTGGTTATTTTTGGAAACTTTATTTACATATGTCTTCTTCACCTCCCCCAAAGCACACACACTTTAACAATGAAGAAAAACAGCCCGAAGACCTTGGAACAATTTGTTGTGTTTGGTGGTGGTAAATTGGGGGGTGGGGAAACCGATGTAAAGAATCTCTAAGAAAGGGCTGTTTGTGGTTAGTAATTTAACAAACAGCACAGCAATCTTTTGTCTTTTTTCCCTTAATTTTCATTTGTATCTATTTTTCTTTAACAGGTCAAGGCGAGGATGTCCTCAAAGGTCCCCAGATAACGTATGTTACAGGCGTAGAAGGGGAGGATGTTGTGTCTGCACAAGTAGCCACAGTAACTCAGTCTGGATTGAGCCAGCAAGTCACACTCATATCCCAGGATGGAACCCAACATGTAAGTGGCCACCGCAGTAAGAGGCGGCTGAAAATCCTGGAGGAAATGGTGGGAGATGGGGCTGCAATTGTAAGTCTGGGCAGGTTGTGGAAGCCCCTGATGATCAAACTATGGAAATTTGACATTTGTCCTATAGGCATCAGGGAACCTCTGAACATTTTTGAACTGCTGACTGACTGATTGAAATAAAATTTTAGAAATATTAATATGGAAGTGACCCATATAGTAGAGAGACTTTTAGGAAGCTGTTCCTTTAGCACAAATATGGGGTGATTAGGGCCTGAGCTAGGGTGGTAATGGAATAGGAAGGAGGGATGCAGGTGAAAGGTCCCACAAAGCATCCGCGGCAGTGGATGGTGGAGAAGTTAGGAAATGGGTGAGGAAGAGAAAGAGGAGACAAAGGTGACCCCAGAGCCGTGTGCTCAATTAGGGAAGTGCCTGCACAGAGCCTGTAAATGTCCCTGCCTGCCGGTGTCAGATCCGTCACTCTCCTCCAGAACATTCTCAGCTCCTCTTTGCTCCTCTTCTCCCTAGACTTCAGACAAAGCACAGCTGCTGCTTTTTGTGATGGGCCTCTGGAGCATGATTGTAAAGCAGGTCCTGGTGAAGTAGATTGTCACAGAGCAGGTTGTGTCCCTGTAGGGGCTGTGTAATAATTAGGAACTACGTGGTTCATAAAAGATACAAGATCATAGATATCAATGCCAAATATACAACAGTTATTAACACTTATTTAAAAGAGTAAAATTGTGTTGCAGTTTCTATAAGATGGACATCAATGTGCCTTGGTGATAAAATAGTACTAAAAAGTATAACACCGCACATAAGCGTAATAAGAATAGTTCACACTTAGGTTGCACTGTCTGTCAGTGCTTTCCATAGGTTACACAGATTGTGATCCTCACATGACGGGGCGTGAGACAGGATCATGCAGCGTGTCAGCAGTGTCTGAGGCCAGACTTGAGCTCACTCCTGAGACTTCAGAACTAGTGCTCCATCTGTTACCTGCTTGGCTGACTCAGCACTAACAAACCGTTGTGTCATGAATTTGATATAAAACTAGTCTTCTCACTGCATTAAATAGACAATAATTGTCTTAGAATTTAGAATGAATTTTTTAAAAAGATTATTCAGATAACCTAGATCTCTTTCAAAATATATCCTTGGAAGTTTGAACTGATGCTTTGTTTTTCCTCTCTCAATAAATTTATCATAACCAAAAAATTCAGAACCATTCCATCAACATGAGAGCTTTGCTCCAAGTAGTAAATGCTCAATAAATGTTACTACTGGTAATGGTGGTATTTGTCCTACTAAGAAACCTTTTTTAAAAGAAAGGATTTATCCACAATTTATCCTTATTGTCCCTTATTACACCCTTATTTTATTCAAAGTTACAAGTGTATCAAGTGTCTGACCCAATCAGGGACACCAAGAAATAATAAAGGTTGTTATATCACTCTTCGTCTCAGCCAACTCTGACAAGATGGTTCTCTTAAATTGGTAGCCCAGCCAAAGGTTTGGTCAGCTCACCCTGTAAACTGGACAAAAGATATTCTCACACACCAAAATCCAGAAGCCTTGCTCCCTTTACTCCAAATAAAAACTGACTAGGATGACTTTTAGCACTCTGAAAATACCTTCCACAGAAAAAAAAAAAAACAAAAAAACTTACCTCTTGATATAAACCCAGAAGTGCAGTTTGGAAAGAGAGATCTCTCACACAAGTATTTGACACTTTTTATCCAAGCCCATTACATTTGGTTTGAAAAGCCCCAAAAGCAGATTTCATAATATGACTCCAAGAAGAATTGCATATGTTGTGACCTGTGAGGTATCTGAAAGGTATAGTTGAGGAACAGTAAGCTCTAGGCCCAGAGATGTCCATGGAAGTAAAGGAAAATCAGAGAGGAGGGCTCACCCTTGCCTTTCCTGCTAATCCTGTGCCATTCTTCCAAGTCTGACAAAGTTTCTGCCTCCTCCAAGAAACCTCTGAATTTCCTTCCTCTCCAAAATACATATAGCCTTTATAATCAATATCACTCCTTTCAGATCAAAATACCATGTTTGTAAAAGTTTATAGTACTCCTGTTTTTATACTACTACTATTTTTTTCTTTATATATATTTAAATTTATACATTTTTATATATTATATGCAAATTACATTATAGACATTTATATAAATATGTATTTAATTTTATATATTTATTCTTTTATTTTCTTTGTAAAAACTCAGTTATCTGTTTTGTATCTTTGTCTGACCCAAAGGGCAAAAGTCAGTGTGATTGGTGATGCCTGGAAGGGATCCACAAGAACTTTGGGATCCCTGGTTGATAATGCACACTCTAGCCCTGGAGTGTTATTGCACATGTTTGTATTGTTCACTAACTGGTGATCACATATTTGTCATGGAATTTCCAAGTTGGAAAGACCTTGGAGCTGGTTCATCTAGGCCACCTCCTGCCCAAATTCTGAATTCTATCTACACTGACAAGTACTCAGAGAGATACTGTTTCAGCATTTCTGATGACAAAAACCACCCACCTCATCTTGGTAGTCCATTCCTTTTTCAGACGTCTCTAAATATTAGAAAGTGTTAAGTTGAAATGTGCCTGCCTACAGTTTCTACCCATTGGGCCTAATTATTGGGTCAGTCAATATAAGTCTTACTGTTCTTCCCTGGACTAAACATTCTTAGCCAAGCTTTAACTGGCATGGTTAAAAGATCCTTTATTCCCTCACTATCCTGATCACCCTTCCCTGGCCACATTCCAGCTTGTCAGTGACCCTCCTAAAATATGGCACCCAAGAAGTGCACATCGTATTCCAGATGTGGCCAGCTGAATTGTCTGCATCACCTTGTATCCCTTGTTTTACCTGGCACATAATAGATACCACCACATACTTGTTTGGTTTGTGATATCTTAAAAACATGGAGTAGCAACATTTGTGACAAAGTTTTGTGGGGTTTTTTGTTTTGTTTTTCATTTTGCAGCTGGGGAGGATTTGGAAAGGAGAGAAAATAGTGGGGGGGGTTTTGTTAGTTGGAAATAATTAAATTTTACATTTTTTAAATGGGTCAGTATAAATTTTTATAGATGGAAGAACTGAACTGTGGAACTGAACTTAGCATCATAGTTACTCAGTTCTTGGTTTCTCTGTTTCCTTGTCAGCCCAGTGGTTTAATTATTTTTTTTCTTTCTTTCTTTCTTTCTGTCTTTCTTTTTTTCTTTCTTTCTTTCTTTCTTTCTTTCTTTCTTTCTTTCTTTCTTTCTTTCTTTCTTTCTTTCTTTCCTTCTTTCCTTCTTTCCTTCTTTCCTTCTTTCTCTTACTTTCTCTTACTTTCTCTTTTTGCTTTTTGGAGGGGAAAAGGCAAGGCAGTTGGGGTTAAGTGACTTGTCCAAGGTCACACGGCTAATAAATATTAAGTGTCTAAGACACATTTGAACTCAGGTCCTCCTGACTTCAGGGGTGGTGCTCTATTCATGAGCCACCTAGCCACCCCTGAATTATTTTCTTGATACATTTTATTTTGATACAGCAGAAACTTCCATACAAACATCCTTACTAATTATATTCCTTGGAAAATATTTATCAGACAGAAAGGAGTGTGCCCTCTCACAGAGTTAACTCTCATTCATTCAGTTATCAAGCATTTATTAAATGCCTTTTGTATGCCAGGTGCTAAGAATACAGAGATCAAAATAAACCGGTACCTGCCCTGAAAGTGCTTATAGTCTAACTGAGGGATGGAACATGTGTGTGGTATATGTACTATCCATAGAAGATAATCTACTGGGAGGGAGGGACTAGTCATGAGGGGAACAGAAGAGGTTTCTGTAGAAGGAAGGTAACATGTGACCGGGGTTTCCGAGGAATCCAGAGATACTGAAGTGAGAGTGGTGAGGAAGTGCCTTCCAAACATGGGGCACAGCCAGTGCAAAAGTATAGAGAGAAGAGATGGGGCACCATGTATGAGAACAGTAAAGAGACCATTTGGCTTGACTTGTAGAGTGTGTATTTCTCCCCATGCCACCGACTTCTTTTCTTTCTCCCTTGGTGTGTGCGAGGGCGTAGGGCACCAGTGTGTCAGGGCAGGCCCCAAGGGAAAGGTTCTGATTCTGGCTCTGTCCTGTGACCTTCAGCAAGTCACTTTCCCTCTTTTGCCGGAGGTTAGGCTCTATGGTCTCTCAAGTCCCTCCCAGTTCCAGGTCAGTGGCTTGAATTAGTATTTACTTACGGTTGTTTAGGGGCTTCACCAGCCCATCATGATTTTGTTAGAGAGAAGCATGCTGTCCCTGTCCCCAGGCAATAGCTCACCTTTACCTTAGCAGCTTGTGCTTGTAGCAGGTACCAATAAGGGTCTTTCATGAACCTAAAATATTTTTTCTAGTATAAAATATTTTTTAGTTTTCTGGACCAGACTTGCCAGGTAAGCAAGCTGCCCTGAGATCTGCTGTCCAAGCAAAGTGTGTTTGAACTCACTGGCCCAAGGCTGTTGTTCAGGTTTGGTTTCTTGGTGGCCTAAAAGCATTTCTTTGCATCCAGAGGAAGATTCAGTTCACTCTTTGTCAGTATGTTCACCGAAGGGATGGGCTTAAATGACCAAATGTACTTGAAGCATTTCTGATTTGTTTAAAAAAAAATGTTTCATTTCAGGTCAACATATCTCAGGCAGACATGCAAGCCATTGGCAATACCATCACAATGGTGACGCAAGATGGTACCCCAATTACAGTCCCCACTCATGACGCAGTTATCTCTTCATCAGGAACACACTCTGTAGCCATGGTTACTGCTGAGGGTACAGAAGGACAGCAGGTGAATACCGTTGTATGCATATGTATGATATTGAAAAACTGTCTAGAGCCAGCTTGGGAGAAAGTATGGCATCATGGACAAAACAGTGCATAGGAGTCAGATGATGCAGGTTCTAATCCTGGCTCTGCCCCTTCCTATCTGGGTAATAACTTTGGCCTAGGCTCTTCCCTTCTCTGGGGCTCAGTTTCCTTGTCTATAAAATGAACAGTAGGACTGGATGCCTTCTGAGGTCCTGTGTAGCCCTGATGCTCTGCAGTCTAAGCTCTCACTTTCTGAGGCCTCAGTGCCATGAAGCATTGCTCTCCAAGGGGGCCTACCCAGTGGTCATCTGGCAATAGCAGATTTAGCTCTAACTCTCTAAGGAGAGTTTGTGCTGTAGTGTATTGTAACTCTCTCAGCCCATTTAATAATGGGTCTATCCAGAGGAGCAAGGATATCATCTCTTCCCTCTGGCTATCTTTAGAGTGATGGCCCCATCCACTCTATCCCTCATCTTTCCCATGGTCCCTGGATACTTTTCCCATGGGTACCCTGTAGTAGGCAAAGACGCAGAAATTCCAGCAGGTTTTGTGGCCATTAACTGGCAGCCTGTAGTAGACACTGTCTAAAATCTTCTTTCAAGAAGCATGGACCACAGAATCCTGAATTTAGAGTCATAAGTATCTTCGGCCATTTTTTCCAGTCTCCTTACTTTATAGATAAGGGAACTGAGATCCAGAGACCAATGTGATTTACCCACAGTCACAGGGGTAGTAAGTGGAAAAGCCTAGGTTTAATCCTATGTCTTCTAACTCCAAATCTGGTGTGCTTTCTTGGTTAGTGCATCCCGAAGACAAAGTATCTGGGATCAGTAATGTCACTGGGAATGTCATTGAAAGTTTGGTGTTCCCTTTCCTCTGCCCTTCCCCCTCTGGCTGTTATATATCCACTTCCATATTCAAAAATTCAAGGACCTCGGATTAACCCTGTCATTTGATGGCCTGAAATAGTTTCAGTAAACTCTTAACAGAATCTTAAACACAGAGGCAGATATCTGCCAGGGAAGTGTTGAAATCTCACCTGGAGTGCTCCTATCTTATCTGAACTAAAGCCTTCCTGGAACACCTGCCACTCCAGGGCTGAGCTCTACTATGGACAGTTCTTGTTGCCCAGAGGAGGGGGGGGGTCACTGAACTCTTTCCTGATTCCACCTCTTAAAAAAGCAGCAAAGGCAGCCTGATTTCAGACACACTCTAATGGAGGCTTTGGAAAACATGGCTGCCCAGCAGCCTACAAATGGCTTTTTATTCCACTTCATGGAACAGAACCTGTGAATATACCATCTTGAATTTTTAGTGGGTTAAAAAACAGGAACTTGTTAGCGGAATAAAGCCCAGAGTACTGAGCGGCCACAGCCGAGCTCTGTGACTCCTTTTGGTTGCATGAGTTCTTTCATATCCAGCGTCTCCTTGAGTTGCTGCAGGACAAAGGATTGTTGCCTTTTGTCCACCCATCAGCTATGTAGGAAAGGCAGTCTTGTGACTCCTGAGACAAGCACATTCAATACCCTTTCCTTGACATTTGGAGGAATGTGTAGTATCCAAACTTGAGCTTTATGTTAGATATTACACTCTAATATGTTAGTCTGGTAAAGACGCCCTGATTATACAAAAATGTGATTTTAAATAATTATGGGTTCGAATAGAAGAAAATATGTTGCCCAACCTTTACCCAGACCTAGGAATAAATAGATATTTAGGAATATTGACTCTTTGTGCTTGTGGGCCAACCTAGCTGCCTCCTAACTAGCCACTTGGGGGCAGCAAAATTTAGGGGCAGAGAAGGCTTGCCAACAACTGATGACAGGCTCTTCTAAGTTTGGGGAAATTAGCTCAATTTGTTAAATGACCCAACCACCCTGAGGCCTGAGGATGAACCTCACACTGAGTGTCTCTGACTTCTGTGTTGCAGGTTGCAATAGTGGCCCAGGACTTGGCAGCATTCCACACGGCCTCCTCAGAAATGGGGCATCAGTCCCATGGCCATCACTTGGTGACGACAGAAGCTCGGCCGCTGACATTAGTGGCCACGTCCAATGGAACACAAATTGCAGTGCAGGTAAGCCCAAGCATGTAGCAAGTTTGGCCACCTTTGACTCCCCACTCTTCCAGTTGTACCCAAGGGGCTGTTTTTGGTCCTCATGGCAAGCAGGCAGCACTTAGATGCACGTGCACTGGCCAACCCTACACTCACCACCTGGGGACCTGTGGACCCAAGTATCAACATCTCCATCTCCATGTCCTGTACTTGCTTCAGAGGAATATGTGGAAAAAGAATGGGCGAGACATTCGCAGCTCTGTATCCCAAAAGGCCATTGCACAACCCCCAGTTTCCTCAAAAGTCTCCCCGTAGATGCCTGTCAAAATCTCCTTTCCAAATTCTGTGATCTGGTGAATAAGAGTTTCTCCTCGCCTTTCACTTTCCAGCAAGACAAATCAAGGACATGGATCCATTCAAGTCAGCCCAAGTAGGACTGACAATGTTGATCGCAGGTTAGGCCAGATAGTATTGGCGATTCCTTCTCAGCCTATGCTTCTGTGCCTCCTTGTCCAAGGCCATCGGGTTCTGTGCTTCCAGACATTAGATGTTAGGTGCCAGTTCCTTTGTTGTCCCGCGTAATGTCTGTAAACTGTGGAGAGGATGGATGATTGGACGTGGTGCCCTTGGCTTGGAACCGGGCTTCTTCCATGTTTGCTTCTAAGGGGAAATACACTTCAACCTCAGAGGCTTTCCCAGGAGCACAGCCTGCTGCCTGTACAAGTGTACACCTGCCTGGGTGCACTTCTTCCCACAGGCCACCATGGTCCTGAAAGTCAATCTTTAACATCTCTCAAAGGCCTTTGTGAAATATATTTACCTCACACTTAATCGGAGACCACAGTGTAAGGTCATGAAAAGACTCCCCACTCAGAGCAGAAGAGAGGATTCAGAATATGTAGCAATAAATTTTCATTTTGAGAGAAGCTGAATGATAAATGCTACATATTATATTAGACTAGCCTTTTGACTTGCGCTTTATGAGGCAGTCACACTTTGGTGGGGGCAGGGAGAATGGGTACATGTGTGCACACACATACGTATACACATACATGTTAGAACATAACACATAGGTACACATGAACATTTCAACATACAAGAGAGAACAAAAAGGATTACATCTGAAACCGTGAATTTCCATTTTGTAAACTTTTAAAAAGTGTATATTAAATTTAACACAGTAGTAACAAAATCGCCATTTATATTCCCTTCTAAATTCCTTTGTTTCTTATGGTTTGTTTTTTCAGTGTTTTATTGCTCTCTCTCTCCCCTTCCCCTTCCCCCCATCCTTTATTCCTTCCCCCTCCCCCACTCCTTCACTCTCTTCCCCCCCCCCAACCTTCCCTTTTCTCCCTCCCTTAAGCTGTTGGCTTTGCCCTTCACTGTCACTAAGCAGTTTTCCCATTGTGTTCCCTCAGCTAATCATCATCACCCTCCAAATGAAAGCTTAACAATACTGCCATTTTGTAATAAAATACAATTTTATATTTGTAGACCGTTTTATGGTCACAAAGCACCTTGAACATCAACAGTCCTATGAGGTAGATAATGCAGGTAATATGGTTTCCATTTTATAGATGAGGAAACAGACTCAGAAAAGAGAAGTGAGTTGCCCCAGGTTACTAGAGCTAGACCTGCCTCTTGGAAGAGAGGTGCCCTTTCAGCAAGGACAGCTGATTAATCAGTCCTCAGAGAGCCATTATGCAATCCCAGTCAATTCAGTGAACATTTTGTTGAAGCCTAATGTTTTTGCAGAAGTCCCTTTAGTGGAATCAGAAATTGGGCCCCCCTACCCAGAAGTGGGGAGATAAGACAGATACATAATAAAACTGTACTACAAAACAGAATGTGATGATGACCCCCCAAGAGAGGCACCAGCCTCTTCTCTTATAGTTAGGAGTGCTGGCAACCATTGTTGAAGTCTGGAAGGGCTCCCGGTGTGAAGGAGCAGACAGCATGCCCCATAGTTGAGAGATTGAAACAGAGATGCCTTTAATAAATGTCTTCATAGGCACTTCGCTTGAAATGATCATTAGAATATAGTTCAAGAAAACAAAAGCCGTGTCTTTTTTTGTGGATAACTCCTTAGGAGAAGAGGCCTATGGAATGTTTTTATGTTGAACTTCCAAACTAAGGAATTTCCTTTGGCCCCTTTGGTGTGAAGACTATCAGACACCTAAAGAAACTAGACTTCATCTGCACCCACCTTCTTTTCCCCTCATGTCACTTAGATATCTCTGGCTGTGCCCATTCATTCAAAGCCAAATACAATACAAAGAACATTTATTAAGTGTTTAATGTGCTCTAGGAGCTGGGGACCCCTGGACGAAAAAGTGAACATCCCTGCCCTCTGGGAGCCTCCATTCTTCTTGGATAAGAGACAGATAAGAAGGCATAAATTAGTTAATAAAAAGTATATACAAATTGTATGCTTACCTTCTCAGTGGGTAGGAGAAGGGTTGGGAGGGAGAGAATCTGGAACTTAATTTTTTTAAACTTTTTTTAATATTCTTTTTTATTTAGGATTTTATTTTTCCCCAATTACATGTAAATAAATATTTGTTTGTAAAATTTTGAGCAGAAATCAATTTTTAAAAAATGAATGATAAAATAATGTACATATTTTTTTAAATTAAATTTTTAAAATCTATACAAAGTAGTGTAAGAGGGAAAGCATATTAGATTCCAGTAAGCTGAGTTTCCTAGTAAGAGTGGGAAGAATTTGGCTCCTGGTCTATGATATTTATTTTGTTGAAAACTTTTGTTGGCTAAAATTTTTTTTATCTTTCTCACATATTCATGTCACAGCTTGGGGAACAGCAGTCTTTGGAAGAAGCCATCAGAATAGCCTCCAGAATCCAGCAAGGAGAGACGCCAGGTTTGGATGATTAATCTGGACCTTGGAAGCATCCAGCAGAGAATATTTTCTTTTCAGACAACAGAGACCCCTGCAGCCAGAATCCGAGAACACTTGGAACCTTCCCATTCCTTGATCCTCTGAACACATTTTTATGCACAAGTGGACCATGTCTCACACTTAATCCTTGAAATGGACTGGTTGGACTCAGTGACCACCAAAGTCCCTTCCAACTCCACAAATCGGCAACTCTTGATTTCCAGCCTGACCCCTTGTGTATACAGAAATATGGAATTAGGACTAGATGGTAGATTTTCCTGTTGTTACTCTTTTATCACCTCTCAAGACTACTGAAGTCTACCTGCATGGCCGGTGCAGCTGTGGAATTCTGCCCCAGGATGAATTTTAACTTTTAAGTACCTGATCAAGGCTGTTCAGACACTTTCAGATGTCTGAAAGGTCCTTACAATCATAATTCCAGAAGCCATTTCAAATAACAAAAGGATGCAAAGCCTTTAAATATGTTCCTCAGTTTGTAGGAACCCTGCGGATTTTGGTTCTACATTTCTCCATTTTGATTTCTGTTCCAGGTAGCTGGATGACCGTTGTCTTCCTCAACCCTGTTAAATACAGCCTATTCAGCTAATTCCATTAACTTTAATTAGATTATGTAAAAACTGAAAAGCTTTGGTTGTTCAGAATTAAAAGGTTAAAATCCAATACTTTGGTTTCCTTAAAGGTTTTACCTTATGAGTTTGATTTTTGGTTTGGTTTTTAATAATTCCAATTATGATCAAGAAAAATGTGACCACGGTGTCCAGGGAAGAAGGCAGGGTCGTGATCTGAAGTGAATTGACTCTGGGATGAGTTCAGTGTAACCTATTTATTTTTGTTTAACATGTGTTATATCCTTGTTCCAAAGTTTATTTATCCTGTAGCTCATTTTTAATTGAATCTAGTAGTTCAATAAATGATGATTTACTTTTATTAAATTGGGTGAATAAATTGCTAAGGAAAAAACAGACAAGAAGCATAATGGAGATAACCGCCGGGACTCTTTGGAGGCGTCTTGCAGCAAATCAAAGCTCAGCCTTGAGAAGATTTTTTTTTACAGATCAATGGTTCAAATTCTGCTTCAGTAGAAATTCAGGCCAAAAGGGCACTTCCTCCTGACCCTTTAATTCTATTATTATACTGTTCTTTGTACAGTTAAGAAGCCCTGTTGTGGGAATGTTTCGTTTCAATTTGTACAGTTAAAAAGAAAACTTTCCTGTTTTGTTTTGTTTTTTATTATTGAATATAAATGCTGTCTCTTATTTGTTTTTCTTTGAAGTTTCTGCTGAAAGGAAACATTTAAGATAAAATAGCATTTTAGACCTGAGCAGTGGAATTCCCACCAAAATCAGGATGCTATTGCTCAAGTCTGTGCTCTGATGGAAGCCCCTTCCTCTTCCTTTATTAGGCACTGGGGCTCAAGGGTGGACTCTCCAGGGAGAAAAGAAGGGTTCTGAGTCGAAAGCAGGGCAAAACCTCCTAAAATTAGGGGTTAGACTGGAAATAAAATGGCTCTTGTTGTCAAGTAGACAGAAACATCTAATTGCCAGGGAGGAGGAGCTGAGTTTAGAAGCAGAAGATCCCTCTGATCTGATAGGAGACTACCTGAGGACCAGTCTTGCCTATGAAACTGATTTCCCCTGGTATTCTTGGTTTAGGAGGAAATTTGAGCTCTTGTTTTGGAGTCAGGAATCAGTCTTAGAATCATAGATGTCAAGCTGGTGTGGACCTTGGGAAGCCCTCTGACCCTCGGGTTTTTTTAGATGAAGAAATCAGACTCGGGGAATTTAAATGACTCAGGAGATAGGATTTGAACCCATGTCCTCTGGCTTGAGAGCTCTTCCCCACTGCATCATACCGCTCCTGCTCCCAATCAAATCAAGCAAACAAGCTAATGAGCATTTATTAAAGATTGCTGCAAGTCAGACAGTACTGGAGATAAAAACACAAAAATGAAACCACTCAGCATCTCAGATCCCCCCTAAAGTGTACGATTGCCAGACACCAGCTGTGTGCAAGTGATGGGCTCCCTGCCCCTCAATGCACAATCCTATGATTCTGACCTTAAAATAGGTCACTTCACCACCACGGGCCTCAGTCTTTTCATCTGTGAAATGAGAACACTGAGTCATTAGTCTTCCTTTGTGCTCTAAATCCTGAGGATTCTAGTTATATGATGACTCTAATATCTTTGTACCTGTTCCTTCATTTTACCCATGTGCAAGGAACGGAATAAGCATTTATATAACACCTATGTTCCAGGCACTGTACTAATCACTTTACAAATATTATCTCACAAGAACTCTGAGAGGTAGAGACAATTATTACCCCCATTTTATAGTTGAGGAAACTCAGGCAAACAGGTTAAGTGACTTGCCCAGGGTCATGCAGCTAGTAAGTGTGTGAGGCTGGATTTTAACTCAGGTCTTCTGGACTCCAAATCTAGTACTACTGGGTGTCACCTAACTGCCAAGGGAGCTGACAGTATTTTCATTCCTTCCCTCACAAGCTTTATCATGCAGAAATAGCTGTAAAAAATGTCCAGCCGTATGACTGCAAACCGTTGCAGCAGCCCAGTACTCTCTGTGAGGCTTCACCTTCTTTACCTCATTTAGTCCCCATCACATCCCTGTGAGGTGGGTTATTCCCATTTGGCAGATGAAGAAACAGGTCAGAGAGTCAAGCAGGAATGCACAGCTCAGAGGCAGCTCTACTTTCATCATTTATTTTAAGGCTGTTTGCCCCTAGTGCGCCCCCTCCCCCCATCTAATGGTCATAGCATCTAGATTTAGAGGTGGAAGGGACGGTACAGGCCACCATTGTAGAGCCTCCCACCCAGTCTGGTGGTACAGTGCCCTACTTGGATTCAAGATCTGATTTCAAATCCTACCTCAGACTTTAAACTGTAGATTAAGGCTAATTGAGACATAAAATGAAATTCTGAGATAATATCCATGAAGTAACTTGTAAACGCCAAAGCTTTCTGTAAATGTTAGCTATTACTGTGATTTTACAGTTAAGGAAACTGAGCCCAAGAGACTTGAAGTGACTTGCCCAAAATCACACCTAGCAGGAAGTGGCAGAGCCAGATTCGGAAAGAAGGACTTCTGCCTCCAAATTCATCGCTCTTTTTCTTTCCCCACTCTCGTCTCCCACCCCTTCTGAGGTAGGAGGCACAAGGGCTGCTTGGTTGGGCAGGTCATCCCTGGGAGATGGTCTATCTCAGGACCACAGGACTGGCCAAGCATTCTCACACAAGAGCTCTGAGATGGGTGCTTTCCCTCGAGACAGGGTTCCCCAAAAGTCTTAGGGCAGCTGGGCTTTGGGGAAACCCTGTATAATCCCACAGGGCAACATTTCCCATCCCCATGCGTGCCTAGGATGTTACACCTCCTCAACCTGGCCTCTCACAATGTCCAAGATTCAGCTCAAATCCTATCTTTTACAGGAGACCTTTCCCTGTTTCCCCCTCCCATCTACTCTATGTATTTTTCATGTGCCTATTTAGTTACATGGTCCCTTGCATTAGAATATAAGCTCCCCGAGGGCAAGGACTGTTTTTGTTTTTTCTTTATCTCCCCAGTGCCTGGCACTTAGTGAGTGATTGATTAATGAATGCTGATTGTTTGATTGAGCATTGTGTCAGGTGCTGTGTTTGGGACCAAGATTTTCTTCTCCATGAATGCAGGGGATCTGAACTGAAGTCCCTAGCAAAGCCTGGAAAAAAACATTGTGGGAATTCACATGCTAATTAGGCAATGTGGCCGTGCCATCTGCAAATCAAAGACTCGGCAGGATATCCAAACCCTGGAAATTTTCCTTCTGAGGTGCTCAATCTTCATATCGTCAATTCAGATCTGGAAAGAGCCTCACCGAGCCCCAGAGAAGGAAAGTGATTATCTAAGGTCACACAGATAGGAATGAACAGAGTCCAGATGTGAATCCTGACCCCTTGACTTTGACCTAGCTTTAGTACATGCTTGTGCTTTTAAAGGAGGGCTTTGGACATGGTGTTTTCTTGACACTCTTTTTCCCAGAGGAGGGAGGCACGTGTCACCCACCACTGGACCTTGATTCCCTGATCAGCACCAGCATTGATCAGCATTCTGAAGCTTGTGGATTTTCTGCAGTGTTCAAGAGCCTCTCAGAAGCAGGGCATCCTATCTAAAACACTGTGTCTGTAGAACTCTTAGTAATAATCAAATTATGGTTTTCCATAGGCACAAATATTATAATAGAGAGTTGGCCTTCTCTTTTCAATTTTATTTTTTCTTGGAACTCATCTTCCCCCAAAAGAGCATTTCCACAAACTTCTGTTGTTGTTCAGTCATTTCACCCTCTCTGGGACCCCATTTGGGGTTTTCTTGCCAAAGATATTAGAGGGCTTTGCCATTTCCTTCTCCAGCTCATTTTACAGATGAGGAAACTGAGGCAAACAAACTTAAGCGACTTGCCCAGGGTCACACAGCTACTACGTGTCTGAGGCCAGATTTGAACTCGGGAAGATGAGTCTTTCTTACTCTGGGTCTAGCATTCTAACCACTGTATCACCTAGCTGTCCTATTTCCATACACAGAGAACATAAAAAGGGGATTCTGTATGAAACTATGAATCTTAATTTCACATGTCTTGCTCTTTTTTAAAAACATGACTTGCTTTTTAATATATATATATATATAATAAATTCTAAATGCCATTTTTGAAACTTTTCTGCTTGCCTGTGTTTCCTTCCAGACTTTGTCCAGTTCTGTTACATGAGTTTAAAATATGTTTCAATGGTTCTCTTCATTTGGGGCATCACCATTAACTAACTCCTCCTGTCCTCTGACTTCTCACTCCTCCCACAACCAATGACCATTAGAAAGAAAGGAAAAAGAAAAACACAACAAATTGGCAGTCAGACAAAACAAATCTGCACAATGGTCAAGTTCAAAATGCATGCCTCCAGTATATTGTGTCCATTACTCTCTTCCAGGAGGTGGGTCATATACTCCATTGGTGGTCCTCTGGTTTGTTAATTTTTTAAAATTTATTTTATTGACTTTTAGATTACAAGATTCAGTTCCAGAGTCACTTGAGTTTCAGATTTTTCTCCCCTTCC
>CM053601.1:153455674-153489210 GCA_028646575.1 Pseudocheirus occidentalis | reverse complement strand
TTAAAATTTAAAAAAAAAAAAAAAAAAAAAAAAAAGAAATGAAAGAGTTTCTTCAATGTGATTTCTGGGCCTACCCACAGACTGGCTCCTGTAAGGTGTGAGGGTAGGCTGAGCATTAACCTAAAAGTCATAGACTCTCTTATTTAATTCGGGACATTCCCCATGCACTCACAGGGCCTGCTAAAGCCTTGAAGGAACAATGAAACCACTTCTTCACCGTGCTGGGCAGGGTGAGAAGGACTGGGCACATTGGCAAGAAGAATCATTGCAAGTTTCCATACCTGCATTTTCTTCTCCTGCTCATTTTCACTGATTATTCCAGCACCAGTTACACTGTCACTTCCATCAATAGACACCTAGAAATAAAGGAAAGAAAACAGGTGATTTTTAAATTAAGAAAACAAGGCAACTTCTAAGCTGCACATTTTGTGGGTCCTCTGAAAATACTGCTCCATTCTTATTTATGCTTCATAATCCATTACAGGGTTCTGATCATCTTATTTCAATTAAGCAAGTATTTACTGAGTTCCTACTACATGGCGGGAGATATGTGAACTCCTAAGATAAAATAAAATAATCCCTGATCTTACAAAGCTTATGCTATATAGTAACAGACATAAATGAACTCAATATAAAGTATTAAAATATAAAATGCCCAAGAGGAAGAAAGCACCACGGAGGGAATAAAAAAGAGGAATCACGTCAGTGTGGAGGCACTAAGGAAGGTCAAAGAGAAGTCCTGGAAGGATTTTAAGTTTCCCTCTGTATATCTGCTTACCCTCCTTCTAGTCATTCTCAAACATACCTATTATATTTAGATACTAGGAGTGAAGTCCCTTGGGCACTGATTTTTAATTTAAATAGTTAAATATAAAAAATACTCATTAAATATCCATGTTATACAGAGCACTATATTCTGGAGAGCAATATATATATATATGCATATGAGGTTATATACCTAATATATATGTGTTATATATTATATATAGTCATATGGTCATAGGGGCAGAGATCCTACGGTCACACGAGCATTGAAAATCTTAATTGGAATCTGGACCCAAATCCTCAGGATCTAAATCCAGTGTCTTTTGGTCCTTTGGGGAATTGACAGTGTAGTAGAGGGGGGAAAAAATACTAACAAAGTTATGGTGCCCAGTCACAGCAAGTGAATGAAAGAGTCACAAAATGGAGGTAAGCAGCTGATGGAGAAGTTACAAATTGGAGTCCTATCTGAAGCCCGAGGGGACATCAGGGAAATTTTACCTGAGGTAGTATACGATTTAAATTTTAAAAACACAAATGGGAATTCACTGGATGAAGGTGGTAAAGGAGGGTTTTCCAGGTACAGGGTATAATGTGAACCCAGACCCAGTTGTAAGAATCCTGATTATGTCTGGAGACTTGTTTGGCTAACATGTAGAGCATAGAGAGGTGGGTGAGACGAGATAAAGCTGGAAAGGGAGCATGGATCTGGTCTGTGGAGGAAAGTTCTTATTTAGAAAACAACAACAAAAAAACCCCAAAAAGCCCTGAAAAGGGAGATAGCAAGTTTTCTTAACATACTAGTCTTGGCACTTTCCCCCCCAAATCTGGCTTGTATAAAACCTGAGTGCAGCCTATAAATCTGTTATTTTTCAGTGTATGCTCTTACTTTTTTTCTTTTCAAAGAAATCTTATTTTAGGGGTGCAGAGGTAACTCAGAAGTGCTAATTCAGAATAACATGATGAAGCTGACAGCCCCCACATTTCAAAAGAAACCCCTACCTTTGCAGCATACTGTTCCAAAGCACTTATGGTATCAGGGTCAATGGTGGCGTCTCCTGTGTGCAGGCCTGCCACTGTACCATCTGACTGAATAGCCAAGATGGTGTCAGACTGGGGAACCTGTACAGTGTGGTGAATATAGGCAGTGGTGCCATCCTCCAACTGGACGGCCTGTAGTGCACTCTGGTCATAACTGTCTGAGATACAAGATTAAAATATTGTTAGAAGAGAGGACAAGAATCTGCTAAATAACAAATAATAACCATCGTATCTTGGTATATGCGGGACGGCGATGGAATGTGAACACGCGGGTCACAATGACATATAGAGGGTCCAGCTTTGACTATTAGAAGAACACGTGTGTGAATGCACGCACACACATACACATGCGTACACACACGCACACACACTACCTGCTGACCTTCTTTCTACCTGTAATTAAGCAAATCTTATTAGCATTAATTAACTCTTCTAGCACAGGCATAAATAATTTCAGCTGTTCTTTGGGATTACACAATACTTAAGTGACCTTCCAGAGTTATGTTTTATAAATGAATTCATATCAAAAGAAGGGAGAACACTATAAAAGTGGCAAAGGTAGAGGGGAAAAAAATGATAAAATGGAAAAATCAACAGTTATTTCTCAAATCACAATTTCTATCTTTCAAAAGGTATGTGGTGACTTTAATTCTGATCCAGTCATTGTTCATTCAATAAGCGTCTTGTAAGAGTCCCCCTGTACTCTGCCCCAGTCAGGCCATACATGGAGCATCATGCTTAGGAAGTGGGGCCCACAGTTTTAGAAGGACACCGATAACTCTGAGAATATCCAGGACAATCCAGATGGTGAGCGGCCTCCACTCCATCACATAAGAAGCGGATGAAAGGCCTGGGGACGTTTGGCCTGGGGGAGACTCAGGGACAGGATAACTGTCCTCCCATATCTGAAAGGTTTTTATGTGCAAGTTCAGGATCAGGCTTGTTCTGCTTGGCTCCAGAGGCCAGAATGAGGAACAACAGGACGAGTATGCAACTAGACAAACTTAGGCTTGATGTTAAACAAAATTCTTACCAATTAGAGCTACGCAAAAATCAAATGTTCTGCCAGTTCCCCCCTTTGAAGGTCTTTAAGCAAAGGGACCTTGTGGGACATGTTGTAGTAAGGACTGTTCTTCAGGTATGAGGAGGATTAAATGCTCACTAAGGCTCTTCTAGCCCTGAAATCCTGTTTGTTGAGCATCTTCTATGTGTACAGCACTGGCTTAAGCGCTTTAGTGTATGTAATGGTGAGCCACGGTAGTTACAGTCCAATAGAGGGTCCCGCACCAACACAAATTATAATGCAAGCCAGAATGTTACCAGACTGGAAGCTACATGATGTTAGGGGCTAGTACTGCAGTACTCAGCAGGTGCCCTGTGCAGAGCAGGTAATAAATGAACATTTCTTCGGTTTAACAGACAAATAAATGCTTTAAAAGCAGCATCAAGCGGATCCTTCCCCCTTTCTCAAGAAGCCTGGTGCCACAATCTTGCACTCTGCCTCAGGGCCTGTACTCACATTCAGAGGCTTCGATAAGCACACAGACAGTGTGCCTCAGTATGCTCCCAGCTCCCACGAACTCCAGGAGCGTCTTCATTCCGTGCCCAGCACACAACCCAGCTATCCCCATCCTCATCCTCAACTCTCCTCCATCTCTCTCTGTTTACAATCAGTTATTGTGACTGGACTTCTATAACTCCTCCCCTGCCCATCTCCTACTCTCATTCACATGCACTATGACAAAAGTCTCCTCCAACTGGTCTCCCTGCTTCCTTCCACCGTCTCCTTTCTGCAATCTATTCTCCATATCGATGCCAAAATAACCCTGCCAAGGCCCAGGCCTTGTGCTCAAACCCTCCCACTACGCCTCTAGGATGAAGGGCACACTCCCTAAGCTGGCACTGAAGGTCTTTCACAAGCTCCAGATGACCTTTCCTACACTCTGAAGACTATGCCACCTACTACCAGCTCTTCTCTGAACCCTGTATTTGGTCTCCTCCCATCTCTTCTAGGAGCTCACCTTTGGAATTCTGAGTTTTCTTTAAAACTTAAGTCAGCTGCTTCAAACAATGGGAAGTATTCTTGAGTCCCCCAGTTGTTACTGCCCCCTCTCTCTCCAAATTCTCTTCTCTTTGCTATGATCCTCCTATAGAATATACGTTTCTTGAGGGCAGGGGCCAAGTTCTTGGTTGAAGATGAGAATCCCCACATCACATTACTTGTAAAGAAAAAATCCAGACGCCTTACTCTGAATCACCAACATCTTGTCCCGACTTGTGTTTTCTGATTTACTTCATATTCAGCCTCTGCTTGAACACTTCTAGGGATCCTGAGCTCACCAGCCCCCTCCACTGCTGGAAAGCTTTGATTGCTGAGTAAGTTCTTCCTTACACAGAATGGAAACCTGCCCCTGTTCATGCTCTGCAACTGCACAGAATGAGCCGGCCTCTTTCAGTAGGATAGCCTTTCAAATAATTCACTCAAATATTAAGTCTATCCCAAGTCTCCCATTCTCCTTTAGTTGTATCCCACATGTTCCAAAAAATATTTTACCTTTGGAAGTGTGATGAATAAAAGCCGTAGTTCCATCTTCCAACTGAACTGCCTGTCCATCTTCTAGACGCAAACTGTCCCCTGCTCCAGAAGAAATGTTTAAACTTAGGTTTCATTTTCCCATTCTGACAATCTTCTTGAGAAAAGAACATCACTGGGGCAATAAAAACCTGAACAAATATCATACTCCAGTTGCAAGCTCTTTCACATTTAAATTAAATGCTAGGGTGAAGTACTTAAGGCCAATTGGTATCATAACATAATTACTGAAAAGTCATCCGCCCATTGGTAGGGGATAAGTTATTGGACCCTCTGAAACAGACAAATATCTAAGCCTTTTTTTTTTTTTGGACTAAACGTGTTTAGGACAGCTGCTCACTTTCTCTCCAATCACGAAGAATCATCTATTTTGTTCAACCAGAAATGAGGAAGGCCTCAGTCTGGGGTTGCCCTATATGCAGCGGTGTCTCTGCCTACTCATTCTGTTAACAAGGACAGGGTGACTTTGTCTCCTGCAGGCATGGCAGGAGAGAGCTAAGAAGAGCTATCTGACCATCAAGAGACCCCCAAGATTGTTTTTTAAACACTTACTACTCTTAGGCATGGGAAGATGTTGGACATAGGCAGCAGAACCATCCTCCAGTTGAATGACCTGGCCATCCATGAGTTTTCCATCTAAAACACAAGATGCAGGTACCGATAAACAAATGCACACTCTGTTTATATGATCATACACTAGCCACTCTTCTCCCCAGAGTTCTGAGGCAGTCAACAACATATTTGGTGGGTGTGTAGTACGAGAGATTGGGGGACATGGCCAGTGCAGTAATGTGATGTGCTAGACTATGCTATTTGTTATAAAAGAATTTTTTTGGTTTTGTTTGTTTTCTGTTCAGGGGGTTTGTTTATCTGGGGGGAGTATGTGGAAAAAAGAGAAAAAGATTTTATTTGTTGAAATAAATGTTAAAAAAGTGATGCACCCTTTTTTAAGGTAGGAAGGAACAAACCTCTCCTCTGCTGACTCCCTTCTACTCCAATCTTTATCTCCAACGGGCCTTCAGAGGCAGGAGCCACTAATACTTGTGAACAGACCCCAACGGTTCCACTGGGTCTACAGGAACACTCAAGGCCTTCTACCTGCCCGTACATAATAGAGGAAAGATGCTTCCCTTGGTGGATTTCTACGAATGCTCACTTGGATCTGGTGGCAGACTTGAGGGGGCCTGGGCTCTCACTGTCTGGGAGGTACAAAACAGACATTGCCTTTAGTCTTCAGGACCATGAAAGCTAGACTTACTGGCAAATTGCACACACTTTTATGCTCAAGTTTGCCTGTCATACTTTTAGGGATAATCCTAAAAAAAATCCAACAATTTGAGATATGTGAGAGATTCCCAGGACCTTGAAGGTTGGAAAGGACCTTAGAGGTTGCCCTGCCTTACCCCCTTATAAATGTCTGGCTGGCAAAGAGTTCCTGAAACCTGGTTTTGTGATATCCCAGCATATCTTCACATTGTAGCAACTTTTTTCAAAACAAAATTTAATTTTTATCCATTTTAAAACATAAGCATATGCCACGCAGAACCACCGAGGAACAAGAGATGTGTATGTGAAAAAATTAATAACAACATCAATGACAACAATAAGAAGCTAATATTTACATAGTAATTTAAGATTTGTATAGTACTTTACACATTATTACATGTGATCTGCAAAAAAAAAAGAAATCACCCTTTGAGGTAAGTGGTGTTATTATATACATTTTCCAGATGTGTAGAAGCTGATGCAGACAGAAATGACTTGTTCAGGGTCACACGCAGGCAATGAGCATCAGACTCAAGCTGCCCTGATTCCAAGTCTAGCTGCCTCTGAGAAATCAAGCTTCCACTAAAAGGGCAATGAAACTCTAAGACAAGTGGCACTTCCTGATGGAGGCCTGTGACTCAGTGTCCCTACCTTTAGAATTGTGTTGGATATAAGCTGTGGAGCCATCTGCCAGGGTCACCGCTTGCAAGCTGACACCTTCCATGTTTTCCAGATTGTCACCATCTATGAAAAACAACATCCATGTCAAAGTGCTTGCCTTCTTAAGAAGGGGTGAGGGAGAAAATTTGTAACTCAATAATTATTTAAAAAATGAACATTAAAAGTTAGTTTTCACATGTAATTGAGAAAAAATTAAAAACCAAACAAACCAACCCCAATAATATCCAGTCATTTCATTTTGGAGAAGACCAGGGGGCCTGGGTCTAAAGATCTCACCAAAGACACACAAAAAAATAAATGGACTAGGCCAGAAGCTCTTGAATTCAATTCACTGTTTCATAACAGCAGGCAGAGTTCTGGGGAAGTTTCCTGGGATGTTCCCATCCAGAACCAAGGAAAGCTGCTTTGCAAGGCTCAAGTTTGTTCCTAAAGTTTGTTCCTCTGAGTAAATAATGTTGTCTCTCATTTAAAGACCAGCCAAAAATTACATTCTGTAATCTTATCCACTTAGAGAAGTATCTCTCAAGAGAGTCAGGGACAGCTCCCCTAAATGACCTGCAACATGGTTAAAAATACCCTAACAACCGGGGGACTGCATAGAACCCACTGTAACTTGGAGGTGCTGACGACTGAGTGTGTAATGTTTTAAACAACTATTTCAGAATAAGCAGCATATTCCTTCCCACCCCCTCCCACTATATCTGGAAATGTCCATATTCTTATTCTGCACTTTGTTGATCAAAGTGCAGATCTCTTTGCTCCAGGCCCATGTTTCTGTTCACTGCCAGCTGTGTTACTGAGCTGTGTTAAATGTTACATAGCAGGGCAGCTAGGTGGCGCAGTGAATAGAGCACAGGCCCTGGAGTCAGGAGGACCTGAGTTCAAATATGACCTCAGACACGTAACACAAAAACTAGTCGTGTGACCTTGGGCAAGTCACTTAACCCCAACTGCCCTCCAAAAAGAAAAAAAAATGTTACATAGCAAGATGACTCACCTGCCACGGTTACTGCCTCTGTCAGACAAAGAGTGACATGCTGAGCCTCCATCCCCCCTCCAGGAAACTCAGTCATTCCCTGAGAATCTCGATTTATCTGGGCTAGTAACATGGTTTACCCTGAAATAAAAACAGTCACCTGAGAATTAAAAGAAGAGCACATGAGAGGAAAGTATATAAACAAACATATCTTTTCTCCAAATTTATCAAAACTGTCAAATCTAAAAAGATTCTTACCCATGATTTTTAATATTCGAAGCTAAGAGTTTGAGTCCCAAATCCCAGGTCATATTCTTTTGGAGCATTCAAACAAAACCAAGTGATCTTGTAAAATTCTAAACACAACAGGTTTAGACAGATTTTCATCTCCCCTTTCACACCCCTTTAGGGGACTTAATGACTGATTCTACCAGAGTGGATCCAGTCAAGCTTCCTTGGTCTTTGGTCAAATAGATGGTGCTCCTTGGCTTGGAGACTTGGTTAACTTAGGGTCTGAGGGGAGGTAGAGATGCTGAGCCCATCTCTCTGTGAAGACAGGAGAGTAAGAGCTGGGCAGCCCTGGCCACCTTTTTACTGCTCCTTACCACTACTGCAGCTCTAGGACCAGAGAAGAAACTCAAAAGGGATCATGGTAAACAATAATTACAATAATAAATTACAATAACAAAAATGATGAACATAATTTCTGTATTTCTGTTAATGGCACCATTTTGCAGATGAGGAAACCCAAGCAAACGGGGCTGAGTGACTAGCCCAGGGTCACACAGTTAGGGAGTGTCTGAGACCAGATTTGAACTTGAGTCTTCCTCATTACAGGCCTGGCACCCAATCCACTGTGCACATAGCTGACCCTTTTAATAAAATTAAAAACCACTAAACATTTTTTTTTTAAAGTAAAGGAAGGGAATATGGTTCCCACAATCAAAAAGCCCTTCTCTTATCTATTCTGCTCAAACTCCACCCATTTTTCAAGACTCATCTTGGATGCTTCTTTCTTTGGTCATCCTCTTTCCTGACAGCATCCTTCCTTATCAAAGGCCAAAAGTAACCGTTTCCTCTTCTGGACAGTATTTTGAACCAATCCTTTGAAATTGCTCCATTTTACATGATTCTCATGCATGTCCAGATCCACCCCTCCTGACCACCCTAGCAGGACTGGGCCTGACTGGACAATCTTAGCACCATCCTACACCCACGCTCCACATTTATCAGTTGTCAACTCTCATGGTTTCTTTCTCCAGAACATCTCTAGTGGAAGTCCCCTTCTCTCCATTCACTAAGGTGCTCCTCTGGTATAAGCCCTCATCACCATACCCTGGGTCTATCACAGATGCCTTCAGGGAACGCTAGAGGCACCTTATCATCTCTACAATTAAATGTATTTTTCCATCTGGGCAATTCGACTTCTTAGGGCATTCTTCTCCTCATTGGCTTTTTGAGCTTCTTTTGCTATTTGAGTTAGTCTATTTTTAAGGTGTTATTTTCTTCAGTATTTTTGGGTCCCCTTTAAAAGGCTGTTGACTCACTTTTCATGATTCTCTTACATAATTCTCATTTCTCTTTCCAATTTTTCCTCCACTTCTCTTACTTGATTTTCAAAATTTTTCTTGAGCTCCTCCATAGTCTCTAACCGGCTCCTATTTTTCTTGGAAGCTTTTAACGCAGGAGTTTTGACTTCTGGTTCTGTGTTTTGATCCTTTTTGTCCCCCAAAAAAGGCTTCTATGGTCTGATCGCACTTCCTCTGCTTGCTCATCTTGTCAGCCAATTACTTGACTTTTGAGCTCTTTGCCATGGTAGAACTCTGCTTCCAGAGTTCAGAGAACTATGTCCCAAATTGCTGGGGGTATTGCAGATGTTTCTACCATTAAAGGTAAATTCTATTTGGCATTTAAAGCTCTTTACTCTATGGCCCATTCCTATCTTTCCATGTTACTCTACTTCACAACCCAGCCATACTAACCTACTTGCTGTTCCTCACATACTATGTATGTTCCCATCTCTGTACCTTTGCCCTGACTGTATCTCATGCTTAGAACGCCCTCTCTTCTCACCTTCACCTCTAAGAATCCCTGTGTTCTTCAAGACTCAGATCAAATCCCACCTTTTTCAGCAAAGATTTTCCAAGTTCCCCCAGGTGTTAGTGCCTTTCAGCTAAGATTTCACTGTATCTACTCAAATATCTTGTACTTTCCTATTCATGTACATATCTCCCCCTTTGAATATAAGCTCTTGGAGGGCAAGTCTTGTTTATGCTTTTTCTTCCACTCTCTCCAGTTTTAGCCTAGTTATCTGGCAGGGCTTAATAAATGGTTATTAATTGACTGATTGGAGGGTCACAAATTCAGAGACAAAATGGATCTCAGAGGTCATCTCTCTGACCTTGTCACAGGCTACATAAGTAAGGCTTGGAATTTCAAGAAGCATACACTCTCTGATGTAAGCTATCCCCTGACAAATATCGAAGAAAATGAAGGGCAGGGAAGAGTCATCTTATGACTGCTGGTAATTTTCCCTTTTCAAGAGGGGCTTTATGTTCAGTTTTGAAGGAAAAGTTACAGAAGTGAGAGATAAAAATGGGGTGAAGTTATTTACTAGCAAGTACATTTCTACTTAAACCTTCCTTTTAGAGCAAATCTAAGCACCGAGTTATAGAAAATAAATTGCTTATTTGCAGTGAGATTTGATGCATTGCAATTTTAAATATATTTTCTAGTATTTTTAAAAACAAACACCCCACATATACAGTACTTTTTGGAAGGCTGGTGGCCAGGATGGCTGCTAGGGCTCAATTCAAAACCACTAGGTTTTAAAGAAGATTGTTTCTAACACTGGTTTTAAAATCAATTTCAAATTCACTTGCAGTTACTTTCTGCAAATTGTCTTAAAACTACTGGCCTACTATCATACCATTTAGGTATTTGGTTTATATTCCTAGTAACTGAACCACAGCAAAAATGGTAACAGTTTTAAATTAATTCAATAGATGAAACATTTCTTTCCAACCACAGCCCAAATTCAGCTACACTGTTATCAAAGTACAGTCTGGACTGGCAGGAAGACTGAGGAAAAAAGCCAGAGAACAATGACTCCTTCATGAAGTTCGTTTGGTTTATATCAGGCCACTTATGGTTCAGGCCAGCAACCCATTTCAAGCAGACTGGCAAACATACTGTCCCTAAAACAGAAGAATAGAAAATAAAAATGAAAGGATTTCCAGTTTAAAACTTAATAAAAAGGGGTGGCTAGGTGGTGCAGTGAATAGAGCACCGGCCCTGGAGTCAGGAGGACCTGAATTCAAATTTGACCTCAGACACTTAATACAAAAAACTAGCCGTGTGACCTTGGGCAATTCACTTAACCCCAACTGCCCTCCAAAAAAAGCAAAAAGCAAAACTTAATAAAAATACAAAATCAGGGGCAGCTAAATGGTGCAGTGAATAGAGTACCAGCCCCTGGAGTCAGGAAGACTTGAGTTCAAATCCAGACTCAGATACTTAGCATTTACTAGCTGTGTGACCTTGGACAAGTCACTTAACTCCAACTGCCCTCCAAAAAAAGGACACACACAAAAAGAATATAAAATCATCATAGATACACATGACTGGTCATGTAGTCAGGGGACAGGGCTAAGGACTGAGCCTTACCCCTGGAGCAGAAACATAACTAAGGACAATCTGGAGGAATTCCCTATGGAGAATTTATGCAAAGACAGAAGAAAATCACACAGGATGAAAAGAAAAAGTGCTACTTGAGGTATGGGAATCATGAATCTAAATATTTAAATGATGAAACCATGATTTGGGAGATAGTGATTATTTTTATCTGGTCTATGTTTTCTAAGGCTTGGGATAAACACACCACAACCCTCTTCATTTTGGTTTGCCATTAAAAAATTTATCTTGAAGTTCTGATAAGCCTCATGAAGGCGATAAAACACCACAGGTTGGGCATGACTAACAGATCCTCTGCTGGCATCATCTCTGCCATTCCAGCAGGGCCTCTGACCCCTTACATTATTACTGCATTATATTATATTACATATATTAATAGCTCCTGTCTCTAAACAGACCAATTACTACAAAGTGCCTTGCTCCTAACAACCTTGTTAATATTCCTAGCTTTTCTTCAGAGGTGGATCCAGAGTAACCTCCAAAGATCACTCATCTCATTAGCACCAAAGCCAGAACCTGAAGGAAGGTCTTCCTTTGGATGACAAGTCTCTCTGTGCCACCACTCTGCCACCTCATACTGGGCATGCCCTCAAAAAGGGATCACAACTGGTCAGCATCACATTTTGGGTCATTCTCATACATGTCTTTTCTGTCTCATAACTCACAAGATTAGAAAAATATAGAGCTGAAGGGGTGTGTGCAGATCCATGATACCAGGCAAGCTTAACAACTTTTTAAATAATTTTAAAATTCTAATAGTCATATTTTAATTCTATAACAATTCTATCAAAAATTTTTCACTTGAATTTTCTCAATGAGCAAAAATCTATTTTCTCTCCTTCTCATCTCTAGCACTTCTCTCCCATTGAAAAAGAAAAAAAAAGCATCCAAATCCTTGTAACAAATATATATTTGTATTTGCAAAACAAATTGCAGCATTAGCCACAGCCAAAAAAAGATCTGTGTCTCATCATTCTACAGCCTGAGTCTGTCAGTTCTGTGTGCAGAGATGGGCAAATGGCTTCATCCTTGAGCCTCATGGCCGTACACCTCACATGGTCTAGCTAGAGCGCATCTTTCCACAATCTGTTACTCACTTCAGTGTTTTACAGTTCTTACTACTGGCAAATCCTCTCTTATATCTGATTTAATCACGATAATGCAACTGTAATCACTGCAGATGTATTTTCTTATATAGGAAATGAGGAATCAATTTCTTAGTATGGTGAAACAAGGACAAACACAAATTCTTTCATTTGGGAGCAACTGCTGATCCCAAGACAGTGTTAGGAAAAACCTCTAAGTACATCTAAATATATGCAGGTAGAGTGGGAGTTCCTTCATCACCCTGATGACACTTAACTCAGAGGAGCAAAGGAGAATACATTAGCAGTAGTAGAAAGTTTCCATAGATTCTACTAGATTCTGACACCAGAGAATAAATTGTGGGAAAAGAACCATGTAGCCTCATTTCCTGGTAGGCGGTGGATTTATTTATTTATTTGGGGCAGGGCCCTTTAACTGGAGGATGAAATATTAGAACCAGAAGGTTGTGTAAGATTCTAGGACCCTTCAGAAACAGGATGCTTGAAATGGGCTGGCAGTTAGAAATGGGGAGCTGAAACCTGCTGCCTGGAAATGGCAGTTGGGACCCCTGCGACTGCCTGGAAGAAGTAGAGGGAAGGGCTGTGAGGGCTCCAAGCTCCTGTCAGAGGAAAGACAATTTTGGATTAAGAAGCTTGAAGACAAATGCTGATGGGTAAGAAAGGATCGTACTGGACCACGAAGCAAGAGAAGAAACTCAGGGTTTTGGAGGGAAAATTCTATAATGAGCAGGTTGTTAAACACATCAAGAACCAGAATTAGGGAAGATGAGGAGGGCGACAGAGGAGAGTGAAAGTAAAGTAAGTAATGTGCTCTGGCTTTCTTTCATTGAGATGAGGAGAAAGAAGATGCCTCTGGAATGGCATCTGACGCTGCCTACCTCTGAAACATGGTCACAGCCATTTAAACACACAATATTTCATGTCTTAATGAAAATTCAAAGCTTGGGCGTTACCTTCTCCAAAAGGCATTTCATGCATTATATGCTAATCTTTTTTTTTTAAATGATCACCCTGGTCATCCATGATACTCTCCAGCTCCAATGAACACTCCCGCTGGGTTTCATGCTTTGGGGGCAGTGCTACTGTTCTCTGTTTCCGGGGCCAACCATGATTACACTGAGAATGGAAGGAAGAGAGACGGTCTTCTTGACAGTACTTTACACACAGCTTTTAGTCCACAATGTTAAGAGACTTCATTCTCCTGAAAGCTGTAGTCAGACAGGACCTTAAACAGGGAGGTTCATGTGCTAAAATACTTGAAGTCTAAGATATTTTAAAATGCTGGGTGTGGTAAAACATGCCTGTAAATTCCTGCTATGTGAGAGGCTGAGGGCTGGTGGTTTTCTTGAGCTCTGGGGTTCTGAGGTATAATACACTATGCTAATCAAACGTCTACAATAACCCCCTCACCAAAATGGGTAGATAGGTGGGGAGTACAGCACACTAGCTCTGGAGGAGCTAAAAGGAGCTGATAAAATGTAAATGATAAAATTACCCAGTCCCCAAAAAGGAGGGAGGCGAGGAGGGAGATTAGGAATTTCTAAACAAAAAGTAGATAATAGGACTAACTACACACAAGGTGGTAATTGTTTGTTTATTTTTTTAAAAAACAACATAAAATATGCATTAATGACTCACATTTCTATGGTGCTTAGTAATTACCCTGTGAGCTAGGTAATACTTAAATTATTACTATCATTTCAATTTTGTGGATGAGGAAACTAGCTCTTTCCCTTCCAGACTTAACTCAAGTGCCAACAGTCAAGATCCAGCTAAAATCGTACCTTCTACAGGAAACCTTTCCCAGTCCCTCTGGTGCCTTTTATGGCTGCTCCTCTGGTGATGATTTCCTACAGACAGCTTTTCTGTACATGTTTGTGAGTTGTTTCCCCCATTAGATTATGAGCTCCTCAGGAACAGAGATAACTGTCTTTTGGCTTTCTTTGCATCCCTACCCCTTAGCACAGTGCCTAGCACATGGTAGGTGCTTAACAATGCTAGTGACTGAGGAACTCCCTCCCAAAGACTTTTCCTGAACCCACTCTCCCAACTACCCTGCTAGTTACTTTGTACGTACTTCTCTATGCAGAGGGTAAGTTCCTTGAAGACAGGGAGCATATCCTCTTTGCCTTTTATCAGGGTCTGGCACATACCACTATATACAGTAGCTAATCTTAAATGAACTACATTTCAGCTCACAGCACCATATAACTCATGATAGCTAACCAATTTATAAGTACTTAGTAAACACCCAAGTATCGGGTGCTAGGGATACAAGTAGAACCCCTACTCACACAGAGCTTACATTCTAATGGAGGTGACAAGTACATATAAAAATATATGCAAGATAGATGCATAGTGAATAAATACAAACATATACAAAGTAGTTAAATGTAAGGTAGCTTGGGAGGGCAAACAATAGCAGCTGGGAATCAGCAAAGTCTTCATGCACAAGATGGTACATGAGTTCCAGGTATAATATTTGGCCAGGAGGTGGAGTGCCATGAGTGAAAAGCAGAGAGAAGGTCAGATGTGGCTGGACTGCAGAGGAGGAGTAATGCCCAGTGGGACTGTAAAGGTAGGTTGGGGACAGTTTGTACAGGACTTAAAAGCTGAATGGAGGAGTTCACAATTTGATCCTGATGCGATAGGAGCCCACCAGAGCTGGATGAACAGGAGAACTGCATGGTCAGATATGGACACAAGAAACATCACTTTGGTAGAAGTGCATAGGGTGGACAACCCTACTCCTCCTAACTGATCGATCGTCTATCCCACTCACCCGGGTAGATGTTTCAAACTTTTTCTTCTCTCCTCACGACTCCCACGCTTGCTGACTTTGCTAAAGACTTCATCACATACTTCACAGACAAAAACGAGGTCATTCACCAAAAGCTCCATCTTCTCTCCACTGACTTCATCCTCCACTATCCCTTCATCCTGTTTCTGATGACAAGGCTGATGTCCTGCTTGCCAAAGTCAGCCCATCTACACGCACCCTTGATTTCATCCTCTCTAGTCTTCTCCAGCAGATCGCCTCCATCTTCATTCCTAAACACTCTCTAATTCAGTTTCCCCCCCCAGCTACTAGCTCCTTTCCATAACTATAAATATGTTCTTGTATCCCCCATTCTTAATTACCTTAATTATCTTTCTTGATCTATCATGCTTAACAGCTATTAGTCCTATACCTCATCTGCCCTTCTCAGTTAAACTCCTTGCTTGAAAAGGCTCCACGTTTCAATGAATGCCACACCCTTCCCTCTCCTCTCACTCTTAAATTCACCACAATCTAACTTCTAACCTCATCCTTCCACTCTAACTGTTCCGTCCAAAGTCACCAGCAATCTCTTAGCTGCCAACTCTTGTGGCCTCTTCTTGCTCTTCACTCTTTTTGACCTCTACCGACCACCGTCTCCTCCTGAACATTCTCTCCTCTCTGGGGTTTCCCGACTTTAGTCTTTCTTTGATTCTCTTGCTCCTTGTCTAACTGCTCTTTCTCAGTGCCTTGCTAGCTCTTCATCTATGACATGCCCACTAACTGCTGGTGTCCCCAAAGCCTTTGCCCTGATCCCTCTCTATTCACTTGATAATCTCATTAGCTCCCATGGGTTCAATTGTCAATAATCTCTAAGCAGATGATCCTTTGATTTCTATATCCAGCCCTAGTCTCCCTCCTGAGTGGAGGGAGATTTTGGACATTTTGAAATGCACATCTCAAACTCAAGCCTAAAACACATTCCTCTTCTCTCTCCCCCCCCCACCCCCGCCCTGCAAAAACCCTAGCCTCTTTGAAGCTACTCTATTTCTGCTGAGGGGGCCCCATTCTAGTCACCCAGGTTAGCAGCCTCCACGCTATCCTCAATTACTCTTATTACTGAACAAATCCAATAAGCTGTGACAAATCTTGGAAGTTTTCTCTACAACACCTCTCTCCTATGTTCCCTTTCCTGCACTTGCTGCTCTAGTTTAGGCTTCACCACTTCTCACCTGTACTACGATATTACAACAGCTTTCTAACTGTCTCAAGTCTTTCCTTTCTCCAATCTGTTGCCAAAGTCAATGGCCTGAAACCACCAAGTCATCCCTTCCCATCTTAATAAACATCAATGGCTCCCTACCAATCAATTTCTTTCTTTTGGCACTCAAAAGTTCTGTCTTCTGACCTTCCACTCCCCCTACATGCACACTACAATCCAGCTACATGGGTCTAGTTGCTATTCTTGCACAGCACATTCCATCTCTGCTATCCATGTCTTTGCACCTACTGTTCCTATGCCTGGAATGCTCACCCTCCCAACCAATGATTTTTCAAGTCTCTGCCCTCCTTGGAGGCTCGACTCAAATGCCATCTGCTCCAGAGAGCCTTTCCTGGTCTTCCCAATAGTTAATGTCATCTCCTCTAAAGTGACCTATAAATTTAGCCTACTGAGGTACTTTGCAAATCTTAAAGTGCTATATAAATGCTCATCATTATATTTACTTTGTACTAATATTGTATATTCTGAGATACACACACATTTATATATGTTGTCTTTTCTATTGAACACTCTTCAAGGGCGGGAATGGCTTGTTTTTTCTTTGTATTTCCAGCTCTCAGCATTAAGTGCCTGGCACTTAATAAAAGCTAATTGATTGATTCAGCAATAATTCAAAAAAAAAATTACAACCAAGGGTGCCTTCGATGGGAATGAAGTGATTTGTCTAAGGTCGAGTCAGAGGCAAATCACCTGACTCCAGTCAATGCTCTTTCCCCCATATATATTGCCTCCCAACGTAGAGACTGAATAAAGGCAAAACGGGGTATGGCCTGGGACATGGTGGGGTAGGTGGCCTTAGTGAGGACAAAGGGCATTTTTAGAAGGCAGGAGAGATATGGAAGGACAGGGGATTATGACGAGTAGGGAAATTTCAGCAGATGAACAGCAGAGTTCATCATCACTGAAGTAATACAATTAGTGGTGATGAGATCCCAAATATGACCATCAGTCGGTGTCTGAGGTAGAATGAAGATGAATATATAGGTTATGGGAGTTAGATGTCAATTAACTGGGCAGCCAGGTCATTCAGAAGACCATCAACCTCAAGTATTGGGTGGGTGGGGGTATTGTAGGAGAGGTGAAAACTGTACTGAATTAATTCCTTTATGGATTAATCCTAAAATCAACTTCAGAATTAGAAAGGACCTCAGGTCACCTAATCCAATCAACTCAGTTCACAGAAGATGAAATTGAGTCCCAATGAGGATTAGGGATTTGCTCAAGTTTACAAAGGTATTAACTTCACAAAATGACCTAAGGAATACAATGAACCTCAAAAGAAGAGGATTTTGGATGACAGCTGTAGACATTAAGAGTAAAAAGTTCCTCCTCCCGATCAAGTACAGTGGATTAAACATAGGAGTTTAATTGGATCTGTTACTGAGCTCCTAAATCAATTTGCTTGTATATCAAATCAATTTTCCCCATTGAAATTGAAATGCATTAATCTGTTGCAGACCCCAAATAGCCATCCCGCTATTTTTGTTACATGTTTTTAAATGTGAAAAAGTATTTATGAATAACAAATGTTGTATAAAAACTTAATAAAAGAGAATGTAAAAAATAAACTGGTTTTACAAAGTGTATATTTACCTTGGATTATCAGAAGGCTTAAGCTAACAAGATACTGGGGGAGGTGGAGGGTAGAGGAGATAGATGGAAGTTAAAGAGTTTTGTTTTGCTGGTTACACTCTTAATGCTACACTTTATCCCTGAACTTAATTGCTACAATATCTTTTTTACTTTGGCTTAACTTAATTTTCTTCACTGGGGAGGTAAACACGAGGACTGAAGGAGTGAGGCAGGGGATGCTGGCTGGGCGCTGGGTTGTGGCGTTCCCTGAGCCAACTAACAGGGGCTTCTACCTCAAAATTTGGCTCGAAATTCAAAGCAAAAAAAATCAACCAAATGACTACTTGGAAATCTCGGAAGTTGATGCACTTGTATGTCAAGGTACCACTGCATGAGGCTACCTGCTTCTAGAGAAGGGCTATATCATCTCCCAGAGGGAGTCAAGTGAGTGCAAGATGGAGGAAGCAGGAGAGGTTCAGATCTAGGGTGAAAGGAAGTTTGTAAAAGAACAGAAAGCTAAACTGGAAGGGAAGATATGGACTAGGGAAAAATAGTAATTAAGTGAATGAGGAATGAGTGAGAAGGACATGGTAGCAGAATGGAAGCTATACCTCATGGCAACAAAACCCCAATGAACAGTTAAAGATTAGGAGAAGAGATGAATATAAAACCTGCTAGCCATGGGATGAGAATTAGCAGTTGACTACATCCTCCAAGGTAATATGGCAATAGTTAAATAAATGTTAGGGAATGGGTGGTGCCTGAGGCATGCTTTTTTTGATAGTCAAGGAAGGCTCTACAGCAGATTAGGGTCCAACTCCAGATGGAATAGTCTACTGCCACCTACGATGGCACTCAAGGGTAATGGAGGTGTTCCCTCCACATATGACATAAGACTCTGGGGGAGAAGGATTCCAAATCCCATACCTAGAGTGGTGGAGGCTGAAGCTACTTCAATGATGAAAAGGGATAGTTACCTTGGAATCATTGGCAAATCCCTTCTCCTGGGGTTCTGCAAGTTGACTAGGAGTCAAGAGTGATAGTAAAAAATGCTAATGAGATGCTGGGCTTCACCTAGGTCCCCAACCTAGGTGAGTCTTGCTGTATCATGCCCCAGTTGGACCACATCTATAATTTTTTGGGAGTCTTTTTGGAGGGGGAAGGCAGGGCAACTGGGGTTGTGACTTGCCCAAGGTCACACAGCTAGTGTTAAATATCCAAGTGTTGTAGGCCAAGACTTTCAGGGTCCTTGGCCACATTAGCTCCCCAGTTCTACAAAGGTCATTAGGCAGATATGCAAGGAAAGTATAATCTTGTTGGGTGGATGCTCTCAATCTAAAGAAAGTACTGAGTTAATTTGCAAGTCTTGATCGTAACACCCTGTTTGTGCCTGTGGACATGGTCCTAGGATAAAGAGTTTAAGATCCAGACCAAGGGTGGTTCCTTGCATTCTGCTAAGGGTATATAAACCTTGAATCTTATGTATCTTGGGCTCTGTATGAAACAGGTCTGCAATAAACAGTCTCTCTCCCTCTTTCTTACTCAGCTAGAAGCTTTCTCTTTCTCTCTCTCTCTGTCCCTTTATTTCACTCAGCTGGTAGCTAGGCCCAGACTTGCTAGCCGCAACATCCAAGGCCGGATTTGAACCCATGTCCTCTTGACTCCAACACCGCTGCTCTATTCACTGCGCCACCTAGCTGCCCCCACATCTATATTTTTGTGCTTGATTATAGTAGGAAAGTCACTGACAAGCTGGAGAGCATCAGAAGGATAGCTAAGATGATGAAGGGGCCTGGACAATATGTCATACAGGGAGCAGTTAAAGGATCTGGAAGGGTTTAGCCTGGAGAAGAGAAACCCTATGATGAGGTGTAGGCTCTTCACCTAGGTAGGGCATAATAACGATAGTTCATTATATGGAGAATTGTCACAAGGAAAAGAGATGAGATGTTTCTGCTTGGCCTTACAGGGTAAGACTAAGAGCAATGGGCAAAAATTGCAAAGACAGATTTAGGCTAAATGCCACCCCCCCCCAAAGTCTGCACTGATTTGAGCTATCAAAAATGGGACAGGATAACTTAGGAGGACTTTCACTTGAGGTCTTCAAGAGTAGGCCAAAAGTTCACTTTTGGGGGGAAGTTGTAGAGGAAAAGTTAGTTCAGGTTGTAGTAGGTGGTCTCTCCAGCCTCTTGTGACCCTGAGTCTATGAACTGCACCCTGAGCTAGGGATTCCATTACAGATACATTAAAAAAAAGTGACTCCATTTGAAACTCAACTAAAAGTAAAAAAATCAATTTAAAAAATAACTTTGAAGAAAAAAAAGACTCCATTCAAATGATTTTCCTTTAATTTTAGTCTTGCTGTTCCAACAAGAACTTTTAAAAACAGGTTATTAAATAACATTTTCTCAGCACACTTCCTTGAGTCTTTTGAATAAACACAGAACATAAAGATAACATAATCCAATCTCGTTATTTTTACAGGCAGGGAAACAGGAAAAGTAGAAAATGGAATTGTCCAAAAATCCAAGCAATGTGGTAGCAGAACCTGGATGAGTCATGGGCTCCCCAACTCTTTAGTCCACAGATTTCTCATTCTTTCAAAGTAAACACCTTCAAAAGTGTAGCCCACATGTGGGCATCAGGGCCAAGTTTCAGGAGGAAATGTAATCCAGCATGTGTTGCTTTTCAACATGACTACAACCCAAGTCACAGGTGTATGGAGTAGAAAGGGCCAGTTCTGATTATCTAGTCCAGAAGAGAAAATGAATGCTTTTATTGGCTCACTTGTAAAACTCATCAATTTAGTACCCTCAAAAATAGCTTGGCCATAGAATGTCCTGCTGACACAAAATCTTTCTACGAATCATAAGTTCAAATTAAATTTTGCTCAATTCAAGAAACACTAAGCATGGTGGAGAGATGGCCTGGATTGAGACGTTGGGAAGAGCTGGGTCCACATCTTGCCTCTTGACACATATGGGCCTTGTGGTCTCACCTCAGTGCCCAGGCAACTCTGTACAACTAGGAGCTGTGGAGCAAATGTTGATTTTCATTGGGGATGGGAGTTTCCACACTGAAATTCCTCTATACCAGTGAAGTGACAGGTGTGGACCTTGACAGGTGCACTGGAGAAGCGGCAATGGTATGGCAGGCAGTGGCAGGAGACCCGAATGCAAGTCATACTACATGACCCTAGACAAGTCACTTGACTTCTAGCACATTTCTAGACTAGAGGTGTCACACCGGCCTCTGGCAGGCACCAGCAAAACTAAGGAGCATGCCCCCAAACCATTTTAAAATGTAACTGGGAAATGTTGAACAGAATCAACAAAAATACAAAGCATGTTAATTTGTAGTTTTCTTAGTCAATATGTGGCTAGCAAATTTCTATTTATATTATTCTATTTCCTTGTACTACTGAGACTCTTAACCAGATTCTAGTTCTCCACTCTCCAGTTCTGGGCCAAGAGGAAAGATTCCCATTCTTTCGACATAGTAGTGCTTAACACACAATTTTAACCAAGTCATTCTCCATCACAAAAAGAACCTAGAGCAGCCAAGAAACAAAGAGAAAAACAAAAGACAAAAACCCCCACTCCCTACCCTCATTTACAAAACAAAAAACAAACGCCCCTATCCTCATTTACATTTTACTGAGGGGTAACATACACAGATAAATAAGTAAATGCAAAAAATATACAAAATAAAAATAAACTGGAGTTAATCCAGTTAAGGTCTTTAAGAAAACATTATTAGAGCCAAGTTGAAGACTTTTAGCAGGCTAGCAGTTGAAGCCAGTCAGTCTGGCCCCTTACCTTGCTCTTCTGTTATTTGTTTCAATCACACAGCTAACCTTTTCTTCATATCTGATGTAGCTGCGCTTTCTCAACTTAGAATAACCTTTCACCTTTACATTTATCTGTTCCAATTTTTTCTTCACAATGATCAATGTCAACTCTTAAGTCATCTTATTTCTGTATCATTTTGCACTATCTTGTATAACGATGATTTTCCTTAGTGTACGTACTGTCTCCTTAACTA
This sequence comes from Pseudocheirus occidentalis, assembly GCA_028646575.1. Taxonomy (NCBI): domain Eukaryota; kingdom Metazoa; phylum Chordata; class Mammalia; order Diprotodontia; family Pseudocheiridae; genus Pseudocheirus; species Pseudocheirus occidentalis. The sequence goes on along the minus strand of CM053601.1, from coordinate 153,467,436 downwards.
GAGTGTAAGCTCATCCAAAGCCAAGTTCAATCCTTGAATCCATTGGCATCTAACATACAAATACTAAATGACCACTACCTAATAGAAAATATATCACACTTAAAATTTTTTATAGATGGCTTGTGATGTGGGGGTTCGAAGACAGAAAGAAGACGAGTCAGTGGGTCTGATTAATTACTAGCTTCGACCTTTGGCCAATTCTAACCACTAGAGTCTATCCTCATCTTTAAAGTGGAGATGGGCTTGGTACAACTTGTCTCATGGGGCTGTAATAAGGATCAAAAGGTATAATGTAAGATGTAAGGCGCTTTATGATGACTAGTATAATCTACATCAATATTTCTCATTTGATCCTCACCTCAACCAAAAGAAAGGAACACATGAATGTTGACCATTCCCACTGTGTAGATATCTCAGGGTTGCAAGGAAAACGATGAGTTAAATCCAAACAATATTTAGCCCATCTAAAAGATGTGACTACTGAGAGAGTAGGCAATTACCCACAAAATTACAGCTGGTCAAGCAGCTCAAACAGACTGAACCAAAGCATTCTGACCTGAACTCCAGCACTGCTGCATGCGCTATTTCTCAAGGGCCCTTTCGAGGACGAATCAAAAAGGTGAGAGTGGTTACAAGAGTGACCCCAAATCACCCCTAAGTGATGCAGCTAAAAGCCACAATAAGGGACCTTTCTCTCCTGATTCCTACTGCCAGGTATATTGATTTTTTCAAAATGTTCTCATTTCCACGATCTCAACCGTGTCACACAACAGTTTGGGTAATTCCTTGAGACCATCATCTCCATATTCTGAATGCCAACCACACAAAAAGAAAAGCTTATTTCAAAACACAAAAAGTTATCTCGACCTTTACAATAAAAAGGTAATTCCGAGTTACAACGCTGCTATTTCAAACGAATGGGCATCTGTGAAAACCCGTGTCTGGGCACGACAAAGTTTTAGAGACACCCGGGCTCCCGGCTTCCTTCTAAAAGCTCCTTTTGTTAAGTAGTAAAAGTGAGCTGGGCGGCCCGGGCCTGCCCCTCCGCTCCGAAAGGACCCAGCAAAGTTTGCACCAACTCGGTACGGCCAGGACCCCTGGGGCAGCGCCCGCCCAGGGTACCCAGCCCGGCCCCTGGGGCCAGGTAACCACGGGTAAGCCTCCGGGACACCGGCCCGGCCTCGCTCCCGTAATTACGGTGATTACCAACAGCCCCGCGGAGCGCGTGCAGGGAGACTCCAGACACCCACCCACTGAGGGATCGGAGCCCCGGCGTCCCCCCGGAGCCGGGTCCCGGCAGCCCCGGGGTCACGGCCCGCATGGACGGCCGCCGCGGGTGGGAAGAAGCATGGCCCAAAGGCCTCGGGGCGGCATTCGGGCTCCCGCGGCGGCTGCGGCTCGGGCTCCGGCACAGGCTCCCCCCGGAGCTCGCGCCCGCCCGCCGGCTCGCTCGCTCGCTCTCGCGCCCTCCCCGGCGGGCGGGCGGCCGTCCCTTGGGACCTGGGGGAGGGGCGGGGGGAAGGGCGCGAGAGCGGCCCGCGGACGAGGAGGGAGTCCCACGGAGCTGCACCCGCCGCCGCGAGTTATTAATAAACTCCGCTTCTGCCCCAGGCCGCCGCCCTCTGCGCCCGGCCCCCAGGGCCCAGCTCCGGAGCCGGGGGGCCGGGGCCGGAGCCCTAGCCGGCGCCGCTGCGCCGAGGGCGGCGGCCGGGTGGAGAATAATGCACACTGGGTAAAAACACATTTATATACGAACCTCCGAGAAAATTTTCCAACAATTCCTTCGTCCGACCACCATGCACCAGGACAGGAAACAGCCGCCCCGGCCCCAGGGCCCCGCAACACGCATAGAGCCCCCGAGGCCCGCCCCCGGACTCCATTGGGCCCTCGCTCCATCATTCACGGGGCCACTCGTGATTGCCATTGGCCAAAACCCCGAGGACGGGGAGGAAGGCGGCCGCTTCTGTGCCCTTCCCCGTGACGTAGATTCTTCCAAGCTTGGGCGCTTGCCTCCGAGTGGCTGGCCAAGGGTGAGGAACACAGACTCCACAGGCTGATTGGCTGGGAAAGCCGTCTGTTCCCGTCGGACTACACCTCTCTGTAGTGTGAATTATGCCGGTTCTGGGGCCTCAGCGGGAGGCGCCATTTTGTAGCGAGGGAGAGAGGCTGGCACTTGAGATTAGCGGGGAAGGGAGAAGCAGCGGCGGGCGCCATTTTCCCCGTGGACTTGCCGGCAGCTGCTTCTCCGCCTCTCAGGGGCCGAGCCCCCGAGGCACGCGCTCTGGCGAAGATGGCGCCGGGCCGAGCGGAGCGCGGAGAGGAGCTGGGAGCTGGGCCGGTCGCTCCCTGGGGACTCTGGCCCGAGGCGAGCCTGGCTGAGCGGAGGCCGCTCCCTCCCCGCAGGCCTGTCTCCGCCTTCCCCGGAGCGTGAGCCCCGGCCCGGGACCTGCTGCCTCCGGAGACTAGCGGTGGGTGACCCTCTCGAGGAAACCCCGCGGGGACAGCGACCCGGAGGGAGGAGGGCCGGCCGGAGGGCTCTCCTTCCCCGAGGGCCTAGCAGGATGGGGGCAGCGGGGTGGGATGTGTTTGCTGGGAGGTGGCAGCCGGAGAAGCGGGACTGTCCACAAACACGCCGGCCGCGGGTGGGATGGGGAGAAATAATAGCAATTAATCATAATAATCAGTCATAGCCAACGTTTGTAAACTCGTAGGGGACTTTACCTTACTTAATTCGTGGCCCCTGTGAGGCCGATGAATTAATGAATGAATGAATTCAGCATTTATTAAGCACTTACTAGATGCAAAGCACTGTCCTAAGTTCTGGGCTTACTAATGGAGCTCCCAGGTTATGGGAGGAGACCACACTTAGGCAGGGTTTCAGCTTGAAGTCAGTTGAGTTCCCTTGGTCATGCCCCCTCGTTAATGTTATTTCCATTGACAAAATCAAGTCCGTTTCTGTGTTATTGATGGCATTATACCGATTCTCTGGTGCAAGAGCACGCTCCGCTGGGAGACACTTAATCTGAGCTTCACTTTGCTGTTTTGCAAAATAAATAAACCAATGATATTTGACCTTCCTACTTAACGGGATGGTTATTAGGAAAATGCTTTAGGAACTTTTAAAAGGGTAAAGTTCTCTATTGAAAACTCCAGAGAAAGTAAAGGTGTCTCAGTTTTTTGTGAACTTTTAGTGGGGTGCAGAAAGGGGACCATTATGAGAATTCACAAAACAAGTGTCTTGAGTTCTTTGGGTACTTTTAATGAGGTACAGAAAGTATACTATTATGAGAATTCACAAGAGGAAGGAAAAGTGTCTGAGAGAGTGAGGACTTAGTATTACTGTAGAATTTTAACATCTACAAGCCCTTTCCTTGCAACTCTGTGACAAACCTTGTTTGTCCTTATGTTACAGAGAAGGAAACAGTTGCTAAAGAGATCTTGTTAATTACCTAAGGTGACACAGAAAGTTTTAAATCCAAGTTTGCCATAGTTGAGTCAGTCAGATTGGGAGTACTTTGAGGATAAAGGAAGGTTGCTTTGGAGCTGGACCCTGAGAATGTAGGCTTTCAGCTGATGAAAGTAATCCAGGTACAGGAAACTGGGAATGGCCAGAGGGTGGAGAAGAAGAGAACATTGTAGACTGTGCAGTCTGACTGCAGCTGAAGGGCTTGTGAAGGGGTGTGTGTGTGTGTGTGTAAAATTTGGTACTTGTCCTTCAGAAACAACTTGGGACATTAGTACAGTTGTAAAATAGTACAGCTTACAAACCCCTTTCTGACATGTGATCTCTTTTGGTCCGGTATCCCCTTCTCTAGGAAGTCTTTACTGACCTCTGCCAGTCGGTAATATAATTTTCATACTAGGACCGACATGTAGCACTTTGGTCTTGAAAACTTTTATATTATATACATATATTATAGCCTGTGTTAGGCTGTAAGCTCCATGAGGGCAGGGACTTTTCTCTTTCTCAGTGCCTCTAATAGCCTACACAGGCACTTGACAAAGATGTTCGATGTTAAGTTGTTGAATCTCTTAAACCTTGAAGTTGGTGGAAGGGAGAATTATTTAGACTTTATCACTTTCATTGGTGAGGACACCACAAATGGCCCTCCACATTTCAGGAGCTACTATTGGTTAAAAAAAAAAAGTCTTGTGGTGGCTGACATTTTGGTGATTGGGAAGCTGTTTTGCAGTTAAGGAAATAAACTCCAGGGTTAAGTTACTTAACTTCCCTAATGTCACTTAACAGTCATTATACAGTCATAACTAGAATCTGGAGCAGGATCTTAAATCTCAGAAGCCCAGAATTGGAAGAAACCAAAGAAGCCTTTGAGTCCTATCCAAACATCAGTCAGTGACCAGTGGAGTCATTCAGTCTCTACCAAAAGTGGTGGTGTTACAGTAATTTAATATGCCCTCATGCATCCGATGGCTTATTTTTTGAATAGGTAATTAAGCTTTCCTCTTATCTTCCTAGAACCTGCCAGAGCTCTGCAGCTTCTACCCATTACTCTTGTTCTCTCCTTGATGAGGCAGAACAAGTTTGATCCTTTGTTTTACTTGACAGCCTTTTCACATTAATAAAAAGAATCTACAGTCATAGTGCTAGGCACTGTACTAAGAACTGAAAGAAAGGCTGGAGATCGTCTCTGCCCTCCCAGAGCTCAGTCTAACAATGACAGTCATTTAATCTTCTGATAATTACTCAGTTTCTTCCTGGATCACTCTATTCAAATACTGAAAGGATCAGTATCTTAATCATTCTCCATTAAAATTTGGTCACCAACCAATCACTTAAATTGGAATAGTGGTATTCCAGTAGTATAATGCTAGTGGTATTCACCTGTAATCCCAATTTCTGGGTCTTTTAGAGAAATATACTTATTAATATTTTTGATTTAGCTAAAACAGGAGGTTTTTAATATGGTTCTGCAGTTGATGGTATGGTTTAGAATAAATAGCATGGATTTGTCCTTCAAAAAAAATATCAATTTTATGGCTTTCTCAAGCAACGTTTTGTAAGCTAGACCCCTGCAGAGGTCAAAGGTGCAAGGGATTCTGGAAGGTAAATAAAACTGGAAGAGAATTTGTAAGAATGGTCAAAATGAGGGAAGAGACCAGTGAAGCAATGTGATTAATGAAGAATAATGCCATTATAGTTAAATGAGAAACAATCTGAGTTCCAGGAGTGGGAATAGTTTTTAGTAATAAGGACATTGAGGATTTATATATGCCAACAGGTGAATATTTAGACTTCAAGTAAGTCACAAGCTTACAAGTATTATTAACTGCTGACTGTTCAGGAGAAAAATTATTCAGGACATGTCCTCGCTTGGTACCCTTCAGACTGCATTCCACAGTAGAGAAAAAGCCATTTTTTTAGATGAGAGGCTCACCTTGTTTCCACTGAGACAAAAAGCATTAAATTACCTGTACAAGAAGAAACTGGCTTTTGAAAGAAACCCAGAGATGGTACACTGGAGCTTCATTTTTTAAGGCAAATTAGGCATAACATGTATGTACTTTATGATGTACTTAATCCTCTACACTATATGTTTTGTGGAATCCAAGGCTCACTGGACTGAGAAGTTCTTACTGGTATGTTGGCTCCTGGAGGACAAGGACATGGTCTTCTTTGTGTCCCCAGAGACCAACTTTTTTGGGAAGAGAAGACAACACAAGAAGCAATTAGAGAACCATGTAAGGGGCCAGGTTCAGTCAAAAAGACTTTCAGTGATGTGGGAATTAAAACAAGGGAAATAATCATTGTACCTGGAGAGGTTTGGAAGTGTGTATGATGATGGGACTTGGAAGTAAGGAAAGGGAAAACAGTGAAGTCCTGGAAGGCCAGGTGCACCCTGGCGCTTTATCGCCCTTTTACCTACTGGTGGTGGATACGATGCCTGAGCCGTGAGTTCCTCAAGGAATTGAACATCTCAGATTATAAAGATCATAGAGGCTTCATGCCTTTAAAAAAAAATACTGATTTGTTTACTTTTAGTTTACAAGATTCAGTTCCACAATCCCTTGAGTTTCATTTTCTCCCGCTCCTTTCCCCCATGGCAGCTTGCAAATTGTATAGGGTCTGCAACTACTTTCACGTGAGACATTAATCTGGTTGTAAAGAAGGGCTGTAATCCATGGAATGAACAGTGGGAAAGAGGAAACAAAACCAGACATGGAAAAGAAAGAGAGAAGCTAGTTTGCCTCAGTCTGCATTTAAACTCTGTTCTAGATCTTTCTCTGAATGTAGACATCTCCATGCTGAGTCTTAGAGTCGTCTTCTGACCTTGCGTTGCTGAGAAGAGTCCAGTCTATCAAAGTTGGTCATCACACATATGTTGTGTCTGTCATTGCATATACATTTCTTCTGGCTCTGCTTTTCTCACTTAGCATCAGTTCGTATAAGTGGCTTAATACCTTTTGAAAGCTCTTCACGTTCTTGTAAGATCTGAATATTCTCAGTCTCTTCAGAAGTAAAACATTTTAAGTCCTTCTGTAGCCCCACAGCTCCCCTGGTGCCCTTCCTGGAAACATACTCCAACTGTGCGTGTGTGTGTGTGTGTGTGTGTGTGTGTGTGTGTGTGTGTGTGTGTAAAATTTGTGAATTATGTGCATTTACCTGATCTGGGCACTATAAAACAAATTTTAAAAGAATTTTAAAAATGAGTTGTGATTATCAATGATGTAAAAGCCTTTTTACTCACTAAGTTATTACAATAATATTTTTAGTGAGAACAAGGTTATTGCCTCATTGTTTTTGAAATCTTGTTTTATTACTGTGTTATGCATTAATTCAGAGGTCTTAAAATTAATGACTGTCATAGCTGAAAAAAGGATCACACAAAAATAATATCAACTGGGTGGAACCAACCTCTCACCGATGGGTAGATAGAGCCAAACGGGAAGGCTAGAACAGGAAAGTCAGGACTCAAACGAAGTTAAATTTCAAAGTGAGGAAAAAGGCTTGCAAGTAAGGAAGCAGATTAGACCCATGAGCAGAGGTAGTAGGGGAACCTGAGGCTGTGTGGAGAGATCACAGTACTTAAACCTATGGCTACGCAGTGAGCTGTAGCCCTGATGGTGATGGGTCACAACAACAATTAGATGTTTGATTCATAGCAGGACTTAATGATTGGAATGGGGTACTTGTCCAAGCTTGTCTACTGCTTGTGCAAGCTCAGAGAACACCTGGTGCTGGTCAGAGCAATACAGTAATTACGTGACTTTTGCTAGAGGGTGACTGCAAAGGATTGTTGTTATGCCAAGCTCAGGGCACAACTTGCTTGCTGGGCCTTAGCTATGGAAAGCAGGGTGTCTCCTTATATCCAGCCTCAGTTATCTTTCCTGTCTCTGATCTTCACCTTCTCCTTATAGGTTCCTTTCCCATTACTGCCTTCTAATATGCCTGTCTCCTTCATCCTTAGGAAAACACATTAGACTCTACCATTTCAACCATTATTCTATATTTCTCTTCCCTTTCTCAAAATGCTAGAAAAAGTTATGTTTCTTCTCTTCCAGCCCTTTTCAATCTGATTTAAGACATTTAACTGAAATTGCTTTCTCCGATACTGTTAATGTTACAGATGATCTCTTAATTGCTACATTGTAGGGCCTTTTTTTCATTCTTCATCCTTAGTCTGCTGTATTTGACAGTTCACAGTCTACCTTTTGGTGACACTACTTGCTTCTGGTTCTTTTTGTATCTGCCTATTCTTTCTTAGTCACCACCATCCATATCTCTTAATTCTGTATCTGGAATTCCCCAAGACTGACTTGGGCCTTCTCTACATATCCCTTCTTGATGACCTCATCAATACCCATTGTGGGGTTTAATTGCCTAGCATCTTTATAAAGGTGACTCATGGATTTATATATCCACATCTTAGTAGCCTCTTTCCCAAGTTTCATTTGCACATTTCAAACTGAGAGTGCCTTAGAATGCCTTAGTAGAGACTTTGCTCTGTGAGAGCGCCATGGAATAGCTTGGCATAGACTTGCTCAGTGAGAGCGCCATGAGATAGCTTAGAATAGACTTGCTCTGTGAGAGCACCTTTAAATGGCCTAGCACCCCACGTGGTGAACGTGGCGAACTTGAACTTTCAATAAACCTTACTTTTTCCTTGGCTGAGAAGACTTGAGTGGAATTCTTTCCGCAGAACCTGGTATGTTGGTATTTTGGGGTCTCAGGCAGCCCTAACCCTCTTTGGGTTCTTCTTCATTTTTATGATTTCATTTGCACATTTCAAACTGGATATCCCAGAGACATGGAACATGGCCAGAATAGAACCCATCTTTCAATACCCTTCTTCCAAACTTAACTGTTTCTTTCAGAGGCAACATCATTCTTCCATAGTATCCTTGGCATTGTCCTGGACTCCTTACTTTCCCTTATTCCCACATATCCAGTCCTTGGAAATTTTTGGGGTTTTTTGGAGGGCAGTTGGGGTTAAGTGACTTGTCCAAGGTCACACAGCTAGTTTTTGTGTGTGTGTGTGTTGTCTGAGGCCGGATTTGAACTCAGGTACTCCTGCCTCCAGGGCCGGTGCTCTCTTCACTGCGCCACCTAGCCACCCCCAGTCCTTGGAAATTTTCTACTTCACATTTCCCATCCCGTCCCTTCTCTCTGTTCACAAAGTACAACCTTCATTCAGTCCTTTGTCACCACTAACAAAGATGATTACAGTAGGCTAATTTGGTCTGCCTGTAGCCTTTGCTTTAATCCATCCTCCATTGGGCATGCTTGCCAAAGTGATTTTCCTTAAACAGACAGTCACATCACTCGACAAACCATTGAGTCTAGGATCAAATATAAACTCTAGCTTTTTAATGCCCCTCAAAGCCATCCTCACCTGATCAAACACTGGAGTCCTGCTAAACTGACTGCCCATCTATCCTTCCTGTGGTATATATATCAGCTTGCCTGTGTATTGGCCATCCCCTGTTCCCAGAATGCACTACTTCCTCCTCTCTATCTCTTAGAGTGCCACCATCTATCTGTGCCTATTGTCTGCCCCCTCCAATAAACTGTACACTCCTTGAAAGTAAGAATTGTCTTAATATTCTCAGTATCCAGTATATTGTCTGATGAAGAGTAGGCCCTGGTATGTTCCCCAATAAATGCTTACTGGTTGATCTGTAACTCTGTGTGGGAAAAGTACATTATTGACTGCTTATAAATCTTGGTATTCAATTTTCAAATTCATGTACCAGTATGTAAAGGTTCTTAACTGTGAAATGTGTCCAATAACTTAAAGTTGCATTTGACTTGCTATCAATTATTATATGCTAATTGTGTTCTATTTTGAACAAATGGTTCAAAACCTATTGAAGCTTCACTTGGAATTTTTTTTTTAAGCTAGGAAATTGTGAAGTTAAAGTATATTTTATAGGTGACATTGATTTTGGCAATAAAAACATTTTAAAAGTATCTTATAAATTACGCTGTCTCATACTACAGCTAATATCACCAATGTACAGGATACATTCAGGGTGTTTTGTCAGCATTTATGAATATAAGTCCATATTAAAATAAACTACTTGACAATTTCAATTTTTTTCTGGCCAATATTTTATAAGTTATGATTGTCTTACCAAAATGTGGTTGTCAAAAAACAAAATTATTCTTTTTTCATTTGTATTCACTTAGTACTTTCTTTGTATAAATCTTTTAAAGCCAGGTGTCCATTTTGTAATTGTTAGGCAAAACTTGATAATGTCCATAAATCAGTTAGGCACATGTACACTATAATACTTCATGAAACATTGAAAACTTTCAGTCTCTGTTGTGGACGAATAATTTTATTTAGACCCTTGTTTGCAGACACTTTACATATATTTCATTTGAGCTTCACAGCAGCCTTATGATGCAGGTGCTATTACCCCCATTTCACAGAGGAGACCAAGGCTAAGAAGGGTTAAGCTACTTCCCCAAAGTCACACAGCTAATTAGTGTCTGAGGTGGGGAATCAAACTCAAGTTTCCCTGAGTCAATTGCTCTACTTGATATACAGGAACCTGCCTGAGGGAATTCCTGCTCTTCTCTTGGAGAACCTCACCTACTGTACATGTATGACGTGACCATCCAGCGTAGAGGTACCAGTGTCAATCTGTATGCTGGTATTTCTCAGGCTTGTTTTAGGCAATATATATATATAAAAATGGAGGCAGGTAGGTGGCACAGTAAGCAAAACACTGGCCCTGGACAAAGGACGTGAGTTCAAATCCAGTACCAAGACACTTGACACTTACTGTGTGATCCTGAGTCACTTAACCCCAATTGTCCTGCCTTCCTCCCTCCAAAAAAAAAAAAAAACAAACCCACAAAAGTAAATAGAAATTTAAATATTTTCTTCCTCAACATTTGTTCTTACAAACTTTACACTGGAAACGACTGGTCAAAAGCAGAATTGCACCATGTATCATATGTGGTCCTTGCCACCCCAACTCCCTATTGGTGCTCTGATCCTTTGGTAGTGACTTGTTAGTCCTAATTTCTCTCCAGATGTCAGCTACCAAATGGCATTTCAAACATAAACCAAAAGGAAAGCTGATTACCTACTTTTCCAGTTTTTTTAATCTCCCCCTACCCAACCCTGCCACTTAGTGACACGCACTCCTTGCATTTCTTCACCCCTACTCTTGATTCTATGCATTTGATCGCCATGCCTGAAATTCTCATCACTTTATCTGCTTTTCGCCTTTACTGATTTAAAAAAAATTTACTTATTTTATTGTTTACATCACTCATTTGCACGAGATTCTGAGTTACAAACTTTCTCATCTTTCCCTTACCCACCACTTCAAAACAGCCATCCTACTGTATAGCCCTTCCTCCAGTCTGTCCTGATTCTCTCAGTTTAAGTGCCTTCCTTTGGTTGATTATTTTCAATTTCACCTCCATATATCTTGTTTTTGTTATTTCCCTGCCCTCTCCATTAGACCATGAGCTCCTTGATAGCAAGAAAATTTTTGCCTTTCTTTGTATTCCCAATTCTTACAATGATACTTGCACCGATTTTCACTACCATTCTGGTTCAGATACTAACCTAAAATAGTGTCTAAATCTGTATCCCAGGCTTTCCTCCAAATTAAGTTTTAACAGCTTTGACTAATGTCCCACTCCCCCTATAATTTGGTCCTATGTACTCATTTTTACGCCCCACATAGATTAGTAGCTCAAGCAGGACTGGCCTCTTTGTACACTTCTTCCCTAATCTGAAGTGTTTAAATCTATTTAAATCTTTCAGTAACCTAAAAATGCCTCCCAGAAAGTCATATGACCTGCAGTTTTATAGAAAAGAGAGGAAGGACTTAGACTTACACAGGACCTACTATTTGCCAAGACATATATTTCTCTCATTTGATCCTCCAGACAATCCTTCAAGGTAGGTACTCATTGCCCCATTTTACAGATGAGAAAATGGGGTGGATTAAGTGATTTGCTCAGGGTCACCCAAGCAAATGAACTTGAACTCACTTGAACTCATCTTCCTAATTCCAGGCCTGGTGCTCTGTCCACTGTGCCAACCTTGATAAAGCCAAGAACACAAATGATTGAGATAACTGCCTGTTCAACAGAAATTGCTAGGAAAAACTCAAGCAATTGTGAAGAAAACAGGTTTTGCCCCATTTTTGATCATTCACACCACAGTAAGTTCCAATTGCACCTAACTTTATTTTTATTTTTTTGCTTTTCGGAGGACATACGGCTAGTTTGTGTTGAGTGTCTGAGGCCGGATTTGAACTCAGATCCTCCTGAC
>CM053601.1:153432542-153455574 GCA_028646575.1 Pseudocheirus occidentalis | reverse complement strand
CCCCCCCCCAAATTTTATAGCCAGATGAAAGATACCTCATATATATAAACAACTTCATCAAATCTTTAGGAGTGAAAACATCCCCAACTGATCAATTGTCAAAGGATACAAAGTTTTCTGAAGCAGAAAATCAAAACAAATTAAGTCATAAAAGATGCTCTAAATTACTAGAGAAATGTACAATATAACCTTGACATACCATTTTACACCTATCAGATTAACTAAAATGACAGAAAGGGAAAGGGACAAAAGTTGGTAGGGATGTGGAAAAATTGGGACCTTCATTCATTGTTAGATTGGTGAACTGATGCAACAGTTTGCAGAAATTTGGAGTTACGCCTAAAGAGTAGTTAAACAGCCTATATAACTCTTTGACCCAGCCATTATTAGGCCTATTTCCCAAGATTAGGGTAAAAGGAAAAGAACCTGTATGTTTTAAAATATAGTAGCTCTCTTTGTGGGAGTGCCCAGTGATGGAATACTACATTGTTACAAGAAATGACAACCAGCATGATTTCAGAAAATCCTATAAGACTTGCACAAAGTAATGAACAAAATGAGCAGAATGAAGAGAACAAGGTATATAGTAAATACTGTTTGAAGAAAAACTCTGAGTGAATGGATTTTTTATAAATACCCAAATCAACTACGAAAGTCCTATAAAGATAGTAACTGCATCCCGAGAAAGAACTGACATATTTATACACATCTGTGTATAATGATGGCTATCTGAGAGGGTGGGAGGAGAAAAAAAGCTAAAAAATAATTTTCTTGTATATTTAAAATAGCAAGTTACACATAACAGATTTGCAGTTTTAGGTGCAATCGTTTTTCTATTTCACTTTATGAAAATACTAGTTTTATTTAACTTCAGAATAAAAATAACGAGGAATAGGGGTTAAAAAAATACATTACTCAGGAGAAAAGTCAGACTATGAACAATTTTCAAAAGAATACAAATAAAAGCCATATATAAGTTGTAGATACCATTAAGATTCGATCTCATTTCCATCAGAATTGACAGGTGACAAAGAGTATGTTTTAGAGGTTGTGGTAGTAGAGGGCACATTAATGCACTGCTGTTTGGAATCGTGCTGGCAAAGTCACTATACATGCCCTTAGACCATTAGTTCTTAACCTTTCTAATGCTGTAACCCTTTAATACTGTATGTGGGTGTACCTGCATGTGGATGGACCCGCCTGGAGACAGATGAGCAGTTCCTAAGGCCATCTGAAAGGCGATCCCAATTCAACCCCCAAAGGGGTTGCAACCCACAGGTTGAGAACTGCTGCCTTAGGCCCAGCCAAACAATTAAAAGGCATTCACCCAAGTTAGGTCATACACAGGGAAAGTTCATACAAGTACTGAAGCCACCATTGCAGCACTTTTTGTGGTGTCAAACAGCTGGAAAATTGGGTTCGGGGAAAAAGATGGCATGGGCATGCAATAACTGTGCAACAACAAATAGGTGTTAAGTTACATGTGTGTGAAGTAAGGAAGTGTGAAATAAGCAGAAACAATTCATAGTGGTGACTTGGAAAGAAAAATGGAAAATGGAGAGAGGAGGCTGATGGGGACTCAGGCTACATTCGTGACAGGCCACATCCCTCCTTCAACTCAGCAGAAAGATGGTCAGAAACATAGGTACGGAATGAGGCTATTATGTATAGATGTTGACAACATTTGTTAAATTCATTTTTATTTTTCGTTCCAAGTTATCTCCTCTACCTCCCGCCCAATGAGAAGGCAAGAAAAATAAAACCGATTACAAGTATGTATAGACATGCGAAACAAATTTCTGTATTAGCCACATTCCAAGAAAAGTAGAAAATATGCTTCAATCTGTACTCATGGCTCTCTCAGTACTCTTTCAAGAGTCAATTTTTTTTGTACTTTTGTTGTGAGGGAAAGTTGGGGTAACGGAGTCATGTAATGGTTCAAGTAAGATTTGCAAAGCACTGTTATTTGAATCTCACAACCCTGTGAGCTACCTATTAGCTGAGAGATCAAATGGTCACATAGCTGGTAAGTATATAATGGAGAATTTGAACTCAGGTCTGACTCTTTCCACTGTGCCACTGGATACTTCATTTGTAACTGAAACTATTCTTAACTGCAATGGGACTCCATAGAAAAAGACGTCTTTTCTATTTTGCTTAGGTTCATAGATTTCATGATTTCAAGAGACCATCTAATCTAACACCTTCAATGTTCAGAACAGTAAAGTTTAGACTCCAAAGGACTGTTTAACCCCTTGACTACCACACGCTGCCTCTAAAATGTTTTCTTCTCAATTTTGTCATTCAAGAAAAAAAAAAAATCTATTTTTAATTATCGGTATTCCAAGAATAGCTTTTTTGTTGTCACCAATTTATAATATTTAGGCTAAACTTCAAAAAAGCCACCGAGTCAAAGATGACTAGTTAATAGATGGGTCTATCCTACTCTGGTAAAAGCCTGCATTTCTCTGCTCTGATGCTGGTTGGATTGTGGATAAGACAAGTGGAACAATCTAATCCTATCAGAATTTGTATTCAGTCAGTTAGAGATCAGGGATGCCTGCACAACAGAATGAGGCACTGGGAATCCTTAGGCAGTATCCTGCATTTAAGTAAACTTTTTTAAGAATTCAATTCACACCTAACACTGTCTTTTTGGAAGAAATGAAGTAGAATGAAAAAGTTTGTGATTATGGGTAGACATAACAAGCTTAAGTTCAAGGGGGACTTTATAAGAACTACTTGAGTTATTTCAATTCCCCTCCAAAGATGATAGTGGGACTGGCCTTAGGGAATGTCAGTCTTTGGTGAGTCAGAGAAGGATGGCATAACCTGGTACTCACGACTCCTCTACCAACAAGTGAAATTCTTTGGCAAGGGTAGGAGCCAGAATTCACCAGGTTTATCAACAAAGAGTCATAGGATTTTTTTCTCCAAACTTTTAATAACTAATTAAATGAACAAACCAACAAATGTTTACATAATTCATTTTTCTATATCTTCCTGAGAACATGATTATCTCTTTTACCCTCAGTATTAAATACAATTGCCAATGCCTTTTCTTCATGCTTGCTCCAATGGGTGGCCAGCACATGAAGCTCCCAAGAGCCATGCCTAGGCCTACACAGTTGGCCACCACTGTTCTAGGGTTCTGGTCTTCATTAGGTGAGCATAAAACCCACCGTCTTGATAACTTGTGGAGATTAGCAGCCAACATTTTATATATAACCTGTAGAGAAACAAATTTATTTCTTTTATTTAGTACTAGGAATATACATTTCTACAAAATGGATGACTTTTGTTCCCAAGGATGTATGAATAGTATATTTGCCTGAACATTTAACACCATCCAAGATAAAAATGTCAAGCCTCTACATTTTTAGTACATCCATTTAAAAAAAAGGAAATAACAATAAAACTGTTATTCCACCTATTAAGTTTTTAAGATTTTAAGAAACTAAGATCAACCTGTTTAAAAACATGGCAAGATGGATACAAGGCATATAAACTAGTGATAATTAGTTATACTTAAGAAAGGAGTTTTCCTTGAAGTTAAGTATGTCTACTCACTCAATAAAATACTGGAGGTCATCACTATTTTACAATAAATAAAGTCTTAGTAAATTGCGAAATTATGTCTCTCCCTATTTATTTCCTTAACAATCTTTGGGAAGAGGATACCATTGTATTTTAAATTCACTTTAGTGTTGAAAAACTACCCTGAATTTAACAATATAAGCCTCAGTCTTTGCTTCCCAACTTCTCATACACCACCCATTTATTTCTTCAAGTTATAAAGTACCTTAGCAAAAGAGAACTTTAATACTGACATGAAAATCATAAACCTTTATTAGATGGCCTTTGCCAATGACAGATTAGTAATGTGAAAATTATCAATTTATTTAATAATGAAGTCTAAAACAGGAAGCCAAAAATAGAATATTTGGAATCTAGGGGAGGAGTTTTGAAGGGATGGGAATAAGAGGTGGCAATAGGTGGCTTTTATATAATCCCATTCAAGTATTTCCACTCCTATATATAACACCAAAAACATAGAACTGTTTCAGGTTTTATTTTAACTATTATAGGTCCATGACAGATTTAAGCACCCGGACGATGCTATCAGATTCACATGAGGATAGCTAACTATACAAATTGATGAGAAATAAGTTTTAGGTTGTGGCATAGTGACACACTTGATCTCAACATTAAGAGAAAACACATAAATCAGTATCAACCATACTGATTTTTAGATGGCCAGCTGAGTCTTGTACCCAGGGCGAAGAACTAGAAGGTCAAATGCCCAAAAGTAAGTAATGGGACTTAAGGATACCTTCTGACAACCTATGTATGAGGATAAACATTTTAACTGCGTGCCCTTCAAGAAAACTACATTCTGAAAAGCAGACTTAATTATTAACATACAAGAAGACATACCATTTTTCTGAAGTTTAGCATTTTGAGTATCAATATGTGCAGGCTTCACTGTTACATTTGTAATCAATTCTCTAGACTGTTTGAGACCCAACCGTATTTAAATTAAAATAGCTTAGAATCCAATAATACAACACTTTGATACATGTTACTCTGAGTGTGTGTGAGATATATATATAAAAAAACAACCCCAAATCAACAATGACTAACTAGACAAATATTTAAGATCAATGATCATTTTAAGATAAGAAATTAAGGATTTCTTTAAGAGGTGTCAATAGGTTGAGGGATGGCAAACCAACCTCTATGCACCATCTTGCTGCTGGCTTGTTTTGGGGAGTGGTATCAATAGTGGTCCCAGAGAGAGCTGTGCCTACTGACTGAGTTAAAAGACAAGAGATACTGCTATAGGCACAGAGACACACATGGTGGCATAAATGCAAAAAAAAAAAAAAAAAAAAGGACTCGAGCACTTAGCACTATTACCAGGTGCAGGGGAAAAATGAAGTCAATAGAACAGAAGTTTTAAAAATTAGAAAAAAACCGCATCAGATCAAGCCATATCAGCCGAATTAAGTTCTTTTAATAGATTGCATATATAGATGTTCATCCACACACTTCAATCAACTCTTTAAGAGCAGAACTGAGGTCCAATTTACATGCTTCAGAGAAGATAACCTTTCTCATTTTTACATGAAGGTCTTATATCCAAATTTCCACTTGTACACTGAGAGCCTTAAGAAAAAACAAAGGACACAGAGGGTGTTGCCATTTCTTAGCAGCAATGAAGTATCACTAACCCCTTTTTACACACCGAATTCAAGTCACTGTCAGAGGTGAGTGCACCACAGTCACCAGGTACAAAACTGCTAGTTCATTGTTTAAATTAATAACTTGAAATGACCCTAGCCCCCCCCCGCCCCATTACATCCCTTCTTTTTATAAACAGCAAACATTTTGCTATTTTACACATAGGCTAGCAGGCTTGTTTCAATATGAAAGTGCTAATTCATTTACAGATTTGTATCAGTTATGTAGTGCTACAATAAGTGTCCAATAATCTAGAGGAACAATCTTTGATAAATGGAAATGATGAAGATTAAGTAAGGCTATCAGATTACCTTATTTACATTAAAAGAATAAAGACCCAATGGGGGAGGGAATGGGAAAGGGAAGGAAACTGGGCAAAATATTCATCAGTGTAAAAATTACCTCTACCTTTGAGCTTGTACTGTAAATGAGACATTTTAAATAGTCCTGCAGCCCATGCCTATATTTTCCTCAGAAAAAGAAAAGCTGCCTTATGACATCCCCTCGCTTGTTTGCAGATCTCCACAGTGTGTCATTTGAAGCTCCAAAGTCAGGTTCTTCTTTTCTTCCAAAAAAAAAAATTAAAACAACCCCCCCACCCCCAAACAAAACAAAAACTGCCCAGCCCTCCCCCCACCCCAACCAATACCCCTCTGGTTTACTTTCCAGTGCCAGGCTGCATGATCAGGTCCCACTTGCTGGGTTTTCTGTCCAATCTATTGATCAATTAGTTTAGAGTGAGCTGTAGAGAACACAAACCAGTTCTGGAACCACTACTTGGAGGAACACAAGCTCTTTACTACAATCACACGGTAGCAGGAAAGAAAGGGATAATTCAATTCATCCCAGGGGCTGGACCTCCAAAATTGAACGAACTTGGCACAACTGGAGCATTGAATTTGTATCCTCCATGTTTCTCAATCATTTTGGATTCTGGAAGACAAAACATTTATTTCAGCTAAAATTTTTTAAAGTATTCATTACTACATAAAGAAGCAAAATGATAAAATTATCTTTTACCTATATATATAGATACACAGTTCAGTTTGACAACAGACTTCTTAGGTAAAGAATCCTTGGACTTAACCTTTTAATATGCTTAGCTCGTAACATGCTTGTGCCGTTACAAAAAAAAGGCTATTTATTCTAAGTCACTGTGGCATAATGGACAGGGCACCAGAGAGAAAAAACTTGGGCACAACATGCTGTCAACATATTAGGAGAAACTGTATTTCCCAGAGCTAAGGCCTAGTAAGCAAGCTGTGCCCTAAGCCTGGAATTAAAACAATCCTTTGAGCCCAATATCTGGATGATCTCCCAGCCGCAGCAAGATTCCACGCTTTGAATCAAACCTATCTCACTGCTGCTGTCAGGGCTACAACTGAATACCATAGGTGTAAGCGCTGAGATTTCCCCACACTGCCTCAGGTCCCCACATTAAAAGCAGGGTCCCAGCCCATGAGTCTAATCTGCCTCCTCCCTTGCAAAGTGTTTCCCGCATTTTGAAGTGAAACTTCTGTTTGATTTCTGACTCTCCTGTCTCTACCCGCTTTGTTTGGCTCTGGTCACTCACAGGTTGGAGACCAGTTCTGTTTTGCATGACAAAGTTTACTTAAAAACTGTATAACCTTGAACAGGGCACACTTAATCTCTGGGACTCAGTTTCCTCATTATAAATAGATGAAGGGGTTGAACTAAATTCTTATACACTTCATCCTGTTGGTAATGCTCTTCAAAATCTGGGGTTTCTTGGTTTTGCCTTTTTTTTTTTTTTTTAAGAGCTTAAAACTTTCAGGCTGTCTTGTCTGGATTACAATGTCTGAACCTTTAAATCATTCCTCGTATGAAAAGGGAAAATATAGCACATAACCCCAATAAAAGCCAACAAAACAAAACAGACAAGGGTTTTTTTAACATGAGAAGCAGATTACATAATTTCTGATAAACATGGGGGGCATTTATCATTGTATGACCTCCCCAGTCCTCAGAATCCTTAACTGGCCATTACCTAGTCCACTGTTAGTAAGATGAGTATTTGCAGTCTGTGCCTTTGCTTGTTTGGGAATAGACTAAAACTTCTTCCCCTTTTCAGCTTTCTTCCACATATTAGCTAATATATCTCTACCACCTCTCTGATTTCTGGACCTATCCACTGTTGTGGGGAAACTCCCTTTCCAAATGTAGAATGGCCTTAAGGGGTGAGACAAGTTGCTCAGGGTTGAGTGACTAGTAAAATGTTACATACACATAGCTGGAAACTGCCTTCCTGATTCTGGGCCCCATCATGACTGACATTCATCCAATGCATTAACCACTCTAAACTGAACAAGGAAATTACATTATCAACTAGTTCAACACAATTATGCAAAAGTTCAACTCATTCAGCACAGCATGCACAAGCAGTAGACAAGTTCAGCTATTTTTCAGTTGTGTCCAACTCTTCGTGGGCCCATCAGGGTTTTTTTTGGGAGAGACACTGGAGGGGTTTGCCACTTCCTTCTCCATTTCATTTTGCAGATGAGGAAACTGAGGCACACAGGGTGAAATGACATGCTCAGGTTCTCATTACTACTAAGTGTCTGTAGCCAAATTTGAACTCAGCAGACAAGGCTTCCTGACTCTGGGCCCAGTCATCATGCATTACGATGCCACCTATTCATCCTGCTCTGGGAACACAAGGACAAAATGGAACAGTTTCTAGCCTCAAGAATGGAAATGTTGACACATAAATGCAGGAGAAGGAAAATATAAGACAGAGTACTAGAATGAATGGGGTTATCAGAGCAGACTTGGGAGGAGGGGGCCCCTGAGCTTAGTCCTGAAGGAAGACAGAGATTCTGAAGGGATGTGGCAGAAGACAGGGGTGTTGAGGGAGTTCAAGAAAGCGAACATTGCAACATGGCAGGAAATTGAGGCTTAGACAAAAAAAGGAATCAAGTGAAATAAGGCTAGAGAGGTAAATAAGGGCACAACTATGTAGCTTTATGTATCAGGTGAAAAAATTTTATCTGCAGGCTACAGTGCATCATTAAAATTTTCTGAGCAAGGAATTCTATGAGAACTGTACATCAGGAAAATGATCTCAGTAGCTAAACAGAAATTGGTTGGTTGAAAAACAAAAAAGCATAAAAAAAACTTTATAAGAGGATAGATTAGAGAAAAGAGGCAGAACGAACACCGAGAAGGTTATTACGTAGCCCTAGCCAAGGCTGTTAAATCTAGGGTGGTGGGAGTGAGAGCAGAAAGGCTATAAGACTGAAGAGCTATTGAGGGTGAAGGGGAGGTTAGACTCAGTGAAGCCAAGGTTAAAAACGTGGCAAATGAGGAGGCACAGAGGTTTGGGAAAGAAGAAAATGACTTATGTTTTGGTGATAATGAGTATGATTTTCTTAGGTGACACTGAGGAGGTAGAGAGACCATGACTAGAATACACTAGAGAGAGAATAGGGAAATAAATACAAAAATGGGATTCATCACCACAGACATGCTCCTATGGAAGCATAAGAAATATTTAAAGGAGAAAAAAATCTAGGAGGACAACCAAAGCACATGGGCAGGAAGTGAAACAAGCAAATGTGACTTAAAAGGAAAGGTCAAACAGGTAGTAGGAAGGGGGGGGGGGGGAGAGAAGAGGAGTAGGAGGAGGAGGAGAAGAGAGGCCAGGAAGCTAATGGAACAATAATAATTAAAAGCTGCAGAGGCCAAAGATAACTGCACAGAAAGGGCCTGAAGTAACAATAAGGAGATCATCAAAGTCCTTGGAAACAGCGGATTGTCAAGTGAGGGATTTCAGAAGCTATAATTGGAAGGGTTGAGAAAACAGATTCCTGGTGGTGTAAGTACAGGAATTCTATGAGTTAAGTAAAAGTTTGTTTGAAGCCAGTGGGAAAAAAAACAGTAGAGAGGGAAGATGAAAGGAAATAACCAGTAACTGGGCCAAGTGAAGGGCCTGCAATGCCTTCTTCAGAGACAGGAGGAAAGATAGTGAGGAGCTGAGGTGAAGGGGAGGAGAAAAGGCTCATCTAAGTAAAACAGGAGTGAAAGCAATCTTGAGACAGGACTAAGAAGGCTACTGATAAAGAAACCCAAAAGGTTACATGTGCATTTGTATTATTATAATCATTATTACAGGATCAAATTACATGTTAATACTGTGACTAATATATTTCCCCAAGATTCTACCAATCCACCTATACCTGTGACTGAAAGTTAATGTCTGCTTCCATATGATGGAACTTAGCACCCTTTAGAGAAAGGAACAGAAAGCAATTTAGTGACTGTAAACTCAGCAAATTCAATGATGTCTAATAAAATGATAAGGATAATTACTTCAACACTGCAAATCCATCAACAGTGATAAATTATATTAACCATGTAGTCTGTAAGAAACAACATGGGTATACTTGGAGCAGAAAGTTTTTAACTTCAAAAATATGCAAAATTATCTCAGGCGCTCAAACAGGAATAAAGCATATGGAAATACCATGGGCTGCTCGTCTCTGGTCGGCTAGAGTTGCTATGTCTTGTAACTGTTTTCTCTGCTCTTCATTAAGACCATGAGTCAGAGCTTGGTACCACACAGGATTACGACTCTGAATAGCTTTAAAAAAAATAAAGAGAAAGAAAAAATTATCATCACAATCCCTATCAAATAAAGTTTCAAAAGTATTGAGGCTGGAGTCAGTGTTTGAAGTATTCTTGTTCTCCAGGAAATACCAGTTAAAAAGAAAGGATTCTTTTAGACCTCTTTATAACTTTACCAAGTGCTTTGCATGTAGCAAATACTGATCAATAAATCCTCACAACCACCTACATAGAAGGATTCATCTTGGGAAGCCATCAAAATGCTAAGTTCTGAGCTATACAAGAGAACAATGTGAAAGAGTTATATTTCAATATAACCTCAGAATGTTCATTTATATTCCAAATTCTAATTAAAACAGAAACCTTCAGCATCCATAGCTATATGAAATGATCACTTTTTTGGGGGGAAAGCAACTGGGGTTAAGTGACTTGCCCAAGGTCACACGAGTGTGTGTGTGTGTGTGTGTGTGTGTGTGTGTGTGTGTGTGTGTGTTTTAAGTGTCTGAGGCCAAATTTGAACGCAGGTCCTCCTGACTCCAGAGCTGGTGCTCTATTCACTGCCACCTAGCTGCCCCAGTCACTTCTAATACATAAATAACCATTTCAGAGAAGAAAATAAAAAGAAAACCATGTTGGCCCATGTCACTGGACACAGTGGGTTTTTGGTATATATTTTCTAAGCTTTTAGCATAATTGGTATTATGTACAGAACAAGGTGGTTTGTATTTCAGTGAAATAGTTCTGATTCAGCTGCTTTTGCTAAAATGGAACAATTCTCAACATGCCTGAACACTCACGGTAATGATATACATTGCACCTTACTGAAAGAGCCTATTACGTTTTATACAGCTAATAAAGGTCTTTATATTAAAAGGTTAATATAATTTAAAAAATTAAACTTAAAACTAATTCACAAATTTCAAGTTAGATCAAGAAATTCTGGTTTAGTGACCCACCTATTTTTAGGGTAGACTTAACGAGCACAGAAATTTTGCCCCTTCTGTACACACATCTACTAAGTTACAACCTGAACCGTACTGGAATCACTTACTCTGAAATATAGCTTTAAATATCTGATACTCGTCAACAGGATTCTCTTCATCATCAATGACTGTGGAATAGCCTTCCAGGGCAGTTTCTTCTGCGTCATCTTCTTCCCACTCCTCATCGTCGCCATCTTCTCCTGCCTGCTTAGCCAGAATCTCCAAATATTCTTGCCCATCCTCATCAATATCATCTTCATCACTTCCAAGCTCTTCTGTCAAAGAACAGTAATGTTTTTACACTTGAGAAGATAATTTTAAATAACAAGATGAAAACACATTCACAGGAATAAAAGTATAGTTAGTTCCACAACTTAAGAATGTCCAGGAAGAGTGTTCATAGCACCATTAATCATTCTGAAACCCCGTTTTACAAGCAGACTTACAAGCAGGTTATTAATAACAACCTCAAAAGAAAATTTGAATCCTAATGTGATTTTAAAAAAACCCAACACAATCAACTGCTTAATAGCTTCTGCAGGGACTGCAGGTGATTTATCACTAGAAGGTACCTGAATGGTCATCCAGTACAGCCCCTGTGTATTCTTCCTTCATTATACATACATACATATATATATATATATATATATATATATATAAAAAAAAATGGAAAGGAAGGTTTCCCCAGCCCCCCCCCCCCGCCCTGAGACAATATAGTTACGGTTCCTTTAACTTCAAATTCAACTATTTTCAGTACAATATTGTGTATTACCTAGTATCATCATAGTGCTTAGATATAAAGTGCTACTGGAAACTAAAACTAACTATGCCAAAAGCTGATATTCAGATCATAATTATAGCATGTTGGGAGTGTTATATATGATTTAGTCTAAAATTTTCTTTACACATGAGGAAATTAGGGGTCAGAAGAGAGGAAGACAAACGCAAGGTCCCACAGATATTAACAAGAGCTCAGGAAGCTGTGTTTTCCCAAGTACAAATATACCAAAAAAGCAGAATTAGCCCGCAGCAAATTTTTATTCCCAGGCCAAAAATTTCCATTCCACAAAAAAATCCTTCCTTCTAAAAACATTTAAATTAAAAAAAAAATAGACTTCTTCTCCCTGACCTATTCCTTCTTTCCCCCATATTACCACCTAAGTCCTCCACTTTAGAAATTTCAACGATGACAAGGGATGGGGAGAACATCATTACTAAGACTGTGGCATCCACTGCATTAAAAAAGAACCGAATTTATGTCTAAAGAAGACTAGTCAAGGGTTTTAAAATAAAAACAGGCAACCTCAGTTCTAGGTCAACCCCCTCATTTTATTCAATTACAACTACAACCTCCTACTGTCCCTCCTCTATGGTGGCATTAAAATCATCTTTTCCAAAATTCCAGTCTTTTATCACCAACCAGGTTGCAACTACCAGGACACGTGTGCGTCTAAGAAGCGGAAAAGTAGTACCCATGGTCCACTTGATTTACCTTTGCACGGCAGGTGTGCTGTAATATTAGTATGGAGGAGGGTTGCTGAGAGAGGTTGTTACAACTAATCCAACCTGAAGAGAAATGCATTTAGTAAACACTCTGTTATCTGGCAATCGATGAATCAGAAATCTCAACTAGTGCTTCCGGCCTTGCTCAGGACAATTACTACGGAAGGTCATGACCATGATGATCCTATGGCAATGGGTAGCTTTCAAGTGCCTCCTTAATGCCCAAGGAGATTCTTTCCCATGCAGGTGAAGAACTCTCAGCTAACCAGATTATCTGATGAATGAGAAAACAACCAAACTCTAGTCTCCCCAACTATGCCAGATAATAGAGAGTTTACTGTACATTTCTTTTTTTAAAAACTGACTAGGTTATTTGTAACTGAATTTGTTTACTACAATCCCCATTGTCTAATTTTCTTGGCAAAAATATATTCTGATGCCCAAGACACTATAAAAATGTGTACACCCTTCGACCCAGCAATACCATTTCCACAGCTGTATCCCAAAGAGATCATACAAATGGGAAGGGGACCTGTATGCACAAAAATATTTACAGCTGCTCTTTTTTTGTGATGGCAAAGAACTGGAAACAAGGGAGTGGCCTTCAACTGGGGAATGGGTGAACAAGCTGTGGTATACAAATGTAATGGAATACTATTGTGCTGTAAGAAATGGGGAGGAGACGGGCTTCATAATAACCTTATATAAACTTATATAAGGTTATTATTATTATTATATAAGGACTTATATAAACTGATGCTGAGTGAGAGCAGCAGAGCCAGGAGAACTCTGTACATAATTACAGACACATGATGATTCACTCTGATAGACTGGGCACATCTCAGCAATGCAAGGTTATGACATAACCCCAAAGGACTCATGATAGAAAATGCTATCCAATCCCCTTCCCAAGAAAGATTTACGGAGCCTGAAAGCAGATTAAAGCAAACTACTTGCTCTCTCTCTTTTTTGTTTTGTTCCTTCTTTCCTATTCATTCCACTGGCTATGATCTTTCTTTATAATTTGACTAATGTTCAATGTGAAGTTATCCGTAGAACCTATGATCAGACTGTGTGCCACCATGAGGGGAGTGGGAAAAAATCTGAAGCACAAATTTTGTGGAACTGCATGTTGTAAACTAAAAGTAAATAAATTTAAAATACAAATGGTAAGGGGCGGCTAGGTGGCGCAGTGAATAGAGCACCGGCCCTGGAGTCAGGAGTACCTGAGTTCAAATCCGGACTCAGACACTTAACACAAAAAACTAGCAGTGTGACCTTGGGCAAGTCACTTAACCCCAACTGCCCTCCAAAAAGCAAAAAAAAAAAAAAAATACAAATGGTAAACCTTTCCACTATATATCCACCAGGATAGATCACACAAAAATGTGACAGCCCCAAAATGGAGCCTGGATCTTCTGATTCCCAACTCCTTCCCTGCTATAAGGTAAACATGGTGCAAGTTGGGGACTCCACCATTTCAATCCCCTTACCTGTTTCTTCATCATCATCAGCTTCATCATCTTCATCACTATCATTTTCATGCTCTGCATGACAAGCATATGCTCTTTTTAACCCATTAAATAAAAGGATAAAAGCTGGAAGAATTTGTCCCGAAACCTGATTTAAAACTTGCGGTATTTGTTCCAAATCAATAAGAGCACACAAGCCTAGAACACACATCTTTCTATCGTGAAGCCTAAAAACAAAAACAGAAGTTTAGTGGAAAAAAGGTATTCACAAAGTTTAGACCAGATGTAATTCTCCTTAGTAAGTCACTCACCCCAAGAAACAATCAACATCATTAAGCCATTGTGTAATAAAGTGATTTGTAACAGGTTCAACATTGTTGGGGAATCGAAGGTTTTCTAAGGTGTTGAGAAGCAGATGAGGATTATAGTAAAGAGCTGCAATAGCAACCTGAAGACACATTGTTCGCAGTTCACTTGTTTTGACCTCTCTGGTCAGTCTCTCCAAAGCAGCTTCCACAAACAAGGGAATACACTGCAAAACATTAAAAAGCAATGTTATTTCACAATGCCAGCAAGGACCACATCCAAACCAATTCTACATAACACTGTCCTGGCAAATTTTACTATAATATTGCTAAGTCCTGCTAGCTACCTGAAACCTTTACTATGAAGTTTAATTCAGAAAGGAATTACCTCCCTTGTCAATTAATATCAAAGGAATGCTCATATTCAAGTCCTCATTAAGGACTTATCTTTCTTATAAGGCCTTTAAGTGGGAATCCCCCACATTCTAGGAGTTTCCAAAAGTCTTTGTTAATGATAGAAGTAGTGTGCTGCAAGCAAGGAATAATTTTGGTGGGAAAAACATTCTTTTGGACTCAGATTGGAGAGAAAAATGTTCTGGTATTCTCCCCGACGTGGTCAAACATCAATTGCAGTTGGTACAATATTACTGACCTGGTCAATGCCGCGCCCCTTGCATTGTAGAATGATCACTTCCAACAACTTGGCAGCATGGCATTCTGCATCTTCTCCTGCTACACCTGTCAAGACCTATAAAAAAGTTTTGGGGTGGTGGGTAGGGGAAAGACAGGGAGAAAATTTGTAACTCAAAATCTCGGTAAATTAGAAATAAACAAAAGTTTTTTTTAAATAAGTCACTATTGAGCTGATATTCCAATATTCAATACCTGCAGATTAACTCCTTTAAAAATTTCAAGGCATTTTCCTAAACAAGCCTGTGGTAGGTATTATAAATACCGTTATTCTCCTTTTACGACTGAAGACCCTGAGGTTCCACATGGCAGAGGCACCTAACAGTAAATAAGGTGCTTTCTTTCAACACTTCATCAAACATACTATGTTCCTGGTTCTTGTCCCAAGCACCTTTTAACTCTTAAGAGCTCAAAGGAAACAAGTTAAGTTTGCCCCAGCAGTGCACCCACAGAATCCTGAGTGGATGGCGTAGACCACCAGCCCATCAGAGAGGGGGCAGACACACCTGAGGACCAGAGCAGGCATGCTGTTTGCTGATTCTATGCAAACTCATACCACCATCACTAAGTTGGGCTACCTACCTTTTTGCACATGCTGTATATCATTTCAAGATATTTGGTGTCTGACAAAAGAGTATCTGTGTCCACGGTTACGTAATTATGGAGAAGAGGCATCATATCTGTGTTAAATAAAAATCATCAGTTATACATGTGATCAGTTTCCCTGTAACAAAGATTTAGTCTTCAACCCTGTTGGAACAAGAGCAGTCAACTTAGAGGGACTCATTTTTTTTTTATATTGATTTGTTTATTTACTTTTAGTTCTCAAGATTCAGCTCCAGCATCCCTTGAGTTTCAATTTTTCTTCCCTCCCTTCCCCAACTCCCCACCCCCATGGTGGCATACAATCAGGTATAGGATCTATGAATGCTTTCACACTGTACAATGGTCTGGTTGTATACAAGGGCTATAACCAATGGAGTAAAAAGAAAACCAAACACGAGAAAGAAGATATCATGTACATTGCTTCAGTCTCCATTCAAACTGTTCTTTCTAAATCTTTCTCTGCATGTAGACATCTCCTTCCATCCTGAGACTTGTAGAGTTATCTTCTAGCTGTGCGTTGCTGAGAGGAGTCCAGTTTATCAAGGTTGGTTGTCACACATATGATGTGTCTTATGATTGTGTACAAATTTTTCCTGGCTCTGCTCTTCTCACTTAGCATCAGTTTGTATAAGCCTCTCCAGGTATATATGAAGTCCATCTCCTCCTCATTTCTTATAGCACAATAGTATTCCATTACATTCATATACCACAACTTGTTTAGCCATTCCCCAATGGATGGGCATCCCCTAAATTTCCAGTTTTTTGCCACCACAAAGAAGGATTCATTTTTAATAAAAACTCATGTTAATGGAACACTTCATGTAAACAACCCTGTGCAATACATACTATTTGAACCCAGAATACTGAATTGGTCCTTTTTACTGTTACTCTGTGACTGATTTACTATTTTCTATTAGGCTAAATTAGTGGAATTGAAACTTGCAGGAGCAAAGAAATTTTATTTTCCCAGGGTACTAATTCCCCATCTAAGAAAACCTAACCTGGGGAACAAAACAAGTGATATTACAAAGAAGCAAGAAAGCCAGAGTATTTCAAAGTTGACTTCTTACCTGTAAAGTAATCAAATCCATCCTGCTGAAAGACCTCAAATACAAGAGGCAAAAGTTGCCACATTTGTGGAGAGACTTGCTGACAGGTCAAACTATGAGCTAAGGAAAAGATTTCCTCATAGAACTCTGAAATAGAATGAATTGTGAAGGAGTTACTCTTTGTTCACATAAAACTAGGATTGTCTGACATCAGACCCCTTATTCCATACAAAAGCATATATATCTATATACGTACCTAAAACATGCTGCTGTAAAACAGTACCAATGACTTGCAGACAGATGCCCTCCAGCTGCTGTGTTATCTGAAACAGGTAAAAGAAATTACAACATGAGAACCCACTAGATGACTAAGTTTCCGCCTCCAACATATGTAGAATATCACAATTACAAAACAAACAGATTCATTCTTTATCCTGAGATTGCAACCAATATACATTGACTGCTTGTGTCTGGGGACTGAATGTATGACTTACAAAGGTATAATGTAACAGGAACATTGCCAAAACATTTATAAGTATGCAAACACATAATTAGGAAACAGTATTTAAAATACTAGAAAAGATCAATTTGGTATTACCATTCACAGTTTAAAATTAAATTCTTAATAGAGACAGCAAAGCCCTTTATTTTACCAGGTATAACATGAAGGACACCGAACTGTATCTGCTAACAAGAAAAAAGCACCTATGACCGGCCATGGCTACAAGCTGCTGAGGCATGTTTAACATTTTTAGGATCCAGATAGCTAGTGAATATTACTTGATTGATTTTCCTTCTAAATTTTTTTTGTCACACTAGCTACTTAAGTAAATGCTGGTAGACTTGAAGACGAACACATATAGGAAAACACTGCCTTTGATAAACTCAAGGAATCTAGCTCAAATAAACTAAATTGCAGAAAGGAACAAAGGGTGAAAAGTAAAAGACCACAAGTCAAAAGATTTGCTCTTATTCTTTTCCTGCCAAACTGGGAAAGATGTGCAGGCTAACCAGCAGAAAAGTGCTCACTGGCAAGAGTTTTCTTACCTCTTTGTGATCTTCCACCACACTAAGAAGCGTATCAATTGTATTTAAGATTCCCATAGCGGTTACTGCCTTATCATCACTTCCTTCTTCATCGGGCCCAGTCTGGATTACCTGGTTAAATGTCATGGCCTGGGAGAGCAGAATATGTCTGATTAACAAACAAAAAGCATCACCTTTTTGAAATAGCTGCCCATAATGATTTACTATCTTCAATTATGGACAAAATACCTTTCTGAAATTAGCCTTAATTCATCCAAAACCAGGTAACTTTGAGAAGGGTAAATTAAAAAAAAAAGAGAGAGAAAAGGAAAAATCCATTCTCAAAGAAAAGTCACTAAACGTATGTCAACTGAAATATTCCAACTTGGAGGGATTCATAGTTACTTCCTATCTAAGAAATATAAAATTTCCCCAAGTAATAGGTACTAGGCCTAGAATATTTGAAAAATTGATGTTAGAAACAACACTGAGAAGCAAGGGAAATATCTAAATTCTCCCAAGCAAACTCCTCCATCTTTGAAAATATTAGCACTCCTGTGCTCTTCCTGAGTAAAGCATCTTTGCATGTTGGGTTTTTTCTTTAATTTACTGCTTTTCTGAAGCACGGAAGCTTGCTTTCTTAGGCTGTAAAAGTACGATTTCCTGAAAACATATGGCTGGGAAACCCTATAGTAGATAATACCTTAAAAAATGCTTCACATAGCCGTGTAAATGCCAAGACCAGAATGTCACCACCATGTACAATAAAATCAGAGAAATTCACAAGTGGAAAGGTCCTTAGGAATCATCTTCTACCAAAGTTGGATGAGGCGTTAAAGCACCAATGTGCAAGAATACAACACTTACCAAGTGTTGTGTCATTTCAACAGCAATGGGAGTAACCTCTTCACTGTACTCGCAAATCATTTTCTGAATCACATTGGTAAGATCATCATTTTCTGTTTCTCTTATGATATGAAGAAGAGCCTGCATGACAGGCCTAATGAAGGGTGTAATATATTCCTTCGCTGCAAGATAAAAAAGGAACTCCCATTACTTAGATACTCCTTTTCCACTGTTATCTCAATGGACCTTCAGAAAAAGTACTCTGGAGTATCTTAAGAAGTATCTTAACCTGAATTTTAAATGGGTCACTGAGAAAGGGCCACCCAGAAGAGATGGGGGGGACAACAAAACACAAACCGTCCATCTTCGGACTCCAAAGACTGTTATTGGCTCGTGCCTTCCCATGGTCTGAGAAGAGGGAAGGATGGCCCTGGTGATATGGAAGGTGGGCTTCTTGGCCCCGCAGTTCAGAGCCACAGCTTTAGAGCATCTGCAAGGGAGGGACCAAGACTGCCATACGAGTCATTCTATCACTATGCATAACTCCCTATCCACACACAGAGAAAATTATGGCAAGATTTATATGAACAGGATGAAGTGATACAGAGTTAAAGAACCAAAAGGAGGAACATATAAACAAGGTTTAGGTACAAGAAGGTGAATGTAAGGACGACTACAACCCATCTGAAATTCTGGTCTGTGATTATGATCAAACTTGTCCCTAGAGCAGAGCCAGAAGCACATTGTATCTGTGATGATTGACTCTGATAGCCTGGGCTCCTCTCAGCAATGAAGACAACTCCAAAAAGCAAGCAAGCAAATAAATAAATAAAGGAAGGCCTTATCCCCTAAAAAGGAGATGAAAAAATGCACCATGTCCCTGGAGAGACTAAAAAAGAAACATTGCTGAGACTGTCAGAAGTCAGTGAATGTGCTGGTAAGTTTTATATAATTTTAAAATTCTCTTTCTTTTCTTTTGGTACTAGAAGAAAGGGATGACCCAGTAGGGAAGGGGAAGGAAAGAGTTGGAAATGAAGGGGATTATGTAAACCAAAAAAATCAGTACACATTTAAAAGCATCAATAAAGAAATAATTTAATGCACAAATGTAAATTTATAGAGATATATCCCACATAATTTTACTCTATAAAGTTTTACCTTTCTCCTGATTGCTAATCAGGACTTGAAGGGCAATAGCAGCTTCTACTTTGACAGGCATCTCTCGGTCATCAATCAGACACCGTCTAGTCAGTTCCAGGGCTGTCTGCAAGTTCTGGTCACTTTTAAACTTCACTTCACAGAAATAATGAAGCACCCAACAAGCCTTGAAAAGATGTGATTAACAAGTAAAAATGATGCTTTCTCAATACATAAAAAGGAAAGGAAAAAAAAGAAGCCATATCATAACCAAGTGTTGCTAAAACACACAAGTTTTCTGTCTGGGAGTTTGGAGGCTGACCAGTGGTAGGTTTGTCCAAAAAAGACGTCACTAGGCCAGTACTATGATCCCAAGTTTCTCTTTGGCTGCAGGAGTATGTGTGGGCAGCAGCATCTGAATGCAAAACGCAAACAGACAGCGCTACCAGACACAGATGGAAACTATGCACACAAGGCTGCGGCCATTCAGGAAATTTATGTTACACAATTAAGTACCAAAAGTGAACAATATGAAGAAAAGCAAGTGTTAACCTATACTTACCCTGGCTCTCATGTAGCCTAGTTCGCTGCTGAAGAGAGGGAACACATGATTCTGCAGCATGTACTCCATCTGGTCTTTGTAGATCTTTTTCTGGTGATACATAAGTAGGATTATTTCTTGCTGAAGTAATTACTCTTAAATTAACTATTGGGTTTTGTTTGTTTTTTCTTTAAAAAGCCACTCTAAGGTTAAAACTAAACCTGCACATCACAATGACAGAAAAAACCCTCTATTACTATTCTTCCTCATCCACTGGGCTTGGTACTAAAATCTAACTCCTCAGGGTTAATATTTCATTTATAAGAATACATAAAATTTCAAAACCTGATAAGAACTCACTCTTCCAATCACAGCCAGCAAATATAAATTTATATGTGTGTGTGTGTGTGTGTGTGCAGACAAAATCAATCACCCGGGCTTATTGATGCAAATAAAACAGTTGAAGTGTTTAACTTGGAAACTTTTTGGTCAAGACCTCTGATTTCATCTGTGACAAGAGTTTCACTCTTTCCTTTCAGGTGTGCAACTCATCACACAGAAGCAGGTAGTCTGAAAGGGCAGCCCTCAAGCCAGCCACAGTCTTCGTGCCAAAAAGCCCAAACTCCAGCTTTGTGAAGAACTGGACCTGAATTCACATCTCCTGTGCCGTGGCATGCTTTTTATGCCTATCGTGCTCTAATTCCACTTATTATAAGACTATAATAGAAAAATGTAAAATGGGCCCAACAAATAACAGAGGTCTACTATGAAAATATGTTCACACAAATTAAGTTGCAGGTAAAAAAAAAAACCCAACCATATCTTAAATAGACAAGAATTTACAATTTACTCTGGAATTTATATTTGCTTTGTAAACTCATAACTATTCTGTGTTTGAATTAAGAGCTGGGCACACCAGTTACAAAGGTCTGATTTTCCTCACACACCAATGGCAGGTGCATAATATCCATGATGCTTCAATTAACCAAAACCACCTGGGTGTCCAGGCATGACTAGATGTAGGAAGAAGAAAGCTGCCATTCCCTCACCCCCATCCCCCAGCTCTCTATACCTTCAGCAGGATTTCAGCCAAAGAACCTATCATATGCAGAGCACCATCTTTTTTCCGTGGATCAGCATTTGGCTCTGTAAGAATCTGATAGCAAAATCCCATTGTTTTCTGCAAGACCTAGATTAAAGACAAAGGACAATATGCTGAGTACTCAAAACTAAGACTTAATTTTCTAGAGAAAAATTTTAAAGGATCCATGATGGACAGCAATAATATAAGTAAAAGCCAGTAACAAACTGACCAAGTACTTAATTTCAAAAGCAGTTGTCTTTGGACACTTTTAGAGCAACCGGATCAATGGTTGTGAATAGGTATTTTGCCCGAAGAATTAACCTACCTCTTTTCTCTTACTACAGGCTGTAAACAAGAGCGTCTGGGCAGCAGTAGTGGGGGAAATGAAGTCTTCAAACACATCTATAGGACAAATTGGACTGTAAGGCTAAGAACATCTTAAATTACAATAATTTCCAACATTTAATACAATTTATGAAAACTCATTTTTAAAACATGATTATGTTGTGTACCTGGTTTATCATTTCTCTCTACACCTCCGCAGATTCGCCCTCAAACTCCAAAACCTCCCAATTCTTCAACCTCCTTCAATCAATCCTATTAACTACTCCTTTACTTCACCTTCCAGTCCACAGAGCTTGGTCACCTGGAGTCTTGGACCCTGGAGTCCATCATTACACAAAAACCTTCCATTTCTCTCATTAGAAACTCGGTCACATCCCTCTCTGATCATGATCTCCTATTATTCCTCCTCTCTCCAAAAACTACTCTTTACTCTCAATGAGACCCATCAAGAATTTCTTAGGCCATCTCCCTTGTTCTTACTTTACTTTCTAACTCAACCCAATAGTTAAGGCTCTTAAAAGCCATTCTCAGATCTCAAACTCCTTGCCCCTTTGTCTTACTGCTCAGCCTCAGTCCTGGTGATCCTAACAACTGCCACCTTTCTTCCTGCCCACACCTGAAGAACATAGGTGGAGGCAGTCTCACTGACTGAGCACGTTGTGAATTCCTTTCATGAAACATCTAGGCAGTCCCTTTATTTCCTTCTAATTGATGCTTTAAATTTTCTCTTCCCTCTCCAAATTTCCTACACCTCTTCCTACCCCACTTGGCTAAAGTACTTGTCATGGCTAAAGACCTTGACACTGACTTTTCTGAGAAAATACAGGCCATTCAAAGCAAGTTCTTTTCAAGATACACTGCCATTTTACCCCAGAATCTTTTAAATTAATTTATTTAATCTTTTGAATTAATTTATTCCATTAATAAGACTCCTTCACTGACCTGGAGGGCCAGTTAGAGAGTTTCTTCTTCTGAATCTTCACTTGAACATCATTTCTGGACTAGCTTAAAATGCAAACACTGAACTTTCTATACAGCTCTATTGAGAGGAGTGAACCACACTACAGCCTGGACCAATGAGTGTGAGGACAGTGGGACTGGCCTCATAGAACGCTAATTTTGTAGTAGGAACATGTATATTCACTTAGAAAGCAATTAACACAGGTTCAAAAGAGAGGAGCCCATGGAATAAAACATGCGTAAAGGCAGAAGCCTGACATTCCAAGCCTACTGCTCTAAAGCTGGAATACAATTTTTTAAAACATCCAAGTCCTTACCAAACTTCATGCGTATGTATTCATAAGGATCTTCTTGCCAGAGTTCCTCATCAGCATCTGTATAGCACATCAATGGAAAAATAACATCTTGGATAATGCCCTGCAATTTAAAAGTGAAAAGTGACCACTTGGGACTTCAATGGTTACTATTCTTCAAACTCTCAATAATACAGAAATCCGATGAAAAAGAATGCATTTGTCTCAATGAGTTATTTAACCTCATTCTCTCCTCAACTTACACATTTATGAGGGTGGCAGGTATATATCAGGGTTTTCAAGAACTCAGTGGTACTTCATGTAATTTTAAGTGAAACTATCAAGTTTGAGAGTTCTACTATAC
>CM053601.1:153405695-153432442 GCA_028646575.1 Pseudocheirus occidentalis | reverse complement strand
GATTGTATATAATATTGTGAACTGTTGAAATTGTGAACATTGTACTGAATGAAGATTTGGAATGGAATAAACAGTGTTCACTAATACTGCGTAATCCGAATCTTAAAAGCTCTTCACAGTAGCATTCTCTCAGGAATCTACTGCTGATTGGCTATACATTATGGTTATAATAATATCGAAATTAGTTATAGAAATATAGAAACACCTCAGGGACCATGCTGTCCAACCCTCTGATTTTACTGATGACACAAGTGAGGTTGAGGGAAGTTAATGGGATTTTCTCAAGGTGGTAGGAATCATGAGAGGCAGGCTTTGAATTAAAGTTCTGATCCCAGAATCAGTGTGCTTTTCACTGACCCAAGCTGCCTCCCACTTTAAATGAGAGGAACGTGTAAGATATAGATTAAAAACTAAACTCAAGTTACTTATATATATCTCCTCTCTACTTCTATATGCATACACAAATACCCGCCCCATATTTCTATAACCACAACTGCCAATCTTTAGAAAGAGAATTCTTACTTGTATATGAGGTTTCAGGTTCTTCCATGTAACAGCATGGGACACTCCTTGATTGATATAGTTCAATGTCTGCTGTAGGACTCGAGGAGCCATATACTGTTTTTCTTTGTATTGATACAGCACCTTCAGCAATACCTATAGAGTGAAAATTTAACAGCTCAAAATATGGGATAACAAAGACAAAAGTATTTGCCAATAAAAGCATAACGCTAAGTCAGAAATTAAAATGTTAATATTCCTTGTATCATAAATTATGACATCATACAGAAGAAGACAAATACTCAGATAAAATACTCAGAACAAGCAAAAGAAGGACTTTTGTTTTCCTTGATGATGTGTATTTTCAAGAAGGATTTGGGGTATTTTCCCTCAACTGGGAGAGGAGAAAGAGTAAGGAGAGAAAATAAATTCCTATTGTGGAAAAAGTAAATAAATAAATAATGCAGTTAGGAGGAAGAGCCAGTTTAGTAGATAATTTAAAACAACATATATTATGTCAGTCTAAATTTATGAAAACATCTTAAATTTGGCCAATCACACAGAGAGGATTTCAATTTGTTCACTACAAAAGGTAAACAAAGTAAAATATTTGGTGATTATATAAATTAGAGAAAAATAAGTTTAAAAATTTACTTTGTTTTTTTGAAAATACTAGGTTTTATTCACACCCCAGTGGTAAACAATAACCTTAGATCACTATGTCACATTAAAATACAAAAATCCATAAACAAGCAGACAGGAAACGAATATCAGATGTGGAAATACTACTCTCTTCTCAAATCAAATGTCAATGCTTTGTCTCCTAGTTAATACATGTCACTGCATTTCTTTAACAAAGTAATGAAGGCACAGCTAGTGCAAGCAGACTTAAACCCATTCAACTACTGGGCTGAAAAAAATACTTTGGTTGGTTCTTCAGAAGGATAACCAATATTTTCTAAACCAGTATCAACAAAACAAATTTAGATTATCAGGATAATTAAGGAAATCAGAAAACTAAGAGAAGTATAATGTAAATAAAGCTACCAAAAAATGTTGAATTTCCTACTATAAAATATTTCTATACTTCATTTCCAGTGTGAATATTCCCTCCACCAATGCCCTTCAAATCTTTAGTGCATGATGTATTTGACTTGCTGTAGCCAAAAGAATTCATGTCCCAGGTCAGTTAAGTAGTCATTAATTACCTACTCTGTGCTAGGGACTGTGCCAAATTCCTGGAATACAAAGAAAAACAAAAAGGTCCCTGCTCTCAAGGAGGTCACAATTATAATGGAAGTAACAACATGGAAATAACTACCTACAATCAAGCTATGTGCAATCTTGGGTAGACTGGAATAATCAAGAGAGGAAAGCATTAAGAAGGAATCAGGAAAGACTCCTTAAAAAAGGTGTAATATTAGCTAGGACTTGAAGGAAGACTGGAGGCAGAAAAGAAGAAAAAGATTTTTCAATATGGGGACAGCTAATGAAAATACACAGATCAAAAGCTGCATTATCTTGTGTAAGGAACAGTCAAGAGGTCAGTGTCACTGAAGGGGAAATGGCAGAAAGTAAGGTAGAAGGAGACTAGAAAGGCAAGAGGGGACTGGGTTATGAAAGGCTATGAATGTGAAACAGAGTGTTCTGTATTTTATCCTAGGTGACAGGGAAGCCCTGAAAGGGTACTAAGGAGGCAGCTGACATGGTCAGACCTGGTAGCTAGCCAATCCTGAGCATCTCTCTATTTATTAGTTAGACTAGGGTTAGAGTGACAGACTGATTTCAAACATAAAGCCTTTCCAGTCTGCAAAAGATCAAAGAGCTGAATCTCACAGTAGTGCAATGAAATCCAGGATCACTATCATGTAACAGCAAGTCAGCAGAGCAGTCTGACTCTGCTAATATCTAAGATAAGGGCTTTTACCTGCTGGACACCAACAGCAAATGCTTTTAGGAAGACTTCAGCAAATTCATTATACTCCTTGGAAACATTGCCAGGGCTTCCATACCTAAAACAAAGTAAGAATCTCCAATAATCTTTTACTATGCTTTAAAATAGTTCTTAGGAGATTTGGGGTAGGGGGGAATTTTTAATGACTGGTCACAAGGATAGAAGTTTACCTTTCAAAAAGCCTTGCCAAGATATGTAAAGCCCACTTCTTGCATTTCCACCATGGTAATTCTGGCCGATCATCCTCTTCAACTTGAAGGGTTTCCTTTTTAGAAGAAATTTTATTGAGTATAATAATTTTTTTTAAAAGTATGTTTCTAGGACCATAGCTGTAGAAATCAAAATCATCTCCCAATGTACTTAATTCCACTTAAATAAAGCAAGTTAGGAGTGAAAAACAGTACCTTCAATATGAGTAAAATTCCAGTACCTTTAGCAAATCATGGTGATTTGTACTATATAACTTCCAGACAAGTTGGCAGCAACCTGAGGCAAAATTAGTCTTCAGGTAAATCTAAAAACAAACACCATCCCTCCAACTATTACCAACAGCTTAAAATTTGAAATTCCATAAGGAACTCTGATTTAAACCATAAAAATTTAAATAATGCATTGAATTCTTACCTTATGTTAAAAAAAAAAATCAAAATTGTCATAGCATGCAAATATTAGAACCTAAAGGGCAAAACAGCAATAACTGTAGTAATATGCCACCTAAAATGTGTTGGGGCATAGCTGGGGGCACCAGATAGGTGGCACAGTGAATAGAGCACTGTGAATAGAACAGGAGGATCTGAATTAATCCAGCCTCAGATACTTGACATACTTACTAGTTGTGTTACCTTGGGCAAGTCACTTGACTCCAATTGTGTTGCCTTCCCTTCCTTTCCCCCTCCCCCACATCTGTTTTGGGCCCTTTCCTTGAGAAAGATGGGATGAATAGGTGTAATGTTAATGGGATTTAAGATCTTCCCCACCCATTAATAGGTCTCAGGTGGAGCTCATTAAAGGAACCTTGCTTAGAAGAGACTTGCAGGTAGGAAGGCTACACCTTTTGCTATTTCTTTTTTCTTTTGCAGGGGTGAAGGCAAGGCAATTGGAGTTAAGTGATTTGTCCAAGGTCACACAGTTAGTTAAGTGTTAAAGGTCTGAGGCCCAATTTGAATTCAGGTCCTCCTGACTCAAGGGCTGGCACTCTATTCCCTGCTTCCCTAGTTACCCAGCTAATTTCTAATTAGGCGCTAAATCATAAGGCTTGTGATGCCTTCTGGCTAAGAGGTATACTCTAAGCTGGTATTTGGGGCTTTAGGCCTTCCCTTATGAGAAAGATCTTGTGATTCCCTGGTGAAGATTCTTCTCCAAAAGCTCCTTCCTTTGAGTCAGGAGATTAGATAGAGGCTTTCCTGACAAAGGCAGAGACAGAGGTTCATCAAAACCACTGGTGCTCCACAGAAACGTTTATCACCTCTAGTTTACTTGTGTGATACTGGAAAATGTGAGCACAGTTCCTGTCTAATCTTCTAGATTGAGGAGCAAGCACATAAAGCAGTCAAGAAGCAGAAAAATAGCAAGAAAAATAATTTGAGCAACATGGCTTCCTGGAGTCAGGCAGAAAAAAGGCCAGAGATGTGGACCCAGG
This sequence comes from Pseudocheirus occidentalis, assembly GCA_028646575.1. Classification (NCBI taxonomy): domain Eukaryota; kingdom Metazoa; phylum Chordata; class Mammalia; order Diprotodontia; family Pseudocheiridae; genus Pseudocheirus; species Pseudocheirus occidentalis. Next base: position 153,428,348 of record CM053601.1, on the reverse strand, counting down.
CTCTTTCTATTCAGCTTTAGTGCTGCCTCTATGCATTAAAGCCCTGTTGATAGTAGCTTTTATTAAGACAACATGATAATCTCCAAGAACTAATGCTGAGGGTAAGGTGAGGTACGGTATGACATAGATGGCTGAAATTTGCTCATGCATGAAACAAGACCTTAGGGAAACCAAGACTCCAATATGATTATCCCTGAAATTTCAGGTAACCACTATAGCTAGAAAACTGGATGGGCTCTGGCTCTACCTGACAGTGACTCAGGGCCTGACCTGTAAATTACCCCACTATGGAACACACCTCAGGTTCATCTAGGACAGCTTCTCTTACATGTCACATGTGGCAGGTGACAAACTGATGAGGTGGAAGGATGTGTGTGGTTAAAGACTACAAAATATTCTTGATTGCTGATTCCAACATTAAAATCTTTAATCAAATTCAAACTTTAATCAAGTTCAAAGCACCAAAGAGGTGACAGATATTACTTTATTATCTTTTCCCACATAAGACCATCCTCTCCAAATTTTCTGAGCCCAACTAGCCTCATTCATTTCTAATTTCCTTTAACTGGCTCAAGAACAACAAAGAAAGAAATTGCTATCTCAGGCTCCAATCAACTACAACATTGGAGAAAGACACCAGCAATATGGACAGCACTCAGTTCCGAGCCTTCCTAGGGAGCATGACCTTCTAAGACACATCCAAATGGAAGCATTTTGGAAAAAAAGTTGATAAAAAAGCCTCTTAGAGTTCAGGACTCACCCCCCACCCCTGACAAATCCTCGGCATTCTTATATATTTCTAACAAAATCCAACCAGAGGCAGAAAGAGAAATTCCACTTAAATTCCATTAAATGGAATATTCCATTCCATTTAAGGACTTATATGAACACAATTACAAAACACTTTTCACACAAATAAAGTCAGATCTAAACAACTGGGAAAACATCAATTGCTCATGGCTGGGTAGAACTAAAAAGGCAATTTTACCTAAATTAATCTACATATTTAGTGCCATGCCAATCAATCTACCAAAAAAATATTTTACAGATGTAGAAAAAACAGTAACAAAATTCATCTGGAAGAACAAAAGATTTAGAATATCAAGGGAATTAATAAAAAGAAATGCTAGGGAAGGTGGCCTAGCCATACCAGGTTTTAATCTATATTATAAAGCAGCAATCATCAAAACTACTTGGTACTGGCCGAGGAATACATACAGTAGTGGAATAGATTAGGTACACAAGACTCAGCAGTCAATGACTACAGTAATCTATTGTTTGATACACCCGAAACCCCCAATTTTGGGGATAAGAACTCAGTATTTCACAAAAATTGCTGGGAAAACTGGAAAACAGTATGGCAGAAACTGTGTATAGACCAATATTTTATACCATATACCAAAATAAAGTCTAAATGGGTGCACAGTCTAGGTATAAAGGCTGATACTGTAAGCAATCTGGGAGAGCGAGGAATAGTTGTCCTGTCAGATTCATGGAGAAGAGAAGATTTTATGACGAAACAAGAGTTAGAGAGCATTATGAAATGCAAAACATGTAATTCTCATTACATTAAACTGAAAAGTTTCTGAACAAATAAAGCCAATACAGCCAGGATTAAGAGGGAAGTGAAAAACTGGGAATTTTTACAACCAGTGTCTCTGATAATGGCCTCATTTCTAAAATATAGAGAGAACTGAGTCAACTCTTTAAGAATACAAGTCATTCCCCAATTGATAAATGGTCAAAGTATGAAGAGGCAGTTTTCAGAGGAAGAAATTAAAGATATCTATAAGCATATGAAAAAATGCTGTAAATCACTATTGATTACAGAAATGCAAATCAAAACAACTTTGAGGTACCCAAATCTCACCAGCCAGATTGGCTAAGATGACAAAACAGGAAAATGATAAATGCTGGAGAGGATGTAGAAAAATTAGAACACTAATGCATTGTTGGTGTTGTGAACTGATTCAACCATTCTGGAGAGCAATCTGGAACTATACACAATGGGCTATAAAAAGTGCATACCTTTTGACCCAGAAATATCACTTCTAGGACTGTATTGCAAAGACATCAAAGAGGTAGGAAAAGGACCCATATGTACAAAATATTTATAGTAGCTCTTTTTGTGGTGGCAAAAAACTGGAAATCAAGAGGATTCCCATCAATTGGGAAATTGCTAAATAAGTTGTGGTATATATAATGGAATACTATCATGCTATAAGAAATGAGGAGCAGGGGCAGCTAGGTGGCAGAGTGAATAAAGCACTGGCCCTGGAGTCAGGAGGACCTGAGTTCAAATCCGGCCTCCCCGACACTTAACACACATACACAAAAAAGATCTTGGGCAAGTCACTTAACCCCAATTGCCCTACCCTACCCCCTCCAAAAAGAAAAAAAAAAAAAAAAAAAAAAGAGGAGCAGACAGACTTCATAATAACCTGAAGAGACTTATATAAAGTGATACTGAGTGAGGAGAGTAGAACCAGAACTTTATAAACAATTACAGACCCATCAAGTGTCATGACTAACTTTGATAGACTGTGCTCCTCTCAGCAATGCAAGATTAGAAGACAAATCCAAATGACTTTCCATCAGAGCAAGATCTACAGAGTATGAATGCAGACTGAAGCAAACTATATGCTCAGGGTTTTTTAGTTTTGTTTCTTCTTTCTCATTATTCACTCCATTGGTTATAATTCTTCTTTACAACTTGACTAATGTTTAATGTGAAGGTATCTGTAGATTCTATATTTGATTGCATGCCACCATGGAGGAAAGGGGATGAAAATTTGAAACTAAAGGAATTGTGGAACCGAATGTTGTAAACTAAAATAAAAAAATAATAATGAAAAAAGAATTCAGACCCCAACAAAAGCCCAAACTGATAGCTCCCCACCCCAACCCCCCCGGAGGTCACACACTTACAGGAGGCACATCTCTGTTTACAACAGTCTTCAGAATTTCTATCCATTCAGTCAAATTTGCTTGATTTATCAGCTCCAGTGGAAGAGTATACTTTAAAAGGGGGAAAAAAAAAAAGGCCAACTTTTCTTTAAACTGCACCAAAAGGTTCAATTACCAAAATACTTTTTTTCCTTGAATTTGTTTCCTACTAGTAGAAATATTACCAATTTCTATCTTTTCTTCCAATTACACATATAGAACCTTATCTTCTAACTTACTTTACTTTAGGAAACTGGTCTTATCATATAATAACTTAATCTGGGGAGAGTGATTCTTACAGTGACTTCAGACTGTCTTTCTGTAAATAAAAATGTGGACAAGCTACTAACAAGTCCTAAGGAAAGTGTCCAAGGGAGGGCAGATCCTTTACAGAAGATTTATGGGAAATCATGGCCAAGACTCCTGAGAAAGACAATAATGGGTCCAGAGTACCTGAACAAGGGCATAGAAGATTTTGAAAATTTGTTTCTGAATGAGGACTGATTGATCAGACTGATCAGGAAGAAGTTGAATAAAACGATCCTTCAAAAGTGGTAGAAAATGCTGCATTGCTGCTACCAATGGACTCCGTTCCTCGGGCTTCTTGTACCTTTGGATTCAAATACAAAAATAATCCATAAGAATTTAAAGTCATTAATTATATGTAAAAATAACAAAAAACCTCACCTTCATATCTAATGAGACAGAAACACCATCCTTGAGAACACCTAAGGAAAACCAATGTTACTTCCAAACTCAAGGGCAATAGCAGGGACACACTTATGCTGACATGTAATTCCAATAATAGCTGACCTGTGAAATAAAAATTTATAATGTTTTTTATCCTTTAGACTTTTCACTCAATGTCATTTAGGTAAAGGTTAAAAGAGAAAACCCTTAGACATAAAGCCTAATGGGCCTGACATGTAACTAGTGTTTCTCAAAACACCTCTAACCATAAATCCAAACTGTTGTAGTAAAATGCTGTAGAAATTCCTTACTTATCAGTAAAATACAATCTTTCAACTTTACAAAAAACAACTCAAATAAAATTTGGTGACTGACACAAGTCACTAGGTCACTTATTTCATTAGAAGTACTTATGTTTTTCTCTTTAAAATTAACTGCTTTGAGCAAACCCAATTTACAATTATAAATAAATTGAACTTCCTTTTATTTTCTGGCTTTTTTCCTAGACAGCTATAGAACATATAGTTAACAAATGCAAAACAGGGCATTTGTGATACGAAAAAAAGACTCTTTAAAAAAGTTACCTCCTATAGACTGAGCAAAGTAAAACTGGATTAAAATAAAAGGAACTCTAGGCAATATCAAACACATATTAAAATCAGTACATCAAATCACCAAACCAGCAGTCAAGAAAAGGTTTTTCTTGAAATAAGGTAACTGGTGGAGCTGAATGTTGTAAACTAAAAGTAAATAAACCAATTTAATTTTTAAAAAAACTAGAGACTTCTTCAGACTCCTACTCCTCTTTCCATTTATGGGACTCCATAATTTGATCCCTGTTTCTCTAATACAAATGGCTTCTCTACTTATCACCAAATCCTTCTTTTCGTTATCCTACAAACATTATATATAAAATGGTTGTTTCCACTGCCGTCCAACTATAATTTCTCTTGTATGGCAGTGCCCATTGGACTTATTCATCTAAACATTAAATCTGATCCCTTCTTCAAATCAGCTCTCCTTGGAGGCCATTTCTCTGTGAGCCCTTCATGCAACACTGGCATCTTCCTCTCAACTCTTACCACACTTAGAACATCACTCCACAAATTGAAACAGCATTTATTAGGCACCAGAGAAGCAAAAGTGAACATTCTATGGGGAGACATATCTATGAATCCAGGGAGAAGAAACACTGGGAGGGAACAGCCTTAGCAGCTTGGGGATGTTCAAGCAGATGGTGGCTATTGAGCTGAGCAAGTCTTAAGGAATCAAGGATTCTAAGAGGTGACACTGAAGAGGCAGGGCATGTCAGCAGGAGGGACAGCCAGGGCAAAAGCAGGGACACAGGAGATAAAGTGTCACATGAGGAACAGTAAGGACTGAATAATATAGAAATAGGAGGAACAGATTATGTCATAGTTTGAAAGGTGGAGTGGAAGCAATGCCACAACAAACAAAATGGTTCTAGGTTCAAATGTAGTTACCAAGGACAGGGCAAGTATGAGGAGCTGTGAGTCACAAGATTAGGAATGAAAAATAACCAAAGCTTCAACACCTAATTCAGTAATTCAAAAGTATGTGTCTCAATGTATAAGAAATGCTGTGCTTTTGTCCCTGTCCCTTTACAAAAGTGTGTGCTTCTAACAGTCCTCCTCCCCTAAAATCCCCCCCCCTTATCATACTGGAGTAGGGGGATCCATCCTGCCCTACTGGAAAGTCAGAGGGGTGAGGGGGAGGACACAGGAGAGAGCTGAATGGGTGAAGGTGTATACAGAAGGATCGTTGTTTTGGGGTTGTGGGTAGGGGAAAGATGGGGAGAAAATTTGTAATTCAAAATCTCATGGAAATGAATGATGTAAATTAAAAATAAACAAAAGTTAAAAAAAAAAATGCTGTGAAGGTTTAAGTCTCCCCTTTGAATTCCCTTATCTCGACACACTCAGATTTTTCTCCAAGTATATAACCCACAGTTTGAGACTAACATACGTACTCATAGTTTTTCACCAGCTGATATAGACAAAGAAGGATTCCGAGCCAACAAGCACTGTTATCAGACTGGAGATAAAAACCAATCTTGTCCACAACTGCAGTCCAGCGGCTTGGGTAATCATGTTTGATTATGTGATGAATACATGTAGTAAGCTGTACCCTGAAAGTCAAATAAGACACATAAATAGGGGGAAAAAATTATTATACATTTTATTAATCTAACTTATATGTAATTTCAAATCATGATTTAGTCTTGAGGGCTGCAGATCCTGTAGGTAACTAAAATAGTCACCCAAAGCTCATTTCCTTTTATGGGTCAGTGGATAGAACCAGGGCCAGGACACTAAAAATCTCAGGCAATCAAAGACTAGCTGTCTGACTTAAGTTACTACTGCTCTTGGAATCCCTTTCTTCACCTATAAAACTGTTCTCTCTATTTCACAGGGTTGTGGTGCCATATGAAAGTGCATGTAAGACCCCGAGGCCTGCAAAGATGGAAAGGGCCATAATCCCCTTTCTTCAAAGCTACTACTGAGGGAAAGAAACACACAGAGTATGATTAAGTGCAAAGACAAAGTAAGGAGTAGCATTAGGATCCTCTAATGTAAGGCATATGGAAAAGATAACCATTATAAAACATAAGGTATTATTATACAACACGGGATATTCGGTTTCCTGGTTGTCTTAGTGTCTAAGGAGGATCATCCCAGGATAGTATGGACCTCCTCTGTACATTTACAATCAGGAAGTTGCAACTAAACAACTAATTGACATTGTGAGAATGTGTTTGGCTTGACTCCACCCATTTTATAAGGGTTTGCAGTTTTTTTCCCTTTCCAAAAGAGGCAATGAATAGAAACAGATACTTAACTTCCTTAATAATTCCTTAGAATGATACCCTCCAAACTGACCAACTGCCTAACATTATAAATTAAAAAAACAACCATGCACAGAATTCCTTAGTAAGAATGATTTAACAGATACATTTGCTGAATGGTAAAAAGAACTTTTCACCTTAAAACCATAAAACTATACATACTATTACTGCACTGGTTTCTACAGTCTCTACTATCTAAATGACAAAATATGGGGCAGGGGAGGGGGGGGAGGCCAAGACAGAGCAAATATGATATTACTGAAATAATCAATAACATTTTAAAAATACCTGATAAGTTCAGGGGAGTGAATAATAGCTTCAACAATATTTTCACGGATACAATGTCGATCTTCCTCAGGAATAGTATAAGGAGGTATTTCCCCTGGTGTGGTATCCCTATCAGGCCAATACTGAGTTATCATATTTTTCAAATAGATAACACCTGAAAGATATCAAGAAGGTTGGACAAAACAACAGTTATATACGTGATCAGCCCCTCTATGTGTTGTTTATATATCACTAAAGTGCTTTCATACTACCCTTGATTCTTCTAAGAACAAAAACAGCCTCATTATCACTATTTCAGAAGCTAAGAACAATTCAGATATTGGCTTTCTGCTATGTTGACAGTATAACCTAAAGATAATGCTATACACAGGATTTAGATATAAAGGCTGATACTATAAGCCAACTGGGAGAGTTTACCTGTCAGATTTATGGAGAACAGAAGAACAAACAAGAGACAGAAATTTTTGAAATGCAAAATGGATACTCTTGATTACATTAAACTAAAAAGCTTTTGTACAAACAAAGCGAATGCAACCAAGATTAGGAGGGAAACAGAAAACGGAAAGAATTTTTATAACCAGGGTGTGTAATAAAGGCCTATTTCTAAAATATATAGAAAACTAGGTCAAATTCATAATACAAGTGATTCCCCAATTGAAAAATGGTCAAAGGATATGAAGAAGCAAATTTTCAGGGAAAGAAATTAAAGCTACCTATAATCATATGAAGAAATGTTCTTCTATTGATTAGAAAACTGCATTCTAAGGGCAGCTAGGTGGTGCAGTAAATAGAGCACAGGCCCTGGAGACAGGAGGACCTGAGTTCAAATGGGATCTTAGACACTTAACACATACTAGCTGTGTGACCTTGGGCAAGTCACTTAACCCCAATTGCCCTACCTTCCCCCCTCCAAAAAAAAGGGGGGGGGGAATGCATTCTATTCTATTGATTAGAAAATGCTCACTATTGAATAGAGAAATGCAAATCAAAACAACTCTGAGATCAGATTGGCTAACATGACAAAAGAGGAAAACTATAAATGCTGGAGAAGATGTGGGGAAATTGGAACACTTATGTATTGTTGGTGGAGTTGTAAACTGATCCAACTATTTTAGAGAGCAATTTGGAACCATGTCCAAAGGGCTATAAAACTGCATACCCTTTGACCGAGCAATACCACTTCTAGGGCTGTATCCTAAAGAGATCATAAAAATGCAAGAAAGACCCACATGTACAATAATATTTATAGCAGTGATTTTTTGTGGTGGCCAAGAACTGGAAATTGAAGAGATGCCCATCAACTGGAGAAAAGCTAAACGAGTTGTGGTATTAGAATGTAATGGAATATTATATAAGAAATGATGATCCAGCAAGACTTTAGAAAAATAGGGGAAGACTTATATGAACTGATGCTGAGTGAGGGGAGCAGAGCCAGGAGAACACTGTACAGTTACAGCCACACTGTGAGATGACTAACTTTGATAGACTAGGCTCTTCTCAGGAATGCCAAGTTTCTAAGACAACTCCAAAAGGCTCATGACGGAAAATGCTATCTATACCCAGAGAAAAAATTAGGGAGTCTGAATGCAGATAGAAGTATATTATTTGCTCTTTCTTTTTTGTTTTGTTTTGTTTCTTTCTCATGGCTCATTCCATTGGTTATAATTCTTCTCTGCAACATGACTAATATGAAAATACCTTTAATGTGACTGTATATGTAGAACCCATATCAGATTGTACACTGTTTTGGAGAGAGGAGTGGAGGGATTTAAAACTCAAAAGCTTGTGGAAGTCAATGTTGTGAATTAAAAATAAATTTTAAAGAAAGAAAATGCTATGAATACATAATTCTTTTGAGAGCAACATTTCAAGGTATTAGATAAGGAAAAAAATTATTTCTCTTTGCTGAGGGCAAATGGCAATTTGTAAGACTGCTCTAAATTATACGTAGTTTATTAAATAAGGGGTTCTTTAACACCTTCAACATAGTACCAAATAAAATCACTTCATTTGCCACATAGTTTTGATAATCAAGATTATTTCACTCAAACCATTAAGAAAATACTTTATACCATAATGTCTTAAAGTCCTAAGTGCGGTCTTGGTTCAAAAGTCCCTTAGAATACCAACAGATTTAAAGGTAGTTTTCACTATTTGGTAAATTACAGATCATTCTCTCTTTCTTGTCAGCAATCAGAATGCTGAAGTTGTCTGTCTGCTAGTTACCAAACAAATAAAAATGATGATACAGCAGAACATACAGCATATTTCATAGAAGAATGCCCAAGGTCACATCAAAACTGGTGTTCTTAGACATGTAAAAAGGATCTTAATTACAAATGCAAATCCAATCAGAAAGAATCAGAAAAAGTACTAGTTCTACGATTTATAATTTATTAATGTTTAGTTTAAGCAGGGACCTGACCTGTTTCAGAATAGATTCAAAAACCAAACTATCTTCTGACTCTTTTAATGATAACTGATACAACTGGAATTAATTATTGCCACTTTTCCTTCTATTTGCAACTCAAGCACTATGCACATTTAATAAATTGTCAAAAAGAACAGACAAGTTGTTTTACTGCTCTTCACCAAAAACTAATTTTCTGGCATAAGTAGATTCAATTTTGCTGCAAGCGGTAGTCTCAAGTCTCTTAAATTTAGTCACATCTTCTGAAGCGCCAGTGAGATTCCTAACTTTCATCAGAAATTGTGACCTACATTCCACTGCTTAAGATTTAAAATGACTCTTATCAGTCATCCAAGAGAATAGATAAATGTGACAAAGTCCACAGGAAGCACCAAAACTCAGGTGAGAATACCAAGCTTTAATCCTTTGTTATAAGAAAATGTACAGACTGTGAACCAAGTTCATACTTCTTTCATTCTAAACTGTTTTTATCTGTAAAATAAGGTTGAGAATAAAAACTGGTAAAATGGCAAACTCTATAAAGTTAGCTCCACAAAGAGTTTTTAAGTAAGTAGTCCTTAAACCTTGGACGTTCAAATTAATCATCATTCACAGGCTACAATCAAGAACAATCAAGAACAAAAAACGAACATAAAGGAAAAGACTCCTTGGGCACATTATTCTAAACTATATTAATACATTCCAAGATCACATTTACTATGGAAAATGTTTTAATTTTCTGGAATTATACCATTCTCTTGGCATAAACCGAGGCATTTAAAGTGACGTCCTTCCCACTGGGCCTCTGATAGATTATCAGAGCATTTGTGACCCAGGGTACTGGATCGTAGCCCAGAGGGCAGAAAAACCACTAAATGACATGCCATTAGATAAGTCAATTCAATTGTGAACATTTAAAATAACATTTGTACATTCAAAAGAAAAAGGTCTCTGCAAACTTGCCTGCCTGTCTCACTGGTAAATCCAGCTGCTCGGACATGGTGATTTGTAGCAGAGTTGAAACAAAGTTCACGGACTTGTGAGCCTACAAAGCAAAGGAAATGATGACATTTTAAAGCTTCTAAAAGAGTTAAGATTTAAGCAAACTTATGGTGATTAGTTTAACCAAATAAATGTTAAGGAACACCAATTAGGTACTTCTTAGCTTTTAAAAATTTGCGTGCAGGACAGGATATAATCCCACAGGAAGGCAGCATCTAGTCCCTTACATACACACACACACACACACACACACACACACACACACACACACACACACACACACACACACACATACACACTCACTACCTCCCATCCCTGTAAGGCATAAAACTCAAGAGGTCAAAGATGGAGGGTCCTCTACAAAAATTTTTATAAAAGGAGCAGCTAGGTGGCACAGTAGATAGAGCACTGGCCCCAACTGATCTGATTTCCTCCCCCTCAAAAAATAAAATTTATAGAAGCACTTGTTTTAACAAAAAATTGTCAATAAAGTGGGTACCCATCAATTAGAGACTGAACAAATTATAAAATACAAATTACAACGGAATATCCTTATTCAGAGAAATCTGGGAATACATGTTTAGTGATGAAAAATTAAGTGAGCAGAACCAAGAGGGCGATTTCACTCAAGGACTACAGTAATGAAAACAAATTTGAAAGAGAAGCTAACACATATGAATTGGTAGAGAATGAAAAAAGTAGAAGCAGAAAAAACATTGATACAATGTAAACAAAAATAACAATTAAAACTTGAATGCTCTTTAATGACAATGCTCTATAATTTATAATATAAAAAATATGGGGCAGATAAGTGGAGCAGTAGACAAAGCATCAGTCCAGGGGTCAGGAGGCCCCAAGTTCAAATGTGACCTCTGACACTTACTAGTCATGTAAGCCTGGGCAAATCACTTAACCCTGATTGGCTTCCAAAAAGAAAGAAAACAAAATAGATTTCTTTTAAAAAGTACTGAAGCACACTCACACTCCTAAGTGAGTGCTGGACTTGAGCAGTACTGAATTCAAATTATGTGAGTTAGGAGACAAGTTGGTATTTTTCTCCTTAGGCAGAAAAGATTATTTTAAATATATTAAGATGAGAAAATGCACTTGATCAATCCTCCTGTATTATTAGGGGTAAGGTTGATCAGAAAGAATAAATACAGTTAAATGATAAAATCGAATAAAATTAGAAAAACTTGTACATCAAAATATTCAAAAAGCTCTGATAAATTTCTACATGTGACCTACATATCACAACTTTAAACTATTATTGTATCTTACAAAGTCCACAATTTGGAGCAGTGGAGTTTTAAGTGTATATACTTTAGACAAAGGACCTCCTACAATCTAAACTCATATCTTCCAAACTTTCTCACTGATGCTTGAAATCTTTGTAACAGAAAACAATGTAATCAAAATTATCCATTTTGCATTTCACAAATTTTTCTATCTCGTTTGGTCATAAATTCCTCCATTATGCCATACCAATCAATCTACCAAAATATTACTTTATAGAGCTAGAAAAAACAGTAACAAAATTCATTTGGAAGAACAAAAGGCCTAGAATATCAAGGGAATTAATGAAAAGAAATGCTATGGAAGGTGGCCTAGCCATACCAGATTTTAATCTGTATTACAAAGGAGCAGTCATCAAAACTACTTGATACTGGCTGAGGAATAAATACAGTAGTGGATCAGTGGAACAGACTGGGTACATGATACTCAGCAGTCAATGACTATACTAATCTACTGTTTGATAAAACCAAAAGACCCCAGATTTTAGGATAAGAACTCAGTATTTGACAAAAACTGCTGAGGAAAACTGGAATATAGTATGACAGAAGCTGCACAGACCAATATCTTACACCACGTACCAAAATAAAATCTATATGGATGCATGATTTAGGTATAAAGGCTGATACTGTAAGCAATCTGGGAGAGCGAGGAATAGTTTACTTGTCAGATTTATGGAGATGGGAAGACTTTATGACCAAACAAGAATTAGAGAGCATCATAAAACGTGAAATGGATACTTTTTATTACATTAAACTGAAAAGTTTCTGTACAAACAAAGCCAAAGCAACTAAGAATTAGAGGGAAGTGGGAAATTGGGAAATAATTTTTATTTATTAGTCTCTGATAAAGGCCTCATTTCTAAAATATACAGCGAAGTGAGTCAAATCTATAATACAAGTCATTCCCCACTTGATAAATGGTCAAAGGATATGAAGAGGCAGTTTTCAGAGGAAGAAATTAAAGATATCTATAAGCATATGAAAAAAATGCTGTAAGCCACTATTGATTAGAGAAATGCAAATCAAAACAACTCTGACATACCACATCTCATCAGTCAGACTGGCTAAGATGACAAAACATGAAAATTATAAATGCTGGAGAGAAAGTAAAAAACTGGAACACTAATGCATTGTTGGTGAAGTGTGAGCTGATCCAACCATTCTGGAAAACAATTTGGAATTATATCCAAAGGGTATCCACACACACACGCTTTGACCCAGCACTTCTAGGGCTGTATCCAAAAGAGATCATAAAAATGGGAAAAGGACCCACATGTACAAAAATGTTTATACCAGCTCTTTCTGTGGTATCCAAGAACTGGATATTGAGGGGATTCCCATCAATTGTGGGAAACAAATTGTGGTATAGTAATGTAATGGAATACTATTGTGCTATAAGAAATAGTGAACAGGAGGACTTCAGAAAAACACTGAAAGACTTATATGAACTGATGCTGAGTGAAGTGAGTAGAACCAGGAGAACAATTATACAGCCACAGTGTGCAATGACTGATTTTGACAGACTAAGTCCTTCTCAGCAACGAAAAGACCTAAAACAATTCTGATGGAAAATACCATCTACATCCAGAGAAAGAGTTATGGAGCTGGAATGCTGAGTGAAGCACACTATTTTCTTTTTTTGTTTTGTACATTTCCTTTCTCATGGTTTCTCCCATTTGCTGTAATTCTTCTATGAAACATGACTAATGTGAAAATGTGTTTAACAGGAAAGTATATGCAGAGCCTCTATCAGATTGCATGCCATCTGAGGGGAAGAGAGGGCAAAGGGGAGAAAATTTAAAACTTATGGAAATGAATGTTGAAAACTAGTAATAAACTAATAAAAAAATTTTAATACAATTAAAAAGAGGACTTAAAATTTAAATGTCCTTTCACATGGATAGATTCTTTGCCAAATGGTTTGGGAATTTTTGGTTTTGTTTTTTGCTTTTTGGGGGGGGGGGGGGAAGGGCAAGGCAATTGGGGTTAAGTGACTTGTCCACGGTCACATGGTAAATGTTAAGTGTCTGAGGCCGGATTTGAACTCAGGTCCTCCTGACTCCAGGCAGGTGCTCTATACACTGACTGTGCCACCTAGCCATGCTTCCCCCCCCCCAATGTTTTGATAGCATAGGGTAGAAGGAAATTGCTGACACTGAAATAAATAAGAAATAGACATTGAACGATGACTCTGGTAACCTTAACTTTCAAATTTCCCCTAGGACTAAATCCCATTTTATATACATGATTTATATATATGATTTATCTTTTTGAAAAAGATAAAATCCTCCTGACTGAATCCTCCTGATTGCTGACTAAAATAAGGTTTTTTTATCTCACTGTATACAAAATGCCTTAAGTTTTAGACAACAATATTATAAACACCATATTTACCATCTCACCATAGGAGAAACTAAGAAAATCTTAAAAGAGTTTTTACATATTTCTAACACCAGCTTACAGGCTTTATTTTAAACAAAAGCATTTTAGTTAACTGTTCTATGATTACTGTGGCTGTTTTGAAAATATCAATTACCTAGAGGTCTTTCTCCAGCTAACTGGGACATAATGCCAGTTTCACTGAAGGTTAGAATCCTGGTTTAGGGATGATTCTGAGTCAAAGTTGCAGTACTGGCATAGTTCTTAGTTGGATCTGTCTGAACTGAATGCTATTTTTAGAAAAGCAGAGAGAGAGGAAATTGTTGGTCTTGGTACAGCCTAGTGATGAATATCAACCTATACATAAAGGTAATTGAGGTTTCCATATATCTAAATGGAACTGCCAATTTAAAAAGAAAAAAAAAACTTCAAGAGACCTGTATGTTTATAAATAATCCATATGGATGCAATCTTTAGATATCTAGGTGAATGAAATCAAACAAAATGAAAATTGCTAATGATTCATTCCCTAAGGATTTAGTAGTAAGAGCTTATAGGCAAACATTTTTTGCTTAACTTCCTCTGCTCCAATTAAAATTTTATTATAGATTTGTCAATATCAAGATTCCCTTTGTGGAAAATCTGAAAACAATGGCGATAAACACAACTTGTCCCAGACAACTCATTCAGTCCAATGGGGGTACTGGTCTTTTGTCTTACCATCCAAATCATCAATCACACTGAGTTCTCCTAATGTCACTATTTCTACCTTTCAAACAAAAATAAGCCCAAATATTAGTGTACTAAAAAAATTAAGTGGCAAAACTAATATATTAATAAACTCTGCTTCCTTTTTATGCATATTGTTGGAGACATGTTCTTTTAAGCAGGCAAATTTCATATGGATATGGTCAGTGTCCTCAAGATGAGGTCACTGGGAGCTATGAGGGAGGTCATAATGGCAGAATGCCATAGTAGTTGATGTAAGTCTAGATTCAGTATACCCTACCAAATATGGCACTGAATAAAGGTCAAAGTCCTGCCCCCACTTCAAACTGGCTTCCAAAACTGGCCAAAGAGGAAAGCAAAGGTAATACATATCTGAGCAAGGTACTTCACAGAACATAGAATTTTAGACTTGAAATAATCCAGTTGAATTTTTTTCATTTTACAAAAAAGATAAAATAAGGACAGGGATTTATAAATGGCAGCTAAAGTGAGGTGTGAACTAAGGTCTTCAGATCTGCATTCCATTGGAACCATTTACAGCTACCCTTCCCTATCTGGGGGAATAGGAGAAAATCAAGAGAGAAATGAATCTTGATGACTTAAGTATGTCTTCAGTTCCAGTTCAGTCCAGTCCCTTCTTCCACCCCCCCCCAAGACCTCACAATTTATCTTTGATTTACATAAGCTTTTACCATCATTCAGAATTATTCCAACTCCATTTCAAAAGCTGAGTACAGGTTCAGAAACTACAGACATCTTAGCCTCCACTTATTCCATTCAACAGGCTACTTATTCACTATTAAAACACACTCTATTTCTGGAGTCCCTTAGCTCTTTACCTGACTCACCAAATCCTATAGCAGTCATTCTAACACTTTGGACCTTTGGCACTACCAATCCCTGGGTCAGCTGTCACCTATCTTCACTAATTCTGCTCCCAGGTCACTGAGAACTTCTGAAACATGTCACAAAATTCACACTAAATTTAAAAATCATTTCTATCCTCCTTTTCAAGGCTACATGAGCCTCCCCTGTTCTTATATTTATTTAGCTTCTACCTACAAAAAGCATTAAGATTTCTCCCAATATCAATATTTTAGTCTAAAATGACTACAATATTGATACTGACTCAGAGGTCCCAATACGAGATGTATGACAAGGGAAAAAAATTACAAAAAAGTTCTATTCACAATTAAATATTCATTGCAGCACTTTTTGTAGGAGCAAAAAGTTGTAAACAAAGTCATTACCTACTGACTAGGGTATGGCTAAACAAGCTGTGGTACATGAATGTAACAAAATATTATGCTGTAACAAATGGTAAATATGGTGACTATACAGAAGCATGGGAAAACTTATACGAATTGATGTGAACAAATCAGAACCAGGAAAACAATATATGCAATGAATATTGCAAGCAAATAGAAATGTAAAGAAGAAATCTAAACTGAATGCTGTGAAATTATAACCAAACCTGGCCCGAAAGGAGACATGATAATAAAAATGAGGTTCAGTGAGAAGCTCCAGGGGTTGGCAATGGTTGAATGCTCTCTAAGTATCTAACTTCATTCCAATATGTTGGTTGGTTCTGCTTTACTCCTTCCCTCTCCTTGTATTTTTTGTTATAAAGGATAACTAAGGCATGGGGGTTGGAGGGATAAGTAGGGATATACTGGAAAAAGTAGGTCATGTAAAAAACCCCCAATGATATATTAACAAAAATTCATTTAAATTGCTAATTCTATTTCCTCTTTAAACCTCCTAAAAATGGCAAATATACACAGTTCCCCAAAGTTCAGTCTTAGGCCCTTCTGGGGTCTACACTATTCCCTCTATTCTCATAGCTTCAACTAATAACTAAAGATAATTCCCTAGTCACATCTCTCAAGCTACCATATGTAATACTCAACCTATGTTTCCCCCCAATCAAGCTTTCCTACTGAATTATCTCTATTTCTGTCAATGGTATTCTTCCAGGCATAAAACCATGGGGTCATTTTTCATTCCCTTCCCCTATATCTATCAACAGCAACAAACATGTTGTTATTATTACTGTTAAATATCTACTATGAGATGCAAGGCACTGATAATACAAAGGTATAAAACAAAGGGGATGAAGAGGGAATAAGAATGATAATCATATTGTTTTGTTTTGGTTTTTTACTAACCCATATGAATTAGTTTTCAATCAATAAGCATTTTGTAAATTTCAGACTTCTATGGTGGCATAATGCTAAATTCTGTGTATGTTGCTACTATCTCAAGAAGCTTCAGTTTTAGCAGGGGAGATAACATGTACATATAAGTAAGCAAAGAATATAAAAAACAAGGTAGGGAAAGAGGGCACTACCAGGCAGAAGAACCAGACAAGGTTCTGACAAGTGGTGCTTGCACTTAATAGTGAAGAAATTAAGGGAATCCATGAATCTTTCAGTGCAAGGAACACTGGGGCAGGAGATGGGAGGTCATTCAGTGTGTCAGAAATAGAGAAAGCAAGTTTATTGGACGTTCCTAGAGTGTGGGAAGAAGAGTAATATATAAAAAGCTGGAAAGGTGGTTGGGGTCCAGGTGGCAAAGGGCTGTAAAAGCCAAACAAAAGAATCAAAATTTTATTCCAGAAACAATAGGTAGCTACTGGAGTTTACTGAGTAGAACATTTCCCCTTTGTGAGAGATATCCTTAGTCTAGGAATAAACAATATTCGTTTGAATGCCAGGAAGGTTTTCATTACATTTGTTTTACAAATATTTATTCTTTCTGAATGGAGTACCAGGACTTTTATGCTGCTCCCAATTCAAATTTCCCACCTTGTTCTCCATTGGCTAGGTGCAACCTCTTGAACTGCCCATATCATGTCCCCTTAAACAGCTCATTAAGCATGTGCACATGCTTTACCTGATCAGAAGCCTGGTTCTGCTAGATCACAGCTCTGATTAGAACCAGTCTCTCTGACTTACATTCTGCTATCACTCAAAGACAGTCCAGCAAAGGAAACTAAAAAGGTGCAAGAAGTAATGTAGGCAAACATTTTCCCTTTGTGAGAGATACCTCAGAAAGAAACTACTCAAGAGTTTTATGAATCAATGAAATGACATTTCTTAAACACTTACTACATACTAAGGAATGGGGATACAAAGAGAAAAGTCAGTCACATTCTAATGGAAGAAAGAACACAGAGGAAGCTTTGGTTTCGTTTCAGATAAAAAGATTTCATGGTACTTGGGGTATGATGGCAAAACAGATGGTAATATACATACTATTCCTAAATCATGTTAAAAATCCTATCAGTTTCTGATGCTGAACCATTTGACAGTGCCAAGAACTTTATTCTCCTGGTTTTCACAAGTTATGACTGCTGAGAAAGCAGCACTAACAACAACAATTAGCAGGTCACAATCTCCACAGCAATTGCTTACTAGGATAATGGATGTGGGATCTAGGACAGAAGGACAAGTGGAGAGTGAGAATTCTGCCACTCCTGGGGCTACTGGGCTTACTTGCCTAACACTTTCACTTGGTGTTGGTGACTTAGGAAAGTGGGCCCCCTTTCCAGTGATTGTAGCCCTCAATGATGGCCTCTGAGCTCAAGCTGAAAGGAATGAATGGGCATATTTATTAAGGGCTTTACTTTGTGAAAAGCACAGCAGTAAAGTGTGAAGTAGGTAAAATAGCAAAGTAAAACTCAGTAAGCCCTCCAGGATCTTATGTTCTAATGGGGGAGGAAACTTGTATAAAAGGTTCCAAAGTCAGATGGAAAGGTTCTGTGGGCAAAGCATAGGGTAAAACATCATACAGATGGATTTCCCTCAGTAATCGATTGCTCATGTTGAATTTTATTTCACAGTACCAAGGACTCTGGTGGCAAGAAATTTCTTTTCTGGGTTTTCAAACCCTTGTGCTTTCCTATCCACTGGTGGCAGTTGGTCAGCAGTTTAGGCAAGCTGTTAGGAAAGTATGCTCCTTCTCTAAAGTAATTTAAGCAGGGCTGGTAGTCTTGGGGCACTATTACCTTCAAGGCTTTGGGTTCAAGGTCCTGGGCCATCTCCACTGAGATCTAAGGGAAGGTGGTGAGATATGACTTGCCCAGTACAAGTCTCCTCTTGCCTCTCCCTAGGGGTGCCTTGCTACTTCAACTATGCTGGCTCACCTTGTGAGTGGCAATGACCCTGTGGCTCAACAATATCAAAGCTGTAGAAGTCAAAAAGGATGAGAACATGGGAAATGATAGAAGGAATTTTGTTTCCACATAATTAAAAGTGCTCCTATCTTTGATAGCAGAATGTGGGTCAGAGGTAACTGGTTCTAATCAGACCTGCGGATGTAGCAGAGCCAGGCTTCTGTTCAGGTAGGGGGCTAGAGGCTTTGCATGCATGCTTGCCTAGCTGTTTGAAGGGAGCATGACATGGACAGTCCAGGAGGCTGCACCTACCCAATGGAGAACAAGGAGGGAAGCAGTACAAAAGGGCTCACATTTGACGGAATTGGCATACTCCAGGAGCTACCCATTTGTTCAGAAAGAATAAATGTAAAGTAAATGTAATGAAAACCTTCCTGGCTTTCCAACGAATATTATTTATTCCTAGACTAAGTATATTTCTCACAATGATTGAGAAAAAGTTTCAATCAATAATAGATTGTATGCGACAATTACATGTGTTGTCTTTCATTAGAATGTTATCTCCTTGAGCAGCAACTTCTCTGGCTTTTCTTTGTAGTCCCAGAGTTGGCCCCCTTCCTGGAACAAAGTCCTTAATAGATGGTTGCCGATTGATCGGCTGAAAAAGGAAAGCAAGAAACTACCACTGATAGTTACTATGAGAATAGAGAAGATCTGGCTTCATATTCAGAGGAAGATAATGAATGGAATTAAAAAACGTCACTCCTTTTTCCAATAAGAAAGGTCAAACGGTCCCAATCACAAAGAGTTCTTGGAAGAACTTTAAAAGGACTTTTAAAAATCAAACAACAGCGAGGAAAAAAACCAGAAAAGCAATCCAAGAAAAACAAGAAAACTATGAAAAGAAAGTCAACCAACTGGAAATATACAATCAAAAATTTAGGTAAGAAAACAATTCCTTGAAAACTAGAATTGGGAAAGGGGAAGCTAATGATGTTCTAAGACACCAAGAAATCATAAAACAAAATTAGAAGAATAAAAAAACAGAAGAGAAAGTGAAATATCTCATCAAAAAAACAACTGATGTGGAGAACAGAGTTGGACTACCCTAAAATTGCAATAAAAAAAGAATCTTGAGACAACATTACAAGAAATTACCAAGGAAAACTGCCATGAAGTTCTAGAACAAGAAGGCAAAGTAGAAATAAGAAGAAAAAAAAAAAAAGAACCCAAAACCAATCACCAAATGAAAGAGATTCCAGGAGACAGGAATACCCATGGCCAAAAGGTTCCCAAGTTAAAGAGAAAAATACTGCAAGGAACAAGAAAAAAAATTAACTATCATGGAGCTACAGTAAGGATTACACAATGGGGCTGCTAGGCAGCACAGTGAATAGAGCACCAGCCCTGAAGTCAGGAGGACCTGAGTTCTTCACTTAACACTTACTAGCAAACAGTGTGACCTTGAGCCAGTTACTTAATCCCAACTTCGATGCCCTCAAAAAAAAAGAAAAAAAAGATTACACAAGACTTAGCAGCTACTACATAGAAGGACTGTGGTCCTAGAATACTATATTTTGCAGAGCAAAAAAAGAGCTGGAGCTATGACCAAGTGGTGTAACTTACCCAGTAAAAGTTAAGTATAATCCTGAATTTTTTTTTAAAAGGGCATTTAACAAACTCAAAAGACTTTCTACTTTTTTTTTTTGGGGGGGGGGGAGAACAACCCAGAATTAAGGGAGAATTCAATATATAACATCCAAGAGACATATAAGGCAAACATTAAAAAGACTAGTTATACAGGACTCAATATTGTCAAATTCTTTACTTCATATATGTGAAAATATTAGCAGTACTCTTATGATTGTCATTATTATTTGGGTAGTCTGAAAGAAAGATGTGGGCTGAGCTAAGTATAATGGGGTGATTCTAAAAAAATAATACTAAAGGGAGATAAAAAAGAGTAATTATCTCATGCAAATGAGGCATAAAAGCAAAGTGATACAGAAGAGCAGGTAGTGCTGGAACCCTCTCATTGGGAATGGGGGTAAAGAGGGAACTATATATATAAATTTATATATATAAAATTTAGAATAGTATTAATCTTCTAAATTCAGAAAGAAATAAGAGGGCAAGGGATCGGAAGTGGGAGGGAGAAGATAAAGGAGGAACTCTTAGAGGGGTAGGTAGGTGAAGGAATAAGAGGGCAAGATAGAGTTAAGAAAAGCAGAGGGGTGAGGAGGGATAGGGTGAGAAGGGTAGTGAGGAAAAATAGGTAGGGGGAACATAAACAACAAGTAATTGTAGCTTAAAATGTGAATGGGAAGAATCTACCCATAAAACAGGTAACAGATTAAAAATTTGAATTCAACAATATGTTGTTTTCAGAAAATATAAAAATGAGGAATAGATAAAATAAAGGGCAGAAATAGAATTTAGAATGTAAAAAAAACGGATAGTAATCATGACTTCAGACAAAGTTAAAACAGATTTAATCAAGAGTGAAAACTAGAGAAACTACACTATTTGGCAGCAATATTATTCAATATTGTCTTAGATCATTTAAAATATCTAGATAGTATAAAAAAGCCTGAATATTTATCTGCCAAAACAGATACAGGAATCATACGAACATAAACATAAAACACTTTTTATACAAATAAACTCAGAGCTAAATAATTGAAGTAATATTTGTTGTTCATGGGTAGGTAGAGTCAACATAATTTTAAAATTACAATTTTACCTAACTAATCTATTTATTCAATGTCATTCCAAATTAAATTACTTTAAAAAAAACTTTTACTGAGTTAGAAAAAATTACGTTCATTTGGAAAAGGTCAAGAAACTAGGAAAAAAGATGTAAAGGAAGTAGATTCACCATTATCATACCTTAAACTATATTATGAGACAAGAGCATTGCTGAAGTGTAAAAACGTTAATTTAAAATATTTTAAATTAAAATTTTCTCACATAAATAAAATCTATGTAGCCACGAACAGAAAGAATGTAGAAAATTGGGGGGAAAACTTTTATAAATAATGTCTAGTGATGTGATTGGGTTGGAATTAGGAAATGATGAGTTGATTGATTCAGAAAAACAATGAAACTTGCATTACCTTGGACTTATAAAGATGCTATAGACTTTTGGAGAAACAGATTATAGGAGAAAATGAGCATAATACAGTCTTACATATATGTGTATGTTTATGTGTATATACGGGTATGTTTATATCTGTCTACTCTAACTGTAGCCTTCAGGGTGATATGGGGAAGGAGAGAAAAAACCAAGTAAAAAAGTCCAAGGTAAAAGAAAATCAACAGGGGCGGAGCCAAGATGGCTGCTTAGAAGCAGCAAAGCACAGCAGCTCCCACACAAACACACTAAAAAACTCATAAAATGGGAATCTAAAGAGATTTTCAAGCTCCAAAACTCTCCAAAAGACAGAAAGCACATCTGTTGCTACAGGCAGCTCAGCAGGTGGGGCTCTTCACAGCAGTCTGGGAGCCCCAGCCAAAACCCTGGTGGGTTCAGGCCCTGGGGCATCCGGCGGAGAGCCGCATCTATAGGAGAGCAGATCTGCTGCACTGGAGGCACAGTTACCACATTTATCAGGCCAGAAGACAAAAAGGCTAAGAGAAAGGTCAGTGGATTTTCTAACTCGGAGAAGAGTGGGTCCCACCAAACTGCTCCCAGGGCAAGGAAGCAGTGGGAGGTGGCTGTAGCAGCAGGAATGGAGCAGCCTGCAAATAGCAGGGGGGCTGAGGCGATCCATCAGGGCCAAGGGCTCTTGCGTTGAGCGGCCTGGATCTGGATCGGGGTCTTGAGTGGTGGTCCTGGGGTGCGCTTTCAGTGAGCCAAAGCTGGGGGGGGTGAGGTGGGGCTGCAGCATCCCACTAATAGCTCTGGCAGCTGTGAGGGCCCCAGCGATTT
>CM053601.1:153368546-153405195 GCA_028646575.1 Pseudocheirus occidentalis | reverse complement strand
GTGGTGGTAGTAGTAGTAGTAGTAGTAATAGTAGTAGTAGTGGTAGTAGTAGTAATAATAGTAGTAGTAGTGGTAGCAGCAGCAGCAGCAGCAGCAGTAATAGTAGTAGTGGTGGTGGTGGTAGTAGTAGTAGTAATAGTAGTAGTAGTAGTAGTAGTGGTGGTGGTGGTGGTAGTAGTAGTAGTAGTAGTAGTAGTAGTAGTAGTAGTAGTGGTGGTAGTAGTAGTAGTAATAGTAGTAGTAGTGGTAGCAGCAGTAGCAGCAGCAGCAGTAATAGTAGTAGTGGTGGTGGTGGTAGTAGTAGTAGTAGTAGTAGTAGTAGTAGTGGTGGTGGTGGTAGTAGTAGTAGTAGTAGTAGTGGTGGTGGTGGTAGTGGTAGTAGTAGCAGCAGCAGCAAAAGCAGTATCGTCTGAAGTCCTTGGTCCCACATCAGTAGACAGCTTTGTAAGTATTTAATCAATGTCCTAGTCTGCAATCTTTTTAGCATCTTTTTCAAAAGCTTAAAGAAAAAACTAAATCAAAGTTCAGTTTGTTTTCCCTGAAAATACAATTAGGGTAGTGACTAGACAAGGGCAGGGGACCCCTGATTAATTCACACAGAAGCAGTACCCAGTTTCTCCATAGCTTGACAAGAATGCAGGCTGATGATTAGACTAAAAGAAGGAAGAAATCTGGTCATTTAATCAACAGAAGTATCTCTTGAATTCTCCTTTCTGCCAGTTCTTCTTGTACTTCTTCACATAGAGCAAAAGTTCTTAACTTGGGGCCATAAGCTAATTTTTAAAAATCTTTTGATCACTGTATTTCAATGTAACTGGTTTCCTTTGGCATCCTATATATTTTAATTTATGCATTTAAAAGTCATTATTCTGAGAAGGGATCCAGTGGCTTCCTCAAACTGTCAAAAGGGTCCATGATTCAAAAAAAGGTTAAGAACCTCTGACAGAGGACACTTTAATTTATTTATTGGCAAAATGAGGCTTGGGATATTTTAGGACTCCCTGGGTGTGTGGCATAAAGATTCATTCCCCCTTATCTGTCTGGGATCAGGAAAGGGCTAAATAGTACTGCTTAGCCATCCAATTAGGGCCAGCCATTTCCTTTCTAGGGATTCATTACTCCCAAGGCTGTGGGGAAGAACAATGGCACTATGAAGTCATCCACATTCCTGGGTCCCTGTCCTGGATATGATCTGACTCATCCTAGAGGCCCTGGCCTCCTGTCTGCAATTACAGCTGTCTTTGGTCTCTGCTTTGGAGAAGCCCAAGGGGAAGCCCGTTTCCAAGCCGCCATTGCATTCTGCCATGACCTCATCTGCCTCTGAAGAAAGAGCCAGAGTGGCTGGGCTGCTTAACGATCACTCTGACACAACCCAAGTCTTTAGCTTTGGACTTTGCTTACCCAGGGCTCCTGGAATGCTGGCTACTCCCCTTTTAGGGTTTAATAATGCTCACTCAGGCTTTATGTCTTCAAAGCAGCTAGAGAACATTAACCATTTAATAGCATGACAGGCTGAGGTAGAGAAGCTTTCCCAAAAAGCAGCCTTGTTTTTATGGTTGAAGAAACCAAAAACTACAGGGCTGAAATGGACGGGCCTGGTCCTTTCTCTAAGGCTAGTCCACATTCAATTCAATTCAACAAGTATTTCAATTCAGTAAGCACCTACTAGGTACCTGGTACTGAGCTAGAAGCTGAGTATACAAAGATTTTTTTTAAAGGGGAAAATAGTTCTTTTTGTTTAATATTTTAAGTATTATTTTATTTAATATTTATTTTTATAATATTTAGTATTTTAAAATATTTCTTTTTTCATTCTGAATTTAACATACTAAATAAAATGACCATTTTCTTTTTTAAATTTTCTTTTATTTTTCCCCCACTTAATACTATTTTATTTTTTCTAACTACATGTAAAGATAGTTTTCAATATTCACTTTTATAAGATTTTGAGTTCCAAGTTTTTTCTCCCTCCCTCCTCCCCAAAGACAGCAAGCAGTCTGATATAGGCTATGCATGTACAATCATATTAAATCTATTTCAATGTTAGTCGCGTTGTGAAAGGAGAATCATAACATAAAAGGAAAACCACAAGAAAAAAAGAAGAGAAAATATTTTGATCTACATTCAGACTCCATATTTTTAAAATGAGCATTTTTGCATATATTGCAGAACAGATAGGCTTATGCTTGAATGTGTGAATCTCTCTTATGTAGAGTTTGCTTTTCTTTTTCATGCTCCCCTAATTTGCTTATGGTATCATTCTTTTGTCTAAATCATATACTCATTTTTACCTTATCTTGGTAGATGGTGTGAGATGTGGGCCTGGCAAGACTACTTTTCAGTTTCCCAGCAGTTTGTTTTTTTTTTTAATCAAATAGTGACTTCTTGTCTCAAAAGCTAGGATCTTGGGGCTGTTAAGTGGCACAGTGAGTAGAGCACCTGCCCTGGAGTCAGGAGGACCTGAGTTCAAATTTGACCTCAGACACTTAATACAAAACTAGACATGTGACTTTGTGCAAGTCACTTAACCCCAATTACCCTACCTTTCCCTCTCCAAAAAGCAAAAAATAAAATAAAAACGGAACAAAAGCTAGGATCTTTGGGTGTGTCAAATATTAGATTACTATGGTCTTTACCTACTGTGTATTGTGTACCCAGTCTATTCCGTTGATCCACAACTCTTCTAGCCAGTACCAGACTGTTTTGATAATTACCACTTTGGAATATAGCTTAATGTCTGAAACTTCTGGGCTTCCTTCCTTCACTTTTAAAAAATAATTTCCTTAATATTCTTATCCATTTGTTTTGTTATTCTTTTTTCTAGCTCTTTAAGATAATTTTTTGGTAGTTTGATTGGTATGGCATTGAATAAGTAAATTAATTTATGTAGAATTGTCATTCTATTTTTATTGGCTTGACCTGTCCATGAACAATAATTATTTTTCAAGTTATTCAGATCTGACTTTGTGTAAAAATGTTTTGAGTTGTTTTCATATAGTTCCTGAATTTGTCATGTCAGGTAGATTCCAAAATATTTTATATTGTCTACAGTTATTTTGCTTTGCTCTTAAATTATATGACAAATTCAATACGTAACTTTCAAAAATCTCTTGCTTGTTTGTGATTCCTGCTGGTCTTCCTTCTGTTCTCATTTTGGAAAAGAACCCTATACTTACCTCCCTTCTCTTTCCTACTTAACCCCAATTTAAAAAAAAAAAGAAAAGAAAATCCATTATAGTAAAATATACCTTTGCTAAAACAAACAAAAATTCATATTGGTCATGTCCAAAGATGCATGACTTATTCTACACCTTAGTCCATCAGTCATCTTTCTGTAAGGAGGTAGCTAGCATGCTTCAACCCTGGTTCTGTGGATAACATCCTATTTATTGGCTTGCTTTAAGCTCCTTGGCAAAAACTGCATTTGTTCAAAAAAGCATTTGTGGGACAAGTATTTATTAAGAATTTACTATAACTTCATACAACAAACCTATTATGAGTCTATTATGAACTAGGCACTATGTTCCTCTCATTTGTTTATGATGCAAACTTTTATACCTAAGACGCAATTTATCTTGGTATAAAGTATGAGGAACATATTGGTCTATAACCTCATTTCTGCCAGATTGCTACCTCATTTTCCCAGCAATTTTTGTTGAATAGCGAATTTTGAACTTAGGAGTTGGGGTCTTGGGTTTATCAAATCTATAGAATAGTTACTTTGCTACTGCATTTTCTCTTTTATATTGTGAACCTGAGTTTACTAACTGAATTCTCTTTGTTTTCATGTTGTTATTTTTCAGTTGTGTCCAACTCTTCATTACCCCATTAGTGGTTTTCTTGGCAAAGATACTGGAGCGGTTTGCCCTTTCCTTCTCCAGCTCATTTTACAGATGAAGAAACTGAGGCAAACAGGGCGACGTGACTTGCCCAGGGTCACACAGCTAGTAAGTGTCTGAGGCCAGATTTGAACTCAGAAGACGAATCTTCCTTACTCCAGGTCTAGCGCTCTATCCACTGCACCACCTAGTTGTCCTCTCTCTTTGTTTTAATTAGCATCAAATACTTTTAATGATTACCACGTCATAGTTTAGTTTGAGTTCTGGAATTGCTAGGCTCCTTCCTGCGTTTTTTCGTTGTCTCTCTTGAGATTCTCGGTCTTTTATTCCTCTAGATGAATTTTACTATAATTTTTCACCTTTATAAATTAGATTTGTGTGTGTGTGTGTGTGTGTGTATCTACCTCTATCTATACAATAAAGTAATCCTTTGGTAGTTTGATATGATTCTAAATGAGGAAACGGATACAGGTAGGGTTGTCATTTTTATTATGTTGACTAGGTACGGGGTTAGGCACCAAAAGCACAAAGACACAGATGAAACAGTGTCTTCCTTCAAGGAACTTACATCATATAGAGATGAAACAACACATCTACAGATTAATAACTACAATATATATATATGTATATATGTATACATAGATTTAATACAAAGTACAGGCACTCTGGCTTGGTGGCTAGAGAACTGACCTTCGAGAAAGGAAGACCTAAGTCCAAGTCTTTTCTCTGACACATACTGGTACTATGAGTCTGGCAAGTCTCCCAGGCAACTTTCTAAGACTGTAAATTGCCGAGCATTGGCAGAAGGACTTTCCCGACTGGGGGTTTCCTATACAGATGAAATTACAGGGCTGGTCCTCCTACAGAAATACAAAGTAATCTCAGGAGAAAGAGAGAGCACTAGCACTGACAGTTAGATGGTATGACTGGGTAGCGTACTGGAATCAGAAAGACCTGAGTTCAACTCTAACCTCAGCTATTTCCTAGCTGTGTGACCTAGAATAAGTCACTTGATCTTAACTTTGCTTTAGTTTTCAGAATTGTTGTGAGGATTAAATGAGGTATTTTAAAAGTGCTTAGCCCAGTAATTGGCATACAGTAGTTGCTTAATAAATACTAATTTCCTTCCTTCCTTCCTTCTCTCCCCAAAACAATATAGGGGATACAGGCAGATAGGGACTGGGCCTGTGATTTCACTGGTATAGGTTAACTCCCTTCTGAGGAAAATCCATCTATCAATGCAGATCTTCACTTTCTTTGCAATTCAAACAGATAGATGGATGGATGGATGGATGGATGGATAGAAGGATAGACAGACAGACAGAAAGATGGATAGATGGATCAATGGAAAGAAAGAAAGATAATGGCAATTGTAAAGTGCCTACTATGTGTTAGGCACTGTGCTCAGTGCTAATGCTACAAATACCAGGAATCCCTGCCTTCAAAAAGTTTATATTCAAATGCAGAAAGACAACACAAAAATATGAGCTAAAATGCATTGGGGGGAGGCAGCATGGTATGGGAAAGGTACTCAGAAGTTAAATTACATGCCCAAGGTCACATAGCCAGTATATATCTGAGATAGAACTTGAATATCTGTTTTCTTGTCTTCAAAGACATCTCTTCATCTCCTATGGCATCCAACAGATACAGAGGTCAATTAAATTCAGTTGACATTTATTGAATGCCTTCTGTTCAATTTGACAAACATTTATGGAAATTATGAAAAAAATTAACAACTTGATAAAAGAGGCACAAAAATCCACTGAAGAGAAGAACTCCTTAAATTAAAAAAAGAATTGACCAAGTGGAAAAAGAAGTACAAAATCTCACTGAAAAAAATAATTCCTTCAAAATTAGAATTGGACAAGTGGAAACTGACTTTATGAGACATGAAGAAAAAATTAAACAAAGTAAAAAGAATGAAAAAAAAATAGATGTGAAATATCTCACCAGAAAAACAGATTGACATATATGGAAAATAAAGATAAATTAAGAATCATTGGACTACCTGGAAGTTATAACAAAGAAAGAGCCTAAACATCTTATTTTAAGAAATTATCAAAGAAAACTGCCATGATATATTAGATCCAGAGGAAAAAATAGAAATGGAAAGAATCCACCAATCACTTCCTGAAAGATACCAAAATAAAATCTCCCAAAAATATTATACCCAAATTCTAGAGCTCCCTGAATCTTGTAAACTAAAAGTAAATAAACAACAAAAAAAAATGAAGTCTGGTGAAGGGGAAAAAAAAATTCTAGAGCTCTCAGATCAAAGAGCAAATACTTCAAGCAGCCATAAAAAAAAAAAATTCAAATATCATGAAGCCAGAAAAGGCAACATGAGATTTATCATTCTACATTAAAGAAGCAGGAGACTTGTAAAGTGATATTCCAGGAGACAAAGTAGATAGATTACAAACAAAATTACCCAACAAAATTGAGTATAATCCAAGGGTGGGGAACCTGTGACCTTCTAGATCCTTGGGTTCGGCCTTTTGACCGAGTCCACATTTTATAGAAAAAATCCTTTTATTAAAGGGATTTGTTCTGTTAAGTTTGGATTCAGTCAAAGGGCCTCCCTTGAGGACATGGCCTCAAGGCCTCAGGTTCTACATCCCTGGTGTAATCCTTTGAGGGAAAAATGAATATTTAATGAAACAGAAAACTTTCAGGCATTGCTAATGAAAAGACTAGGGCTGAATAGAAAATCTGACATTCAAACACGACTCAAGAGAAGCATAAAAAGGTAAACTTGAAAGAGTATTCATAAGGGATTCAAAGTCAAACTGTTTACATTCCTATATGGGAAGACATCCAAATCCGTGTGATTCCTAGGAACTTTATCATTATTAGGGTAATTAAAATGAGTTTACATAAACAAAGGGCACAAGTGTGAGTTGACTATACTCTCCCCCCAGAAAATGAAGGGGTAAGAAAGAGAGATGTACTGAGAGAAAGGGGAAGAGATATAAAATAGGGAACATTTTCTCACATAAAGGAAACACACAAGGTAGGGCAGCTAGGTGACACAGTGAATAGAGCACTGGTCCTGGAGTCAGGAGGACCTGAGTTCAAATCCAGCCTCAGACACTTGACATACTAGCTGTTTAACTTTGGGCAAGTCATTTAATCCCGATTGCTGTCCAAAAAGAAAAAGAAAAAAAAAAAGAAATACACCAGGAAGAGCTTTTACAACAGAGAGAAAAATAGGCGTTGGTGGGCAATGCTTGACCTTCACTTTATTCAGAATTGGTTAAAGAGGGAAGAATATATGTGTGTGTATGTAATATATATATATATATATATATATATATATATATATATATACACACACACACACACACACATATATGCATATATGTATGTGTATATATAAATATCTAAATGTATATATGTGTGTAATGTATATATAAACACATACATACATGCATGTATGTATGTGTGTATATAAATATCTAAATATATGTGTGTGTGTATATGTTATGTGTGAGCATAGATATGTATCTATCTAAATGTGTATATACATGTACATGCGTGTGTGTGTGTGTGTGTGTGTGTGTGTATACCTAAAAGGAAAAATGGAAATTGTTAAAGCCTGTAGGTAATGTTGGTAAACTGGACCAGTCATTTTGGAAAGCAATTTGGAGCCATCCCCTAAAAGGTCACTAAGATGTTAATGTCCCATCACTAGGCCTATACCCCAAATATATCAAATAAAAAGGAAAAGGGCTCATACATACAAAAACATTTATACCAGCCATTTTTGTTGCAGCAAAGAACTAGAAACTAAAGGGGAATTTGCCAAGGGCAGAATTGCTAATCAAATTATGGAATAGGAATAATAATGGAATATTTTTACACCATAAGAAATAGTGAAAGGGACCATTTCAGAGAAACCTGGGAAGATTTGTATGAACTAATGCAAAATGAAATGAATGGAAGTAGGAAAACAATTTATACAAGCATAATATTGTAAAGACAAACAGCTCTGAAAGGCTTAAGAACTCTGATCCATTCCCTGACCAACCAGGATTCCAGAAGACTGATGCTAAAGCATGCTACTCTCCTCCTAGCAGAAAGATGATTGACTCAAGATGCCAAATAAGAAAGACATTTTCAAGCCCGTATGTACAAAAATATGTATAGCAGCTCTTTTTGTGATGGCAAAGAATTGGAAATCAAGGGGATGCCCATCAACTGGGAAGTGGCTAAACAAGTTG
Source organism: Pseudocheirus occidentalis (assembly GCA_028646575.1). Classification (NCBI taxonomy): domain Eukaryota; kingdom Metazoa; phylum Chordata; class Mammalia; order Diprotodontia; family Pseudocheiridae; genus Pseudocheirus; species Pseudocheirus occidentalis. The sequence goes on along the minus strand of CM053601.1, from coordinate 153,397,130 downwards.
TGGTATATGAATGTAACAGAATACTATTGTACTATAAGAAATGAGGAGCAGATGGATTTCATAATAACCTGGAGAGACTTATATAACCTGATGCTGAGGTAGGAGAGCAGAGCCAGGAGAACTTTGTACACAATTACAGACACAACATATGTGTGATAACTAACTCTAATAGCCTGGCCTCCTCTCAGCAATGCAAGGTTATAAGACAACTCCAAAAGACTCATGATGGAAAGAGATGTCCATATCCAGAGAAAGAACTAGAGTCTGAATGCAGGTTGAAGCAAACCACCTGCTCTCTTTCTTTTTCTTGTTTGATTTTGTTTCCTCTTTCCCATTGTTCATTCCTTCAACTATAATCCTTCTTTACAACCAGACTAATGTTTAATGTGAAGGTATCTGCAGATCCTATACTTGATTGCATGCTGCTGGGGGGAAGGGGAAGGAGGAGAAAATTTGAAACTCAAGGGATTGTGGAACTGAATGTTATAAACTAAAAGTAAATAAATTAAATACTATTTTAAAAAAAGAAATACATTTTCAGACAAGGCCAATTTGGGAATTTATTTTGCTTGACTATGTATACTTGCTACAAAGACTTTTATTTTTCCCAATTTGGGGTTGAATGGGAGGGAAAGTGGGACTAAATAAAGGATAGCCTCACCAAAAAGAGAGAGACAGAGACAGACAGATGCACACACACAGAAAGAGAGAGAGAGAGAGAGAGAGAGAGAGAGAGAGAGAGAGAGAGAGAGAGAGAAAGAAGAGGGTAGTTGAAAATTTTGTAAATTTTTTTTTTGCTTTTTTTTTTGGAGGGCAATTGGGGTTAAGTGACTTGCCCAAGGTCACATAGCTAGTTTTTGTGTTAAGTGTCTGAGGCCGGATTTGAACTCCAGGGCCGGTGCTCTACTCACTGTGCCACCTAGCCACCCCGAAATTTTTTTAATGCCAGAAGAGAACAGAAAGAAAACCAGAGAGAATCACAGACTAGGATAGCTTTGGATATTACCTGATAAATTTATTATATGTTTAAAAAGAAAAGCAGGCTGTATACAATAGAAATCCACATTATCATTATAATCCTCTTTTTCTGTTCTACTTTATGGAAATGCCTGTTTGTGATAATGATGTTTGTGTAGTACCGAATTTGAAAAAAAAAAATTAGTGAATATGGACCTCTCCAAGTATGAGGGCAGATGAAGACAGGAGCCAGGTCCTCCATAAGAAAGGAAGGAGGTTGACGTGGAGCTGGTAAATTCACTTTACCTTCATTTGCCTCAGTTTATTCATCCATAAACCAGGATTTACTCAGAGATCACATATTTAAAGCTAGAAGAGACTACAGAGGTCAGGTAGACTAGTCCCCTCCATCCATCAGTGAGAAATCTGAGGCTGTGGGAGGTAAAGGGGCTTTCCTAAGTTGGAAGAATAGTGATTGGGCCCCAAGTCCCCCCTCGATCCAAAGCCTGTGTTTATTTGGTTGTTCTGCTACGTTAAGAGCTTGCTCCACCACTTGCCAGGTGGGATGGTTTGGAAGTGACAAGAGAGGGTCTCAAAGAAGTGGGGAAACAAGGACTAAGTTGACTCCTACTCCCAAAGGCTGTAGAAGACCAAGAGGAAGGAGGGAAATGTCCAGGAATCTGGAGAGAAACTTTGGGTTTCCTCCTCACTTTAAACCTTTCCCTGTATGCCTCCTTCAGTTCTCTCCCTCTCCATCATCTCCACCTTGAAATATCTGCTAGGTTTTCTTTTCACCTTTCTCCATAATCTCTCTCTTAGCAATGTTATTCTCTCCCACAGCTTGATCCTTGGGATCCGTGTCACCCTTGGGCATAACTCCCAAAGTCTGTATCTCAGCTCTAAAAGGGACCAGGAGGCCTTTCCCAGACCAGCAGCATCCTCAGAACAACGGCCACATTGTTCTACCAGCTTGAGGCTTACCTTCTCTGGCCTCTATTGTTGGATGTTAGCTGGCGAAGGCTTGTCTTATCTCTGCAACTGTATTGTACTTTCGGAATTTCATAATATCATCCATCTGGTACAGGAACAGGCCTAGAGGTGATTTAGCGCAATTTCTCCCTCATTTTACAGGAAAGGGAACTGAGGCTCATTGAAACTAAGTGACTTTTCCCTCCTGTGCTGCTTCCTCATGCACACATATCATAAGATCCACACGTATGACCTAGTCCTGCCCCCTTTACCTTCCCCCAGCCTTACCTCTTTCAGTTTAGGCAAACAAAGAGGTATCTACATTCTGGCACCTGCGTGACCCCATTTCACTACCCTCTACCTGTGACGTTTATATTCTGTGAGGGCAGGGACTGTAAGGGCTTTCAAGCTGATTTCTGTAACCTCAGCTCTTGGCATACATCATGCCTTTCATATAGCATGCTTAAATGCTCACCAGAGCAAATTGAATTGAGGAAATGAAAGCTCTTCAAAAATCTGGCTGCATTTTGCTTTCTCCAGGTGTATTTCCTCGTCCCCTCCTTAGCAACTTTCATCTTCCGGCTGACCAGACTCAGCATCACAATCTGCCTACGTGCCTCTGATCATACTCTTCTCCCCATCCCTGAAATGCATTTCTCTCTTCTGTCTGCTTCACCTGAACAGGCTCCAGCTTGTCCACATCCTTGCTAAAATGGGGTCTCCAAGAGTTAACACAAAAGTCCGGATGTGGTCTGACCAGAATAGGTTGTATAGAAGAGAAGAGGAACGGAACGACTCACTTATTAAGTGCCTACTATGTGGCAGATGTTATGCTAAGCCCTTTACAAACATTATCGTTTCATACTCCCAACAGCCCCGGGAGGCAGGTGCCCTATTCTCCTTAGTTTATAGTTGAAGAAACTGAGGCAGACAGAAGTTAAGTGACTTGCCCAGGGTCACATAGCTAGCAAGTGTCTAAGGATGGATTTTAAAACGGGTCTTCCTGACTCTGGGCCCAATGCTCTCTGCCCACTGTGCCACCCAGCTGCCTTCTTTCATAGGTTTGGGTTTTTTTTTAAACATTCCTCATTTGATGGGCACCCACTCATTTTCCAGCTCTTTGTTACCCGAGTAGTTGCTCTTAATAATGGTCAATAAATATTTATTAAGCTCTTCCCATGTGTCAGGCACTGTGTCCTGGGGGAACAAATATGAAAAAGAAAGACTGTCCCTTCCTTCAAGGAGCTTACAGAAGACAACACATGAAAGAAAGCTGAAAAGTAGGAAGAAGTGAGGTGCCAAGGAGATGTCTGTCCTGTCCCCCCTCCTTAGATGGAGGAGTTAAATGGCTCCACCCTTCTGTAAGAGGGACAGAGGGTGATGGGATGTTGCAACACGTTGAGATTTTCCAATGGTGAGTTTACTCGGGGAGATATTTGAAATGTCAAATGGACTTCTGGTGATGTGAGACTGGAGGTCAGAAGAGAGGTCAGGGCTAAACAATAAATCTGAGAATTATTTGCATAGGGAGAATCATAGTTGAAACCATGGGAGTTAAGATTAATATAGTACTGAGAAGGTAACTATTTTGGGTCACTTTGCTGTGTAGAAAGGGAATTAGCTTTAATTCAATATTTATTGAGACCCAACTTTGTGTGATGGGCTTAAGCAGGGTAGGAATACAAAGAAGATGAGGAACAACGGCTTGTATCTTGTAGAACTTTTCTCACAACAACCCCTTGAAGTTGCTTTTGTTGCTCAATCATTTTCCAGCCATATCTGACTTTCCATTTGATGTTTTCTTGGCCAAGATACAACAGAGGTTATGTGACTATGAGGCGTATGGTATCTAGGGAGGCCCAGCCCCTCTGGGGTAAGAGCTGCCGAGCCGTGAAAAGGGCTGCTCATGCACCTTTGGTGCCCACCTTTCACCTGACTGTTACGTATGGCTCTAAGAAGCTGTAGGGTGTGCAGTAGCCACACCCTGGTAAAACCATCTCAACAGACGGGCTAAACCAGGTGGAGGGTAAACAATAGGCCTCGAATCTATGGGTGAACTAGGGGAACGTCTACCCCAAGTGTGTGAAGACTTCTCTCAACAGAATGGGTAGATGAGAACAATCTGTTCCAACAGCCATGAAAGTGGTTGAAGCAGGCATTGTGGAGTACTTAGAGCAGGGATGGGAAACCTGAGATCTCAAGGCTGCGTGTGGCCTTCTAGGTCCTTGGGTGAGGCCTTTTAACTGAGTCCAAGTTTTACTGACCAAATCCTTTTATTAAGGGTATTTGTTGTGTGAAGTTTGGGTTTAGTCAAAGGGCCCCACTTGAGGACCCAGAGGGCCACATGTGGCCTTGAGGCCACAAGTTCCCTATCCCTGGCTTCAAGCTTGGTCAGACATCAAAAACACCAAGGTCATCCATTTGAGCCCCAAGCCACCGCTGGTTCTCCTGACTTTCATCTTGTCGCTGGACTTTGATGATGCAGGAAAAGAGAGTGAGGCTAGCACTCTGTACAGCTCTGTATCACTTAAAATCAATTCACCCACAAGTAAAGATATCACCCTGTGATGTCTCGGTTCTCTTCCAAAATGAAGGAAAAAGAACAGCAACAACCATTAGAAATCAGAGCTGGGGTGGGGGGAGGAATCATTTTCTGCTCTGCAAATTAAGGAAAGCTCCACAGAAGAAGTGGTATCCTAGGTGGGCCTTGAAGGACAAGATGAAAGGCAGAGCAGAATTGGGGGCATGACCCTAAATGGGCATGGGTTTGGCTTGGACTTCCGATATGTGAGGGGGACTCTTGTGGGAGAAGATCAGAGAGTTAGGCTGCAGCCAAATTGTGGGAAAACCTCGAATGTTGTTTTCAGTTGTGTCCAACTCTTTGGGACCCCTTTGGGATTTTCTTGTCAAAGTTCTGCCATGTCCTTCAGCTCATTTTACCAATGAAGAAACTGAGGCAAACAGGGTCACGTGACTTGCCCTAGCTCATGTCGGAAGACACATTTGAACCCCAGGTCTTCCTGACTCCAGGCCTGCCACTCAATCTACTGTGCTACCTAGTCCAACACAATCAGATTTTGTCTTATAGGCAACAGGAAACCATTGTTTGTTTTCTTTTTTTAGAATTTTTTTTATAGTTACATATAAAAAACAAATTTTAACATTAAAAAAAATTTTTTTTAGTTCCAAATTCTCCCCCTCTTGCTCCTTTCCCCTCCCTGAGATGGCAAGCAATTTAAAATAGGCTATACGTTGTAATCATGCAAAATCGCTCTAGCATTAGTCATGCTGTTTGTTTTTAGCTGGAGTGACACCATCAGAGTTGTGCATGTGTGTGTGATTAATCTGGTGAGGTGTGTAAGATGGGTAATGGGTATAATGGATTGAAAGTGAGGGGAGAGGGCAGGAAGGTGGGGAGAGAACTTGGAACTCCAAATTGAAAAAAAAGAATGTTAAAATTATTTTTACATGTAATTGGGAGAAAATGAAATACTAAATAAATAATTTTTAAAAGTAATGGCTTGGAAGGAAAATGGAAATTGGAGAGAGTAGTCAGATGGTGTTTCCAAGAGTCACTTGAACTAATGAGAGTTTGAACTATAATGGTAGAAGTGAAGGGGGTGAGAAAAGCTGGGTGTTTGAGGGACCCCAGTAGTCTGGAAAGAATTCTTAGGACTCAAGCAATCTTGTGAGTCAGGATTGTAAAAGTTTATTGTTAAGCTTTACAGCGGGCAGGAGGTCTTAGGGAACCTGAAAACTTAGAGGAGTCAGGAGTACAGATTATAAAGCAATAAAGTCTTAAATCAGGTATCAATTATGCTAACTAGGTGAGTAAGGGTGGGATTAGGGAGGAGTTAAGGAGTGGTCAGTGCTTAAAGGGACATGCACTTTTCATATCTACTGTGAAGGTGTATTGTCCATAATTCACCTGGAGAAAGCCCATTGTTGGGGGTGGGGGAGGCATGTGGAGAGGCTGCATGGAGGTGTAGTTTTAGGCTTGAAACGTGACTAGATCACTTAATGGTCAAAGCTGACTGAGAGGTGTCCGGTCTGTTATCCATCAATGTTGTGTTTGACAAAATGGATGTTGGGAAGCTAGACTAATTGGGGATTCAGGATGTGCCTAATTGGAGAGGGTTAGCTTACTGATAGTACATTGGAGGATTCATAGGTGCAGCTGGCCATTAGAACAAGGGAGCTAAACATTTCTTTAAGCTAAAGTGATTGTTTAGATGGGTTAGTGAAGGATTAGGAAGGAAGGTATAGCTTGTTATTATACTAAGCAGAGATAAACAGTTCATGAATTGTAGGTAGGCAGAGTGCTGGCCTCAGGAAGAGACAGAAGTTAATGCTTTTAGGGTGGGGAAAGTGTGATTTTACAACTTGATTTCACAAGGTGATGTTACAAACAGAGGTACCCAAACACAAGTGTGATTTTACAAACTGAAGTTACAACTGGATGTTACAAACATAGGCACCCCAACACCCCACCAGAAGCTGGGATGTAAGGAGGGTATGGGAGTAAAAAGCTTTGTGGCTGTAGAATCAACAGGACCTGGTGAATGATGGGTTTTATTTGTTTGTTTGTTTGGTTTTGGTTTTTTTTGGAAGAGGGAAGGCAGGGCAGTTGGGGTTAAGTGACTTGCCCAAGTTCACACAGCTAGTAAGTGTTAAGTGTCTGAGTCCAAATTTGAACTCAGGTCCTCCTCACCCCAGGGCCAGTGTTTTATTCACTGAGCCACCTAGCTGCCCCTGAATGATGTTTTAAAAATTGATTTTGATGTGGAGAAAGAGGGATAGACAAGTTAAAGATTACTTAGTATTAGACTTCTCTTCCTCACTAGCTACTTTCTCACCCTGGAGAAGCCTCCACCTTGAGGCCCACTCTACTAAAGGGTGAGTCCTTAGTCTGAACCACCATGAACAGTCCTAATCATGATCCCTCTGTTCCTGGCATGACTCACTCTATGAACTTCACCACTTCATCATACTTCCAGACCAGGTACCTATCTTTCCTCCCCACCCTACCATTTCTACCCTTTTTCAGCTCTCCTGGAACCTGAAAAGTTGCCATACTTTTTCCTTTGTTCCTGGAAGTTTGTAAACTGTCTCTCCTCATTACAATGTAAATTAAGGTAGAGATTATTTTATGCTTAGCAGAGTGCTAGGTGAAGAGGTTACCCATAAAGAAGGTTAAGGTTGCTCTGGAGACCCCAAAATACCAACATGCTGGGTCCTGCAGAACAATTCAACTCAAGTCTTCTCAGCTAAAGAAAAGTGAAGCTTATTAATAGTTCATTAAAAGTTTGACATATGGGGCAAACGCTTAGGGAGCATGGTATCTGTGATGCTTGCATTGGGAAAGCAGGCCAGAGTAAGTCTGTGTTAGGTCATTCTGTGGTGCTCTCATACCACCTGAAGGGAAGATGGGGTCTTATGTACAGAGGAATGTAGGGGTGGTCTAGAGGAGGAATTTGGGGAGGGTCTTCTGGAGGAGTTAATGAGGTCAGTGCAAGAGTGGATTGATACTTTCATAGGCTCAAGGGTGGGAAGTAGATGGACTATGGAGGTCTAGGCTAGTAACAGAGGTTTGGGTCCAGCCACAATGAAAAACTTATGGCCTTTGCAATTGCCTCATCAAGTGGGAAGATTCAATCAGACTTCAGGGGTTTCCCAGAGCCTGTACCTCAAAGATTCAAGGAGAGCTCAAGGGAGCTCAAAGAGCCCACCAGGCACATGACAAGTGGAAAATAAGTGATCATAACCATTCAATAGCTCTTTAGTTACAACTTTTAAGGATTCTTCTTTCAGGCTAGTAGAAAGGCAAACTCAAGAGATACTTCTATTGATTTGATTACCAGATTTCTTCCTTCTCTTAGTCTGATCATTACCTTATTCTGGTCAAGGCATGAGAAACTGGTATGCTCCAGTTTGAATTAATCACGGGTCCCCTGCCGTTGTCTAGTCACCACCCAGACAAACTTGAGACCTGGGAAAGAGCTTAGGTTAAAAAAGCCAAGGTCTCCCACTTGCGCCACAGCCAATGGTTTTTATCTTATGTCTTGCCACTCTGGAGGTGAGAATGAGGCTGATGAATTTGCAAAGCTCTGTCTCCCTTAAACTCAATTCACTCGCAAGTCAAAATACCACCCTCATAACGTCACTGGTCCTCTTTGAGAATGAAGGACAAACAGCAATATCTCATCCATATACCTAGTTAAAGTTTAGGGACAAATGAGATTACCAGGGGAGAGAGAGCAGAAAGAGAAGAGGGCCAAAGACAGAGTTTTAGGGGATCCCTACATTTAGTGGGTAAGGGGAGGAACAGAAGCTACCAAAGAAAGCAAAGATTGAAGAAAAGAAACAGGAGAGGGTTGTTTTTCTGAAGCCTTCTCGGGTCCATTTTCCATTCATCAATCCAGCTGTATCTTCCTAAAACATATCTGCCAGTTTCACCTCCTCCCCTGCCCATTCAATGAACTCCAGTTGCTTCCTATCATCTCCTCCAAGATTAAACATAAAACCCTATGTTTGGCACTCAAAGCCCTTGCTCATCTGGCCTCAGTTACCTCTCCAGTCTTCTCACACTTTGTGCACACCCATTATGTGCTCTTCCATCCAGGGACATCGGACTCTTCGCTGTTCCTTACACAAGACTGTTCATCTCTCAACTTTGGTCTCCCATCTCCGTCTGTCTCCCTCCTTGGTTTCTTGACTCCTCCTCAGGTCCCAACTAAAATCTCCCGTTGGGCAAGAAGCCTCCATTCCCCCTTGAGGCTGAGGCCTTCCCCCATTGATTCTCTCCGTCTTGTTTATATACAGTTTCTTTGTGTGTTATCTCTTCCACTCCTCAGTGAGCTCCTTAAGGACAGGAATTTTTTTCTTTTTCTTTTCATTCTTTTAGTATCTCCTGAAATTAGCACCAGGCCAGGCCTATCAGGAACTTAATGCTTGTTGATTTTCTGAAGCCAAAAGAAAGGGGCCTATTAACAATGTCAAATGATGCAGAAGGTCAAAAAGGGGCTGAGTATGACCCCAGAGACAGTGGTTTAGGCAGAATGGTTAAGGAGACTGCAAACTTGCAAGAAAATGAGAAGCAAGTTGGTTATGAAAAGTAGTTGCCTCAAGGGTAGGCTACTCTTTCTCCAGGTCTGCCAGTGTAGAGGAAGAGGGAGACTGGCTGGTATCTTATCTTGGGAAAGCAGGGGAGGGATCCTGGCAAGGAGTTTTTGTTTCTTTGTTTTAGATAAAGGGAATCCTTATCCTAAAGTTTAAGGAGCCCGAGGGAAGGGAGAGATTGAAGATTTCTTAAAAGAAACGGACAATTGGAAGGGCAAAGTCCTGAAGGAAGTGGGAAGGAAAGGCTCAAAGGTACAAGAAGAGACCGATTCCATTTGACTCCAGGACCCACCACAGTTACTCAAGTCCATTTGGAAAATGAAGAATTTCTTTATGGAAAATGTTTTTTAGGGACAGCAAGGTGGCATAGTGAATAGAGCACCAGCCCTGGAGTTTAGGAGGACCGAGTTCAAATTCGGCCTCAGACACTTAACACTAAAAACTAGCTGTGTGACCTTGGGGAAGTCACTTAACCCCAATTACCCTACCTTCCCCTCTCCAAAAAAAAAAAAAAAGCAGAAAAAAAAAGTAAATGTATTTCCCCATCACTCCTTGAAAGCTTAGATGGGTAATCCACTTTTAAATGGCACTTGTTACTCTGTTATGGGCAGAAGGTCATGCATATCTAGACAGAAGCTAATGATGGAGGCCCTGGGAGGGCCACCCTGAAGACTCCCAGGGCAACTGATTAATGCAAATATACCTCTGCACATGACAGATGGTTTTAATTTATGGGCCTTAGGGCTATTTCCTCCATGTTTTGAGCATCTGGGCAGGAATGATATTCAAATTCCAGAAGGGCAAAGATATTACTACTTCAAACTTAATGCCCCTCCTTTCTGTGGTTTGGTTGTGCCTGGAGGAAGGCTCTAAGGGCCAGCCACCGGTGAGAGGGACTGTAGACTGAGATTTCCTTACTGGACTGGAGGTTCAACTATTTGATCTATGAGGTCTTGCTGGCTCTGAGATTCTATGGTCCTAAGAGGATGGATATACTTCCCCATCCCATTGCCTTTCTGGTGACTCAATGAAGGAGCAATTTTTCCACATGCTGTCCTGACCTTCATTGTGGAAACCCCCTGGCTGGGCCAGAAGTCCTTTTACAGTCTTCTAAGTTCTTCCAAGAAATCCTGAGGGTATCCCTTCCCAGCCTGATTTCTTTCTTTTTTTTTTTGACTCGGTAAAAAAGCACATTCTCTACTTCATCTCTTACCTAGCCTTAATCACTGAATGGATATTAGTTACCTTGGTCAAACAGACCTGAGAAAGGCCTAAGCTTAAAAAAGCCAAGGCCTTCTACTGCATCCATATTTTGCCACTGGGCTCAGATGGCTCTGAGGGTAAGAGTGAGGCGGGTGACTTTGCACAGCCTGGCCTCACTTAAATCCAATTCACCCTGCTGAGGGATCCTTTTTGAAAATGAAGGACAAATGACCACCACTTCCCAGTAACTAATACAGACCTGCTCTAATGAATATAAGCAACCGAATTCACATTTGGTCACTGCTGGGAGGACTGTGGTCTGGCTGACCATGTGGGTTACCTTCTGGGTTTGGCAGGGCAAAAGTACTGCCATTTCCACAAAACACATCAGACTAGCTCCCATAGGATTTCATAGGGTAATAATGTTTTTTTGTTGTTCAGTTGTATCAGCTGTGTCTGATTCTGTTTGACCCCATTTAGGGTTTTCTTGGCAAAGATACTGGAGTCGTTTGCCATTTCCTTCTCCAGCTCATTTCACAGATGAGGAAACTGAGGCAAACAGGGTTAAGTGACTTGCCCAGGGTCATACAGCTGGGGAGTGTCTGAGGCCAGATTTGCACTGAGGTTTTTTTTTACTCCAGACCCAGCTGCTCTATCCACTGAGCCACCTAGCTACCCTAAACAGCATTTACATTACACTGTGCTAAGCACTTTACAAATATTATCTTATGTGATTCTCACAACAATCCTGGGGAGGTAATTGCAATCATTATACCCATTTTATGGATGAAGAAACAGAGGCAAGCAGATGTTAAATGACTCGCCCAAGGTCACGCAGCATCCACATGTCTGTGGGCTGTATTTGGACCCAGGACTTCCTGATTCCACAACCCCACCCAGTTAAACCTGAGCTAGGAACCGTCTTAGTCCAATTCCCTCTAACAGACATGGAAACACAGTCTCAGAGAGGTGGGTACAAGACACTGATCCTCTCCTGTCAATCAATCCATAAATGAACAAACATTTATTATAATCTGTTCTGGGGACTGTTCTAGGTGCCTGGATACAAGAACAAGAAGCTGAAACAGCCCCTGCTTTCAGGAGTTTATAATCTAAGGAGGGAAGATAATGTACATCAGAGGTCTTTGTCAGAGGCTGGATTGCAGGATGGCCGCAGGGTCTGAGCCGGGCCTGGCTCCTTGGGTGGCCCTGAACGGCAGAAGGAAAAGTACAGCCTCTGGCCTGGTTTGCCGGAGCACGTGGACTTTGAGGGAATCGTTCTGACAGGGCAAATGCTGACGCGGAGAAATGCTCATGGTAGACCCCCACTAAGTGCTTCAGGTTTTAATATTTTAAGGGTCACCCTCCTAGGAAGGGATAATAGGAGTTCTAAGTTACTGCTTCGTATTTAAGCCTTTGGGAACAGGTGCTTGTCTTTTATGCTTTAAACATTTCTTTCGTATGGAAGAAATAAATAGCTGTTCTGAAATACCTGATCCACTTTGTACACAGAGTACTTTTCTACTCCCTGTTTTCTGTGAAAGCTGAGACATGAGCCCAACTTGAGTTTGAAGTGATTTTCCCCCAGGGGTTTCAGAGTGGGAGTTTAAAGAGCTAGAAAATTTGAGGGGGGAAAAAAAAAGCTTTACCCTTTCCTTCGTAGGGCAGACTCTCCCAAGACTGAAATGGGTGCCCCCACTGGGGTTTAGAGCTAGGGACCCTTTTACAGAGAGAAGGAAAATAGGGGCCCAGCAGCGGGTCTATGGTGTTTGTTAAAGGGATGCCTTTTGAGGAGGAAGGTACTAGCTGCTGGAGGCATCAGAAAAGGCCAGGAATTTGAAGGAAAGCAGGGAGGGAGAATGAGTCAGGCAAAAATGGGGAGGAATGCCCCCCAATTTTCAATTATTTTTTCCTAAGGGAGTTTCATATCTCTAGGGTTTCTCCTGCCTGAGAAGTCCAAAACAAATATCATTTCCTAAAACAAATATAGTCAGCACATGGTATATAGCAGAATCGCTATAATTGGTACTAATTAGTCTCTTGTCCGACACTTTTTTTTTTTTTTTGCTTTTTGGAGGGCAGTTGGGGTTAAGTGACTTGCCCAAAGTCACACAGTTAGTTTTTGTGTCAAGTGTCTGAGGCTGAATTTGAACTCAGGCCCTCCTGATTCCAGGACCAGTGCTCTATTCACTATGCCACCTAGCCGACACTTAATGTTAGCTATTGACTAATCATTTTATCTTCACGAGTTAGTTTCTTTCTCTGGACATAGTCATAGTATTACTTAGAAAGTAATAATTGTGTTTTCAGGTTTGTTGCTCTCAAACTGCCTGTTGGACATGATACCCTATCCATTGAAACATCTCAAACTCAAGTCACCTGAGATAGTACACACTATCCCACTTCTTCCATCTTTCTGTCTTCCTTATTTCTAAGAGCCAACACTTTCCTCCTGGTCACCCAGGTTCACAAATTCTTCCCCTCCTCTCTAATCCTTGAATCTAATCAGCTAGTCCATTAACATGTTAATTCTCCCTTCCCTATCATATCACCCCTACTTTTATTTCCCGCCCCCCCCTCCCCCACTTAAACAGACACTATGCCAGCTCAGGCCCTCTTCACTATTTGTAATAGCAAAAGAATTAGGAAATTCTTCCCAACCTCAGCCTCTTCCTTCTCCAATCCATCCATCCTCCACGCAGCTGCCAAACTGCATAAGTCCCCTTACTGCTCAATAAGCTCCTGTGGCTGACTCTTGCTTCTAAGATCAAGCTCATTTGTTTGATTTTTAAAGCCCTTCACAATCTAGTCCCAGCCTACATTTTCAGGTTTATAGTATACAATTCTTCTTTAAGTATTCTGTACAGTAGCCTGACTTGTCAGTCTGCCCCATACATACATATTCTATTCTCTTTGGCTTTCCATCTTATCTTGATTCTTCGATTCTTTCAAAGTTCAGCTCAAATTCCAAGCTCCTTCAGGAAAACTATCACCATTCCCAACCCCCGCTTCAGTAAAACATTCCCCATCAGACATTCCTCTGTGTGTGTGTGTATGTATGTGTGTGTATATATATATGTATGTATAAATATATATTTGTATTGAATTTTCTATTTACGTCTTGTTTCTCCTCAAAGGAATACAAGCTTCCTGAGGGGGCCATTTCCAGTTGTCCTGATCTATCTCTTGCCACTGGACCCAGACTTTTTCTCTGGAGGATAAAGTGAGGCTGGTGACTCTGCACAGCCCTGCCTCACTTAAATCCAAAACACTTGCAAGTCATGGCATCACCTTCCAGATGTCATGGTCCTCTTTGAGACAACAACAAAGCCTCCTGAGGTTCTGGGAAAGTTTTGCTATCCCCAACTGCTAGCAGAGGGAGACACAGATGTAAAGCAAAATGGTTATTAATGGAAGCGGTGTGATATTTCATTCAGATATTTCAATGTCAAGTTACACGTGCTCCATGGAGATGTGATCCTGTTTACAGTTATTTTCTTCACTTGAGCAAGTCAGCATCTTTTCCCTACCTTTGCATTTCATATGTCCATATATATTTTTCCAAAACAGCTCCCACAGATAACCTACACAAGGAGCTTACAGGCTTTACTGTTGTTGAGCTAGCTGCTCTTAAACATGGGCTATGACAGAGAGCCCAGCAATAGTGAGTGCTGGTCTCCTACTGGGGGGTGAATTTTTTTTTCCTATAGGAACAAAAGTTAAATGTCTCTTTAAAACGTTTTGCTTGGCTGTCTGGAATTTCAAACTATACCAGCGCTTATGTGCCCTGATTTTCTTTTCAAAAAAAAAAGTCAGATTTACTTCTGGTGTAGAGCAGACCCTTCTGGCTAACTGGGAAACTCTCTCCAAGATAATGGCAAAATTCTCATAGTGTGGTCCATATTTGTGGCTGGAACTAGGGTGGTGGTGGTGTAAATGGACAGAAGGTAAAACTGATAAGGCTTGCAACCTGATTGGATGTGAGGGGTAGGAGGCAGGGAAGCCTGGGTGACTTAGTTTTCAAAGGAAATAAAGCTAGGAAGAATATATAAATAAATAAAGATATAAATAAACATAGGGGAAGAGAATAAACGTGGGAGAATAGTGTTGATTTAATGTCTATTCTGGACACCTTGAGTTTGAGATGTCTGCAGGACATCCAATTGGAGATAATAACAAACCTAAGAAGCTGGGCAGTAAGTATTGTCTCCACATAATAATAGTGTTACTTTCTCTGTTAATGTCAGAGTAAGAATAAGAATAATAGCATTGGCTTGGGATTTGCAAACCACTTGACGAATATTGTTTCATTTGATTTTTTTTTTTTGGAAGGCAGTTGGGGTTAAGTGACTTGCCCAAGGTCAAGGTCACACGGCTAGTTTTTATGTGTGTCTTAAGTTTTTATGTGTGTGTTAAGCGTCTGAGGCCGGATTTGAACTACTCCTGACTCCAGGGCCGGTGCTCTATTCACTGCGCCACCTAGCCACCCCGTTTCATTTGATCTTTACAACAGCCTTGGGAGGCAGGTGCTATTATTCCCAAATTACAAATGGGGAAAGTGAGGCAGCCAAAGGGTAAGGGACTTGCCCAGGGTTCACACCGCTACAGTCCGAGGATACATTTGAACTCGGGTCTCAGGATAGGTGCGCTACTCTCTCCATTTAGCCACTTAATTAAGAGGAAAATCAGGGTATCTTTGAACACCCTAGTATAGCTCGAAGGAAGAAGCGGAAGAACGCGTGCCCTCCCCTACATCCTCCGCGCCACCCTCTTTTCTCGGAGACTGTGCCCAGCTACCCTTGGGGAGGGCGGTGTTCCCAAGCCACGGGGGTTGTCGCCTGGGGGAGCTGAGGGACTACAACTCCCAGGGCACCCCGCGCGGGCGCGCCGAGCGGAAGTGGCTCGCGCGCCTCCCGCCTCCCCACCTCGGAGAAGAGGCTCTATCCGGGGCCTTGGCGCTTCTCTTTCCTTTCGCGCCGGTTGCCGCTGCGGAGCGCGGCGGGTCCATGTGCGCAGCCAGCGGCGCTACTCGCGGCCCAGCACGACCCCGAGCGCTTCCCCTGCCTCCAGCTCGCCGGCCATGGACCCCAACACGATCATCGAGGCCCTGCGGGGCACCATGGACCCAGCCCTGCGGGAGGCCGCCGAGCGCCAGCTCAATGAGGTACGGAGCGGGCGGCCCCGCGGGGCCTGGCGGGGAGTCGGGCTGCGGGCTGCCTCCGAGGCCCCGCTGGGGAGGGCCGAGGGGGCGCCGCCGACCCGTGGAGGCGGCCGCAGGAGGGCCGAGGCCAGAGCGGACCGGAGAGGCGGCGCCTGGGCCCGGCCCGGGCCTGGGGCCTGAGGCAGCGGCGGCGGCGGTGGTGGCGGGGAGGCGGCCGCCGCGAGGAGGGCTCCCCCTGAGGCGGGGCCGCTCGGACACATGGCCCGGACACTCCGAGGTCGACCCGGGCCGGGCCTCGCCGCCCGCCGCCCCCCACTCCTCTGCCCGTCCGGGATCCCGGTCACGTTGGACCACTCGTCCATCAGCGTCCCCGGGGAAGGGGTCGGGGCTGAGCAAGGGGCACGTCCCGCCCTGCCCCTGCTGGGCCCTGGGGCCGCCGGGACCCGGCGCACTGCATCCCCGCCCGGGATGCTTGGTAAGGATGGAAGGTAGGGCTAGGGCACGGGCACAGCCGGCGGGCTGCAACTCTACAGGTGTGCGTTCTGTTGCTTCTGGATGGACCCGATGATCTCTGACCAGCCCCCCGCTCCCACTGTCGCCATCCTGGGATCCCGAGGTGTTGGGCTGGGGACACCTGGGTTCTGGTCCTTATCCCTTCCACTGATCGGCTCTGTGACCTTGGTCACTGATTTTGTCTGGTTCCCCCATCAATAGGACGGGGATGATTCCTGCTCCACCTGATCCACCGGGTGCTAGGGTCAAAGGGCTTTGAAAGGTACTGAGTTGATTTTTTTTGTCTCATAGCCCCAAATCTCCCTCTCTTTTAAACGAATTAGCACCTGGAAATCATATTGGTGACATTCAGTAAAACCTTTACCTAGTACTAACGGGACCAAATTCGTGTGGCCAATCTTGTGGATTTTGATACAACTGCTCTTAAATTCCTGTTACCAAACTTTTCCTAAACCAGCATTCCTTAAACACAGAGGGCTGTATGATGATTGTTTGCTGTATTCGAAGAGTTTTGTTCTCTTTCACTCTTTGTATTTCAAAGGAATACTACTTTAGGTAGAATTCTTTATTTCAGTGATTGTATGGCCTCTGGTGAATCATTTGTACTGACTCATCAGTGAATACTGGATGTTGAGTTTGAGATGACTATAGGACATCCAGTTGTGGATGTCCAATAGACAGCTGACAACAAACCTAGAAGGTACAATGGCACAAGTATTATCCTCCTGCAATAGTAGTATTTTTGGTATCTGTCAATGTTAATATGGGTCAAAGCATCTTTGAATCTCCTGTTACACCCTCAAGAAGTAAGATTGCAGCACTTCACATTTCCTTACTTCAAACCCATCTTTTTCAGAGGCAGTGCACCTGCTGACTCTAGAGGAAGCTGGGAGACTTATTCCATCTGTGATATACTAAATAGCATAGAGAGCATTAGAGATTCTTGACCTCAAGAAGCTTAATCTTTCAAGCAAAGCATTTTAGTTTGCAGTGCTGAAGTAGTTTCTATTTTAATATTAGCTCCAAATGTTCATTTTCCAACCTTCTTAATTTGTATATATGTTAGTTCAAATTAACTGAATGTTGTCATCCAAAGGCTCGGGATTGCTTCTTTATATTCCGAGTACCTCAAAGTCACCTTGGACAGGCAAAGCTGTCTGATGGAAGGAATTTCTACTATGAGTATCATTATTAATTGGTTAATATATTTTTCTACATCACTTTGGAGCACTAGAAAAGTTTAAAGAACTGATTTTTATCCTTAATAAAAACCTTTGGCTCAGTATTATACAGTAATTGTTAAAAACCATCTTGTGGATTTACCAATTTAATGAGAATATGGGGGAAAGGTAAACTAGATAGCTAATAAAGTCTGTCACATTTAATTTATTTAACATAGAGATATTGAACCCCTTAATCAGCCAACAGACATTAAGCCCACTCTGTGGCAGGCACTGAGCTATTCACTAGACACAGCAGGACAAACACAACAGCCCCTGCTCTCAATATATATTCTCTTTGGGGAGACAACAAGCATATAGAGATATGTGAAACACCAAGTAAATACGATGTAATCTTGTGGGGGGAGGGAATAGTAATTGGGGAAGAAAAGAGAAAGGTGGAAGGTGGTGCAAGTTTTGGAGGAAACCAGAGATTTGAAGAGAAAGATGAGAAAGGAGAACATTCCAGGCATGGGGGACAGCTAGTGTGCATATAGTAAATGGAGTGTCCTGTGTACAGAACTGCAAGAAGGCAGATATGGCTGGATCTCCAAGAATGTGAATGGGGCTGGAAAGGTGTGCCAGAACCAGCCTGTGAGCTAGACACTGCACATGGAGAACATACAGCAGACTGACTCTGGATTTGAGGTCTGGTGACCCAGGTCAGAACCTATGTCAGATCACTCTACTCTCCTCAGTTTCCTTATCTGTCCAGTAAAGGGGTGAACTAGTTGACTTTTTGAGATCTTTGCCAGTTCTGATTCTTTGGCCAGAGTAGGAGCTAACAGCCTGTTATGTTTTGGAGATTTGAGGGAAATGATCAGCAGGAACGCTTTACACAGTTTAGTCATTCTGGTTCTCTTTTTTTTATTAAGTGCCTGCTAAGGGTCTGGCACTGAATTCAGACTTGGGGATATTGCCACACAAATGGAAGTCTCCTAAGTTCCTCCTGAAGCCAACATTCTACTGAACTCATAAATATTTATTAAGTTCCATTCACTTTTAGTTATCACAAAACTCTGTCCCTGGAATTGCTGGTCAAACAGAGATAACTGTGCTTAGGTCTAGTCATGATAACAGTTGACATTTACCTGAGATTTTGAATTTTGTAAAGATTTTCTTCAAATAGTTTTGTAAATTGGGGAACAAGTATAAAATTGGCTACAAAATTTTGGCAAACTGAGGCTCAGGGAAGGAACTTGAGCAGGATCATAGAACTGAGAGCCTGGTCCTTTCTTAAGTTATCAGCTTTCCATTATAATATGCTGCCTCTCAGTGGCTTTTGAATATTTTGAACCCTGCTGAGTCCTCATCTTTGTCAAAGAATTTTTGGCAACTTGCCTAGATTTTGTGACCTACTTGACATTTAAGGTTTGCATCTTTTTCAGAGTTTATGCCAGTTTACTTTTTTTTTTTCACCTGGAAAACTGATAGAATGTGTTCTCTTATCTGTCAGAGCTTATCTCCTCTACAGTCTATTCCTCTGCATTTTAACCTTTTCTGGGCAGCTTTCTCTGATTTTTGGTTAATTCATCAACTGGAAAGATAATGCTTTAGGAAGCACTTAGATAAATCTTTATTAGAGGCATTTTTAAATATAGTAAGAATGAGGAAGTGATATTTTGTTTTGGACAGATCCTGCTTTGGGATAGAAACTGGACTGTAGCATAGTATTGTTATATTCCATTGATGTCAATTGCTATTTGTCATTTTCTCTACAAGACAAAGCTATACTTAGTCATTGTCTATACCTATACTAAAAATATTTCTAAAACCACTTTTATGAGCATATATGTATTGGTGATGACGAGAAAAAGACTGTAAGGCAGCAGTGGTTTGGAAAGAACACTGAACAGGAAGCTGGTACACATAGTTTTCTTTCTTTTTAGTGTGGCAGTCTTTAAATCTGACCTCAAACTCCCAAACTTCTGATACCTCATCTTCCATCTTCATACTCCAAGCAAAGTTCATTTGCTTGGAATGTATTCTCCCTTTGCCTCTCCCTTTTTAATTCCCTTGTTTCCTTCAAGGGATACCTATTACATGGAGCTTTACCTAATCGATCCTCTCCAGTCTTACCCCTTCCTAAAATATCTTGCATTTCTTTCATATATATTTATAACATATGTACATTGTATGATAAAAATGTAGGCTTCTTGAGGGCAGGGCTAAGTTTTGCTTTTATGCCTTTCTGTCCCCAATATCTAGGAAACACATGGCCAATAATAGTACTTAATAAATGTTTGTTGTCAATAGTAGTACTTCATAAATGTTTGTTGAGGATGAAATAACTTGCATTCTTCCAAGTTAGTTGAAGATTCATTTAAATGCCTTCTTTATGACAGGCACTGAGCCTTTTATAAAGTTAAACTTATTACTTACCTTTATGAAATGACATTTCTTTAAGCATTTCCTACAAATTGCAAAACATCTTCATTTCACAGGTTAATTAAAAAGGATAGATTTTGTTGTTGCTTAATTGTTTTGAGTTGTGTCTGACTCTTCCCACTTCATTTGGAGTTTTATTGGCAGAGATACTAGAGTGGTTTGCCATTTCCTTTTCCATCTTATTTTGCAGTTGAGGAAACTGAGGCAAACAGGGTTAAATAACTTGTGCAGGGTCACACAGCTAGTAGGTGGCTGAGAACAGATTTGAACTCAGGAAGATGAATCTAACTGATTCCAGGCCTGGCACTCTATGTACTGTAACACCTAGCTGATTTTTGTAAGCTTCTTATAAGGCAGGAGGTTTTTTATTTTTGTATTCCTTGTGCCTAGCAAATTTCCCCACATGTCACAGTGATACTTACTGGTTGAATATATTACACTGGTCTAGTATGGTCAAGTAGGAAGTGCTGGATTTGGTCTCCCAGAACTTGAGCTTAAATTTTGGTTTTGATATTTAGGACTTTGGTGATTTGGGGCAAGTCCCTTAATCTCTGGGCTTCCATTTCCTTATGTGTAAAATAAGAGGTCTGAACCAGTTCAGATAATCCTTTGAACTCTAAATCTTATGATTCTTTGAAAGGCTAACTTAGAGCTGATTGGTTCATCATCTTAATGTTTTCATACATGTGTATAGTTTTCCTTTATAATGACCAAATAACATACTTGAATGCTAGTATATAGAATGGTTTCTGAACGCATTCTTTGATTTTTTTTGTTGTTGTTAGTTTAACTTCTCTGCATTTCATTTTTTCTTCCTCATACTGATGATACCACAGATCAAAAAAAAAATTGGGCCAGTAATTGCCTTATACTTTTCTCACATGGCTCTTAGGTGAGGAGGGCTTTATAAACATGAACTATTAAGTATACTTGCTAAGGGCAAGGCACTGTCTTTATTTATATACAGAGTTGAAGAAGACATTAATTTCTTCAGGGAATGAATAGAAAATTACTGACATTTTAAAAATAACGTTCTTTAATCTCCTTTGAACCTTAGAACAATCTTATGAGGTGTAAGTACTACTAGTATTACTATCTTCACTTTACAGAAGAGGAAACCAAGGCTCAGAGAGATTGTGAGTAATTCATCATCACATAACTAGGATCAGAGGTGGCACTTGAATCTAGGTATTTTCAGAGAGCCCGTAGTTTTCCTGAGTCTGCATTCTGACTGTAGTTCTTTGTCTGGATGTGGTCATCTCTTTCCATCATGAGTCTTTTGGAGTTGTCTTATAACCTTGCATTGCTGAGAGTAGTCCAGTCTATCAGAGTTAGTCTAAACACATATGTTGTGTCTCAGTTGTGTACAAAGTTCTGCCGGTTCTGCTGCCCTCCCTCAACATCAGTTTATATGTCTCTCCAAGTTATTATGAAGTCTGTCTGCTCTTCATTTCTTATAGCACAGTAGTATTCCATTACATTCATATGCCACAACTTGTTTAGCCATTCCCCGGTTGATGGACATCCCCTTGATTTCCGATTCTTTGCCACCACAAAAAGAACTTCTATAAATATTTTTGTACATAACAGATCCTGTATCCTTTAGGGATACAGCTCTAGAAATGGTATTGTTGGGTCAAAGGGTATGTACTTTTTTTTATAGCTCTTTGGGCATAGTTCCAGATTGCTCTCCAGAATGGTAGGATCAGTTCACAACTCCACCAACAATTCCAATTTTTCCACACCCTTTCCAGCATTTATCATTTTCCTGTTTTGTCATCTTAACCAATCTGACTGTTGATATTTTGTCATCTTAACGAGTCTGACTGTGGTACCTCAGAGTTGTTTTGATATGAATTTTTCTAATCAATAGTGATGTAGAGAATTTTTTCAATCCAGGTTTTTTAACTCTTATATCCTCCCCTCTAGCCACTCCTTACTACTCTGAACCTCTTTGCGAATGTTTTCAATCTGAGAGGAAACTTAATATGTTATAGAAATTGATGTAATCAGAACCTGTTTGATTTTTGTCTTTATCTCAAGTTCCTACCACATTGTCTTTATCCCTCACACTAAAGAACTGCTTGTTGATTGGTTGATTGAATGATTGATATAATAAAATTGAATATAATAAGTACCCAAGAGTTAAGGTACCAACAGAGTGTTCTAAGAGACCCCAACCCTGGCTTGAAAGGTAAAGGAAAACTTCCTGGAGAAAATAGTGTTGGGGCTGGAATTGAAAGTCAGGATTTCAGCTAGGTGAGGTCGAGAATGGAGTACCAGGCATAGGGTACAGCTTGGCTTGAGCACATGCTTGTAAGAAAAACAGTTTCAGGAGTCAGTTTGGCAAGATCATTGAATCTGCCAAGAAGAAACTGTTTTAATCACTTTTCACTGATAAATATTTGATTTAGCATGCTTTTTTCACAATAGTAGAAAAAGTTTGAAAAGGAAATACCGAAAACATCACCTAATTTCCACTGTAGTCCTCCCTGCTCCTCAGAGAGATATTTCTTATAATAATAAAGTAAGGGAAAAAGTTCAGCAAAACTAGTGGGAAAAGTGATGCAGTATTCTACACCCATGGTATCTTATCACCTGCCTCTGCAAATAAACATTCAGGGGTTGGGGTTTAATTTTAAAGTTTTCATTTTTTTCCAACATTATTTTCCCAGTGTATGTCATAAATCTGCTTTTTAAAAAAATGTGTAAATATTTAGATTGAGAACCATTTTGGCAGCTGTCATGTTTAATAATCACTAATATTCAAACAAGACTAAAGTTATGAGTTTGACTGGGGGGGGGCTGGTTTTTCTTTTTCGGAGGGGGAAGGCAGGGCATTTGGGGTTAAGTGACTTGCCCAAGGTCACACGGTTAGTCTGTGTTAAGTGTCTGAGGCTGGATTTGAACTTGGGTCCTCCTGACTCCAGAGCTGGCTCTCTCTTCACTGAGCCACCTAGCTGCCCCAAGGAGGGGGCTGGTTTTTCATGGTGTAGAACACTTAAATTGCAACAGACTATGTTTGTAACCCAAGCCATCTACCTCACAGAGGTGCTGTGAGTCCTTTACAGAAGGAACTAGGCAAGTATTGAGGGTAGGTGAACACTCAACACCATGGGGAAAATTCCTTATGTCTATCTGTCTGGACAGTTGGGGTGTGGCTTAGGAAGAGAAGGTATTATCTTTTTTAAATTTTATTTTATTTTAAACTCAAAGGCCAGAAAGGAAACAAAAACATCATAAACTTAAATATTGGAACTTAAATACAAAGAAAGAAAATAAAAAGTATGTCATGTATATAGGAGAACACAAGAGGATTCAAAATATGTAACAATAAATTTTCATTTCAAGAAGGCCTGTATGATAAACACTACGCATTGTGTTGAGAGCTGTCCATCTTTTCTCTGCTTCCTTGTGAATTTTCTTTTGTTCTTTGCTGTGTACTTTTTTACTTTGCTTCCCCCCTCCCCTTACAATTAAGTTTGGATGCTTTTCTATAGCTGTAGATACACATACATACACAAATACATACACACATACACACACATATACTTTCCCAAGCAAATTCTGCTCCTGATTTTTGTTTTTATGTTTGTGCATCTGTTTCCTATCCCTCCTGCCACCTCTACTTTACTTCTGCCTGCTACCTTGCCCTCTCATTACTTACCCCCCTCCAAAGACCCCTCCCCATCCTCCCATTCTCATAAATTTAAACACCTTTCTATACCTCCCTTTTACCTATTCCTTCACCTTCCCCTCTAAAGATGTCTCCCTTGTCCTCTCCCTTCTCCTTAGACCCTTACTGTTTTATTTCTTCTGAATTTATAAGACTTATCATCTTCTAAATATATATGTATTCCCTCTTAAACCCATTCCTGATGAAAGTAGGTTACCAGAACTACCAGCCCCTCCTCTTAATTCCTCTAATTTTTCCCTTGCACCTCATTTGTATAAAATAATTACTCTTTTTAGCTGTTCTTATTTCATATACTCAGATTTACCCCAATCTTTCTTGAGCTACCCTGTTATTAATAAGAATATTAGACATCTGTTTTACATTTTATAATGTAATATATATGTGTACATATACAAATACATACATGTATATAATGTATATAAGTGTACCTGTGTGTGTGTGTGTGTGTGTGTGTGTGTGTGTGTGTGTGTGTGTGTGTGTGTGTGTGTGTGTAAAGTAAACAGCATGTGCTTACAAATCCCTTAAAACCGGTCTTTGGTATGTACCTTATATTTCTTTTGGCTCTTCTATGTCAAATCTTCTCTTAAGTGCAGGCCCTTTTTTTTTTTTTTTTTTAACAAAGTCTTGAAAGTCTGATAGTTAATCAAATGTCCTTTTTTTTTTTTCATTTAGAATTATGCTTAACTTTGCTGGGTATGATACTTTTGGCCCAGTTCTTTTGCTTTTAAATAGATTCTGTTCCAAGACCTGTGGTCCTTTAATGTCTCTGCTGCTAGGTCTTGTGTGACTCTAATTTTGGCACTGTCATATTTAAATTGTTTTAAACTTGATAATTTTTAATATTTTATCATTGAGCTGGGAGGGGGTTTCAGAATTTGACTATGATATTCCTATGAGTTTTCCTCATAGGATCTCTTTTAAGTGGTGGTGATTGATGGATTTTTTCTTTTTCTACTTGTCCCCCTTGTTCTTGTTTTCTTTAATTATTTCTTGTATTATATCAAGATTCTTTTTTTGATCACATAACATTCAGTTAGTCCAATTATTTTTCTTTTCTCCTCTTGATCGATTCTCCACATTTGTTTTTCTTATGTTTCACTTGCTATTTTTTTCATTATTCATGTTTTGTTTAATTATTAATTAATCTGTTATTTTGCTGGCTTTCTGTTGCCCAATTCTAGTTTTCAAGTTGACATTTTCTTAAGATCCTGGATCTCCTTTTCTCCTTGGTTGACTTTCTTTCATAATCTTGTTTTTCTTGGATTAGTCTTATTTTTCTTTTCATTTTATTTTTTTCCCCTTTCTCTGTCATTTGATTTTTAAAGTCTTTTCTAAGATCTTCTATGAATTCTCTTTGGAGGAGGTGACCATTTGACATTAGATGAACTGTCCGTCATCTTCTCTATTCCCATAGTAGCTTTTTATGGTTGGATTGTTCTTTGCCTGTGCGTTTTTTGTGGTAATAACTTAATTTTTGTAATCACCTTAAGGCCTGGGATGTGGGAGATGGTACCTCTTGCCTTAGATCTTTAGTTCTTCCCTCTAGCCTGGAACCAAAGCCAAACCTCTAATCTTCTGTAACTGCCCACAGCCAGGGGCTTTCTGCCCCACCGCTTCTGTACTCACCAGGCTAGTTCCTTCTCACCCCTGCTGCACTTTGCAGCACAGCTGGGTCTGGTGTTCCTTATCTGCAAAGGTTCCAGAGGTTACCTAGATGTTTGGACTCTGATGCCCAACTCCCATCACTTTTTAGTTTACAAGATTCAGTTCCACAATCCCTGGAGTTTCACATTTTCTCCCCCTTCCATGGCAGCAAGCAATCAAATATAGGATCTGCAAATACCTTCACATTAAACATTAGTCAGGTTATAAAGAAGGATTATAATTTATGGAAGAAACAGTGAGAAAGAGGAAACCAAACAAAACAAGAAAAAGAAAGAGAGCATGTAGTTTATGTCAATCTACATTCAGACTCTTTAGTTCTTTCTCTAGATGTGGACATCTCTTTCCATCATGAATCTTTTGGAGTTGAGGAAGACCTAAATTCCAACCCTGTTTCAGATGCTTTTAAGCTGTGTTGGGCTGGTCACTAACCTTTCAGCTTCAGTTTCCGCACATAAAATGAGAATAATAATCTCACTGGGCAAATTTAATTGTAAATGATGTCATAATAAAGCATTTGATCCCTGATTAGAAAAATCTACCCTGATCCATTGTCAAAAAATTAAATAAGTTTGGTATGGCATGTTCTGTTTTTGGTGAAGCTAGCAGAATAATTGCTAAGTCTTTAATTTAATTTGAGTGCTTATTGATTGATTTCATTGTCTAGTGGTCTAGTTTATGCTCAGTTTATCACCCAGTCCCTTTAGTACAAAGGTAGTATGAATTTTGTAGGATTGAATCTGTAAGAAAACCCTTGGACCATCTTTTCCATCTCCCACATTTTACAGGGAGGGAACTAGAACCAGAGAGGAACAGGACTTTGCATGAGATTATATAGCTAGTTAGTGGCAGAACTAGAATTGGAACTCCCAAGTTCTTCTAACTGTGTTATTACACACTGAACTCTCAGTAATTAAAAATCCTAGGAATCCATATATAATCAGCCTCTTCCTGCTATTTTCTTTAGTTAGAAAAAGTAAATCAAAGAAGATAAAGTGCTATTTTAAGTGGAATTCATGGATACAGTTATGACCTTTTATAGAAATTATATCATAAACTCCTTAGCAGAGCTTTGTTTTGAGTTTAAACTTCTTGGGTAGTTTCATTTTTTTTTGGTGCTAAATACTAAGTGGTGTGATTTCTTATGAAATTTACCCTTTTTCTGTTAGAAAAGCTAGTTTTATATAGGCTTGACTAGTGTTGGGTAAGGGGAGAATAACGCACATACCATGCATACAATAAAATGTTTTTGAAGGTAGAGTATATTTTATAAGCTATAATAGTCCATATTCAAGAAAATAATCCTAATGTTGGAATGTAGCACAGTGGATACTCCCAAATTTGATAGATAAGGAAAGTCCTTGAATTCTTTGGCCGTTAAACAAAAAGGTCATCCAGTGACACACAGCATGTTTAGGAGAATGCTTTGAGAAAGCTTTGCTTAAATATCAGTTTAGTAATATGCTCTAGAAAAGGAGATGTTCCAAGCTTCTTCCCTGCGGTTCCCTTCCTCTCCTCCCTTTCCCCCCCAGACACAGACCTTCATCACGGCAGCAGGGTTTGGGGCCTGGAGTCAAACTTTGATGTAGTCTCAGTTCTAATTTTGTAGTTAGTAGTTTTGTAGTTTGCAGGGCTAACATGGATAAACCCTAACCTCCCTATCATGTGTTAGTTACAAGAGCAAAATGAGATCAGATGTGAAAATCTTTTGACAGAAAGTGCTGTGTAGACCTAAGATCCTAATATTATTAGTTACAGTTCTCCTTTTCTAGTATTGAGTTACAATTCTCCCTTGAAGACTATAGTAACTGAAAGGCATTAATTTTTTTTCTGAGTTTTGAATTAAATTTTAGCATGAAAAACTACAGCCTAAATAATTGACAAGAAATTCTGGCATATATTTGGTAAAATAATAGCATGAAACAAAGAATTCTGGTGATACATTAAGTAAAGCTTTGTCCTTAGCCACTTGTGCTGGCATTAATTTTGTATATTCAGAGCTTTGTTACTGCCCTAAAATAAATGGCTTACTGATTGTTTGGAGTCCTCCAGTCCTTCTTGACTTTTGAAGATGGAGATCCTGAGATTAAAAACAGTGATCTTTTCCAACCAGCTTCAGGATGGCCAAGTCAGTTTCTTCTCTCCCTCATGTGCTTCATGGGACCTAGACTTAAAGCTGGGAGGGACTTTAGATGCCTTCAGGTCTGACTCTCCTAGTTTACAGGTAAGGAAACAGATTGTGTAAGTGATTTCCTGGTGTCACACAGGCAGGGTAGTGTTTGTGACAGAGTTTGAACCAGACCTTCCTGACTCCCAATTCAGTGCCTTCTCCACTGTGCTGCTTTATCTGGGCCATTTATTCCCGACTCTGACCACACATTCTCATCTCTGCATAGTTTAGTTGAATAAATTCCTTATGTCCTTATATTGCAAACCTACTGCCTTCCCATTTTTCCTCCCCCTACCTGAAATCTAAGGTGTTGTTCAACTAAAGTGGAAATGATGACTGTGTCCACTACAAAATTGTTATTTATCAGCTAATACTACAACACAATAATCCTTTTTATTATTCCCTGACTGATTCTGTGTTCAATTCCATACTGTGACAGTCCAAACCTTCTCTTTCTTGAGTTGTCTCACACCACCCTGTCCTTTCCTAACTTAATTCCAACTAAAGACCTCTCCTTGTTCTTTTTAAATTTAATTTAATTTAAAAAAATTTTGCTTTTTGGAGGGAGGAGGGTGGCAGGGTAATTGAGATTAAGTGACTTGCCCAAGGTCCCGTGGCTAGTTAAGTATCTGAAGGTCTGATTTGAACTCTGGTCCTCCTGACTCCAAGACCCATGCTCTATTCTAGCTGCCCCCACCTTATGGAGGCCTTTCACTGTGAGTTTCCTCCCTCTTCCCTCACTTTTTAAAAAACACCTTTTAACCCCTTGTGCTCATTTCCTGATTTTCCCTTCCTTATTCTGGTTTCAGATGAAGGCTTAACCCTTATTGCCAAGATCTTCAATTTATACATCTTTGATCTGATCCCCTGCTCTTCTCCAGCATTATCATTTTGTCAGTTCTTTTTAATCATCTAATCTTTTATAGACTGGTTTCTTCCCTGATAACTACAAAAGAGTCCTGTTCTCTCCCATCATGAATATGGCAGACTGTTATTAACCACAAGTTACTGTCTTATCTCACTTTCCTTTTTCTTTTCTTCCTTTTTTTTTTTTTTTTTTTTTGGTAAACTTTTAAATTTTAAACTTAAATACAAAATGAGAAAAAGGAATAAAAACCATTACCACACACAGCAGACTATAAGAGAGGATCCAGTATAAAACAATAAATTTCCATTTCAAGAAAACTTATATAATAAATAATACATTGTTTTCAAAGTTTCTCTTTGCTTCTTTATTTTCTTTATTTTTTTTCTTTTTTAATTTTAATTTATTTTCTTGGTTACACCATTCATTTCCACAAGGTTTTGAGTTACACGTTTTCTCCCCTTTTTGCCCCTATCCCCCAGCCCAGAACATTGATCCCACTGTAAGGCCCCTCCCACAATCTGTCCCTTTTATGCCCTCTTCCAACACCCCTCTAGCTTTCTAGCAGGGCAGGGAGGGGCTCCCTGCCCCCGGCCCTGTATGTATTATTTCCCAGTTGCATTTGATTGTATAGCTTTAAATACTAGATTCTTGCAATTC
>CM053601.1:153351765-153368046 GCA_028646575.1 Pseudocheirus occidentalis | reverse complement strand
TACTACTGCTGCTGCTGCTACTGCTGCTACCACTACTACTACTACTACTACTACTATTACTACTTCTATTATCACCACCATCACTACCACCACCACCACCACTACTACTATCACCACCACCACCACCACCACTACTACTACTACTACTACTACTACTACTACTACTGTTACTACTACTACTACAACTACTACTAGCTAAGACACTTACCATGTGTCAGACACTGTGCTAAGCCTTTTAGAAATATTGGCTATGGTAACTAACATTTATATAGCACTCACTACGTGCCAGGCAGTATGGTAAGCACTTAACTATTACTATAAATAATGACTTGCCCAAGGTCACAAGACTAGTGTTTGAGAACAGACTGAACTCAGACCCAGTGCTCTATCCACTGAGCTACCTAGCTGATTACAGTCCTATCTTTATAATATTTTCTAATATGTAGCCTCAAAGGGGAACAATAGATGTAGGGAAAGACAAAGGGGGGATCAATGTGCTCCTGCAGAAGCAAAATGTTTTTTCTAAGATTCCACACTTGTTTAAACTGGTAAAAAATAGTAAAACATCCAACTTCTACTTGAGAACCTAGAATGGCTCCCTGTTGCCCATTAGATGAAGTCCAAGTTCTTTCCTGCTTCTTAACCCTCTCCACAGTGAGGTTTTCCATGGGCATCTGCAGTTACTCCCTCTGTTTCCCCGACAGGAAAGTTCTGCCCCAGCCAGGCTGCTCTTCCTGATGGGGCTTCCCCAAGCGGGTCAGGGTCTAGGCCTTTACTCAAGACCTCCCCCTTACCCCTTAGCTTTACCAGCTGCTACTTTGTGGCAGCAAAAGGCTTTTCTGTGCATTATTTCATCTGACTTACATGGGAATCTTGGGAGAGAAGTAATTCAAATATTACTCCCCCCATTTTACAAATGAAATAGGCTGAGAGGGAAAGTCACTTGCTGAAGACTGGTGACATCAGTCAAATAAGAGAATATTTGTAAAGTGCTTAGCCTAGTGCGTGGCACAAAATAGGTATTTA
This sequence comes from Pseudocheirus occidentalis, assembly GCA_028646575.1. Taxonomy (NCBI): domain Eukaryota; kingdom Metazoa; phylum Chordata; class Mammalia; order Diprotodontia; family Pseudocheiridae; genus Pseudocheirus; species Pseudocheirus occidentalis. The sequence continues at coordinate 153,367,020 of CM053601.1, read as the reverse complement.
ATAACTCCTTGTTTCCACCTTCCCTCTCCCAAGCAACAAGTTTTTAATTAAGCTTCTACTATATGCCTAGGAATAGGGCTACAAGTATGAAGAATGAAACAATTTCTACTTGCAAAGGGTTTCTATTCTAATGGAGGAGACAACAAGTATGCATATAAATATATATAGCATAAATATAAAATAATAAATGCAAATATATTAAAAGAAGGTAGACACAAAGTAGTTTGGGAAGGCAAACAATACCAGTTGAGGGTGGGAGTAGGGAACAGTAAAGGCTTCATGCCAAAGATGGCAGCTGAGCTGGAACTTAAAGAGAGGGGCCGTAAGAGGTGCAAGGAATGAGGGAGTGCATTCCAGGCATGGCTGATAGCCAGTATAAAGCCACAGAGAGAGGAACTAGAGTGTCTTGTGTGAGGAACAGACAGAAGGCTAATTTGGCTGGATTACAGAAGGAGGGAGGGAATGTCAATGGAAAAGATAGGTTGGCTCCTGGTCATGCAGGGCTTCCAAACTTATACAAAGCAGTTTGTCTTTGATCAGTGAGGCAATAGGAAGAAGTGGATTGAGTAGAGGAGTGGTGTTCCCAGATCTGTGTTTATCACCAGGAGATACTTGAGGCAGGGGCACCAGTTAGGAGGCTGTTAAAATACTCTAGTCCTGATGAGGATCTGAATTAAGGTGGTATCCGTGTGAGTGGGGAAAAAAAAACAACCAAAACCTGACTAGGAATTCAAAAGATGCTGGTATGGGAGAAAGGACAAGATATGGTAACTGACTGGGTATGTGAGGTGATGGAAAGAAGGGATGAGTCCAGGATCATGCTGAGGTTAAGAAGCTGGCTGACTGGGGGAATGGTGATGCTTTCAACAGAAATGGTTTCTAGCGGAGGCTGGCCGCTGCGGATCCCATTCTCAACCTAGAAGAGGCTGGGAACACCACCTCCAGAGAGTTATGATGTGTAATGGAAGTGTCTTGGAGCATGAATAGACTTTCTGTAACTGGCTCTAGACCAAAAACCAGAGATATGGAGGAACTTCATCTTGATTGGCTGTGACTGTAAAGAACAGAGCTGAAGCTTTGGCTCTCACAGTCTGCATTCTTCTTTTTAGTATGTCTTCTCTGGATGACCGAGTACCCATGAGAAACAAAGATCTAAGGGCAGAGGCTCACTCCCTCTGAGGCCCACAAAAATGAGCCTTGGTTCTTTGCCTCAGCATTTGTTCTTAAATTTAGATGAAAGAAATTAGAGGCTGTGTGGGACCTTGTGAGTTTTGAAAGGTAAAGAGAGGGAGCCACTCAATGTGCATGAGTTGAGTCCATGCCAGTCCATTGCAGCCAGCTCAGAAATGATGCCCAAGGATGGAGGAATGACCTATTGGACCCCAGCATGGCCATAGCTTGGAGGACTCAATAGGCAGAATTGTTACATTTAGAGCAGTCAAACAGGAAGTGAACCAAGAGAGAGCACTGTCATGAAAATCCATTGGGGAGGAAGTGTTCAGGAGGAGAGCGTGGTCAACAGCATCAGATATGGCAGACAGGTTGAGAATTAGAAAAGACTACCAGATTTCTTGGGACTACAACAACTACTATGAAACAACTGAAAGTGAATTTTGCAAAATTACAAAGAACAAGGCTGTCCCAAAAGAAAAGATATCTGAAGATACTTCCCCTACACACACTCCTTTGCAGAAGTGGGGGTTTCACAGGTGTGGAACATATATTCATAATTTGGAGCATATATTCATAAATCATTTTAACGTATTGATATAGATTAGTTTGGCTTTTCCCCCCTATTTTCTTTCCTTCTTAAAAAAAAACAAAACCTCTTTGTTGTAAGGGATGACTGACTCTCTTAAGTGGAGGTTGGAGAATATGAGTGCATAATGTACCTAGTTAGCACAACTATGAGGCTTCTTTCAGCTTTATTAAACAGCTCATGAATGAAGGTGGTGGGTAGTAGAAGTCATCCAGAGTTGAGGTTTGGCAAGATAGGACAAGGTATGTGTATTTGATGGGGGTATGTTTGGGTGCAATCAGTTAGCTAGTATTTATTAGGTGCCTACTATGTGCCAATCAGTCAGTCAATACACATTTATCAAGTGCCTCCAATATGCCAGACACTGTGCTAAGTGTTGAGATATAAGGGGAGGAACTGGAATGACTATTGGATTGAGCTTGGAGAGTGAGAGAAGTAAAATTAGAACAGGGCTAGTAGCCTGAGCAAGACTTGAAGGGTAGATTGATTGAAAGTCCCAATGAGTGTGAAGTGCAGGTTTTGAAGGGATGAGGCATGGGAAGAATTAGGATAAAAGATTATGACAAGAGACTGTCAGATTTTCTGGTTGGGGAAACAGAACACTTGTAGTAATGGTGAGATCTTGGGTTTGACCATCTGTATTTGTGGCTTTGATAGAGTGAAGGATAAGGTCATGGGACTTAAGGAAGTTGAGGAATTGGCAAATTAGAGAATTTGAGAGGACATTTGCATTAATGTTGAAGTCTCTAAGTATAAAAGCAGGGGCTGGAGGGACAAGAAGAGGGCAAGCCAGGTACTGAACTGGAGAGAGAAGAGAGAATGACCTAGAGATCAGTATATTGTAGTTACCATAATTTTTTATGTGAACCAAAAGCCCTTTTAGACATGATCCAAGTTCTCATGTTCCCAGGGGAAGTTCTGGGTAGGGCATAGGCTATAGAGATCACTGAGAGAGAAGCCTTCAAGATTGAACCTATAAAAGTATACCCTCCCAAAGCCAGTAAAGCATACATAACTTTTTACCTAGCAATAACTCTATAAGGTATATGTGCCAAAGTGCTCAGAAGGCAAGGCCCCAGATGTACAAAAAGATCAATAGCAGCTCTTTTTGTTGTAGCATAGAACAGAAAACAAAATAAGTCCCCATCAACTGAGGAACAGTTGAACAAATTATGGAATGGAGTATTATTGCTCCATAAAACATAATGAAATAGATAGATTCATGGAAACCAGGAAAAAATTGTATTAACTGATACAGAGTGAAGTAATCAGAATTAGAGTAGTTTCTACAAGTATGACATTATAAAGGGAAACAATCTAAAAAGATTTAAGAACTCTCATCAATGAAGTGTCTAATCATGACAACAGAAGACATAACGTAGCATATTTCCTACCTCTTGGCAGAAAGGTGATGATAAAAAGCAGGTTTAGAATGAGGTGCATTTTCAGACAGTCAATCTATGAATTTTTTTTTACTTAACTATACTTATTTGTTACAGTGAGAGACTTTTATTCTTGGAAGGAGCATAGCAAAGAGAGTGATAGAGAAACAAAAGAAAAAAAGAAAAGAGGGTCAATCTAATATTTACAAAATATTAAGGAGAGAACAGAAGAAAGTTCATAATGGGACAGATTAGCATGGTAATGGTTTTTTAAATTTATTTTTATTTTTTCATGATAATGTTAATACTATGGTGTTAAATTTAATATGAACTGGAAAAACATAATCAGTACTTAACAGAAATTCATTGTTTCATATACAGTCCTCTTTTATGTTCTTTATACAAAAAATGCTCATATTTATTGATATTTATCCACAATATTAACATATTATTCACAATTTAAAAAAAAAAAGAAAATTTGGGAAAAAGAAAGAAGATTGAACCTGTGAAGCTGGGGACTCAGGTTTTGGGCCACAGATTACAGGGAAATGACACTGCACTCTCCTGGGTCTCCTACCTCTTTGGCTAATTCTTTGTCTCCTGGCTGATTCCTGTTCCTAGTCCTCCCTTCTAAATGCTGATGTCACCAAGCTTCTATCCTAAATTTGTTTTCTGTTTCTTCATTTGGTTCCCATCTATGGCTTAAGTTGTCTATATTTTCAATCCTGCTATTTTCCCCAGACTTCAGGGCAAATTTCCAGCTGCCTGACAGGCATTTCCATACAAATGATGACATTCACTCCAGTTGTGATCGAAGTTGAACTTTAAAACTAGTGTTACAACTTTGTGTCACTAGATGGCAGGCAGGGGTATTCTAGGATGTCTAGTGATTCTTTGTTCTGGAGATTTGAATCCCTATGCAATATCCGTGTCTAGGAGGCAAAGATGCCGCTACTGGGTCGTCCAAGACGCTGTGAAATACAGCAGCAATGTAGGAAATAATTGTGACTCTGAGTAAATGAAAAATCAGTGAATCTCTCTGTCCTGTCCTAATCTACTTCAGTCTAAACCAGCGGTTCTCAACCTGTGGGTTATGTTCAATTTGTAACAATGAAACAATGTAACAATTTGTAACAAAGTAAACAATGAAATTGTAACACTGTAACATCCTGCATATCAGATATTCATATGATATGATTCATAACAGTAGCAAAATTACAGTTATGAAGTAGCAACAAAAATAATCTTATGGTTGGGGGGTCACCACAACATGAGGAACTGTATTAAAGGGTCGTGGCGTTAGGAAGGTTGAAAACCCACTAGCTCTAAACTGAATCTCTATCACTTGACTCACTCTGACCTTTCTGGTCTCTTGTTCCTGCCCCTGACCCAAATGAAGTTCCTTACCCTCTCCCCTTGAACGCCTCTGAAGAAATAAGGCTTTATTGTTCTCTGATCCCCAGTTCCTTTTCCAATACCTCAAAAAACCTTTAAATTTGTCAAACTGGGTGCTTCCTCCATTAATATAGACCTTAACTTTTATGATAAGAGCTTATATTTACATAATGCATTAAGGTTTTTACTCCATTTGGGAAATGACTTCTAATCATTTTAAATGGCTCTCTGGTGCAGAAAAAGATCTTTTAAAATGTTTTCTGGGTGGTCCCTTAAGCTTGAGAATCCTGGAATAGTCAGACAGTCAATAAACATTTATTAAGCACTTATATCGTGTTTCTGGCACTGTACTAAGCACTGGAGATTCAGAGAAAGGTGAAAGACATTCTCTGTCCTCGAAGAGCTTACAATCTAACCCAGGAAGACAATACATAAAAGGTAGCTTTAGGGAGGGGGCAGTATATACTGAGACTTTGCTAGAGAAATAAAGAGGAGGGCAACCTGACGGGAAAGGAAGAAATAGCCATCCTGGGTGCCCTCCTTAACTGGGGTTCTGGGAGTTCTGGGAGGCACTCTCTAATCTCCTTTATTCAGGTGAGGAAGGGCAAAGCCCCAGGGGAAGAAGGGCAAAGCCCCAGATACAGAATAAAACCTCATGCTATATATCAAGATAAACTCCAAACCTATACATTACCTTGACATAAAAGGTCATAAAAATAGAGAACATAAACAAATTAGAGGAACAGGCAAGAAATTACTATTCATATATACGGAGTAGTAAGAGTTCTCTATAGGATAGAGACCACCTAAAATTAAATGAAAAAATTTTATTATGTAAACTTTCTTTCTTTTTTTTTTTTTGGGAGGGGGAAAAGCAGGGCAATTGGGGATTAAATGACTTGCCCAAGGTCACATGGCTAGTAAGTGTTAAGTGTCTGAGCTGAATTTGAACTCAGGTCCTCCTGACTCCAAGGCCAGTGCTCTATTCACTGCACCATCTAGCCACCCCTATTATATAAACTTTCCACAAATAAACTGATTACATAAACTTTCCATAAATAAATTCAAAGCAACTAAGATTGGAAGTCTATTAACTGGAAAAATATCTTTGCAGCAAATTTCTGTGGGGTGGGGGGTAGAAAGGAGAAAAAACTAAATGATAATTGAAAAAAAATCAAATTTTTTGCTCCTCCTTAAATTTAATTAGAAATAGGAAAAAATAACAACTCATTTATATTTCCTCAGTTTTGGAAAACTCTGACTTTAAAAATGTTTATTGAGATGAAATATATGAATTAAATGAATTCAGTTCTATGAAGGAGGGGTTGATCAGACATCTTTTGAAATATTAAAGAATACAGTTATTGAAACAGCCATCCTTGACTGGCTGAGGGCCTAGTGGACAGGTCAAGAGTCTACGGAAGCATACAACTATGGCCCAAGGTCATGGATTCTAAACCTGGCTCAGGGGGTCCATGTCTTCAGTGAGGAAAAACAGACATTCTTATCTTCACTAACCTTTAACTAAAATTTAGCATTTCCTTCTATTATGAATGTAAGCAACAAACCTTAGTAGAGTGAATAGTATCTGTGATTTTGTCATTAATAGAAAATGTTAAAGGTTATTTTCATATCACATTATAGTTGTAGCTATTTCAAAATATCTTCTATGCTCATCACTACTTCAATTTCCTGGAGTTATTAGACCCACTGCTAAATTTTTAACAGTCTTATTGTCGATGAACTACTTCATTTGCTTTCTTTTATAATACCGAGTCTTGTATTTTATGCATTTAAAAACATTATTGAGAGAAAAGGTCTATAGACTTTCCCAAACTACCAAGGGATCCCTGACATGAAAAAAGTTAAAAACCCCTTGATCTAGGCACTTTTTGTTTCCATAGTAATGACAACAAATGTTTATGTGGTACTTAATATGTGTTAGAAACTGGGAAAAGTGCTGAGAAGACAGACAGGCAAAAAAGCCTGTACCTTCTATGAGTTCCCAATCTAATGAGGGAGAGCACAGGTAAATAATTATGTACACAGGAACTGGAGACAGGGTAAATTGGGGGTCATCTCAAAGGGAAGGCACTAGCATTTGGCACAATCAGCCCTGACCCTCACTTTACAAAACATTGCCCTGTGTTCTGAAACATAACTTTAGGTGATGGATGAAGAATTAAGTGAGAGTCAGGAGACAGTGGGAGTGGGCCTGGGGAAGCAGAGAGAAGTCTCGTTCCTCTGTGTTTCAGAGAGGAAGTCTGTAGAAGCACTCATTTTTCAGTCTCTGATTGGGAGGTGAAGGTGAAATCATAAGGTCCTTTGGGGGAAAGGCAAAGGAGGCCGCACCCTGAGCTAAAATTCAAAGTGTTGTTGTTCAGTTGTATCCATTCTTTATGACCCTGTTTCTTAGCAAAGATACTGGAGTGGTTTGCCATTTTCTTCTCTTGCACGTTTTATGGACGAGGCAAAAAGTGTTAAGTGACTTGCCCAGGGTCACACAGCTTGTAAGTGTCTGAGTTTACCTTTGAACTCAGGAAGATGAGTCTTCCTGACTCCAGGCTGGTGCTCTATGCACTATGGTGTCACTTAGCTGCCCAAACTTCAAATTACCTGACTTTTATTTAGAGTTGCTCAAACAGTCCAATCTTCCCACTTCCCCAAAATTTCTCTTAACTTTTCCAAGCATATTTGCTCCTTAATGTTGTTGTTTAATCGTTTCAATGACTCTTCAGACCCCTATTTGGGGTTTTCTTGGCAGAGATACTGGACTTGCCATTTCCTTCTCCAGTTCATTTTACACAGGAGAAAACTGAGGCAAACAGGGTTAAGTGTCTTGCCCAGGATCACAAGGTTACTAAGTAACTGAGACCAGTTATGTTGGTCCTTAATATAAATGAATATCTAATTGATGGCATTTGCCAACATATGAGGAAGAGATTTGGATGCTGGGGTAAAACTGAAAATTGATTTTAATTTTATTTTTAAGACAGTCAATCTGGGCTAAGATGACAAAACAGGAAAACGATAAATACTGGAGAGGGTGTGGGCAAATTGGAACACTAGTGCAGTGTTGGTGGAGTTGTTTACTGATCCAACCATTCTGGAGACTGATCTGGAGCTATGCCCAAAGGGCCATAAAAAAGTGCATAACCTTTGACCCAGCAATACCACTTATAGGGCTGTATCCCAAAAAGATCATAGAAGTGGGAAAAGGTCCTGTATGTACAAAAATATTTATAGCAGCTCCTTTTGTGGTGGCAAAGAATTGGACATCAAAGGGATGCCCATTAATTGGTGATTGGCTAAACAAGTTGTGGTATATGATTGTAAAGGAAAAACTATTGTGCTATAAGAAATGAGGAGCAGGTGGAATTCATAATAACCTGGAGACTTAAATAAACTGATGCTGAGTGAGGAGAGCAGAACCAGGAGAACATTGTACACAAATACAGACTAACTCTGATAGACTGGGCTCCTCTCAGCAATGCAAGGCTATAAGACAACTTCAAAAGACTCATAATGGAAAGGACTATCCACGTTCAGAGAAAGAAGTGCAGAGTCTGAATGCAGACTGAAGCAAACTACTTGCTCTCTCTTTTTTGTTTTGTTCCTTCTTTCTCATTGTTCACTCCATTGGTTATAATTCTTCTTTACAACTTGACCAATGTTTATTGGTATTTGTAGAACCTATATCTAATAGCATGCCACCAAGGGGGAAGGGGAGAGGAAGGGAAGAGAGGGAGTTTGGATCTCAAGGGATTGTGGAACTGAATGTTGTAATCTAAAAGTAAACAAATAAATTAAAATAAAATTAAAAGACTTAGTCATTCTGATAAAGGTTAGTACACTCTCCTGGCTGTATGAGTCTAAACTCCTTTCCCTTGAAATTAGTCTTTCACCTACTTTCTGTAGAAGTCTGCCTAAAGGTTAGGCTTTTGTCATAACTACAGCCACCTTTCCTCAGGTAGCCTCTGGTCATTTGAGTCTCAATTCTATTAATTTAGTTAGTATCTCTAAATTTTGATTGATTCTGTGAAAGTTACTGACTACACCCAAGTTTGCTGACTACTCCTATCACCTGAGGATCATTCCTGTCTTGTCTCATTTATATTCCCTATCAATGGGAACAAATTTGCTAAGTTTGTCTCCTATTTGTTTGACTTTGGCTCCACTTTTGTTTTCATTGAAATAAGTAGACATATTTATTTGGGAGTTTACTCAAAAATATCCAATAATTTTGAACATTGCTTGGTCCTCTTCCGAAAAGTTTTGGAAAACTCAGACTTTAAAAATGCTGAAATGAAACATGTAAATTAAATTAATTCAATTCTAATAGGATCTATGAAGGAGGGGTTGATGACAAATCTTTTGAAGTATTAAAGAGTATAATTATTTAAAGACAGCCATCCTTGACTTGTTAAGCAACTATCTGGACAAGTCAAAGAGTCTGTGGAGAGGAAACTGAGGAAAACAGGGATAAATGGCTTGCCCAGGGTCACACAGATAGTAAGTGTCTAAGGTCAGATTTAAACTCAGGTCTTCCTCACTGTAGGTACCCTAAAAAGGTAGAGGATTATATTTCTACGATATTTATATATTTATGTTATTTTCATATTTAGGTATATATCTTATATTTGTATAATTAAAATTATAACACGAAAGCTTGACCTTTTAGGCAAATATCTCAGGGTTGTGGGGGTGGGTAAAATTTACAAGCAGAAGGAAGAAGGAAAGGATACGTTAAATCTAGCTTAAGTCTTAGCAAAATGGCATTAAAATAAAATTTCAGGTTTACAAGTGATTAGGAAATTTGAGCCTCAGAAAAGTTACCTAGTAAAGTGAGTATTCAGGTCTCCCAATCCCAAAGCCAGGTCTTCTACATGGAGCTTCTCTATTTCTGATGCTTTGAGCCCCCATTCTAGTGTGATTCCTCAACTGACTGTGACTAGGCCTCAGTTCTACTTAACATCTATTTAGTATCATTTCTTACAAGAGGATATTTATTTGGAAGATATAACAAGAACAAAAGTACAAACATTTCTCCCTAACACTTGAGGTACAACCTCTCCTATCCCATTTCAATCTCGGAAGAGAGTAAGCAAATTTAGCACAATTTTTACATAGCATTGGTCCTTCCAAGTTCATGTCAAATGTAGAACTGAAGTGGATGAGTCTCAACTACCCCTGGACTTGTGTCCTGAAGGTTACTCCTCAGGCCATGGTCCTGGGATGGTTGCAAAACTCAGCATGAAGTCTATGGACTTCAGATGGTTCACTCTCCTGCTCTTTTAAAATTCACAAGTATATAGTTTAGTGCAAAAAAGCAATAACAAATACTGAAGCAAAGAATTGGGACCCACAAGGTCACATATTGATCTTGGAGGAAGATCTTTCTTTTTACATCACTGATTGTCACAGGAAACCATCCACCATAAAGAATTCACACAAAGAACCGAAACAAGAGACCGGAACTCTAGAGTCTTTTGAATACATCCACAGACAGTCCAAAATGTCTTCCTCATCATGTGATTAGCAGATTGGAATCGGTGACATTATCTTTGTGTGCTCCAGTCTCTCCAAGGAACTCCTTATACATCCTCATGAGATAACCTGCATAGATCAGCCTCCCAATTCCAATACTAGGGATCCCTGGGGTGTGTGGAAGTTTATCATCTAGAGGGAATGGCATTGAGTCCAGCCTCTGCCTGTGCAGGGGACCTCAGGGTGCTCACACTGGCCCTCCCTAGGCCTCAGCTGCCTGTCCCCTCTGCACAAGGAGGGGAGCAGGTAGAGACCACCACTGGTGCCACATTTTCTGGAGGACTTGGGGTAAGGATCAGCAGGCTTCTTCCACTTAGAGAATTACATTAGCAGCACTCTGTGCCTATTCATAAGGACTAGACTTAGTGGCTAGTCCTCCATTATACTTATATCACATAATATCAGGGACAAGATTTGAAGCCAGGACTGTCACCAAGCCCCTTGCTCTTTGCATTATGACACACTGCTGCTTCAGAGGGCATAAATCTTGGAATGTCAGAGGTAGGAAGGTACTTAACAGAGGCAAAGAAAAGATCCTCCTGATCTTTGCCCCTGGATGGATGGCTGACAACTTCTGATCTGGTTGAAGGGTGGCAATTCCTGTAATCTACAGGAGGGAAAACAAAGCTTTGTCTGCCTCCATCCTGTCCCAGATCACTCTGTCCTACCAAGATCAAGTCCAACCTGTCTGATTGTTCTCCTGAGTGTTACAATATATGCCAGTGAGCCTTTAGCAATGTCATACCATCCTAGGTTTAGAGATACAAGGGGCCTGAGAGTTCATCTTCCACTCACATGCTTGTTGCCTGTACTCATATGCCTTTGCACAAGCTGTACCCTTCGCATTTCCCCCATACCCCATGGGCTGCCATGCTCTCCATCCTCACCTCCACCTTTTTTTTGGCGGGAGACCCTATCGCTAATCCACTTTTTCCTCACAGCTCCTCCTTCATTGAAAAGCTGAACTCTGTAACAAATATGAATAACCAACCAAACAAAAAATCCTCGCGCTAGTCTTGCCTAAAAATGTCTATGTCACACTGCAATTTGAGGCTACCTCCACTCTCCGGAGGTGCGTGGCACGCTTCATGTTTAGCCCTCCGGGATGGTAGTTGGTTGGTAACTACTTTGACTGGCACTTTGTCAGGATTTCTGCTTAGTACAGGTTAGCACAAAGCTGCTACCAGATAAATGCTCGCGGAACTGAACTGAATCGCAATTTTGTTTGGGTAAACAATGTAACCAGATAGCAGCGGCTTGGAGAAATTCAGCAGCGGGCTTATGCAAAGGTCCAACCACCTTCATATGCATTAATTAACACAAACGACTAGAACTTCCGACTCCTTCCACCCCAATCAGAAGAGTCCAGGTCACAGTCTTCCGTGGTTACACCTCGCAGCCTCTCTGCCCAGAGGCAAGCGCGGGGGGGGGGGAGGGGGGGTGCCCACAAGTGCGCATGCCCCACAGCCAACGGAAGACGAAAGAGGAGGGGGCGGGGTGTTAAAGCCGGCCTCTCCGGGCAAGCGGCGGCTTTTGGGGGCGGGCTAGCGCGCGCTCGCGAGATTTGGGGGCGGAGCGGAGGGGCGGGGCCAAGGGCGGACACTCTGGAGGGGGCCTGCGGAGGTAGGGGTCGGTCCGGGTGAGCAGGAGGAGGCGGCGGCGGCTAGGAGGCGGAAGTGAGCCCGGGCCGCCCCGGCAGAGGCTGTGCGTTCGTGGAGACGGCTCCGGCTTCGGCGTCTTGAGGGAGCCCGCGCCCTTCCCTGGTCCCCCCCGCGGCGGCGGCGGCCATGGCGAAAGGCAGAGTCGGGGAGCGGGCTGAGGAGGTGGCGGCGGCCCCGGCGGGGCCGCGGGACCCTCCGGAACAGGCCCACGGAGACTTCCTGACAGGTGAGGGGGCAGCCCGGCTCCGTGAGGTCCGAGCTTGCAAGCGGGAGGGGTTAGGAGCGAGCCGGCAGCCGGGGAAGGGGAGAAGCCGGTTGGGAGGATCTGTCAGTCAGTCGACAAACGTTCCCGCCGCGCCGCCGGGGAACCGGGCTGTGGGCTAAGGGCCGCGGGTAAGACGGCAAACCCGCAGGAGGAACAGGAGGGGGTCGGGGGCCTGAAGACGGAGAGAGTCCTCGTTCCCGGCGGGGGTGAGGCTGATCTTCACCCCGAGCCCTCCAGAAAACGTGGGACCGTCTCTTCTTGTGCCGAGGGGCGGCAGCTGAGGCCCGCGGAGGGTCGGCGGGAGCTCCCCGAGACCTCCGTACCGGCAGAGGCTGGGCTCGATGCCAGCCCCTCTAGATGCCAAACTTCCGCACAGCCCCAGGATCCCCGGTATTGCAATTGGGAGGTTGGTCCGTGTAGCTCATCTCTAAGACTTACTCTGTGCCAGGCACTTTGCTGGGATACAAAGGGAAGCAAAAAATAGGACAAATCTTGCTCTCAAGTTGCTCCCGCTCAAACGGGGGAGACAACATGCAAACACCTATGTACAAACAAATATTAGGTAGTCCAAGAGTCTTGGTGCCCTGTTAAGCTTTAATAGCTATGTGTGCCACCACCATGTATGATAACAGACCCAGAGAGAAGGAAGGGGCTGAGGTTAAGGAGGACCAGGAAAGCTTTCTTCCAGAAACCGGTTTGCTTTTTTATCTTCCAAACCCCAGCAATCTAGCACAGGGCCTGGCTCATCGCAGGTGGTTAGTCAAGTTAGCAGGCATATATTATGGGCCATCCATGTGCCAGGCCCTGTGCTAAGCATCGAGGATACCCCCCAAAAAACACCCCAGTAACTGTAGGGAGTTCACAGTCCATGCTGGTTGAACAAATGAAAATCAGATTTTAGACATGAGATTGGCTCTCCTAGTCATTAAAGTTTTTTTTTCCAGTTTAGGCAGCTTTTATTGCCAACCAAAGTGTTTAGTAATCTGTATAAGAAACTAGTTTTATTTTGCTTAATTGCCTTTTCTGTAACTTTAGCCTGTAGGAATGGTTGGTCTATACATAAAACACCTCAAGTTCACTACTATATAGGAGCCACGTTTTTTTGCATGCCTTAGATAATGACCCTAGATAATAAATATTTTGACTCTAGCTTGACATGTACTAGTCATTTCTGTCCATCAGCCACGAAATGATTATGTTTCTAAAACCTCTTAAAACCCATACATTTGAAGTGGTCAAAAGGAGCAGCCATTAGGCATACTGGCCATTCAGGTAAATTTAGAGGTTTTCTTCTCTGTCTTGGCTACTGATGAGTGAAGAGAGAGCTGACTATGTTCAAGACCTGCACTTGTTAGTCTTGTATAGTCTTGTATACAATGAAGGAGAGATGTTAGTGTTAATATAGATCACTTATTCTTTGTGGAGTATTGTGCTAGGGAATGGGGGAACTCAAATTTAGTAGAGGGAAAAGGCACAAATACAAATAAGTTACGTATTACTGTATATTGTGTTATTAGAGAGTTGTAGATCATAGTACTACCTGAGTTCTGAGAGCCAAGGTTGATGGTGTGAGGGAAAGCTTCCTAGACTAGGTGATCGGATGTGTGCTTTGTGGGAAGCTTTGGAAAGAAGTTGACATTTACCCTAACAGAGGAGAGCCATATCACACTGAGCCACTGTGGAGATGTAAATAGACTTAAGAAGAGAGTGCTGTTCTTGTTCATGATGCAGAAAGAAAACCTGTTTGACTGGAGGGAGCATGGAGTGGTTTGAGGGACAGTAGCATCAAAATCAGTTTCCACTCAGTACTCAAATGAAGATTTCTCTTTGGTTTGAGACCACAGTTGGTATTTGAAGAACCTGTTTTTGAGAATGTTCTGTGACGTCATGACTCTATGTGACACCTATTAAACTTCCACCAAAGTTCTACTCCATTGCCTTTCATGGGTGACTGTTCACAGAGCTCAAGCACTTTTAAAATACTTCCAAGCTGGAAAAGCCTTGAGTATTTATGACTCAGCAACAGATAACTATCCCAGCTAAGTTTGGAGAAGCTTAAATTCTGAAGGCAGCCCTCCAAGTGTTGAAATTTGATTGGCCACTGCAGACAATATTGTCCGTCTACCCTGAGATAGAGAGGATGCAGTTTACATTGAAGTATATCTCAGCATTAATTAAAAATACAAGATCCTTGAAATACTGTATTGAAGTAGGTATGTGTTAAGCACTGACTTTCCTCTGAAGGAAGTTTACAGTTTTGTTCATGAGACAGATATACATGAGATGCTTTTTGTTCTGACTTGTTATTTCATTATTTCATTAGGGAGGTCCCTGGTGCTGTAGATCAGCTTATTTTACCAACTTGAAGTCTTAGAGGCACTGAGAAGTTATGAGCCTTGTTGAAGTCACATAGCCAGTATGTGACAGTGGAGATACTTGAATTGAGATCTTCTGGCTTTGATGAAAGCTTTTTGTCTGTTAAACCATATTGCCTCTTATATATAAGATAGTAAAAATAAAATTGCAAGGCAACATAATGAGCTTTCAGAATGAGTGTTCTCTATATTCAGTTCAGAGGAAGGTGAGAGCATCAGCTAAGGCTAAGTAGAGACTTAAGGAGAAGGATTTTGAAGGAGAAATAGATTTTTTATTCCGAGAGGGGAGTTGAGGCTTTAAAGCTGTCTGTGTAGGGGAGGTGGGACCAGCAAAATGGAGACTTGAGTGAATATGGCGTGTCTGAGGTTAATTGAGGAGACTAACTTGTCAGGATAGTGGTGGTATATTGTAAAGCCAATCAGCAGTAGATTCCTGAGAGAATGCTACTGTGAACAGCTTTTTTTTTTTTTTTTTTTTTTTGCTTTTTTTGGAGGGCAGTTGGGGTTAAGTGACTTGCCCAAGGTCACACGGCTAGTTTTTTGTGTTAAGTGTCTGAGGCCGGATTTGAACTCAGGTACTCCTGACTCCAGGGCCGGTGCTCTATTCACTGCGCCACCTAGCCGCCCCTGTGAACAGCTTTTAAGATTTGGATTACACAGTATTAGTGAACACTCTGTTTATTACATTACAAATGTAGGTTCAGTACAATATTCACAGTATCAGCAATTCACAATATAATATACAATCTTCAGAACAAGGAGAGTCTCAATATTATATCTTATTACAAAAAGGAACAAGGAACAAGAGAAGAATCAGCTGGTTTCCCTAAGGGAGAAACCAGCTTCACATTTTAAAGATTCAATCAATCCA
>CM053601.1:153325734-153351265 GCA_028646575.1 Pseudocheirus occidentalis | reverse complement strand
AGGTACTTGTCCAGTCCTCAGGGCAATCCCCGGCACACACTGAAGTTCACAAGTTTCAGCACACCTCAAACCCTTCAGGACTTCTCTTACCTGGAACTCAAGGATCAGCCAGGCCACCAACAAACAAAGTCCCATCCTGTTCATATCTTCAGTCAGCTTCACTCAGGAACCAAATCCAAAATCTCTGTCTCTCCAAAATTCTCCTGCTTATAAACACTGGCCTTCTCCCAAGTCAACAGGGGAGTGTCTCAGCCAATGGCATTCTTGTCAACAGGGGACTTCACACCAATGGACAGAGTTCTATACTTAGCCCTAAGTTACTGATCTATTTAGCCCTAAGTATCCAACAAATTGATTACCATTACATATATGAGGTTGGGTAGAATAGGATGGGACCAAGTTGTGGAAGATGTTGAATTTTGACACAGAGGTGTTCCACCTGCATTCTATGTGTAAGAGCATAGATTTAGAGCTAAAAGGAACCTTAAGAGATCCAAACCTCTTCCTGTTACAGAAGAGGAAGCTATAGGCGAGAAAGGTTGAGAAACTTGCCCAGAGTCAGAGGGGTAGCTCTGCATCTGGAATCAGGAAGACCTGAGTTCAAATTTGATCTCAGACGTGTGCTAGTGTGACCCTGGGCAAGTGACTTAACTCTGTTTCTCTCAGTTTCCTCATCTATAAAATGAACTGAGGAGGGAAATGGCAAACCTCTCTAGTATCTTTGCCAAGAATACCCCAAATGTGGTCACAGAGAGTTCAGCTCGACTGAAACAACTCAACAGTAATGTCATATATTCATTAAGTATTTGATGCAGGATTTGAACCCAGACAGTTCTTTTTAACTCCATTCACTACACATATTAGGGAATCATTGAAGTGTTTTAAGAGTGATACAATTTAAAGATATGTGCAGAATAAGTGGAGGAGGAATGATTTGTTTGAGATAGGCAGAGAAACCAGGTAGGTCATCATAAAGAATCCAGGTATGAGGTGATCAGGGACTGGACTAGAGTGGACTCTTGTTCCTCATTCTTATTTGCCGTCTTGGTCATTTTTCTGGCACTTGCTTCATTGTAGTCACATTGTACTGGGGAAGCGATTGAGGGAATGTAATTGTTTTGAGAAAACAATATTGTTGGGACCCTGTTAAATTTCCTTTTTTTTTTTTTAAAGTCCATTCAGGTTTCTGTACTGTTAGTGAAAAAAGACCCTGAATAAGAAGAATAAACTTTCAGAAGAAACTGGATTTTTAAGATTTGGAAAAGAGAATTGTTGTGAAGTGATTATGTATTTCTTTTTTGGATGGGGGAATGTAGGGCAATTGGGGTTAAGTGACTTGCCCAAGGTCACATGGCTAGTTTTATGTTAAGTGTCTGAGGTCAGATATGAACTCAGGTCCTTCTGACTCCAGGGTGGTGCTCTATTCACTGAGCACCTAGCTGCCCCAATTATGTATTTCTTAACCACACAACAATATATTATTTCTTTTGGAACCACTTTTGTGACCCAAGTGATTTTAGTCCAGGTTGTAAGTGATTCGAATGCGACTCCAAGAAGCAAAAATCTTCAGTTTGTTGGTGAGGACTTAGTATTTGGGCTGTTTTCTATTCATCATCGCTTGTTGGGAGTCCAGAGTAGTAATGGGGATCACAAGGCCAGGACAGTGCGCATTACATTGATGTCTTTTATGGATAAGTACTATTTCTTGCCAGATGTTCCTCTTTGATTATTCTCTTACTGGTTTTGGCTGGTTCTCTTGGGCCAGATGGATTACATCCATCTAAGTAACTATATCAGATTTGGGGAAGGAAGTGATGTTTCACTTTTCTCTTTGTATCCCTAGTGCCTAACACAGCATCTGGCACTTAAGCTTAATAACTGCTTGTTGATTGATTGCTCCTTTAGGCTTGTTCTGCAGCAAATGCTGAGTTCATTCCCTCTTATAGTAATGAAGCCTGGAGCACTTTTCTTCTGACATCATCAATCAGTGAGTCTTACTTGAATACTTACTTTACCTAGGCTTTGCCTTCTAGGCCACAAAATCAATCAGCAAATATTTATTAAGCACCTACTAGGTGCCAGGCATTATGCTAGGCTTTGGGGATACTAAGATAAAAGGGAAAAAACCTCTTACTATTCATTACTGATTAAAATTTGTTAAATAGTTCATTTATTTGAGAATGTTTCCTGAGATACTTGAATCATTTCTTTTCTCATTTGTTTTGCTTCAGTTGCTCTGAATTTTTGTATTGTCATTGGGTTGGTGTTCTTTGTTCATTTCAGGGTAAATTTTCATTCTTTGTGCTTACCTACTTTTCTTCCCTTCTGTGTGTCTCCCTCTACCATTCCCAAATATGAAGAGTCTGGTTCCCTTATAATACCTTACTCTTCCATACTGACAGAAGTTCCCCCAACTTAGCCTCAGGAGGAAGAGTTGATTGAAGTGCTATGATTTATGAAGACTTCATAGAGGAAGGACTTGGCATTAGGTTTTGGAGAATAGTTAGAATTTGAATTAAAGAGGGTAAAGGAGAAAATGATCAAAGGTGTACTGGCAAGAAAATTTGACCTATTTATAGGTAATTGTAATATTAGTGGGATATAAGATCTTCCTGCCCATTAATAGGCCTCATGTGGAACCCATTAAGAGAAACTTAATTAGGGGAGACTTGTTTTTCAGGAAGGCCCACATCTTTTGTTACTTGTGTTGCCCTCTGACTCTGAAGAAGGGTGTATATACTCTGGGGTTAGCATTTTGTTTTGGGGCTCACTTATTGGAAGAGCGTTCATGTGATTTGATGAGATGAGACTCTGAGCTGTTAAGGAGGCACCCTTTCTGTCCCCCCTCTGAAAAACCCAGATGTTGGTGCTTCTCTCTCTGGTAACTATGTGTGTGTTGCCTTGGTCAGACATCTGAATCTGTCTGTTGATCTGTGCTAATTTCTCAGACAGAAGCTCAGTCTGTTGGTCTTTATTTCTCTGCTTGTATATTTTTTGGCTTTTTTTTTTTGGAGGGCAATTGGGGTTAAGTGACTTGCCCAAAGTCACACAGCTAGTTTTTGTGTCAAGTGTCTGAGGCCGGATTTGAACTCACGTCCTCCTGACTCCAGGGTCAGTGCTCTATTCACTGTGACACCTAGCAGCCCCCTCTGCTTGTATTTTTTCTGTATTTTCTTTCTTTGGATTTTCTCTGAAGTTCCAAGTGTTGACTTTTCTCCTGAACTAATGAATGTAATTAAAAAAGATTGTTGACCTCTTGAATAGCTGTCTCTCCTAGTAAAGCGGATTCAAAAACCTGTGCTAGCAGCCATCCTGGGTATGCCAGTGTGGTTGGCACTACAGTGATAAATAGACCTGTTGGGACCATCTCCAGTCATCCTGATCTATAGCTTGCTACTGGACTCAGATGATGGGAGGCCAGTGACCTTGCACAGCCTTCCCTCGCTTAAATCTAATTCACTTGTAAGCACCTTCTGATGTCAAGGTCCTCTTTGAGGACAAAAGACAACAACAGTAATAAATAGACCTGTTCAGATCCAGTCCCATCCAGTAAACATGTTTTCAGTACTTAATATGTGTCAGGCACTGTGGGAATAGTCACTGCCTTCAAGGAGTTTACAATTTCATAGGAGGAGACAACACACAAAAGGAGGAAGGAAGGGAAAAGAAATCAAGGGGCATCTTGCATCTTGCTTGTTGAGCTGAGATGAGGCAATGCAGTAGATGAAATAGAGATTGGTGGGGTGTGGGGTGAAGGAGAGCAGTGGAAAATAAACCTAGGATGATATTTTGGGTACCAGACTAAGATATTTGGGCTTTACTCATAGTAATCATTTTATTAAATGAAAATTTTATTTTCAAATCTGCAATTTTTCCCTTTCCAGCAGTTGAAAAAGCAAGAAAAACAGTCCCTCTTACAAATACATATAATAAAGCAAAACAAATTGGTCTGCATTGTCCATGTCCAAAAAATAAAAAGGTGCAATCCATCCTTTATTTATCAAGAGATGGGGTGACATGTTTCCATTTTGATTCTTCTAGAATTGTAGTTGGTCATTGTGTTGATCCGAATTCCTAAGGCTTTTAAAGTTGTTTGTTCATAATATTGAACAGTAGTTATTAAATGTTTACTCTTTGCAGACCATTGTACTAGACTTTGTGAAAGGTATAACATTTAGATAGCTCAGTCTATGCCCTCCAGAAGTTATAGTCTAGATAAGAAGCCATCATAGTAGCCAAAACACACAATATTATTTAGTAAGTGTTTTAGAGAAAACAATGCTCTGTGAGTTCAGAAGGGAAAGGTTATCTACCACCCACTGTGAGTGAAAAAGTTTTCTGGAGAAGGTCATGTTTGACTTTGCCTGTTAAATGCCTTTTCATTCCTTAAAACCGAAGAGAGGAAAGGAGAAGCTTTTCAGGCACCAGATAAGCTTGAAGAAAGGCATGAGAGTATAATGTGTATGGGGTCTTGGGGGTGTAGGGGAGAATGGTGTAGTGCGTAAGGGCAGGGCATCGTCCTGTTGTCTGAAGTAGCAGGCACATAAAGGACATGGCGGTTCCAGGTTTTGGAAAACCTGAATGCTGAGCAGAGTAGTTCAGACCTTCTTCTGTTACTCTCGCTGGAGAGTAACATGTATAGCACAGATTGTTTTGTTACTGGTGAACCACGTGACATGAGCAAAGTTGTGCTTTAGAAAAGATGAACCTGGCAGCTGGGCAAAATGTGGTCTAGAGGCAGGGAGATCACTGAGGCCTTCTGGATCGTTGTGGTGTCATGAGGCTCTTGAGCAGCCTGCTGTAGCCTGTGAACTCAGAATAATGTTTTTAAATGAACAAAATAAGGTGCATAGTATTATGAAGGAAGTCAGTTATGTTGAGATAAGTTGGGAGCAGTTAGGTGTGGTGGGTAGAGGTCAGGCAGGAGCACCTGAGTTCAAATTCAGCCTCAGATGTAGTAGCCGTGTGATCCTGGGCAAGTCACTTAATATGTCTGCCTCAGTTTGTGAAATGAGGACAATAATAGTACCTATTTCCCAGGGTTATTGTGAGGATTGAATGAAAGAATAATTGTAAAGCCATTAGCATATGTCTGGCACAGTAAGTGCTATGTAAATGTTAGCTGTTTTTATTCTTAAATGAAGATATAAATTTTTTTCTCATCCAAGTTCTTGAACTCCCTGAAACATATTTGTGTTTCCCTGTGGGATTCAGAAGCCCCAGTTTGAGAACTCCTGATTTAGGAGCCTTTGTATTAACTTGGGTATAGAGCGACGGTGGCCTGAAGAAGGGTGGTAGCATTTTAAATGGACAGGAACAAGAGAAAATGTGGAAAAAGAACTGATAAGACAGTACTGAATGAATGTGAGAGAGAAAGAGAGTAGAGATTAAGGGTTTTGAGCTTTTCAGTAATTAGGAAGGTGGTAGTTATAGAAATAAGGAAATAAGAAATCTTGGTAAAGATTGTTGTTTCATTTTTAGACCTCATTTTGCGGGGAGGTAATAGGATGTTCAGCGTACCCTGAGGATGTAGGACTGGATATGGTTGGAGAAGTCAAGGTTGGAGATATATATAGACTGGGGAGTCCCTTGGTACAGGCTACAGGATGAGAGTTTAAAGCCAAAAAAACTAAACCCAAGGCAAAGTCCACATTTAGGGAGCTAGTGACAGAAACTGGTCACAGTTCAGAAGAGAATGAAAAGTGTTATTTGTAGAACTCGGAGTTAGAAGATATTTCTGGAAGGGGAAAGATTAACTGTGAGAAAAGGCCATCTAATTTAGTAGGTCATTGGTGACCTTCAAAACTACAGGGTTAATAGGTAGGGCAAAAACCAGATAGTAGTGTTCTAAGAAAGAGCGAATGAATGGCTGAGAAGTAGAAACACTTTAGAGAATTTCAACCATGAAAAGAGATAGAGTATAGAATGGCAGAGGAAGTGTTGTGTGTGAATCTATGGGTGCCTTCTCCCCCTTCCCCCAAGACCTGGCTTATTTAAAGGCAGAGGGGAGGAAGCCAATCGAGATTGAAAATTTTAAGGTATAGGCAGTAAGGAGGATAAGTGAGTGAGGAAGTCATGTGGAGAGGTAAGAAGTTCAAGACAAAAGGTGGTAGGGTATAGGAGGAAAGTGTATGAAATGAATGAAAACTTCTCAATTTGGGTTTGTTAATCTTTCCTTCCTCCCTCCCCTTCCCAGGCTGCTGTCAATCACTTTTATCTTCCTTTGTCTGTTTTCCTACCTTGGTGGGACCTTTCCTTCCCCCCAACCCTTTCTCTTGTTGTCCCAGTTGGGAAGAATTTGGTGAGGTGTGCCTCTCCACCAGTGAGAGAGGGAACAGTCGGGAAAGGGGGCTTGACTAAGTTTGAGTTATAAATTCTGATTCTACCCTTTGAAACAGGCCCCCTCTCCCATGCCAAGGCGTGGGAGCAGACTACCTTCTCCCAGGGAAGAGAATAAACTGTTCTTATCCTAAGACATCTCTGTGTTTACTTTCTTACTAAATTAAGGATTAACCCAAACAAAAGGAAATTAATAAGGAAGCATGCGGAAGGGGAAAAGGTTGGGAATGGTATGTATTTAATATTTGAATTAAATGACTCTCTGATCATCTTTTGTAATATTCTTTGATCTGAGAATAAGAGGAAAGGAAGGGTAGCTTAGGTAGGGGTTGGTATTGTGGGAGATTAAGGAACTAAGAAATTCTAAAGTGTTAGGGAAACCTTTAAGTGATAGACCACTAAATACTAGCTAGCCAGAAGACCTCTACGTCTCTAGTGACTTTTCTGAAAAGAAAAATTAAAACTACAGTCTCCATACCCAGTTATTGTTTGGGCTTAGTAGTGCTGGGTATATTTAAGGAATAGGATAGGTGCTGAAGATTTGATAACTAATAATATGGCACTTTTACTAGTTACTGCTCTTTGTATGCACTGAACTGTTTTTTTCTAGGAAAGAATATGGCTGCCTTTAAATAGGAGTTAAAGAAAACATAAGTCTTAAACTAAACATACAAGCTGTTTTGGTTCATATGTCTTAGTATTTCATCATCCTAAATGAGAATAAGCAGGTAATAGAGGAGAGCTTGGTGTGTGTACTTTCATTCTTAAGACTGCAGATCAGCACTCAGTATTATGATTTCTTAATAGGAAAAGCAGGAAGAAGTACTGTCTGTTCTCCCTCTATTTTTTAAATTGTGAATTCAGTAGTTAATAGCAGTCTTAAACTTCTCAAGACATGGAAAAGGTTCACAAAAAAACTGAATTCCTACCACATACAGTGTTGTTGTTGTTTTTTTTTACTTAGAAAAAGAAAACCATTAACAGTTAATAGTAAATAACTATTTTTGATTTACATTTCTCTCATTAGTGATGTCTACCATTTTTTTATATGATCATTGACAGCATCTGTTTCTTCATTTGAGAACTTCCTCTTTATATCCTTTGGCCACTTACCCAAAGAGGAATGAATCCCTCTCTTAAAAAAAAAAAACAAAAAAAAAACCCACTAGTGAACTGGTGAATTGGTAAGGAAAATGTTGATCTTTAAGCTTAAGAGCTGACATAGTGAATTCTTTATTTAATTTTAGGCTTAAAAACTTGTAAGGGGAAAAAAAAAGTTTTGCTTGACTGGAGCCTTTGAAAGCTTTTAATATAGTTATAATACAAATTGAAAGCCTTTGTAACTCAACACTCATCCTTCAAGACATAGCTAAACTTCTTTAGCAGGAACTCCTGAAAAGTTGGTATGATTTTAGGCATGATATCCAAAGTAAGAAAAATAATAGTCCCATTGAATCTTGCTCTGGTAAAAACCATATTTAGCACTGTGTTAAATTCTGAACAGTATACTTTAAAAAATTGTATTTCTCCTATATTATATTACCTGATTTCCCAGTATCCTTCTTTACTGCATCCCTCTTCACTAAACAGTGCATACTCTGTGACTTAGCAGTGCCACTGCTAGGCCTATCCTCCAAAGAGATCAAAGAAACAGGAAAAGAATTTATACATATATATGTATATATATATATATATTTATTTAATCTAAAAGATTTTTTTAATCTAAAAGATTAAATAAATATATACATATATTTATAACAGCTCTTTTCGTAGTGGACAAAAATTGGAAACTAATGGAGTGTCTTTCTCTTGAAGAATAGTTAAACAAATCATAGTATGTAAATGTAATAGAATATTATTGTGTCATCTGAAATGATGAAATAGATTATTTTAGAGGAGACTGGGGAGACTACTCAATTGATGAAGAGTGAAGTGAGTAGAATTAGGAGAACAGTTTATACAATAATAACAAAATTGTAGGGAAAGACAACTTTGAAAGACTTTAGAAATCTGATCAATGAAGTGATAAACCCAGAGTCCAGGTAACTTAATATGAAACACATCCCTTTCCTCCTTCCTTAGAGGTAAGCTCCTTGACAGCAGGAACTGTCTTTTAACTCTCCTTGTATCCCAGCAGTTAGCTCAGTGGGTAACTGGCACGAAGTAGGAGCTTAATGAATGTTTATTGACTGAGGAACTTAAATAGGAAGAGAGACATTTTGGGGAATGACCAAGGTGGGCTTTTGTTTTTGCTAGAATATGCTTTTTTTTAATGGTGAGGCGGTTTTTTGGATTGTTGTTGGGGTGGGCCACAGTGCAAAGGATAGATTATAAATTCATATAAAACAAATATACTTATAAAAATAGACCACTAACAAAGTTAAGTATATACTATCATCCTACAGCTTTTAAAGATGTTGTTTGTCTGACCCTTTTGAACTTCCTTCTATTCTTTTCTTTAAAAAAATGCCTAAATAAGTGCCTTTCATTTTTCCTTTCCATTTCTCTTTCCCATTACCTTATCTCCTGTGGTCTCCCATCCCACCCCTATTAGAAAAAAGAGGAACAAAGACCTTGTAACAAGGATACATAGTCATGGAAAATAAATCTCCACGTGGCTGGATAGTCTGAAAATGTATGTCTCCTTCTGTACCCTGAGTCCATCACCCTCTGGAATCTTGTTTAGTCATTGATCAAAAAAGCACTTTGCAAACCCTCAAATGCTTTATTAATGTTAGTTATTATTGTTTTGATTAACTTTCTGAAGCCTTTCACGGTTGTCTGTCTTTACAATGTTGTTACCATATAGATTGTTCAGCCTTTCTCCAGGAGATAGGTAGTTCCCATGCTTCCTAGTTCATTGCTATTTTAAAAACAGAGCTGCTATACATATTTTTGTGGGTACAGGACCTTTCCCGTTTTCTTTGATGTCTTTGGAGTATTGGCCTAAGGAGTAATATTGCTAGGTCAGAGCGGAGTGTACAGTTGCTTTCCAGAATGGTTGAATCAGCTCACAGCACCATCAGCATTCCCTTAATGTTCCTGTTTCCTTGTAGCCCCAAGGAGAGGCATTCTTTAGAGCAAGCTTGGTCAGTTCAGTTCCACAGACATTGATTTTGTTTATTCTTTTCATTTACATTTTTGTAATCGTGTCTAGTATTTTCCCAGTTCTGTTTACTTTGAGTTCATATAATTCTTTTCCTGCTTCTCTTTATTCATTATATTTATCATTTGGGGATGGGGGAGGGGAAGGGAACAAGCATTAAATGCCTATTTTGTACTGTGCTAAGTGCTTTCTAAGTATTATCTCATTTTTATCTGAGTACAGCACAGTAATATGCTGTTGTATTCATATATAGACATTTTAAAAGACATGGGCATATTTGATCCTACCCAAAGGCAGGCAGCTAGAATAGACAAGAGATTTGAAACTGTTAAAACAGTTCATTTGTATAAGCACTTCAGGGTTTGAAAAAGCATTTTTAAGCTTTGAAAAGCACTTTTCTTCACAACTCTGTGAAGTAGTTCAAGTTGTATGATCTACATTTTCCAGTTGAGGAACCTGAGGCAGGTTCAGTAAAGTTAAGTAATTTACCCATAATCATATAACTAGCAAATGTCAGAGCTCAGATTTGAACTCTTGACTCCAGCACTTTCCTAGAGCTTCCTGTTTGCAGGAGCATTCTTTGAAGGAATTTGTGCTGTTTAGATTGGAGAAGAAACCATTTGGACAGGAACATGATGATGGTCTCAGACATTGCAGATCTCTTGTCTGTAAGAGGGATTAGATTTAGATTCTTTGTAGTTCCAGAGGACAGAACTAGGACCACTAGATGAAAATTATGGAGAAGACTTTTGATTTACTGGGAAAAAGACTTTTCTAACAATTAAAACTTATTAAAAAAATGGAATGGGCTGTAAGTAGTGAGTGTTCCTTTGAGGTTTTCAGATGTCTTGAGTGTTACAGAAGGGATTACTACATGGAGAATAAGGTTGAATTGTATCATTTAAATTTTCATACCCTTTTCTGAGATGTTATCCCCACAATGCTTAAATCACACAGATGAACAGCAAATACTCAAATGAATAAACCCTTCTAATAGAGAATATAAATACTCTACCAGGTGCTAAACAGTACTTTAGTACGTACTGTGTTCAGGGTGCAATGATAAAACTATTTAAGAACAATTAACCAGGAAAGGGGAAGAAGGTCCTTTAGGGAATAGTATATGTGAGGCTCATCTATTTTTGTGTTTTTATTTTTCATTAAGCATCTTTTGGATTTAAAAAATGCAGTAAATATTTGTGAAAATGGTAAATCCAGAGCATTTAAGCATTTCGTGTTATAGTTACCTTCATATATTCTGGACCTAAGCCTAGGGGAAGTAAATTTCGTTGTAGGATGGGGCTAGTTAATTATAAATAAATTCTTAAAAATGAAAAATTTTAAGAGTAGCCATACTAAAACAATTTGGTTTTATTACAATCTGTAATTTATTACAATTTATTACAATCTGTGATTGTCTTGTTGACCAATTAGCAATAATTAATACTTTAAAAGTCAGTGTTTATTGTCCATCATTTTTCCAATTAATACTTTTTTTACATATAAAAATGAAAAAAAAATGTTGGAGTATGAATGGGAAGTAATAGAAATGTAAAGAAAGAAAAGATTATCAGTAAATCATAAAAAATAGATGAAAAGAAAGTTTAGAATAGATGGTTTTATTACATGCCAAACTTCCATGTTATTTTTGGTTTTAGTTTTTTTTCTTTTTAATTTTTTTTTAAAATTATTATTATTATTATTATTATTATTATTTTTGCTTTTTGGAGGGGGAGTGCAGGGCAATTGGGGTTAAGTGACTTGCCCAAGGTAACATGGCTAGTAAGTGTTTAGTGTCTGAGGTCAAATTTGAACTCAGTTCTTTCTGACTCCAGGGCTGGTGTGCTATTCACTGCGCCACCTAGCTGCCCCTTGTTTCTCTTTTTAAAAAATATTATTCATTTTAAACGTTTTTTCTTTTTAAATTTTGAGTCCCAAATTCACTCCCTCCCCCATTCCTTCCCCACCCGCTGAGAATGCAAGCAAAATAATATCCGTTAATTATATATGTGAAATCATACAAAAGGTTTCCATATTAGCCATATTGCCAAAAAATAATAAAGTAAATGAGAAAATGATACTTCAGTGGCACTCAGAATTCATCAGTTCTCTCTCAGGAGGTAGACAGCATTTTTTTCATCATGAGTCCTTTGGAATCATCTTGGATCATTGTGTTGATCAGAGTAATCAAGCCTTTGACAGTTGATCATCATTACAGTATAACGCTGTTCCTGTACCCAGTCATCTCCTGATTCTTCTCATTTCATTTCACATCAGTTCATATAGATCTTGCCATGTTTTTTTTTTTCTGAAACTTCCCCCAAAGTGCAGTAGTAATCCACAATCCTATACTATGACTTGTTCAACTCTTCCTGAATTGATGAGAATCCCCTCAGTTTCTAATTGTTTGCTATCACAAAAAGAACTGTTACAAATATTTTTGTACATATAGGTCATTTTCCTTTTCCATTTGAGGAAATTGTGGGAATTGAGTGAACTACATTCATTCCATCTTGTGATTCAGTTTTGGATCTAGTTCAGTTCTCTTTTTATTCATTTATGGGTTTAGTCTAATTTCTGCCTTGTGAGAAAACTTTATTGCATTATTTGAACCTAGCCTGTGTCATTGAGAAGCTGGACCACTTATATCTGTTGCTTAGAGGCCCTTAACTAAGGACCTAGATTATGCTGACCAGAGATGGGTCAGATCAAAGATTGATGCAAGGAATTAACTTTCATTTGCCCAGTTCTAATTTTTAATGAATTATTTTTTTCAGTGAGATTTTGTATCTCTTTTCATTTGGCCAACTCTGCTTTTTAAGGTATTACTTTCTTCTGTATTCTTTATGCTTTTACCAAGATGTTAATTATCTTTTCATAATTTTCTTGCATTACTCTCATTTTTTCCCAGTTACTCCTCTTTCACTCTTAGCTTTTTATTCAACTCACCGAGGAATTGCTGTTGGACTTGGGGGGCCAGTTAGCATTTTTCTTTGAGGCTTTAGTTGTAGCTGTTTTCACATCATTGTTTCTTAGTTTATGTCTTTATTTTCCCTGCCACCCTAGTAGCTTTTTATGGTCAAATTCTTTTTTGTTGTTGTTGTTTGCTCATTTTTCCAGCCTATTTCTTGACTTTGAACTTTTAACATATGTTAAAGTTGTGTTCTGCTTACCTAGGGATGGGGATACTCTGTCTCAAGTTACTGGCTTTTTTGTGCTGTTGTTTTCAAAGCTAATTCTGGGGATCTACAAGCTGTCAGTGCTTCCAGTGTGGTGTGATCTGGGGAGAGATGTGGTTAATGCTCTCCTAGTCTGGGTTCTGGTCTTTACCCAGGAAAGGCCTATTACTCCCCTGAAGCAAGTGTTTAGCGCCCCTCTTGGCCCTGGAACTATGACCAGGTCCCTGCTCTCCTGACACCACAAGTGATAATGCTCTCTTTGCTTTGGAAATGTGACCAGGCCCCCTGCTCCCTTGTGACCAATCATAAGTGCTCCTCTTCATCCTGCAACTTTGTAGTGCCAGTGCAATATTTATAGCGCCCATGATCACAATAAAGACTGTGACTATAAACATCACGTGATGTTTGATTGCAAAATGTAATAAACTCTCCATATAGTGGACAGAACCAAAACGTGTATGTATGTATGTATGTGTGTGTGTATTTATTTGCTTTTTGGAGGGGGGAAGGTAGGGCATTTGGGGTTAAGTGACTTGCCTAAGGTCACACAGCTAGTAAGTGTTAGGTGTCTGAGGCCGGATTTGGACTCAGGTCCTCCTGACTCCAGGGCCACTGCACCACCTAGCTGACCCCCAAAACATTTATTTAGACACCAGAAAACCGAATATCAAAACCAGTAAGCCAATTCCATCAAAGTAGCAAAAAAGCTAATAAACCATAATAACACAGAGACCATCCTTTAGCCTTCCCTCAAACCAATATAAGATTGGTAACTACTCATGAGCCTGTCTGACTCCTCACCTGAGCTCCTTTTTCTCCTACTGTCTCACTGGCTCTGATTTCCAGCTTCCTGTGGGCTCTGCTTCCCTTTAGCATATTCTTCCCACCATAGGCTCCATGTGACTATATTTAGCCTATTGGGGGCAGAGTTTATCTTCAAAGCAAGGAAGCTTCCTGTGGGCTCTGCTGCACCCTTTAGCAAATTCCCTCCCTCACAGAATCCATGTGATCACATTCAGCCTATTAAGGGGGCAGAATTTACTTTCAAAGCAGGGAAGGTCTTCAAACTCTTCTACATCTATTAAGGGGCAGTGAAGATCTTCAGATTCCCATTCCCGTTACAAGCTTTGACCCAGAACTGTGTATATTGGCAGTAGAGTTGCCAGTCAGCATCATCTGCACACAGTGCCAGCAGAGCCCCCTGTAATCTCTCTCTGACAAGTTGTCTTAACCCTCTAGGCTGAGAGCTCCCAAAGCTGCTAGTGCTGTTGCGCCTCCAAAGGCTGCCCCCTCCCCCACATCACACACCTCTCCTGTTGACCTCCTTAGCTGTCTTGTGCTAGAGAAATGTCTCGCTGTAACCTTTTGGATCTGCAGCTCCAAAATTTGTTTCAAAAGAGAGAGTTCAGCTGGGCTGCTGCTTGTATGCTGACATCTTGGCTCTTCTCTTCTTTGAATGTCATCTATCTGGATATTATCTGGATATTGTCTAGGGATTCTGTGGTAGAAAGGATTAATTGTTTCTTTCCTTCCTTGCTCACCCAAGTGTTCTCAACCTGGTATGTACAAAATGAGCCTTGGAGTCCGACATTCTTAGTGACTGTACACAGTCGTTTAACCTCTCCATTTCCCAGGCACCTCTTTAAGACTATCAGTGACAGATGAGGTTAAGTTCTCAGGGGATGGAGCTTCTACATTAGGAATGACCTTCACTGATGATCACAAGTTTTAACCTATTCCCCTCCCCCAAGAATTGCCTGCACACTGAACTTCTTGGAAACCTTAGATTCTTCTTCTTCTTCGTCTTCGTCTTTATATTATTCTTTGCCCTTATTTCTTTGAGACCTAGGTAGGCCTAGAAGTGGTGTCAGTGGTTCAGAGGGTGTGCCCAGTTTAGTAGCTTTTGGAGCATTGATGTAGGTTCTTTTAGCTCTGTAAAGTCAGTGCTCTTTCATGTTGTACTGCTTCAGTAGGTCCTTCTGATCCCGCAGACCATGATTAAGTCTTTCTACATGTGTCAGCAGACTTGCTTCTTTAGCAATGATTAGTAACTTCATTTTCCTTCTCTTGGTAATCCTCAGATACCCAAATAGGTTTGTGACCTCGCTGATTTGGGCGTCACCTCCAAACCATGGATGTCTGACCATCCTGTGCAGCTTTCATCTATGTTATCCACAAAATCCACCTGACTTTCTGGAGACTTGAATTAATTTTTCCCAAGCTTTTGAAGAAACCATTGGAGCACTCTGCCTTCAGTGATGACTCTGGATGACATCTGTGATCCCTGTCTCTTGACACATTATCAGCAAATCTCTTTGTTTGACATCCTTTATTCCTGTTATTTGGTGTTCCTTAATGGTTTTATGTTGACTCTGCTTATACCATGTTTATTCTAACTCTTATTACCTGGTACAAATTATGTTATACTTTCCTGTCTTTAGGTCCTAAATTGGTCATTTGCCAAAAGACAGTGTAAAACTGTTGATCTTCACAAAGTATAGGATTTTAAAATAATTATATTTCACTGAAAATGTTTTAGAAAAGAGATTTGAATAGTTACAGGTAGGAGTTACAGAGACATGTTCCTGATTGAAAATAACTTTGCTACTATAAGTAATGTTTTTTCCTTCATTATTTCTTAATGTCAATTTTATTTTTCTTTCAGTAAAAGCTAATGCAGAAGCTGGATCAGCAAGGATGTCTCTTCTTATACTGGTGTCCATTTTCCTGTCTGCTGCTTCTGTTATGTTTTTGGTATATAAGAATTTTCCTCAACTTAGTGAGTAAGTATCCAAAAGAGGAACTGGATTTTTCCATCAGAAATTGAGGCACATAAATATACAAAAATATCATAATTAGTTTTGCAACATGCTTTCAGAATGAGATTAAGGATGAAATTAATTAGGTGACAGTACCGTCACAAATACAGGTTCTACAACTTGTATGCCATATTTTTGTTGCTTTTTGCTTCCAAGATCCACCCCCACCAGAAAAGTTAGGTTTCCTCTCCACCTATGCCCCTGAGCCAGAGGAGAAAGCCATCTTATAATGGAAAGAGTAATAGATTTGGAGTCATAAACCTGGATTTTTTTTTTTTAATGTAGCTTTGTGACTTTGGTCAAGTCTTTTAACTTTTATGACCTTGTCTTCATTTGTAAAATATGAAAAAAAACTTGCCTTCTCTTTCCCACAATATGTCTGTTTCCTAGAGAGACATGGTGTTATTTTTAGTCCTTTTTCCTTAACTCTATCTCTTGTTTTTTTAGGGGAGGAGAGTGCCCTAAATTTTATCAGTTAGCGTTTTCCATAACGAAATTCACTTCAAAAGACCTAGTCTCTAGTAACAAGGTTGGAGGGTGAAATATGCTATTAGCCCGTTGTTCTCCTGTGAATAAAGTTAAAGAGACTGGAGGCAAGAGGAGAGAAGAAAAGGTTCTAAAAAATAGAAGCAAGGTAAAATGAGATGGATCAGTCTCCTTTAGTAGTTAGAAATAAAGAGAGAAGGAGAACAAGTGATTGTAGAACTTGGTTAAGCAAGGAGAATTTTATTTTTATGTTTCTGCATATAGCATATACCATGTAACTCTCATATCACTACAAAGTATAAGTGTACTTCCTTCATAGGGGAGAGTGAATGAAAGGGAAAGTGTGTGTGTGTGTGTGTGTGTGTGTACACATGTACACATGTACACAGACACTTTTCATCACCCTGTTGTTGCCCTGTAGGCTGGAGGATATGGAGAACAGTGCTTAAGTGAGTAGTAGGTGGTGGTCTGGAAAGCAGAGCCATGAAGTGGATGGCAAGATTGTAAGATCTGCTGTGAGCTCATCCTTCTGCCTACCATTAAGAGCATATCACTCAGTGCCTCCTTGAAGAAGATGACCTCACTGATTATCACTTATTGCTGTCACCTTGGCTCCTGAAGGAAGATGGAATGAAACTCCTCAGCTGTGGTGCCTTAGTTGTAGTAATTCAGGTGTGGCTTTAGGCTTGCCAGTGTTAGAGTCAGCCTTTTATTTTAGGGGCATGACAGCAACACGCTGTGGCTCCCAAAAGAAAGGGAAAGTAGAATGACTGGGAGAATTTATTTCTGCATTCCTGGTAGAAAACTTAAGTGTGTCCAGAGAACAGTGACAAGAATGATAAAAGGCCTGGAGAACATTATATAACGGTTGTTGGAGGAACTGGGAGTATCTGTCCTGGAGAAGAGTAGACTTAAGTGGGAATGGAATTACCTTCAAGTATGTAAACGATGATCATATGGAAGAGGACTTAGATTTCTTCTGTTTGGCCCTAAGGGGCATATGCAGTTTTGATAGAAATAAAAAGTTATTAATATTTAGAACTAGCTAAAAGTGTCACAGGAGGATTCCTCCTTATTGGGTGGATTCAAACAGATGCTGGACAGCTACTTGGAAATATTACAGATCAGTTGTGTCAAAAGTTAAATAGAGATGGGGGGTCACTAAACCATACATAAGGACCTCTGGACCACATATTGACTTAGAAAAACCACATATTAGTAGTATCTATATTTTATTTTAACTTATTTTGTTAAGTATCTCCCAGTTACATTTTAATCTGATTCAGGCCACATTCAGGAGTATCATGGGTCACATGCAATGGGCTACATGTTTGGCATCTCTGTTGTAGATACCTGTAATGGATTAGATTTGATGTCCTCTGGGAGACCTCTAGGCTATTTTCTCTATTGCTATAAGGTGTGATTACCATTGTGTAGTTATTTAAATTACCAGTATTTTAAAACAGTTTTGTTTTATATTTTCTCAACCAGAGTAAGCTTTGTATGTCCTTGGAGTAGACAGTTGCTTTGTAGTTTATTTTTCCATCCCCACCAGCCACCCTTTGAACAGTTTGAACTTTAGTTCTTCAGTGTGTGCCTTTAATTTCTTCCTTAAAATACAAATACCCTTGAGAAGGCAAAGAGTGAAAACTGTTTTTAATTGTTTATACTTTGAATTAGCATAAGAGCCTTTCCTGTTACAAGGATAATTGATTTTAGAGCTGGAAGAGTCTTTAATGTCTAATTTAACCTCCTCATTTTATAAATGACAGAATTGGGGCCCAGAGAGTGGAAGCATTTTGCCAAAGATAATAAGTGGAAGACCTGAGATTCAGACCTAGATTCTCTGAGTTTAAAGCCATTGCTTTTTCTACTGTAGCACACTGCCTACAGTAAGTTTGTATGGTAGAAGGAACTGCCATGGAGTGGGACTAGCAGAGGGAAGGATAGGATGTAGATGAAAAGTTTTCTATGTTTCTCATCTCATCAAATGAAAATGAAATTTCAAAATGTTACATATAAAGAGATAGGCTGATTGCCCAGTTGACAAGTGGTCAAGGGATATGAATAGATAGTTTTCCGAAGAAGAAATACAAGCTATCAATAATCATATGAAAAAATGTTTAAATTACTAATAATTAGAAAAATGCAAACTAAAGCAATTATGGGGTACCACCTCATACCCATTAAATTGGTAAAGATGATAGAAAAGGAAAATGACAAATAGATGACAAATGTTGGAGGGGATGTGGAAAAATGAGTACATTAATATACTGCAGGTAGAACTGTGAACTGGTCTGAGTCCTTTTAGAAAGCAATTTGGAACTCTGCCCAGAATGATATTAATTTGTACATACTTATCCTTTGACTCAGATCTATTGCTACTAGAGATCAAAGAGATAGGAAAAGGATATGTATATACACGACTATTTATAGCATTTCTTTTCATGGTGACAGAGAATCTGAAACCAAGGGGATGTCCATCAATTGCGGAATGACTAAACAACCTATTTTGAAAGAATATGATGGAATACTATTGTACTGTAAGAAATAAAGTGGAGCATGGTTTCAGAATGACTTGGGGAATGGCTAGGTGGCACAGTGAATAGAGCACCACCCTGTCAGGAGGACCCGAGTTCAAATACGACCTCCAACACTTACCACAAAAAACTAGCTGTGTGATCTTGGGCAAGTCACTTAACTCCAATTGCCCTACCTTCCTCCCTCCAAAAAAAAAAAGCAAAAAAAAAGGTGATTTGGGAAGACTTTTATGAACTGATACAAAGTGAAATGAGCAGAACTAATAAAATAACAATGACACTGTAAAGACAAAAGACTCAAGACACGCTACCTACCTCCAAATAGAGAGGTGATGGATTCAGAGTATAGGTTGAGGCTGAGTTTGGGTTTCTATTGTCTTTTGTTTGATTTTTTTTGGACATGACCAATGCAGGAATTTGTTTTGTTTGACTATACAGGTTTGTAAAAGGTTTTGTTTTCATGCTTTCTCAGGAGGGATGGAGAAGGTGAGATAGAATTCAGATATGTAAATTAAATTACATTTTTAAAAAGCAAAAAATATATAGGTAGCTATCTGTTTTCCTTAGAACTTAATAATTCAGTAATGTTAAATAAATGTCTTCTGTCTGCAAAGCACCATTTTGGGCTCCGAATCTTTATATTTAGTCTTATGGGCTTAAGATTAGCTTCTTGTCCTTCTTGCATATTGACAGTTAAGTATAAAAGTATTTCCACAAGAGGATTATCATATATTACAAATGTAAAGATTTAGTAAGTACTACGTCAGGTTTCTTTCTTTCTTTCTTTCTTCCAGAAGAAATTGCGTTGAATCTGGTTGTGTTCAAAACAGGGGATTATATTGGTTTTTTAAAAAAAGTGGAATAATTGATAAGAAATATGTTGAAACTTATTTTTATTTTTAGTCAAGAGATATATATCAGCTGTGATGTTGAACTATGAATTATTTAAAATGTTTTTCAAAGTGTTGTGTGTTTTACATGCTAGTTATTCCTGGTATTTCCCTACTTTATGTCATTTAGATTTTCTGTAAATATTGGCTTTGCAATGTTTACCCAGTCGTTTTGGAATCCTACCAATATTGTTCAATAAACACAGTTTCTTTATGGCTTATGAAATTCAGTGACAAAAGGAATTCTGGACTTTTGAAATTTGGTGTTCGTGAACGTGGATTTGGCTTTTTGGCGAAGTGCACACACTTAGGCCCAGCAGCATTAAACTTTGCCTTCCCTCTATAGAATGTAAGCTACCAGAGTTTCATGTCATTAAGATCAGAGTTTCATGGCATTCTTTGTAGTCACAGTGCCTGATTCCTTGGAGAGATTTGTTGTTTGTCCTTCGTTCTCAAAGAGTACCATGACATCAGAGAGGTGATGCCATGATGTGCCAAGGGAATTGGATTTAAGTGAAGGAGGGCTGTGCAAAGTCACCAGCCTCACTTTCTCCTCTGGAACCATCTGAGTCCAGTGACCTGATATACCAGGATGACTGGAGATGGCCTAGGATGAAGTGGGGGACCTTTGTCTTTTTAAGCTAAGGTCTTTAACAGGTCTCAGTTTGACTGATTAAAGCTAGGTAAGAAACGAGGTAGAGAATTGCCTCTATTACTTAGTCCAAAAAAAAAGAAATAGTTGTAGATAGGTTGAAGTGCTTTTACTGGATGAGCAACTCTGCTACATTGAGGGATACAGAAATGAAAAAAAATATATAGTCCTTGGCTGCAAGGATTTTGTAGTTGAACATACATATTTTAATCCAAGGTAACAATAATATAAGAAAAAAGGAGAGAGCCAGACTAAGAAAAGGTAAATAGATAAAAGTATTTATTAAGCACTTACAATATACCAGGAACAGTGTTAAGCACTGAGAATGCAGACCCAAGCAAGCAAGGTAGGCCTTGACTCAAGGAACTTATTTTCTAATGGGGAAAGACAACACATAGAGGGGCACTGGAAGGGAGTATGATAGGCCTTCCTTGGCCTGATGAGTGCTGGGAGTGGCATGAGTTCATTCTGGACTCTCAGTGCTTAGATAACCCTGGGGCAGTAGAGTTTAGAGTTTTCTAGGAGAAAAGATTAGGCTAATGGTCAGAGTGCAAGAAAGCTTCAGATACTTTTGGAGAAGACTTCGTGTTTACCACTTTATTTTTTAACATCATTTTAAAAAACACAATTTAGCAGTTTTTTTCTGAACTAAATTAAAAAAAAGAAACACCTATTAACTTTGTTTTATTTCTTCAGGGAAGAAAGAGCAAACATGAAGGTTCCCAGAGACATGGATGATGCCAAGGCTCTAGGAAAAGTTTTATCCAAATACAAGGACACCTTTTATGTACAAGTACTTGTAGCTTATTTTGCTACATATATTTTGTATCCTTTTATAATGGAAAACATCTTCTAGCTATGTGTGGGTAATGAAGAAGTTTCTTTTAATGTTCTATTTAACAAGAGCAGTTTTTCTTAATTATGAAAATGACATTTGTAATTATACTTATTTCTTATCCAATCATTTTTTACCGTCTACCCAATTTCCAAATTAACTTGAAGCTTTTTCTTCTTTAAATTTTGTGTCCTGTTTTCTAATTTTATTTTTCCTCATTCTTCTTGATAAATGAAGGATTAACTTCTTAATATCAGAATAGTTATTTCATCACTTTTCATAATTTATAAAATGTTATTCACTGTAATGCTTTTGATACTTCCACCTTGCTCCATCAGTTGTGTCCTGTGTTTTATAGACTTTTGGACTGTTGTTCATTCTTGTTTCTTCTACAGATCACCAGCATTTTTATTATTACTGTTGCGTATACTTTGTATTTCAGATTATTCAACTAAAACAGCCTTTCATAGATGCCTGGTTGTGGTATGGAGATGACTCGGGATTATAGAAAGCTATTCCTCTAGATCATTGCTCTGGCAGGTCCTACTGAGAATTGAACAGGCTTTGAGTGTCAGCTCAG
The DNA here is from genome assembly GCA_028646575.1 of Pseudocheirus occidentalis. Taxonomy (NCBI): domain Eukaryota; kingdom Metazoa; phylum Chordata; class Mammalia; order Diprotodontia; family Pseudocheiridae; genus Pseudocheirus; species Pseudocheirus occidentalis. The sequence goes on along the minus strand of CM053601.1, from coordinate 153,329,839 downwards.
TGACAGATTGTGTGTTATCTGAGGACCAGTAGAGCTCTATGTAGAAAGGTTCACTCCCAGACCAGTGTCAGTGTGATGAATGTTCTAGTTATTCATAAAAACTGTCCCTTCGGGTGTGCAATGATTGCATCTTGGAAAGGTTGGGTCTCTCAACACAGTATATGTTGCTTGTTTGAGGGCTGGCATAGCTTGTTTTGGAGACGTTTCAACCACAACAGATCCTAAAGACAGTATCCTAAGGTGTTAAGGGGACTGTGATCTGAATTAGTGGAGAACATATATACTGCTATCATGGAATTATCTGTGACATTATTGAAATCATGAGTCGTTGAAGTAACATGTATATATGTGTATACTTACAGATGTGTATCTTTCCCTCTTCCTCTGTCACTTTCTTCCTCTATATCTGTACGTGGACCTGTGATTTCCTTGGTTTAGGGTTCTCCTAGTATGGAAATTCCCTCAAGGATGCAGATTGGCTTCTCCTGAATTGCCAGGGTCACTGAAAGGTTAACCAACAGGTCCACAGTCACACAGCCAATTTGTGTAAGAAACAAGACTTCCTCTACTTCACCAGGCTGTGTCCTAGATGTATCAGTGTGGGGATTCTCTCCAGCAATTAAGATTTGGATCCAATCCATTCTTCTCTGCCCATCCTATGAAGATCTACCCTCTGTGCCTAGGGAGGAGGAGGAGAAGAATATCCCTCTGTTTTACACCATGTGGCTAACACATGAGCAGCTTATCTTCACTTTTGTTCAAATGTTTGATGGCATCCTTTACTTAGCTTATCCTTCATAACTCCTTATTCATAGTATGTGGCAGCTAGCTTAGCCCTACCATGTCCTGCTCTGTTGCCTTTGGATGATCCTCATTTCATTTCTTCAGAGAGTTTTGCTTCCATATACTACCACCGGAGTATTATCAATGTTAAAAACAAATAGATCTTGGTATCAGGGAGAAACTTGGGATTCATTGAAAGAACTTTGTGATTTTTTTCAAAGGTAATACTATCTACTCTTCTTGTTTAACTTCAGGTCCAACTCATTGATGATTTGCACATATATACATACTTTGCACACAAACATACACGTATTTTTGTATGTATGAACACACAGATTGTACATTCAACTTTGTACCATGAAACATTACTTGGTATAGTTAGTATTCTATCTTCAAAAACAAGGCATCAAGAATTTATTTAACACTGTGTGCCAGATTTTGTGTTAAGTACAGAATGTAAGCAAAAAGTAAGACAATCCCTGCCATCGTAGAGCTTATATTTAAGATGGGAAGAAGGTAACCCATAAAAGGGAGCTAGAAAGGGAACATTAGAGAGGCCAAGTAAAGCATAACTGGTCTACAGTCACATAGCTAGTTAGTGACTCAACTGGGATGAGGACAATAATTAACCAACTCAGGAGATATGTGCTGTTTTTTTGAGGGGGGGAAGAGAGGCAAGGCAATTGGGGTTAAGTGACTTGCCCAAGGTCACACAGCTAATAAGTGTATTAAGTGTGTGAGGCTGGATTTGAACTTAGGTCCTCCTGACTCCAGGACCGATGCTCTATTTACTGTGCCACCTAGCCGCCCCACCTCTGTTTCTTTTGACCTTTGTCAGATATTCAGAGTTTTTGTTGGTTAGTGGCACTAAATGTAGATAGAAGTAATGGAAAGTGCTTGGGTCATGGTAGGTTTTCCTTTTTTCTTCTAATTATAAGACTGATTGACAGCCAAGATATATGCACTGTGTATATATATATACACTGTATATGTATATGCTTTGGGACCTTTTGGACTAATAAGTCCACTGTTAAGAGGGTTAGTATTTACCTGGGAGCAAGAGAGAGATTTTTATGTTTTTATTAAGGTGGCAGCATGTTCTTCGTAACATCAACAATCTCATAAGTGTAATTCATACATTGGATTTCACAACAGTATTGCAAAACCTCTCCTCTAATATCTTTTGCTTGAAACATAAATTGTACCATCATTCCTGTGAAATTAATTATCCTTTGTAAAGTTTAATGCCATAAGCTTTAAATTTAAGCAGGGGATGTCTCTATTTGTAACATTTTTAAGGAATTGGTTTGAGTTTGTACCCTCATATATTGGGAAGGTATAGGTATTGACTACTCCATCAGACATTGCCTTCCAATAGTATTATACTTTGTACTTCAAGGACCTGTAATTTCCTTTACGTTGCAGCCTTAGTTTAGGACAGAGTGATGGACTCAGGAAGACCTAGGCTAAAATCTTGCTTCTGACACCTAACTGTGTGACTTGGGCAAGTCACACTCTTTGGGCCTCTGCTAGTTTGTAAAATGAGAGAGTTGAGTTAAATGGCTTCTGAGGTTTTTCTAGCTCTAGGCATATGATCCTATGAAGCTTAGTTTCTCCATCTATAAAATGAGAACAAGACCAGTAGTACTTACCTCACAGGATTGCTGTGGACTCAAATATGATGTTTAATAAAATTCTTTGGACCTTAAGATACTACATGACTGTCAGTTAATAACAACTTAGTGGATGTTTCAGAGTTGCTGTGGTCATAAACTTCTGTGCTGCCATCTTGACTCTGCCGGGGCCCCCCACCCCCCCGTCATAAAACTAATTTTGCTAGGCTGGCCCTCACATTAGAAACATGGTCCATTAATAGATCATACTTGGAGTCTTTGGTGGGAAATGCTTGAACTATATTAGCACATGGTCTTCATGAACCCAGAGTTGCCTCAGTGCCATGATGTACCATTAGGGGAGAATAAAATAGTCCTTATTTGTAGAAAATGTTTTCTATTGGGAGAAAAAGCAGTGAATGAAACAGCATTATAAGTTTAGCATTAAAATTAATTATTTTGGTTCACTTCTTCTGTCTATAGCCTTTGTTACTGTCTTTTATACACCATTCCTTTATTGATTTTAGTATTAAATAGTATTAAAATACTGTATATTTTGCTGCATTATCGTCACAGATTTTATGCTGAATTTTTTTTTTTGCCAAAAAGTGGGATGCGACCATTATATGAAGCTTTTATAAATTAAAAGAAATAGTGTCAGTATTACTTAAAAATCATTTATTACTAAACTGCCTTTGGCTCAAGATTGAGATGCATGGAATACTCATTAATATACATTAAAACTGGGAAGATGTAAGTCTTACTAAAACTGGGAAGATATAAGTCTTACTATATCATGTGACTTACTCATGGCAACTTTCGCTTTCCTACCTGCTCTCTTTGTGCCTAGGACTCTTCATTGGGTTGAGTGACAATACTGTTAGTAGTGCAGCACCCTAAATAAACCATGCAAGTTGACTTTCAAAAGTATACTGACTGGGGCAGCTAGGTGGCACAGAGCACTGGCTCTGGGGTCAGGAAGACCTGAGTTCAAATGTAGCCTCAGACACTTGACGCTTAACTAGCTGTGTGACCTTGGGCAAGTCACTTAACCTTAGTTGCCTTGACTTCCCGCTATTCCCCCCTCAAAAGGAAAAAAGTATACTGACAGTGGAGCATACACTGAGAAATTGAGGCTTGCTCAATGTGTGAGAGATAAATGCATATTCATATGCTACTTGTGAATGTGTTGCTGTGTTTACCTTTTAAGCGGTGTGATGAAGAGAATCATACCATACAACAATTACAAAATGAGAGGTTATAAACCTATTTTTGAACTGGAAAAAAAACAACCAAACAAAAAGCCCAAAACGTACCACAGGGTGCGACGATTATGTGTTGAAATATGGTGGTATTAAAAATAATATTAAAATCTGTTTGCTTGCCAGTTATACTGGTAATAATTATTTATAAATCAATTTAGATTCCCATATTATATATTTTATATAATTTGTTTACATATAATGTATAATTATTATAATTTGTCAATAATTGTATGTATTATATAATTCTTTTTTTTAATTTTAAATTTTAATTTATTTTCTTGGTTACATCATTCATTTTCACAAGGTTTTGAGTTACAAATTTTCTCCCCTTTTTGCCCCTACCCCCCAGCCCAGAACATTGATCCCACTGTAAGGTCCCTTCCATAATCTGCTCCCTTTTATGCCTTCTTCCAACACCCCTCTAGCTTTCTAGCAGGGCAGGGA
>CM053601.1:153248224-153325234 GCA_028646575.1 Pseudocheirus occidentalis | reverse complement strand
ATAGCAACAGATGTGCTTTCTGTCTTTTGGAGAGTTTTGGAGCTTGAAAATCTGTTTAGAGTCCCATTTTATGAGTTTTTTAGCGTGTTTGTGTGGGAGCTGTGGTGCTTTGCTGCTTCTACGCCGCCATCTTGACTCCGCCCTCGTTAGCCAGTACTTTTGACCACTGAACATAATCTACCAGAAACACCAAGGATGCCTACATGAGACATGAAAACCCCCCAAGAGCTGCCAATGAGCCAGCCTCAGCACATCATCAGGAATCTGAATCCTGTCATCTTCCCAAGGAATTAAGGTGTCTTGGGTTAAAAACAGTAAGCTCACCAAGGTTAAATGTCCTCAAGGTTAAATGAGAACTGTCACCTCAACAAAAGGCCTGGAATAGGAGCTGAAGGCTGAGGAGAGAATACTAGAGAAATGCACAAAGGGGACATGACAAGTAGGCTAGGTGCCCTCTCAGGAAGCAGACCCTAATTTCAACTAAGGTACCAATAGACTGTTGTAGCTCAGCTGGCCTCGGGCTACCAGGCACAGCCTCGCTGGCCTGTTACAAGTCAGAGAGAGACCGAAGAGGAGGGCTGAGGCAGGTGGAACACCATCTCCTGAGGGAACTTCTCACCTGCTTCATCCACGGTGGTGCACTTCTGGTACATTGATGTTCGCAGGGTTGGTGTCCTCACGTTCAATAACCTTATTTTGTCCACTCGAGCATCAAATACCCTCAGAACAGGGTCTTTGTCATCATCATCATGACACATGATCTTATTGTCAACAAAGGATGCAAACATCTGGGTCTCCAGGAATCTTGAGAGGAAGGGTAGGTAGGGCTCAGGCTGGTCTGATAAAAAAGAGGCCTTCCGGACCCACAGAAAACGGAAACGAAACAGGCAAGAGAGAGACAGAGACAGCACTTTAGCCATGAGCAGCAAAAGCAAAATATATCAGGCCATTTCACCCAAGAGGACTGTGATCTAAGATTTCAGTGGGCTTCCCACCCTCCCATCAGAGAACAGATTTGCTCTTTCTTGTGTCTGTATCCAACAAAAGCACATTATACATCATACATCCCTGACTTCTAGACCAACTGAAAGTTCCCACCTACTTACATACCTGTAACCAGAGAAACGGGGACCATGAGAGAGTTTTTAGGCATGGCAGTCCTGGTTAGCTAGACAATCCAGGAGGAAACCAAATATCCCAAGTGAACAATCTATATCAGGGGTGGGGAAACTGTGGCCTTGAGGCCCACATGTAGCCCTCCAAGTTCTCAAGTATAGCCCTTTGACTGAATCCAAATTTCAACGAATTTCTCCTTAAAAGAATTCATTCTATAGAATTGGACTCAGTCAAGAGGCCACCCCCAAGGGCCTAGAAGGCCACATGTGGCCTCAAGGCTGCAAGTTCCCCACCCCTGGTAGAGATTGGGTCATTCTCTGTCCTTGTATCCCCAGCACCCACCAAAGTGCCTGGTACATCAAAGAGTTTAATAAATGCTTAATCGCTCCACTTTGAGCCAGCTGCCTCACCTAGCTTCAGTGTCACAGAACAAGATGCTCCCATGCGAGGCCCCCCTTAGCATCCCAGCCCAGTTCTTCTGGCTTTCTGTGTGCTGTCTCCCCCTTTATATTGTTAAGTTTAATGAGGGCTGGGACTGTCTTTGTTTCTATTCACTGGAGCTTTGCAGCTCTTAGCACAGTGACTGCCATGCTGTAGAGTCCTATTAAGTGTAGAGTCCTATTAAGTGTAGGCACTTAATAAACGTTTACTGAATTGATTGGATTGACCCATGGGTTGGAACTGCCCATGCCAACTAATGTTTCAAAAGACTTTAAAGCTTAACCAATATATAAGTAAGGCCATGAATGCTGGCTTCCAGAACACAGATGTCTTAAAAGAACTACTAAGACTAATGGTATACCTTAGAGTTCCCTCAAGTCAGAGTTAACTCCCTTCTTTACCAGGCTCCACTGAACCACCGTTCTCAAAGAGGCCTCCATGACACCTATGGATCACCATTCTCAAAGAGGCCGCCATGATACCTATGGACCACCATTCTCAAAGAGGCCGCCATGACACCTATGGACCACCATTCTCAAAGAGGCCGCCATGACACCTATGGACCACCATTCTCAAAGAGGCCTCCATGACACCTATGGACCACCATTCTCAAAGAGGCCGCCATGACACCTATGGACCACCATTCTCAAAGAGGCTGCCATGACACCTATGGACCACCATTCTCAAAGAGGCCGCCATGACTCCTACAGCTGCTTTTCGTACTCACCTTATCAAAGTTCTGCATCTGTTCCCTATTGGTGAACCAGGACTCCTTATCCTGGCTGGGCTGGATGACAAACACTTCATAGTCAGCAAACATCTGGGTGAAGCGGTTGGCAAAGACTTCTCGGATCTGGATGTTTAGCTGGTAAACCCTGAGCTCCTCTTCTTCACACTGAACTTTGAGATCTTTATTGCTGCTGCTCTCTTCACGCATGTCCAGCTGTGGAAAAGAAATAACAGCTAGAAAAAGAATTTTTTTTTTCCTCTCCTTCCCAAAAGGGGGTCAGTAGCTACACTGAGCACTGCCAACATAAGTCAGGAAACTGACTTGTTAGTAGAAGGAAAAAACAGAGCCGGGATGGATGTGGTGACTAAATACAGAGCCTTTAGCAACAACGAGTCTGCTCAATTCAGTTCATCTCACTCTAATGGCTCACTCACACCCAATGGGGGAGAGAAAAAAAGGGAAGTTCTTTGCCACTCCAAGCTGCAGGAAGGCAGGCAGTAACAGTTAAATCAATCTACGCTCAAGCTCTGTGTGATGAAGAGGAAAGAGTCCTGGATTTTAGAGTTGGAGGGCCTGGTTTCAAATCCCTGCTAATTATTTCTGTTATATTCTTGAGCAAGTGACAACTTTGCTGGCCTCCTATTAAACATGGGGGGAAGGGGAGAGAAACAGACAGCATCTGGGATGTCCTTCTAGCTCTAGCCCTAAGATCCTATAATCCTGAACTGATTAAGAGAATAATCAAGACAATGATTACAAAAATATACAGAAAAATAACCCTAAAAGACAAGACAACCCCAATCAATGGATTCAACAAATTACCCAGTCTTCACTCCAGAGAGTTAATGATGAGGAGCAGCTCCCTACACTAAGCAGGGAGGAAAGGGCAAACTGAGACTTACACTGACACACAATTAATGTGCTGGGTTGGATGGCTAACTGTACTTCCTTGTCATGAGAAGATTCTAATGGGGGAGGAGGAGTGTGTATTGGAAAATGATATGATTAAAGTTATTTTTTTTTAAAAAGAGCCTGAAGTGGGCAGGGCCACAGGCCAAATTCAAACCTGAGTAGCAAAGACATCATCCGTCTCAACCTGAAAGGGACCTTAGAGTACACCTTCTCAAATGCCCTCATTTTAAAGGTGGGGAAACTGAGGGTTCAAAGGGAAAGAACTTGTCCAACTTGACTCCTGCCAGTTGCCATTAAAACCAAAACAAAACAACTTCCCAATGGCACTTTAATTCCAAAATGCCTTCTGTAAAGTAGAAAAATAAAAAACTCATAAGGTATCAATAAACATTTCCACAGCACAAAAAACATTAAGGTCTCTGGGTACAAATTGATTTTTATCTCAGGCAGGAGCCAAAATCCATCCCCCTAATCTCAATCCAAACAGAAGTCCAAGAGGCTCAGTCTGTGGAGAGGGGAGGCCTGCTGAGGAGTCTGTGCTGTGCCCAGCTCCCAAGGAGAGATGCAGAAAGTCACAGCTGACTTCCTAGGAGCAAACGCTGCTGCCCAGGGTACTTGACAAGCCCTAAGCGTCCCTGTAGCTGCTTAAAATCATGAACAGTGCTTCAGTCATATTGTCCATCAGTCGGTCACCTTTAAAAAAATGTTTAAATGATTCTTTTCTTTAAATGTATCACTATCACTTCCTAATGACTCCTTCCCTCTCCTCCACCCCTAAACCTTCCCTTGTCTAAGTCCAGTCACACAAAAATCAAGGGATTGATTATGATGAAAATGCGTGCCTCCTTGCATACCTAGAGTCTACCACATCCCTACCAGGAGGTGAGATTGCCAGCTGCTATCAACTGGTAAAGTGGGAAGAACCATTGAGGAATGCCTGAACACAGGATGGGTATGGATGTCATGCAACACTGCTATGCTGTTAGAAATGATGAAAGGGCCCATTTCAGAGGAAACCTGGAAGACTTACAGGAACTGATGCAGACAGAGGGAGCAGAACCAGGGAGACAATTTATACAATCCCAACATTTTAAAGACACACAACACTCAAAGACTTGAAAACTTTGGTCAATGAAATGACCAACCCTCTGTCCAGAGGCCCAATGATGAGACATGTTACCCACCTCCTGGGAGGAAGCATGGACTTAAGGTGCAAAATAAAATGCATACTTTTTGGGACAAGGGCAATGCAAGATCTTATTTTGCTTGACAAAGCATATTTATTACAAATGTTTGCTTTTTCCAATGTAGGGACAAAAGAGGGAGATACAGGAGATTGTAAATGATTGAAAAGGCGGGGGCCACAACACTGGCATTTGGCTCACCTTTTCCAAGCTCACCCCAGTCCTCTGGACCAGAGCTTGCAGCCTGGCGATGGTCTCATTCTCCTTGAGGAGCTCATAGGTGTGCAGAGCGGAGCTGGCAATGTTCCCATTCCGTTTGTCCGAGGCAATGTCGCAGGCCCTGAGGCTCTTCAGTTTGGAGGCACTCTCACTGCAGTGCAGGTTCCCTTCTGGGGGAATTCCAAAGGCCATGAGAATCTCAGAGATCTCCTGAACAAACTCTAGCTTGTTGGGAAACTGAGGCAGGTCCTCGGGCAGTTCAATGAAATGGTTGTCAATATCCACAAAGCAGAGATTGGCCTGTAAATAAGAAGGGAGGTGATGGTGAAGTGAAGGAAAGAGAGGGAGGAGGAAGAGAAGAAGAGAAAGAGAAAAAGAGAGGGAGGGAGATGGAAGGAGAGAAGGAGAAAGAGAAAGAGAAGTCATCACCAGCTAATGCATTCACAGGGCAGAAGGAGGGCATATACATCTATGATGCCATAAGGTTTACAGGAAAAACTTTCCCTTGGTAGAACTCTGTGAAATGCCTTGTGTAAGTGACAGGCTCAGACTGGCAATACGATGGGCCCCTAGTCACACAGCTACCGTATATAAGGTGGTCTGCAAATCTTAAAGTGCTTTATAAATGTAAGTGATCATTGTTATTATGATTATTGCTATTTTTAGCATTACTGTTATTGCTAAGAGATCCAAAATTTGAAGCCAGATCTCCTGCCACTCCAAGAATGGAAGTCAAAGGTGACTTCCCGTTTGTCTTTGCAGCCTCTGTGCCTGGCACTCAACAAACACACATTTAGGTGTGTCACATACATTTGAGAGCCAGAAGGGACCTCAGAAGCCATTCTGTCCACTCCCCTCAAGCAAACTGAGGCAGAGGAATGTTAGGAGCCCTGCCCACAGTAACAGGGCTAATGTCTGAAGCAGGACTGGGCCCAGGTCTTCCTGGCCCGAAGTCAGTGCCTTTATGCCATCACTGATGGAAGAAGGAGCAAGTGCCCACCCTTCAAAAACAAAAGCAAGGAAACACAGCTGAAGGAAGGACGCTCTCAGGCACTACTAAAGAGGTCTTGGGGTTGCTATGGGGAGAGAAGAGATGAGTTAGGAAGGCCAGGAGTGGCCAAACTGAGCGGCTTGGCTCTAGGGCAGGTAGAAGGCCAAATGTCTAGTGATGAAAACTACCCCATCCGCAGCTCAAGGGCCACCAATCACTCTCAATTCTCAGAGGGCCCAGCAGCCAGGGCTTATGGCTACAGATGCAGTTGGGATAATTCCATCTGGCCTCTTATTTCCCCAACTCAGCCAAGGTCGAGCACCACAGAAATGCAGGGGGCCATCTCAGGCACTGGGGAAGGTGGCGGTCAGGTTGGCTGCAGGCCCAAAACAACTCTGTCTGAGCAACAGACTCTTGCCTTCTAGTGCATAACAAACTTGTGGCAAAATAAAACCAACCTTTGGTCAAAATTCTCCCTTATTCCTGCAGGGCCAATAAGAGCCAAGATAGTGGAGAAGACTCACACACCCAAGGACACTTAGAAAGGCAGGACATATTCACTACACAGGGCATCCACTGGCCCAGATTCCACCAGCAAAACAACCCTCAGATCACATCTCCAACAAAGAGCCTCTGTACAAGCTGGCAATGAGAAGGGATGTTTTAAATGTAAAAGATTCAGTTTGCTAACTAAGGGAGAGGGAATCTTTGACCTCTCATACAGAAATTCCCTGGGCAGAAAAACTAAGCCACATGGGAACTTTGCAGGTTTGGGGAAGGCCCAAAGAGAATTCCAGGAGCTAACATAATCAAATGGATGTGTACACCGTTCAACAGCAGGGGTAAATGGTAGAGGGAATGAGCAGGGAACACCCAGCCCTGCAGGATCGGGTAGTTTCTAAATGGTTTGGTGGGTGGTTTCCTTATATTCTTTAGGACTAAGACCAAATGGAGATTTAAGCCTCAGTCTCCTTATCTAGAAAATAAGGGAGTTAATTGCCCTAGGGAGCTCTTAATCTGAAGTCTATGGATAGCTTTTGGGGAGAGCCAGGAAGGGACAGGAATCTGTGAACTTGAATATGGAAAAAAATTACATCTTTATTTTCACTAATCTCTAAATTAAATTTAGCATTTCTTTTAATTATAAATTTTTTTAAAGTTACTCTGAGAAGGAGTCCATATAGACTTCACCCAACAGCCAAAGTGGGATAGGGAAGGGGGAGTGTCAATGACACACAAAAAAGGTGTGCACTAGAGGTTTTTTAAGGTCCCTCTCAGCTCTGGTGTTCTATGTTCTAGGCTCACCCTCGGCTCTGGCAGTCTACGTTCTAGGCTCTCCTCGGGGCTTAAGGTCTGTGTTCTAGAGCGCCCCCTCGGCTCTGGTGGTCTGTGTTCTAGGTTCACTAGCTGGCACTCTATGTTCTAGGCTCTGGCTCTAGCGTTCTATGTTCTAGAGCATCTCTTGGCTCTGGAATTAGATGTTCAAGTGTCCCTCTCAGCTCTGGAATTCTATGGGTCTACGCTTCATAAGTCTGAAGGGCCATTTCTAATGGTTGGGGGTGGGGAGAGAGAAATGGTCTTTAACTCACATCATGAATCAAAAGGAAGGTTTTTAACTACTTAGTCTTTAATCTTCCAGCCAGGAATACTTGGTTGGAGGGACACAACCAAAAAGAAGGAAGATAACTGAACAGTTACAGGCTGAAATAGGCTAGAAATGCACAGCTCCAAATTACCACTGCAAAGTGAGGAGCACACAGACGCCTTCTCAGAAAAGCACAGGCTAGACCCCCCCAGGGCTCTCCAACCACCTCCCCCTTAAATCAAGAGACCAGGCGTCCCCTCAGTGGCCAGCCAGGCCAGCCTCCTCGGCCACTGCTCTCCTGAGTCTCGGGCCATCCTCTGACCTGTGGTGCGCTGAGGGAAGCAAAGCTGCCCCCAGGTGATTCAGTGACCACTCACACCACTTTTTTCTCCACATCCAAGGCCTACTCATTTCTTTGGCTTGGTTTATAGGTGCTGATGGTGAACAGGAAGGGATTTAGAAGCCCTCAGTGAGCTCTTTATCCCAAACTGGCTGCCCCCTAGGTCAAACCTTGGTGAACTTTGTGTCCCCTCCTTAATTCCCCTCCTCCCCCTTGTCATAGCCAGCTTCTCTTTCCCTCTATTTCATCTTGGGCCTCCTCTCTTCTCTTTCTCATTCCAGAGCCACCCCCACCCGACTTCCTCCCCACAGAAACCTCACCATGAGGCAGATGATGACAAATCAATCAAAGCCTCATCTGAGGAAACATGGGTTGGAAAGCCAGCACACAACCCTGGGGGGCAGACCGGCGCAGGCTTTATCCTTAGGAGCTTTACCAAGTCACACACACAGAATTCCAGAGGAGCAGCAGGAGAAGGGCTAAATGAGCATTTACACAGCTCCTACAGTATACATCAGGCACTGTGCCAAGAGCTTTAAAATCATAAATACTATTTCACTTGGTCCTAGGCACTATTATCTTCCCCATTTTAGAGTTGAGGAAACTGCAACCAACAGAGGTTAAGTGAGTTGTTCAGGGTCACACAGCTAGTAAGTAGCTGAGGTCAAATTTGAACTCAGGTCTTCCCACCTCCAGGGCCAGCACTCTATCCACCTAATTGGATGAAGGGTCACTAAGCATAGTTTTCTAGAAGGAAAAACTGAGGTTTGTAAGGGAAGTGCTTAAAGGTTTACAAAGCATTTTGCTGACAGCCCTGTGAGTTCAAGAGTACCAGCGTCACCCTCATTTTAAGGATGGAGAAACTGAAGTACAGGGCTAGAAGTCACTTGCCCAAGGTCCCCATGACTGGCCTACATGAGAGGCAGGCCTTTGCCTCCGCAGATGACCATTCCTCCTAACACACCATGCTCCTTCCAGAAGAGGCCCTCAGTGAATTCCAAGGGGCATTTTCATCCTCTCTCCAACGTCCACTGCCTAGGTCATCATCCTTGTCTTTGGAAGCCTGGGGCTGAATACAATATTTGCCAGATTCCAGAGCACTTGCTAACACCCCTGCTGGGGTTCCTGGCACTAAAACACAAGAAAACTCACCTAGAAGGAAGGTGTCAAGCTCCTCATGTGCATGCACCATATGCACCAACTCTCAAGCCATGGGAACTGCAGGCCTTCAGATAAGGAGAAGCATGACAAGACGATTCAGGGTCATGAGCCCTCAGGAGCCAGCCAGCCTCAGGCCTGGGGCAGGGATGGGCAGGGCTGTAAAGGCTTCCTCTCAGTGCAGAACTTTGCCAATGGCAGGTGCCCCTTGAACCTGTCCTGGCCACAAGGCCTCTGAAAGGTATCCAGCACCTTGGAGGACACAATTCTAGCCCAATGCTCCTTGAACATTGTTTAATTACAAACAATGCCACACGAGCACACAAAGAAGCTACAAGTGTGGATCTAAATGCCTGAGCTGAGTTTCACTTTTGGCTTACTCAGACATACACAGGAATAATCGAAGCCTGCTGAAAATGACCCACCCGGAAGGACACAAAGCCACCAGCTTTCTACTTTGGGAATGGGGGGATGGGGGTAGGAAATCACAGAAGGCTCAAAGAGACCATTTCTCCAAAAGGAAACACACACGGCAGCTAAAAATAGAGTGTATTCACTCAATAATGGCGGGTTGGCTTCTCCCCTGCTGCTCCAAACCAAATATAGAAGGACAACTTGAAAGAATTTCATAAACTACAAACATGGGATACACACACTGCTGATGCCCTTGGACACAAGTAGATAGAATGAGGAGACAGCTACAGAGACCCACTCTGTCTAGGCAGGACCGCAGACCAACAACTCAGTGAGCCCAAGCTCACCATGGGGGTACAGGGGAGGGTAATTTAGAGGAGGAGGCAAGGACAGGGGCAGAGGCAAGAAGAGACAGCAGGCTGAGTGACAGGAGAGGACAAAGATCACTATTCAGCGGTGATGGTGATGGAGGAGAAGGGGGAAGGGAGGCCAGAGACAGGAGACAGACATGGGGGATCAAAGCATCGCTATTCTGCATGTTACTGAGAGGAAAGGGAGAAAGAGACGGACTAAGGGGGAAGAGGGGAGGAGAAGGGACAGAGACAGGGGCTCCACATGCAGAGCAAGGAGCACTAGTCAACAGGTTACTGGCGGGGGATGGCATGAGAACAAAGGAGGGAGGGCAGAAATGAGGGAGAAGGGGGAGAGAGGATTCAGCAGGGTACTACTGGGGAAAGGGGAAGAGAAGAAGGAAAGCTGAGGGGAAGTAGGAGAGGAAGAGGGGCAGAGAGAAAACCAGAGAGGGAACGGAGAGGGCTACTACTTGGCAGGCTGCTGAGGGGAAGGCAGTTACCGAGCTCACTAAACAAACACAAAAGCAAATGTGAAAACCCCCACTCTCTACTCCTCTCCAGAAACAGTTGGGGTCTGTGTGGGGCATCTTGTGGTCCAATTACTCACTCCAGCAAACACTTGGGCTAAGAGACTAGATGCTTCCCTTTGGCTCCCCCGCCTCAAGGCTCATCACTGGTGGCACAGGAGGAGACACTAAACTAACAGCGAGCCTGCCTCACTCTCCCCAGACTCTAGGAGACTGGAGAAGAGAAGAGAAGGCTCAGTTTGTCAGTGGAAGTGACCACGTGGACTTCAAATCTTGCAGAGTCTGGCTCTCTTCCTGCAGAAGGCCCCATTGCCTGCTCTAGGCCCTGTACACTGACCTGCTGCCAAACCACAGCTCATCAGGGGCCGGACAGAGGCTTGGCAAGCAAGGCGTGCCTGAAACAGACATTCAAGTGGTTGTTTTAAAAAAGGAGGAGAAGGATCCCAGAGGGGATGGAGTGACCCCTCTCTGTCCTCCCCCGAACAGTGGTGAGGTTTCCTGCTTCCTAGACTCAAATAACCACCCCTCTTAGAGAACCATGAGACAATGGACAGCTCACAAAAGAAGGCCAGGCTTCTGGACCTACTGGATTCATGAGTTTCTATCAAAAGGAACAAAGGCCTTTTGAGAAGCTCTTAGTGGCCCAGAGGGTGGCAGCCACTGATGAATTCTGATTTGGGCCGGGTATACCACTGGACCTTCCCCCCTCTTTCTCAAGGTCTGTGCCCTCTACACAGGCCTCCTGCAGGGCCCTCCCTTAGCATCAATACCCAACCCACTTACCCAAAAGCCCTCACTGCTCACCAAAGCCCACCACTAGCTGTGCCACCTCAGACAAATCACTTAGCCTCTTCAGGACTCAATTTCCTTGTTTATGAAATAAGTGGACTGATGTGATGACAGAACCAGAGGTCCTCAGAACTGGAAGGGGCATCAGAAGGCATCAAGTACCACCTCTGCACTTTATGGACAAAGGCCCCAAGGAGGCATGTGACTTTCTCAAGGCCACACAGTAATAAGGGAAGAGCCAGCAGTCAATCCTGTGTCTCTTGACTCCATCATTCTTCACTTCCTTTAGACAATCTCAGTGGGTCCCTTCTAGTCTGGACATTCTGTGGTTCTATGCATGTAGGGGAGGGAAAACAGTCTGGGGGGGATAAGGCAAAAGCCTTCCCTTAGGACAGCTAATCCCTGTGCCCCAGCCAAGGGGAGAAGCTGGCAAAGACAAAGATGGTACCTGGGAGGGCTGGAACACAGGAGTGCAGTGTACAAGGAAAAGACAAAAGCAAGAGTGCAAGTCACAACATGAGGTAATCAAGAAGGCTGCCAGGCACACAATGCATATGCCCATCACAACACTCTCCTTGGTCACCTACAGCTGCTCAGCCAGCGACAGAGACTGTGCTGACCATCATCACAGTAAGTCAGGCACACGCTAGACTGCCTTTGCATCTGGGGAGGGGGAGCTGACACTCCGAGAGCCAACAAGCCCTGGGCCAGGCCCACAGCAGACTGAAAACATCTGCCTCCAGCAGACACAACACCCGCTGCTCCGACCCTTCCAACCTATGGAAAGGACACTGGGTTGGAGTCAGAGGACTTGGGTCCAAGGGTGGGCCACATCCCTCCCTACAGTTGTGTGCCCCAGTGGTCACTTCACCTCTGAGATCACAGCTCTTCCTTATCCCTAAAAGCAAGGGATGGTGCTAGATAGCCTCCAAGTCCCTTCCAGGGGCCATTCCAGGCTTACCAAAACCTTTCTCTTTCAGTTTAGGATTTATAAGACTGAGCAGGGCAACTTGCAGGACTTATTTTACATCACTGGGGTCTCTTCAAATAGCTAGGCTTTCTCTAGCCCTTGCCAGGTTCACTTCCTGCCTCAAAGCAAAGAAAGATCATGTGAATGAGTATGACTCTCTCTCTCTTCCCCCTCTCCTCTTCCTCCCCCTTCCCTTTCTTTCCATCTCATATTCTCTCTCATTTCCTCCCTCATTCCTTCCCTCTCTTTTTTCCCTCCTTTCTCCTTCTCTCTCTCTCTTTCCCTCCTTCATTCCCTCTCCCCCTTCCTCCCTTCTTCATTCCCTTCTCCTTGTTGCTTGGTCTCACCTCACCCAGCACAGACCCCTCCAGATGCAGACAAGAAAAGGGAGGAGAAAAAAGAGAAGCTGCATGGACAGACATGTTGGTGCCTAAAATTGAAGGGGAGGAAAGAATAGAACACAGAGAGATGCATTTCTCTGCAATTAAGGCATCACAAGGGTGGGCTAATTATCAGGGATGCTCATCAAGGATGCTGACGACATCCGCTGCTACCCAGATCCTCCGCCTCGGGCTGGCAGCACAATCCAAATGCCTTCCCTCTTTGCTATTCCTTTCCTCACTTCAGGCTGCTTGTTCCTGAGCAGCACCTGGAGAATTCCCAATTGTTTCTGGTGGGGAGGGGAAAGGGCCACCCCAAAGGCAGGCCCTGCTCCAACACAAGCTGGCTCTGGCACAGGCGTCACATGTCACAGCGCTGTCCTCGCTCCGTACATATCAGCACAGGAGGGCGTGCAAAGAACACACAGCAGCTGCTCTGGGCTCCCGGCACACACACAGCACAGTGCCAGGCACGCAGGACGCGCTTAAAAACGCTTCATAAATGAGAATCAGCAGCCACCATGATGACAACAAACATTGATGCGGCTGTCACTGTCATCACAGCTGCAGCTAACCTGCACATGGCCCTTCAGGGTCTGCCAAGCACTTTACATAACTCACCCATTGGTTCTGATCTCCCCAAAAGGCCTAGAAGGTTAAGGGCTACAGGCGGCATAATTAGCCCCCATTTTACAGATAAGGAAATTGATGAAGCGACCTGCCCAATCACACCAGCCCTACCTCCTTATAACAGGCTTCGAATCCAGGTCCTCCTGTCCCCAAGTGCCACATTTTATGAACTGCATCATCATCATCACAACATTTATTTAGCACTTTAAGGTTTACAAATTGTTTTATGAATCTTATCTCATGTAATCCTCACAACAAGCCCCTTAGGAGGTGGGAACTATGAGCAATATCTTCCAATTTTACAGATAAAAGAACTGAGGCTCAAGTAGGTCAAGTAACTGTAAGTGCCAGGTCTCTTCTGATCCGCACCCCTTTCCATGACTGTTGCCCTTCCTGGAGTAGTAACAGACCAAGGTTTTGCTCCCCACCCCAGCCACAAACCAAAATTCCTAGAAGGCAGAGGGGTATGTAATGCCAAGGACATAAAACAGTTTCCAACCCAACCTCTAATTCTGCCAAAGAGACCACGGCAGAGGAACAAGCTAGGGTCCCAAGGCAGGAAGGAAAGCCGCCGTCTCAAATTGCACTGGATGTCCCCCAACAGTGACACTGGTGTCCGGTCACTATCAGGCCCCTATCCCAGGGTTCTGTGCTCCTCCTCCCACCAAGATGACCCCCACCTTCCCCCTCTTACCTCCTGAGGCAGCTCCAGTTTGGACCGATCATCCAGGCCATTGGAATGCAAGCCCATCAGGTATGGAACAGGAGCATCTAAGAAGTGCAGGAGAGAGGCAGGGAGAATGGGGACATAGACGTGCTGCCACTGGAAGGGAAACATGAGCGCCGTGATCGTCTCTGCCACAGTCATCAGTCTCTGGTAATCTGAGCCAAAAAATACACACACAAACCACACCATCAAAAGAAAGGAACCTTCCTGCCCAAGATGTTGAAACACCTTTCTAAGACCAAAAGCAAACAGAATCAAGGTAGGAAATTCCACCCCCCACCCTCTAGATTTTCGCTTTGAATCAACCGAGATTCAAAGGCCAACTGTGCATGTACTAGGCCAGTGAGGTGAACACGCAGAGATGAAGAACAAAGTCCCAGCTCTCAAAGAGCTTACAGCTTAGCTGAACAGGCGACGACGAATGCGCAGGAACGCACACAGGGAACTAGAAGCCAAAGTGGCTTGGATCAAGGAGATCCAAGGAGGGAAACACATCCAAACGGTCAAGTCAGGGAAGGCTTCACGGAAGCAGTGGCCCTCACAGATGGGCAGGATGTTAACAGGTAGAAATAGGAGTGGAGTTGTGGGAAGACATTCCAGGCACAGGAAACAGCAGTAGCAAAGGCATGAAGGAAGAAAAGAGACAGACAAGATGGAAGAACAAAGGCAAATCCAGATGAATTGAATGAAGAGGTAGGCTGGGCACCACAAGGCAAGTGAAGCCAAACGGAAGGTGATGCCGGCTTCAGAGGACAGATGATGGAGACCTCCCTCCACTCCAGAGAGGTTGGAGAACTGTGGCAGCTGCAAGCTCTGTATGCCATCCAGGTCACTATCGCAGCTGGGTCTGCTTAGTTTTTGATTTGTTTTTTTAAGGTCAAGGAAAGAAGCTGTGGTAGGAAGGGATATTAAAGAGAGCGTGAAAGAGAAAAGTCAATACCCAGACCAGAAATGGAACGCTGCAAATACATCATGTCCCCAGCACAAAGATAATATATAAATTCATGAAATAGTCTATACTTTAAAAAAAGAAGGAAAAAGTAAATGAAGCATTCTAAAAATGCACAGAAGAGCACAAAAGTCAGCTCAGAAGGGATTAGACAAGTAGGACAATGCTGATACTACCATGTTAAAGTAATATATATATGTATATATATATGTATGTATGTATATACACACAACACATTTTTAAAGCTGTATATAATTAAAATACTCTTTCTGTTCTATACATATGGAAACATTCATGTTTGTGAAGTTTTTCAAATTCATAATTTTAAAAAATCCATTCATAAAACTTAAAAAAGAAACAAGGGTTGGTTTTTCACCTTTCTTGTGTCAGACCCCTCCTGCAGTCAGGTGAAGCCCATGAACCCATTCTCAGAATAATTTTTTTAAAAGCTTAAACACAGGATCACAAAGGATACTGATCACACTTAAGTAAAATTACCAAAATATTACAAAAAGAAGTTCACAGAGCACAGTAAGAACTCCTGTCTTAACTTGGTAGGTTAAAACATACCCTTTAGATTTTGGAGGGTCTTCAATGTCAAGCTAAGAAGATGCTATTATATTTGGTAAACTATGAAGCACCTTGAATGCCATACTAAGAAGACACTACTATATCTGGTAGGCAATTTTGAGCAAACTGCTAAAGGTTTCTGAGCAGGGAGAGACATGGTCCCTTGTGGATCACTTTAGGAAGGACACTTGGGCAGCAGCATAAAGATTTGTGATTACTGTGAAATAAAGGTTGAAATCTGTACACAAACAGAATTTTCTCCTAGGGTCTGGAAAGCAAACATGGAAACACTGTTTAAATAAATAAATAAATAAATCATCCGAGAACACCTAACTCCTTGAGTGCTCTCAAAATGCCCAGAACAGGCCTCCACAGAGGGAGTGGGGAATGACTAGGAAGGGAGGCTCTCCCCACAATGGGAATACAGAGGACTGCCTGCTCCCACACAGCCAGCTTGTGTGCTGCTCAGGCACCAAGCACAGAGAGTCTGTCTCTGTTCCAGCATCCACAATGTGCTAAGAATGTCCACTCCCCACCCCCACCACTTCCAACCAGTACAACCCATAATGACCAAGTCCTTTCTGCGGTTCCCAGGATCTGCTGGGCTAGAGGGAGGAAAAGGCTAACCTCACTTCCCCCGCCCCCCCGCCCAGTCCAAGCTCCCCTGATAGCCCCAAGCCCTGTGCCAGACATGAAGCCACAGCCCAAGAGGGCCATCTTGTTCTGAACCTTTCTGGCTTTCCTTAAGAAGGCAGTTCCAAGAGGATGCACTGAAGAATAACTGAGAGAAAGCTGCAACAGAAAAGAAAGCAGGTAAAAAATCAAGTTTTAGGAAGCCAAACACTCTGTAAAGTGTGTGACTTGATGGCTCTTGGGTATCTTCCAGTTTGAGTCTATAATGATCAAGTCTGGCACTGGAGAAGGTATGACAACATGTACTTCTCTCCCTGCCTTGCAAAGGTGGGAGGCTGGGGGTGAGAAATAGCACCCGTGCTACTGGACAGGGCTGATGTGCTGGCTTTGCTGAATTGGGGTTTGGTTGTTTCCTTTTTCTTTTTTATTCTTTGTTACAAGAAATGGCCCGCTTTAGGGGGTGGCAAAGGTAAGGAGAAATGTTATATTCAGAAATGATGGTGACATAAAAACAAAATACAGCAAGATGAAACTTTATCACGTGATTTGTCACTAAGGGCACAGCCATTTCAGGTACTAATGGCAACTCCCACAAGTTCACTTCCTAGACCTGAGACACATGCCAAGAGCCAGCAAAACCCTTTCTATGCAGACAACTTTCACCAGAAAACGGTTCTGTGGATGAAGAACTGAGGAAATCCACTGCCAATCTCTTGCAGGGCATAGCCACAGTGTAAAATAGCTTCTAGAAAGTCTACCATTTGGACAGTGAACAGGAGTTCAGATGCTGAAAACTCTGGCAGGAAATCTAACAGAGCAGCCTGGACCTGAACATTTAGGGAGGAAGTTTCAGTGCACAGCAGAGCGACAGAAGGTTATGGAAGAGACCAAAGGCACCTAAAAACACTAAGCCTGGGAACAGAAAGAGGGCCACAGAAGCCTCACTGTCCCAAAGCTCCTCAGCAGCTGGCCATGCAGCCCGGAACATCCTGGAGGCTTCGACGTGCTCCCCAATCTGTCTCATCTGGCCCCTGTACTCTGTCCTGTGCTCATTTTCTTTTGACCTGGCTTGCCCTTAGGTCGAATGAGATCCTTTTGGAAAAATCTCCATCTCTCTCAAGTATGCTAGAAGGAAGAGGGCACTGGCACTTATGCCAGGTGAGAGCTGGCACTCCAGGCAGGCTAGAGCTGCACAAGACGCCACCAGCAGCGGGAGCAGTTGTGGGGAGGGGGAGGACCTGGTTGGGGAGAAAGTCAAGAAGAATAACAAGACAATCAGCAGCCACCATTCCTGGAGAACCTTACATTTTACAGAGTGTTTTCCTCACAATAATCCCAGGAGGCAGAGAGAGAAAATCCTAGGTTTGCCTTCAAAAGCCCTCCTTCTTTCCGCCTTGGTTTCATTTCTCTCCAAGCATTCTCCTACGACTCTCATTCCTGTTCCTGCCTGGCCAAAATGGGACACACTGGAGAAGGAAAATTACTCAGAACCTGTAATCCCAATAATCAATCAAGAATGACTGGAATTTGGTCCCCACCCACCAAATTCCAGCCAAAAAGACAGCAATCATCCCAATGACAATTGCTGAAAAAAATACTTTAAAGTTTGCAAAGTATTTTTTACACCCATTACCCAACTTAGGCCTCCTAGCACCCCTTATTTTATAGATGAGGAAACTGAGGCTCAAGACATTAAGGGACATTATTGCCCATAATCTCAAAGGTAGAAAGGAACATACAAAGTACCTTGGAGGGAAGGGGCCAGGAAGGGAGGGGCCAAATATCACTGCATACATTGTTCACAACACCAAGCACTGCGGCACAAAAACTTTGGATGGGGGCCAGTCAAAGGAGAGACCCTTAGTGAGCGGCTCTAGTCAGCGACTACCTGTGGAGAGCCTGATATGTAGGGAGGCCTGTGCTAGGGAATGGGAAGGTTACAAAGTGTAGATAAGACACCCACAGCCTGAAGGAGGATGAGCCACACCAACAGGGGACTGAACGGCGGGCTCCACAAGGTTCTCACAGAGGAGGTTTCATATGGACTGAGCTTTAAAGGATGGGCAGGGATTCAACAGACAAAAAGGGGCAGAAAGGTCATTGAGAGCCAGGAAAACAACATAAATGAAGTCGGGGTCTGTTCAGGGGGCAGAGAGGAGGACAGTGCTGAGTAGATGGAAGGAAATCACTGGGGATATACCTGGAAAGGCAGGGTCATACCAGACCAGGGGTGGGGAACCTGTAGCCTCGAAGCCACAGTCAAGGGGCTGCACTTGAGAACCTAGAGTCAGGGCCACATGTGGCCTCGAGGCCACAGGTTCCACCCATTCCCCCCCCCCCATACCAGACTATAATAAGCCCTGAATGCCAGGCAGAGGAGTCTGAACAACGTGCACAGCTAGCAATGGACAGCCACTGAAGATTGACCAAGGATAGAAAATTGATAAAGTTCCCAAATAAATCTGATGGGACAGGAGGGAGGCTATGCTGAGTGTGAGCCACAATCTACTTCATTTCTCATTTCACCCAGATGGGTCAAATTCAGCCAAGAGAATTCTTTTAGCCCAGATTCCTCACTTGTCTCCTTACAGAAACTAAACCTAGTCTCCATCTGTGTCAAACCTAATTCCTCCTCTCTTCTTGTCCCTTAATGGAGAAGGCATGCCAATTAATAGTTATCTCAAAAATCTGAGTCATCTTAGGAATTTTCTTTTTTTGACTCTTGAGATGCAGATGAATCAAAGAGAATTTTAAAAGTGTGGGAGAGTGAATGGGGGAGGAAGAGATCCTTCAACTGACATTTCCAGCCAAATGCACAGTCATACTACACCCTAGCACTGGTTCACAAACGCATATTTAGGAAAAATCTCCAGCTGAAAAATTCCCCTCTCCTGGCAGGCATGCACACCCAGGCACTCATCATACAAAATGCCAACCATCCATGTGGGGTGCTGAGCCACACAAGCAGGAGGCCAGAGGCCTTCATTCACTCTCCTGCACCAGAAAGAACACCAGGCTCACAGGCACAAACACTTTGCTGTGACACTCATGAGCCGTGTGACCCTGAACCAAGGCCTAATACTGCTCTGAATCTTAGTCTCCTTAGCTGAAAAATGGGATAACACTGGTATCTATCTTCCTCCACAAGGACGTGCTCTATAAACCTTCAGGCCTGTGGAAATAAGCAGGGCTGTGGGGGAATCCGAGCAATCCTTCTGGCTCTTCTCCTTGTCCCATAAATGGATACCCCAGAATGGGCTGACATGACTAACAAGCCTGTGGGCTACTAAGGAAACCATCTGAGACTGTGGATGACTCTGCCTTTATCTCTCTCTTGCCCATGGTTTCTTCAGCAGGTGATCTTCAGCAGGCCCTCTGAGGCACTGCTGACAGACTTGGGGGGAGGCGGGGGGGAGAATTCCAAAAGCATCTCTCACTTCACCAAGAGAACCAAAAGACAGGCCAACATCACCAAGGAGGGGCATTTCCTATGCTCTGGAAAAAGGGCCTGTCTTTACACAGCTCAGAGACCCAGGTTTGGGGTTTGCCCCCTCTTCTCAAGGAGAATGCTGGGAGCTCAGGCTGTAGCTTTTCAGACCAAGAAAGGCGTTTCCCTCATGGAAATAACACAGCCTAGAAGCACTTTCTTCATCAAGTTTTTGGAACTGCAGCACTGGTAGGAGCAAGGAAGAGATGGAGAGAAGCCTTGGGATACAGGGAGAGGTCACAGGAGGGGCCGAATAAGACTCAGGTAAATGACCTGTCTTTTGGGTCAATTGGTGCTAGAGACTTTCGAGGCAGAGTTAGAGATTTATCTCCCCCCCACCCCCCAAAGAAAAAACAAAACAAAACCAAAAAAACCATAGCAACAACAACAACAAAACCATTATTAGAAGGATGATCTAATAGGCTGCTTCATGCTTCAGCTGACCCGGCCCTGGGAGGCCTGAGCTAAGTCATGCACCTGACAGTAAGCCTCTCTGGGCTAACAGCATCAGCACCATGCCATTCTCCATGGCAGGGCCAAGGAGCCCAAACTGACAAGCCTACAGCATGCCACTTGCCCAGCCATGGGCTCCCCACGGCCAAAAAGGTGAAAACAAGGAAGATGATGTGGCTGAAAGTCATTTGCATCCCAGGTGATTCAACCAATCAAATTCAATTGCAGACACGTCAGCTCTTGGCAACGGGCTGGGTTTGCCCACACGGTTCTCATAATGTTATAATGAGCAATTACTTCTGACAAACAGAGGCAGAGAAATGTTGGCATCCCAACCAACACCACCTTCATAGCCTGGGGGTGGGGAAGGGAAGATCAGCAATTTTATTTCTTTAATTAATTTACCTACAGGCAGACAGACACAGGTACACAGGGTAGTGATCTCCATACACAAATCAGAACTAGGACCCTGGTGCAAAACCTAGCTCTACAGAGAGCCATCCTGTTGTCTGAATAGATGTGCCTCAGAAAGACCCCCATGAGCTCAAACTCACAGGCACGACTTCATTTTCATCTGTCATGTCAACGGTCTGACTCCCTCCACTAGCACACACCACGGCCTCCCTGTCTATGGTCTCCAAGCACTGAAAGATTTGGTGGATCTAGAGCTAGACTTAGAGTCAGACCTGAATTCAGATCCTGCCTCGGACACTTTGTAAATAATACAAGTCACAATTGGGCACGTCACTTCTCCCAGCCTCAGCGCACTCCTCCTTAGAACAAGGGTAAGGACAGCCCCCATGTCACAGGGCCGCCATGAGGCCCAGAGGAGCTAGGTCACACGTGTGAAGAAAGAGTTCTGCACGTGTCCCAACACTGTGTGAATGCACTGTCACTGCTGCTGTCCTGGGGAACCCTGTCATCTCCCAGAGGCTGCTGCTATGGCGATGAGCCTCCCCACCCCCAAACATGCCCATAAAGCACTTCCAACCTGGTGGGAGACCTCCAGCCCAGCCTGCAAGGACTCAGAGTTATCCCCAGCAACATCAGAAGCCACAGGAGGAGGCTTCACAGCAGCAGAAACATGATATACACAGTAAGCTACACAAGCCACATATACAGAGGGAGACATTGTGAGGCACAATGGATCAAGAGCGGACCTTGGAGCCAGGAAGACCTCAGTTCAAATCCTACCACTGACACCTACTAGCTGTGTGAGTCTGAACCAATCACTTAACCCTCTCAGTGACCTCCATAACTTCGTTACAGAAGAGGTGATGTCCAGCATATGTAAAGGGAGTTTTGTCTTCTGGGACTTCTGTATAACAAGGAAATCACAGCTCTTTTTTCTCCCAAAGCCAGGCACGTCTTCTAAAGGATCAGACATTTCTGCAACAGATTTGATCTTCCCAACCAACATAGTATAGCAAAAAGATCCAAGAACAGGGGCTCAAGAGGCCTGGGTGTTGGTCTCAACTCTGCCCAATTCACTAGAAGACTTTCAGCACATTGCACGCCCTTGCCCCGCCCTTGCCCTTCCGTTTTCTTCTCTTGTAAAACAAAAGGAGGGAGTGGGACCAGGCCGTCCCAAAGGCTCTTCCCAACTTCATCCCATGTGTTCTTGGTCTGCAGAAAAGTGCACAGCAGAAGGATTTCTCCTGATCTGCTGAAGAGATAAACTCCCTTGACCCCTGGAAATGTAAATTCTTAAGAAAAGTATCTGGAAAAATGTACAAATTGTTCTGCTCTGCTCACTTCCCCTGCATCGGTTCATACAAGTCTTCCAGGTTTCAAAAGAAAATGAGCTTGAATCATTCCACACAAACCATTTTTTACTGACAACTACCATTCACAATGCCACAGTGCTTTAGGATCACAAAGCACTTTTCCTCACAACAATCCCCATTATTATCCCCATTTTGGAGATGGAGAAAATGAGGTTTCAGGAGGAAGTGACTTGCACCAGATGACAGAACTCCCAAGTGTCAAACCAAGGACAGGAGCCCAGGCCTTCTGACTCTGTCACCAGAGCTTCTTCCACTCCACCAAGTTTTTCTCCTGCCAAAGGGGAAACGAAGCTCTCCCTAGAAATGGCATTTGCTCTTGATCACTGTTCTATTCCATCTGAGAGGCTGAATTCCCTTTGGTTCTGTTACTCTGGGAAACACTCTCCCTCATGCTTGGGCTGGGACCTACTGTTGGCCAATCAGTGAAAGTCAGAGTGATTCGGGTTTAAGGCTCAGTTTTTTTAAATAACAGAATAAATAAGTAGGGAAGACAACAAGAAAAGCTAGTCTATATTCCCCAGAATATCTTGCAAAGTTTCAGTGATCAAAGTTTATATTCCTTTGGGCAGAGCACCCACAGGTAAGGGTATGATTCCTTATGTGGACAGAGGGAGAAGAGGAAAAGGAGGGAGGGGTAGGGAGAGGGAGAGGAAGGGGGGAGCATTGCCCAATTGGAACTGGCCAAGTTGGGTCCCCAGTGGGGCAGCTACTGCTATTCACAGATTGTTTTTTTGTTCTTCGTTCTCTAAGAGGTCCAATGTCATAAGGCCTGAACCACTGAATGGACGTTGCCTCAGTCAAACTGAGACCTGGGAAAGACCTTAGCTTAAAAAGGCCAAGGTCTTTCACTATATCAGAGCCTTCTCCTTAGAGCCCATCTAATCTAATTCCCTCTTTATACAAACCAAGAAACTGAAGGCCAGAGAGGGGAATCATCTTATCCAAAGTCATTCCAGTGCTATAACTAGAGTTTGAACTCAGGTCTTTGGGCACAAGTTCAGGGCACTTCTCACCCTACCACTGGTCTTCTGCTGCACTCTTAGTCCAGTTCTTTCTTTCTCCTTTTTCACTTTAAGTTAAAAGATAAATTTCTCCTCCTTCGTGCTCCCCCCAAAATGTGAAAGGTCTTACTCTGCAACCCTTCAAGCCTCATAAACATGGTAACCAGCTTGGGCCCTTTCACCTCAAGGCAGAGCATATCTTCACTCAGGATAGGATGAATGCAGAAGCTAATACCCTCTGACCACTGCCATCTCCAACCCATCCTTTCAGTGGTGAGCTCAGAGCAGAGGCTGAGGGACAGGATTCTTCTCCTGGACCAGAATCTCAAGCACACAGGCCCAACCAAGCAGAGGCCATTCCCTTCACAAGACGGTGGCCACCACCACCTACCTGGAAAGAGCCCTGGGGTTTGTTCCCATGGGCAAGAGCCCCCGCCCAAAAATGGGCACAATCACTCCTGCCATGGAGTGCAGAAACCACCTGGTGGGAAAGAAGAGAAGGGACCCTGAGCAGAGAAGTGCTGACTTACGCTGTGAGTAGAGCAGGATCTGAAACTCCAACAGGGCACAAGTGAAAAGCTGTAGAACGTTCTCCACCCCAAGCAGTTCAAAGACATCCCTGACAGGAAAGTCAAAAAGCGGCAGCTCGTTGGTGCTCGGCCTCTGGCAGATGATAGGTCCGTAGACCCCTGAGAACTTCAGGGACCTGCCTGGTGGGGGAAGGGGCACCTCATAGAGAATGTTGTAGATGTAGCTCTCGAGGGGTAGGGGCGGGGGCTGGGGGGATGTGACCGCCTGGTGAAGCTGCTCCAGGGCCCGCCTGCACGCCTTCATGAAGGACATGGGCGCGATGAGGCAGATGCACTTGGAGACATAGAGGGTGTCGCGGCTGATGTCATAGGAATTAAAGCGCTGGAGCTTGGAGCCGGGGGCACTGTCGCAGCAGTCTTCGGGCCCGCCACCACCGCCTCCCTCTCTGCCATTGGCAGATGGCGCATGCAGCACGTCGTACTCCGCGTTGTGCATGTGGTACAGTGTCTGCATCGCGCTGCAGATCTGCTTGCTTGTCACCTCTTCGTAAAAGGTGAGGGCAAACCCAAATGTCCGGGAGCCATCCTCTCGTGTGATGATGAAAGCGTGAAACTGGGGGCTCCTAGGGTCAGCCTGAGTCTTGAATGCCAGCCCTTTGGGCATACACAACTACAAAAGAGAAAACGAGAGGTGAGCAGAGAAAAGGCCCTTCAGGACACCAGAGGTACCACCTCCCAAACCACTATGACCACATGTTCACACTGTGCCTGGCACAGCAGAGAAAGGAAGCAGAACAGTTAGGTAAACCTTGGAGAGTAAGTTCAGAATGGGAAACCTGAAAGGGTTAACTGAAGCACAAAACCTCTGCCTCCACCCCACATGGCAATGCCAGCCCTGGCCTCCCGTGCCCAACAGCAGACTTTCCACCAGTCACTCTTCGTAACTGCTCTTCTCTTTCAGCCTGGCTTGTCATCTTACTTCCTCCTGGGCTTCTTCTGCACTCATGAACTACCTTGGACAAATCATTTCTCTTGGCCTCAGCTTGTAAAGAATACTCGGTAAGCCTTAAATCAGTGTGGAAACAGGAAGCATGACAATGATCATTATGGTTGGAAATCACGAAGTTAAAATGAGAGTGTGCCCCAAGACACAAGGTGGACAAACGAGCGTGGAGCTTTGGGAGCTTTGTCTCAAGACCCCAAACCTCTCTGAAATCAGAACCAGGGAAACTTCCTAGATGTTTCCCAGAGATCTGG
Source organism: Pseudocheirus occidentalis (assembly GCA_028646575.1). Lineage (NCBI taxonomy): Eukaryota > Metazoa > Chordata > Mammalia > Diprotodontia > Pseudocheiridae > Pseudocheirus > Pseudocheirus occidentalis. The sequence goes on along the minus strand of CM053601.1, from coordinate 153,301,101 downwards.
AGTCAATTTGTGTGTTAATAGTATTTGTACATTATATATGCGTGTATGTGTGGGTGGGTGGGTGGGTATGTGTATAAGGGTGTGTGGGTGTGTATAATGGCATGGGTGCCTTTGGGTGTGGGTTTATTATGTCAACATTTATTAAGCATCAGCTGTATGCAAGATCCTATGCTTGGCCCTGGAGAACAAAGAAAGATGGCACAGAGGAGTGAGAAGGGGCGGATGGGACATGCTTACAAATAACACACAAAGAATGAATGTGGTGAGGGCAGAGAAGAGGTCTGGACAAAGTGTACTAAGAAATAGAATAACTACTGCTGCTTGTCTTTCGCTCTCCAGGAGTACCATGACATCAGGGAGGTGATGCTGAGACATGCAAGTGAACTGGATTTAAGCGAGGCAGAGCTGTGCAAAGTCACCAGCCTCACGTTATCCTCTAGAGCCATCTAAATCCAGTGGTCAGATATGGATCAGGACAAATGGAAATGGCCCAGGATGAGGATGGGGCAGCTAAGTGGTGCAGTGTACAGAGTACTAGCCCTGAAATCAGGAAGACTTGAGTTCAAATCTAGCCTCAGATATTTGACGCATACTAGCTGTGTGAACCTCCATTGCCTTGCCAAAAAAAGGGTCTGGGAAGGAGCTAACGTGGAGAGGAGCAGCAATATCAATCAGTTATTTTTTTTTTAATCCTTATCATCATCTAAACAGAGTACAGTTAGGCCCCTATTTATAAAAGGTTTTGGAAACCAAGGCTGTATTTTTCTTGGGTAGCCCCAAAGAAGGCAGTTATTATTTTAAAATAACCTGCATAGACTCATGTCCTTAGCATCACTCTACATTTGGACTGTGTCCTGGCTGCGGAAGATTCACAGATCGAGTCGCATCTTCTGGTCCCAAATGCTTGGAGAGAAATGCTCTCTCCTGGACCTCACCCGTTTACTTCCAACCCTCCTTCCACCCTCAGCTTGTAAAACAAGAATAAACTGATGAAGGAAAACAAACACAGAGTCCCATTATAACCAGGCTTTTCATTCTAAGTCTACTTAAATACAAATCCAGAGAGCAAAAATCTAATATGAAGTGTTTAGACAATAATATGAATCTTGGGACTGTTCTTAAGTCAATAAAAGGATCCACTATGTGCTTGAGAAAAGAAAAGGAGAACAGCTACACAAAGCTTGGTGCATAGACAAAATGGAGTATTACTGGGCTGTAGGAAACAACAAAGAGGAGGGATGAAGGGAAGCGTGGAAAGATGTGTATGAATGGATGCAGAGGGCAGGAAGCAGAGCCAGGCAACAACATACACAGAAACCACAATGTAAACGCAAAGAACAGCCACAAAACAACTGACACAACGACAAGACCAAGAAAAGGGGATACAAGAAGACTCCTCTCCTGGTTCCTATGCAGAGGTGGTGGTCCACAGGTATGGAACACTGCATATAAGACTAGATTCTTTTTTTGTCAATGCATTGATGAGTTTTAATGATTTTCTCTTATTCTTTATATTTCTTTTTTAAAATTTTTTCTTTGTTCTAGGAGATGGCTATGGGGCAGGGGGAAAATAGGAGAGATGCAAGGGAAATCTAGGTGATGTAAAAACAAAAGATGTCAATAAAAATCCATTTTTTAAAAAAAAGAAATAGGAGAGGAGCTCACTTATGGCTGGGAGGATCAAGGAAGGCTTCGTGGAGGAAGTGGCATCTAAGCTCTATGTATTTGTGTATATGCATACATGAATACAAACATATGAATGTGCTTATGTGTGTAAGTGCTGAACAAAGAGTCTAGATGAGCATATCCCTGGAAGATACAGCCCTTGGAAGAGGCTAACCCCGAATCTCTGCAGAGGAAACCAGAAACATTCCCCTAGTAGGGAGCTGGCTTGCCAGGCATCCATATGCATCTCAGATGCCTGTTGTGAGAGACACCACAGGCCCTCAGGGTGTCTCTGGCAAGTGAATACCCTCTCAAGGCCCACAGATTCAGCCTCAGGCTGCATGGCTTGAAGCATTTTTTATTATGTCACTTGCAAACTGAGATGCTGCTTTAAAAAGAACAAAAAAACTGGGCCCTGCCCCCAGTCCTCCTGACCCAAACCCAAAGCTCTAGGATCTGGGAACCCAAACCATAGTTTGTACACCAGGTAGCCGTATCCTGCACACGGCTGACCATCTGACATCATTCCCTGTAATCTCCCAAGCGTGTCCCGATCCTCAGCCACACGCTAACACTGCACACCCTGGGCATCCTCATAATCTCAGCCTCCCTTTCATTAAACACATCCGTCTTCTCTGGGGCTCACCTCACATCCCCTCAGGCTTTCCCAGCTCTCTGCCCACAGCAGCATATAAATCCCCTTAAGCAGGCAGCAATGACAACACATCCCTCCTGGGGAGGGGCCCCGTTGCACTTCTCCCCAAACACAGCTCCCTGAAGATGGGAGGGAGGGAGCTGGGAAACCCTATCTCCCTCCCCTCCCCCACCAGAGGCCGGCAGAATATTTGTCTCCCTCACAAGCTACAAAATGGTGCAAACGGATCACATGAGGGGACTAGATGACATTCTCACACAGCCTTTGGAAGGGAGTGTCAGACAGACGTAGAAACAAGGGCAAGAGACAAAAAGCAGTGGCAGCCAAACCAGAGGGGCTGCTGTCTGTGCCTGGTTTTTTTTAATTGTTGAGTTAATTCTGTATAAAGTAAAAAGATAACAGACTGGGGAGGAGGAAAACACTCTTCTCTCTTCTCTAAGAAAGGGACCTCGGGTGACTAATGAGCATCCAGACTTGATGGTGGACTCCTCCCCTTTTCAGCACTGCAACATGACAATTATGAGCCTTCTCTAAGCACGGGCTGCCCTGGAGAACACAATGCCCTGAAGTAGCCTCTGTGCGCTCTGTACAGACAGGACCATACAGGGAAGGACCCGGAACAGGAATCCTAGAGCTTCAAGCTGGGCCTGGATCAGCTGCCTATGCATTGTATAGTTTGGGGCAGGATGTTGACGAACATTCATCTGAGCCTCGGCCTCCTCAACTATGAAACAAAAGTCATAATCTCTTGCACTACCTACCTCACAGGGCTATATAGCTGAAGGGGGTCTGTAGTTTAAACTTTCAGAGAGTAACCACAAAGAACTCAGAGGGTGAGAGATTTGTCCAGGGTCACACAACCAGAATGTTTCAGGACCCTCCATCAACTAGGCCACACTGGCTCTTATGCTTATTCAAACATCTGGTGATGGTATTACATATCAGCCTTGAAAAGTCACTCAGACTGCTGATAAGGCTAAGTCTCAGGTGCTCAATGATACATGAGACCAGGAGAAGGAAAGAAAAATCCCCACATGATCTGAGGTTCAGATGATCCCGTCAGAAAACATCCTGGAGAAGACTTAGGAAGGACCAGAATCCCACCTCCTAACATCAGAAGAGCCATCATTTGGAGGAGGATTAGATGATTTCTGGTTAGCCCAAAACACAGCACTGAGAGAAACAGATATAAAGCAGGGGCTTTGGACCTCAGCTCTATGACCTTAAAAAAAAATTTTTTAATAAGTGAATTTCAGTATCATTGGTTTCTCTTGTAAATTGGGCATTTTGTTTTATGCATTTAAAAACATGATTCTGAGCAAAGTTGAGAGACTTCACCAGACTGCCCAATGGATCTAGGACACAAAAAGCAAAAAATATCCTGGTATAAATAAAAGGCTGATTTCAGCTCAATAGAGGGAGGAACTTTCACAGGCTTATGGACTTAGAAGAACCTCAGAGGTCATCCAGTCCAATCCCCTGATCTTTTACAGATGAAGAAGCTAAGACCCAGAGAAGGAAATCGATTTCCCCAAAGTCACACGAGAGAGGCCGCCTGGTCAAGTGGCAGGAACAGGATTTGAACCTGGGTGTTCTCTCCACTGCACTATGGCACTATAGGAGCGGTACAAGAGAATGAGGACTGAGTCCCAATTTTAAGGTAGTGAACTACCCATCCGCACAAACGTTCATGTAGAAGCTAGATGAGGACCGCTTGTAGGGGATATTGTAGAATGGATTTGTCCACTGAGCAAGGAGTTGTACCGAACAGCTTATAAAGTCTCTTACAGGCCCAGGAATCCATGCTAGACATCACTTCATTCTTCAGTCTCTGTTTTCCCCCACCCTCCACTAGTCTGTGAGATCCATCAGAGCAGGGACTGGTTCTTACCTAAATTCTGCACCTCCCCCATGGCCTAACACAGGCAGGTCTAACACAAGTAGGCATTTGTTGAATATCACTGTGATCCACAGGCATATCTAAGTTGTCTTTTGGCACTGTATTCCGATTTTGGCCTGGACCTATAAAGGCAGCGGCGTGGAGAAATGTCTCCACTAATGCACAGTAGCAAGTACTCTATTGTTTGTGGTCATGAAAGGGAATGAGACTTGCCCAAGGTCACACAGCCAGCAGGTATCACTGAGGTAAGAAGTAAACCCAGATCTCCCTGACTCCCAGGGCCAGCCCTCTAATCACTAGGCTGAGCTACCTCTCAAAGCACTGTAACTGTTTGCAGAACGCATCTGCATCAACATGTGTCAACCATCAACAGATGTGGTCTGTGGTCAAAACAGCACAGGGGTGTTGAGATGGCTCAGGTCACTCCTCCTCCTCCTCCAATTACTGGAGCAAGATCAGTTTTCACTACTTGTAAGCACTCCGCCTCTGAGCAGAATCTGCACAGCTCTCCACACCTGGTACTCACCATTCCCACCGCATCTTGGTCAAAAGGATTCCATTCTACATTCTCAGGGTATCGGGCAAGAACCTTAGATTTGAATGTACGTCTCAGGGGTGTCTGCTCAAAATTTTCTCCTGGGGGAAAAGGAAAAAAAAAAGATGGTGAAAATGTTTTGAGAAATTCACTCAGGGCCACCAGAGGCCCAATATGTGCCACCCCAGCCAAACACAGGAAGGAAGGCAGGAGGGTTAGTGGGCCAACATCGAGCCAAGAACAGGAGAGCAGCAAGGTGATTAGGGCATCAAAGTAACAGAAAATTGTTTTAGCAGTAGTTATGTAGGACACCGCTGTCTGTCTGTGCTTTTCTGTGCAGTGAGATGACTAAGACAAACCTAGCCATTTTTTTTGGTGGGGGGGGGGGTGGGGATGGCAGAGAATAGTTATGAGAATAAAGGAAGCCCGACCCCCAGGGAACACAAGTTGCTTGAAGCTGGCTCAGGTTGGTTTGGTATTCCACTGGTGTCATGGCAAAACAATAAATTGTTTTGCATTCTAAATGCAATCTGCATTTCTAACATCTCTGAAAAGCACAAAGAGACAAAAAAGATACAAGAGTTATAGAAAAACAGGTTTTTGGTGTGCTGTCTTTTTTTTTAATAAGCAAATCAAATGAGGCATCTTGTCGATTCAGAAATGTGAAATCCCATGAATTCCTCTTTGTCTCCCCCTCCCCACTTGGGTTAGAGGCTTTTAAAACTTAAAAATTAATATGTAAATAGAAAAACAGAGGGAAGAGCAGTAGAGCACCCGCCACCTAGAGAGAGGAAGGACTAACGGTTCCCAGAGGAGCTGGAAAGTTAGAAGGTCAGAGGGCACAAGACATCACAGAGAGCCACCTAGAAGAACCACCAGAAAGCTCTGGTCATTCTGGGCTGAGATGATTTTTACCTTCTGCTGTACTGGCAATGAAAGGGCTGGTGCCATCCCTGGCTTTAGAAGCCCGTATGTACTGGCATAAAGCTATGTGACAAATGAAACAACAGAACGTTACAAGAGGGCATTGAGATGAAGGGGTGCACAGCCAGACTACCATCTGACTCCAAGACAGGCATGTGGTACCTGGGCCTCACACCTCTCCAGGCAGGACCTGGCTCTCCTTCCCCATCCCAAGACCCACAGAAGCCTGGCATCCCCATCCTATTACGCATCCCCTGTGGATGGGGAGGGAAGTGAGGAGGACTCAATGGGTAAGATAAAAGCACAGAATGCCAGGGAAATCAACAAATGCCTAGGGAGGAGAGGAAAACATGAACCAAGAACATGAACCAAGACCAGGAGGTAACACAGTGGAAATCAGGAGCTAGCCAAAGGAAGAGTTTCAGACCCCAGAACAGAGCCTCAGCCCAATGCAAAGCCACTCCTAACAGGCCTTTTAGGAGCTGTCCTCTTGCCTGGGGTAAGGATGAGTGGGAGCTGCCATGGACTTGAGAGAGCAGATACATACATCAAAGGTATCCTAGGCTAACACCCTCTTCTGATACTTCACTCTAGCCTAGACGTGGCCTTGGGCTCTCAAAGGCAACACCACAAGAGGCTAATTTCTATTGTGTCCTCCCGAGCTAAGAGGACTGAGTACAGGCCCAAGTAGAAACAGCTACGCTCTGTGTCAGTGGTTTGGAAAACCAGCCTGGTTGGCTAAATGCAGACGGGCAGAAGCTGGAGTCCCACAGGGAATGAAAGTTTCTTTTTTTTTAGCCACACACAATTTTTCTGCAACTCCCCAAACCATCCACTAAGACTCAGAGGGAGCATCTACACTGTTGAAATCGTGGATCCCTGAGGTTCTAAAGACAGACAACTCACCACCTAAGGAACCTGGGCAAGAACAGACACCCTCCTTTGTAACAAACACAGGACCATCACCCAGAAGGCCTGAGCAAAACCAGAGATACCCCTGTACTTACAGACAGAACACCACCACCCTGGGAAACTGAGTTCACAAAAGCCAGTGGAGGCCTAGTCCAGGTACCAACAATACTTGTAATGGAGAAGACTGTGCTGTTACTAAACCCAAACCTTTCCCTCTGTCTTCTCTTATTCTGCCCTCTATGAAGATGGAAAATAAACATTTCTATCCTTCTCCAACTTCTGACATGACAGAAGGCTTCCATTACTCACTATGACCCCCCAGACCTCTTTCACAGACCAACTTCCATAACTCCAACTGCTTTTTTATTCTTTTTCCTTCTGCTTGAGTCCTTCTGAAATCTCCCATTTCAGGAAATTTCATGCCTCAAAATAAACTTGATAATCTTCACTGCAGAGGACGGGCAAAATGAGTACACAGCTGCTGACAGCTGTGGCAACAATGGTGCCAAATTACAGCAAACCAAGAGCAGAATCAGCCATGGCTCACGTGGGGCCCGTCCAGGGAACACAGCCCTGGGTTTTCAAGACCACCTGCAGCAGACCTAGCCTGGGGAGCCTTGGGTGCCCAGCCCTGCAGGGGGGATCTGCATCTGGGGTATTTCAGAGAGAGTCCAGGGGGAACAGCAGCAAGGGCTAGTTCTCAAAATGCTTAAACTGCTATGGTTTTGAGGGAGGGCAGTGTACATGCTTGTGTGTGCATGTATATGCATGCATATATGCGTGCATGTATGGGGTGTGTGTGTGTGTGTGTGTGTGTGTGTGTGTGTGTGAGAAAGAGAGAGAGATTGAAAGGGGAAATTAAGGAAGAGAACAATACCTTCATGTCTCCAAGCAAGTAATAGGATAATATGGGGCAGGGGATCTTGCTAATAACTTTGGGTTGTTTGGTTTTTTTTCTTCAAAACTAGTTCAATTTTTTAAAAACACATTAAGAAATGAAACTCTCTAAGGCAGTGAACTGCTGAGCAGGTGCTGATCTGTGCTGATAGAAGGAAGAAGTTCCCTAACCACTGAAATCACAGGTCTAGTCCCCCTCAAAAATGCAAATACTGTATTCTCCTAAGCATGGGTCCTAGGAGCTACCATCTTCGAGCACAGTGGGAGTAGAAGGATTTTTATTTCATCACTTAACACAGGCCATCCCTCCTGATGCTCCCAAAGAGGTGACCCTGGCTTCTCCACTCTCTAATCAATCACTCTGGGGGTCCAAAGGCCACACAGAGGGAGCAGGGATCCAATCCCCACTTCTCTCCGTTCCTCTCACCTACCAGCCTCTCCTCAATACACCTCTACCCATACAGCAGAGAAGAGCTGGAGAGAGGGAGAGGACTGGGTTTCTCCACTTCAGTAAGCTGACCCAGAGTAGAAGGACTGAGGGCACCAGATCACTAGAGAAGCACTAGAGGCAGAGTCAGGGAAAAAGAGATGTGGAAACTGGGGAAAACCCAGAGTATATGAATCAAGTCACTAGTTCAATTCAAGCCAGAGGAAGAATCAGAACAATGCCTAAAAACAGGAGGCGAGTGAAACTGGGGATTTCAAAGACTTAGGCTGAGGAAAACCAACCAAATTATGGTTCCCATAACTGTAGGAAGGGTTTTGACTTAAGGCTAAAGTCAACATATCTGGGATCACCTCACTCCTTACAAAACTGAAACTGCTAATGGGTGCAGTAGAGATGGCATCAGGCCTAGATCAGGAAGAAGGTGGTTAAAATTTGGCCTCAGACACTTACTAGCTGTGTGACCTTAGGCAAGTCACTTAGCCTTTCTCAGCTTCAGTTTCCTCATCTGCAAAATGGGAATAAATAGCATCTACTTCACTGGAACGCTGTGAGGGTCAAATGAGATAACCTATGTAAAACCTTAAGGTATTACCTGTACATAGCACTTTAATAATCACTATTATTATTACATTAGTAATGGGGTGTTCCCTGACCAAGACCGAAGCCTCCATGGGCCACACTGTACAGACACTACCTCTGGAGACATAGGTGACTGTCAAGCATTCCTGTGGGCACGGTCATCCCCAGCTGCCCAGTTCTGCATTGATAGAAAGAGGCCTGTTGTAGAATAAAGAGTCTTATACTTTAGAGACCATGTCACCACCACATTTTACAGAGGAGGAAACCAAGGCCCAGAGCAGGGAAGTGATTTGGCCAAGGTCAAGCATGAAGGAAGCACACAGCTGTGCACCTGAGCTCGTCTCCCAACTCCGCACGGGGTCCTCTTGGCATTGCTCCACTCCCCTCCAACTCTGGGTCCCATGTTGGCCACCAATTCTGTATGGCCTTGGGCAAAACGGGTACCTTCTCTTGGCCTCAGTTTCTCCTTCTGGAAAAATCAACAGCCTGGGCAACATGATCTCAAAAGTCCCTCTAAGCCCTGTCAATCCTAAACTCCAAGGTCCCTTCCGGCTCTGATGATCTTTTCCCTATATTCTTAAGAGTCCTCCCAACTCCACCATCTCATATTCTAAGGCCCTTACAGCTCTGATAAGTCCATTGCATGTCCTGAGGCCCCTCTCAGCCCTGACACTTTCCATTCCATGTCCTAAGGCCCTCCTCAGCTCTGACAGTTTATAACAGTGGCAGTCTATGAATGGATGAACCCAAGCACACAGGCCCGAGAGGATGAAGCCTCTAGTTCTGGTAGAAGCAGAATCTCTATGGTGCACTGGGTCTGCCATCATCCAGGCAGGCTATGACACACGGCCATAGTTTTTAACTTTTACTGCCTGCTTGCCATCTGGAATCAGAAACAAAGAGAGAGAAGCCAAGCTCTGGAAGGCCTCAGAGGAGACCCACAGAGACAGCATGACATACAATGACATCCCACACACCAACACCACTCTACAAGAATGGATGCTAAAACACCCTCAGAACGTGCAGAAATGTCTTATAAACCGTTAGACAAAGTCAACAAGAAGAAACAGAATTGCCTTCATTTAGGAGATGATGTAAAAGTTTTGCAAAGTACACAGGTGCATGTCACAGGCTGATAGAGAACAGAGGCATTTTTATTCTAACTGGCAAACTGGAGTGTGTCCAGAGGAAAAGGACTATGACAGTGAGGAGACTGGAGACCAGGCCATACAAGGATCTGGGAGAGAAACTGCCTATGTTTATCCTGGAGAAGAAAAGACATAGGATGTAACATGACCCCTGGCTAAGCAGGTTTTTATGAAGGCCTATCAGGTTGAAGAGAAACCTGGCCAGCCCTGCTCTGGTTCTAGAGCAGGCGTGGGGAACCTGCAGCCTCGAGAACACATGTGGCCCTCTGGGAACTCAAGTGCAACCCTTTGACTGAATCCAAACTTTAGTGTGTGTGTGTGTGTGTGTGTGTGTGTGTGTGTGTGTGTGCGTGCGAGAGAGAGAGAGAGAGAGAGAGAGAGAGAAAGAGAAAGAGAGGGAGAGGGACAGAGAGAGAGAGAGTGAGTGAGAGAGAGAGGTCTGGATTCCGTCAAAGGGCTGCAAGTGAGGACCTGCAGGGCTACATGTGACCTCAAAGCCACAGGCTCCTCACCCCTGTCCTACAGGGTTAGCAGTTTTCAACTAAGTGAATGGGAAAAAAAATTTCATAACAATTAGGGCTTCCCAAAATAAGAATGAGTGATTTCAAGAGATAATAACCTCCCTGGGCCATAAGTAAGCATTTTAACAAGTTATCACTTGGGTTAAGTGGCACAAAGAAGAGAGATTCCAAGAGACTGGTACAAGGACACTGCTGTGAGGGTCAGGAAGGAGGGAAGTGAGGAAGGAGACCTGGCTTGGACAAAGGCCATGACCTGGTAGCTTCCTATTGTCGCTAATCAGTTTTACTGAACTGACGTTATGCTCTGTTTCTGCCCTGGTAAAGGAACATAACTATTATCAGCATGCTCTAAATTCAGTAATGGTTGTTCCTGAGGAAGAGGTCTGGTGACCCTGCCCTAGTTACAACTCTATGAATGCCCCATCACTAAATGTCTTCACAGGGAGGCTGAATGGATGCTTGTCATATTGTGGAAGGAGATCCTTTCTGGTATGTACTAGCCTGCTTGAAATTTCAGCTCTAACATTCTGTGAAAGAAAGAGGCATTTCTGTTCCTAACTCTAAAGCTGCCATAATCCAGGTTTACTCATTAAAGTACAGCAATGGACTGTGAACACTAAAACTGAACATCTACATCTCTGTTCCTTGTTTATGCGGTTTTTGGGAGGGGCAGGGCAATTGGGGCTAAGTGACTTGCCCAAGGTCAGTCAGCTAGTATGTCAAGTGTTTGAGGCCGGATTTGAACTCAAGTCCCCCTGACTCCTGGGCCTGTGCTCTATTTAAAGAGCTGCCTAGCCATCCCTCTGCTACTCATTTAGAAGGTTAATCCATCCTAAAGCAAAGAGAGCCTGGTGTGGCCCCAGCACACCCCTCTCTGGGAAGCCCCTGGATCCCTAAAGCTTAACTGAAAGTTCTCTCCTCAAACCCACAGGTGCCTACTCGAAATCCAACTGTGGGGGTGTCCTGACTCATCCTCTACAGTGGGATTTACATAACTGTGTTCTTCGTGGGAATCATGCTCTACTTTTGTTACTGGAATCCCTCTCAGAAGAGGGGCAGAAAGGGCATTCATAACAAAACACTAGCTATAGTCCAAGACGGGCCAGATCTGGATTTGGCCTCCAACTCAGGCCTGTCACCCTACCCACTATAAAACTGAAATCACTGTGATTGATCCCAGTGGATGGTGAAGCTTTAATCTGTAGGGCTCTATGCCAACGGTGTCCAGAAATATAATTCTAAGACAGAAGTGGTAGCCCCAGTCTCCCCTGACTCAGCCATTGACTCAGGTCAGTGCCACTCCCACCCCCACTAGGGTATTTGTCAAGATTTGGAAGAAATGAAAAGTCAAGTTTCTTGCAGAATCTAAGTTCTCTGAGGGAAGGGACTCCCTCATTTCCATGTTTGTAGTCCCTGTGACTAGCACAGTTGCTCAACACCCAACACTCAACAATGCTGGTGAACTGGAATGAGGTCTCTCTCCCAAAAGGCTGGGAGATCTCTGGGATTCCTTCAAATAATCCACAAACCCCTTTACACTATTCCTACTCCTTGAGCTTTATTTAGAATGCCACAGAAAACCTAGGCAATACTGCAAAAATATGAAAATGGCATCCTAGTTTATTAACACTAAAATTAGGAAGAGTGACTTCTTGTTTCGTGGACCTTAAAATACTACATGTTGTGAAGAGGTGCTGCCACTGCTTATGAGGGGGGCCATCATGGTATTAGTAGAAAAAGAGTTAGATCTGAACTCCCAAAGATCAGGGTTCGAGTCCTGCCTGAGACGCCCCCTTGGGGAAGGAAGTCACTTCAGCTTGTGATCATCAGCTTCCTCATCAGTAAAATGGGATTAATGATAACTGACCCCATCCCTTTCAGAGCAACTGTGAGGGCAACATCTGAAACTCCATCTACCGGAAATAAAGCTCTTATGTGATCTGTACAGTGCTCTGTATTTACCCAAACATCTTTACACTTATTATCTGATCTGAGCATAGCAGCTCAAGGTAGGAGAGTTTAGGATTTACAAAATTCTTTCCTCAAAAAATACTCTGTGAGTAAAACTGGGCTTTGCATTATTGCCCCCACTGTACGGGTCAAGAGACTGCGGTTCAGTGAGGTGAAGGGCCTTGGCTGAGGCTAGCTCCGTAACGAGGGGCTGAGCTGAGACTCAGGACCACAAGTCTAGTGATCCATGAACCTCTCCTCTCTAGGACTCCCCCTCAATTCAGGAACAGAGACTCTTAACCTGCAGTCCCTCAACTTGATTTTGTTATCTTTCGATACCTGTATTTCAGCATAATTGGCTCCCTTTTCCACCCTATGTATTTGATTTTATGCATCTGAAAAGTATACACTGCCTAAAGAAGTCCACAACACAGACAAGGCTAAGAGCCCGTGCTGCAGACTATGGAGCAGACCAGAGGCTGAGAAGTCAGACACCTGTTTGGGACCCCTGTACATCCCCAGCACCAAGCTCAGGGCCTCATGCAGAATGACGCCCAAATAAGCATCTCTGCAATTAAACTGGGAATGGTAACACCCGACATCACAGAAGCTCCCTGAGAGCAGGGGACAACTCCTTCCCCCTCACTCCCCTGCCAGCACATACAATAAGCATGTAATAAATGCTTGTGGAAAGAATGGACAAACAGGGGCAGCCACAGCTGCCTGCAGAGTGTCAGCCCCAGACAGCAGCTCCCAGGCCCCTAGTCACAAAGGGTCCCCTCAGATAACAACAAGAGCCCTGCAAGGATGGCTGGGGCTCCACATCTCCCTCTGGCCTCGAGCCATAAGGGCTCATTGTTCTCCCCAGAGTCCTTGTACATTTATTAAGATTTAACCAGTCACCAGTTTCCCCAGATCACAGACTGTCAACAGGTCCAAAGACAAGCCTCACAGATGACGCTACAACGAGGACTACTCAGGACCCAAATCTAACCAAGCACAAGTTAATCTGGAAGCCTCCTCAAGTCAGATCAGACTGTCAGAGCTGGAAGGGCCTCAGTTTATCTCAATCAGCCTGGATTAAGCATCTAGGATGTGCCAAGCACCAGGTGAAGTACTGAGGTGCACACGCTCACACACACACACACACACACACACAATCCCTAGTCTCTGCCCTTAAGGGGCTGCCACTCTACTGAAGGGAATTTGATATTTCTACTATGATCTTAAAGACCGTCATGGCTAACCTCCTCTGGTGCCCAAGAAGAGGCCCCACTGTGGTAGGCATCAGGCTCTCCAAACCGAGGACTCACAAAGACACTGAAAACTGCAGTGTTTTCTTCCCAGACAAGTCAGGGCCGCTGCCGCAGCAGGTGCAGCTGGGGTGGAGGAAGTCTGAAGAGACAAGCACAGCTTCCCTCTCCTTCCCTATGTCCTCTCCACTCTGGAAGCCCCAAGACCAGGGCAGGAAGAAAACAAAGCTAGAGGTGCTTCCTCATGGCAGGAGCTCCACAGGGGCCTCCATTCTTTATACAGCCCCGTGGGAAGTCACTGGGCAGGACCCACAGAAAAAGAAGGCCCAGGCACATGGTGGACATGTGGCACATGCATCACAGGGACCCAGAAGTGACAATACGATAGCTGACATCTGTGCAGTGATCACCGTGTGCCCCACACAGTGTTTTACAATGACTGTCTCACCGGATCTTCACAACAATCCTCGGAGGCGAGGGCTATTATGTCCGTTTTATAGATGAGGAAGCTGAGACAAAGAGAGGTGAAAGGACTTGCTCAGGGTCACAGAGCTAGTAAGGATCTGAGGCCACACCTGAACTCGGGTCTTTCTGACTCTGGACCCAGCACTCTATCCACTGGGCCACCTGGATGTCCCACAAGAAGAAACCGACACAGTCCTTCCTGTGCCCCTTCTCTTGCTCGAGGACATGGGAGAAATAGCCCCCAGCCATCAAGCATTTATTAAGCACACAGCACTGTGCTAGTCACAAATGATCACTCAGCACCTAATTCTACACAACTTACAGTCCAGTGAAAGGAAAAACCCCACGGTATGGGGGAAAATGGTAAGGACAGAGGGATCCAGGAAGGCTTCCTGAAGGAGATAGAAATGGAGATTTAAGATGGGGACAGATACAAGAGGTGAAAAGCCAGAGAGGGTACTTCAGGAAGAGGGGCAGGTGGGAGTAACACTGAGGGAAGAGCAAAGTCAGGCCCAGGCATGATCTAGGGGAAAGCTGGCGCAAAGTCACAGGAAGGGATGCAAAAGGATGTGAGGAAGAAGGGGCACTAGATGCACCAGAGTGCCCAGTGACACAGACATGCAGCCAGCGCACAATCTACCTCCACTTATGTAGAAGCTGGCACTGACCGGAAGGGGGGAGGAGGCGCTGGGAGGCAGCTGGTAAGGGGAACAGGGGCCTAGTTCCACACAAAATCAGGTGAGTGCCAACACATCAGAGCCCAAGGTCCAGGGCAGGAATCTGAATTCTGGGGAGAGGCCCACGAGGGCTAGAGTTCAGCAGCCTGACTTAGAGAGGGCCTGGACCTGCCAAGGTGGCCCAGCTCCAGAAGAAAGAATGAAGAAGAGGTGCCCAATGGCCAGGAGGTTTGGGCATCAGGGAGAGTCAAGTAAAGGCCTAAACTAGACTTTCTTCAGGACACCTGGAAGTCTAGACAATTAACAACAAAAACTCTTGGCCCAGTCTGATACCTTTAAAAACAAACAGCAGCAACAAAAAACAACCAGCATTTCTATCAATAACAACTCCAAAATCCTCCCAAAGGGAATGAGAAAGTGGTCCACCAGGCATGACTTGCTAAGGAGACAGTCCAAACCAGGCTCCCGTCTGCTCAGGGCCCATAGCAGGGCTTCCTTCCTTCCTATGTCCCCATATTCTACTATACTTACATATTCTATAAAACTGGCTTGCACAGGACCCATGGGATAGTCACAAGGGTCTCAGAAAACAGTTATCATTCTTTGGGTCCAACTGGTCAAGCCAGATCAGCTCATCCTTTATATATCAATCACAGCTGTTGAAGAAAGATCAGCTCCCCGTGAGCAAAGAGAAGGACTCCAAGGGAAAGAGAGGTGAAGCGGTTCAGCCATTAACTCAGAATGGCTTCAAGAAGCCATTCCTCCTCTCTGGAAATCAGTCTACCCATCTACAAAATGGGAAGATGATTTCTCTGGTCTCCGCCAGCTCTGATACGTTATGGCTCCTTATGACTCAACCATTCCATGCCTTGAAAAAGCCACCATATAATCTATTTGGCAAAACATGAAGCAAGTTGTCCAAGTCTGACAGAAAGGGCCCAGGGCTGGGAGTCAGAACACCTGGCACGTAGCTCTGTCTCTGCTGAACAGCTTCAGTAACAGGCAAGAGGATGTTAAACTACACAGGCACAGCGCCATATGTGAGCAGACAGCGGGATCAGGAGGCCAGAAGATCTGAATTCAAATCCCACCTCAGACACGTATCACGTATGTAACCTTGAAAAAGATACCTGAGGGGCGGCTAGGTGGCGCAGTGAGTAGAGCACCGGCCCTGGAGTCCGGAGTACCTGAGTTCAAATCCGGCCTCAGACACTTAACACAAGAACTAGCCGTGTGACCTTGGGCAAGTCACTTAACCCCAACTGCCCTCCAAAAAGCAAAAAAAAAAAAAAGATACCTGACCTCTCTCAGATCCAGTGTCCTGAGACATAACATGGGAGGTAATAATAGCATCCATTTCACTGGGTTTTTGTGAGAAACAGATGAGGTAACAGATATAAAGGTGCTTTGCAAAATCTTAATTATATATTACATAATTATATTATACAAATGCTAACTATTACAACCCTTCAGCTTGAAGACTCTACACTATCTTCCCAAATCACTCTTTCCCTCCCTTACATATCACTACCCCCCTCACCTCCAAGGGCCAAAATTAACACAAGGAAGGACACGGGTGGGTACCTTCTTGCTCATCCAACCTACCAGGTGAAAAAGCTTGTTAATAGTAGGCGAGGGTCCCAAGGAGGGCAAACAGGGCAGGAAGGGTCTCAAGGCTATGCCATACAAGGTACTGAGGAGTTGAGCCTAGAGAAGAAATCAGAAGGAGATGACAAGTCTTGAAGTAAACAGAAGGAAGACCAGCAAGGAGCCTGGGCAAGGAGGACAACTTGGAAAGTGACATGTTAAACTGATTATAGGTTTGAAAAGAAAAGCAGACTGCATAGAATATCCATAGTTGCCCCTACAAATCTCCTTTTTCTGTTCTACTAGGTAACTAGAAATGCTCGTTTCATTTGGTGTTGAGTTCCAAATAAAAATAATTCTTTAAAAAAAATTAATAACTTCAGGTATATGAAGGACCATCTCGTAAATGAGGGATTGGATTTCTTCTACTGGGCCTCCAAGGGTAGAATCAAGAATGACAAGACAGAAGTACAAAGAGGTAAATTCTGGCTCAAAGTTAAGTGAAAATTTCCCAACAAGTGGGAGCCATCCCAGTGTCCTGGCCAGCCTTGGAAGCAGCATGACCCCTTTACTGGTTGGAGGAGGTCTATAAGTGAAGGCAGGATAGCCACTGGTTGGAGATGCTTTAGGACCAGAAGATTCCTGATCAGATACAGGGTGGCCTAAGAGGACTCTGAGGTCCCTCCCAGCTAGGACATTCTCTGAGGCACAAAAGAAAGGTGTCTCTATGGCCATTATCCAAGGACAAAGTTTCTATATATTGGAAATCTCTCTTTTGAAAAAAAAGTTAGTAGGGTTAGGCGTTGGTGTTGTTGTTTGCTTAAAGTTTTAAGTTCATTATAGATTACAGTTTTTAAATTATAGTCTTGGGCCTGTGAAAGATTGATAGTCATTAAAGCAATAGCCTGTATTTGGGCTAGAGAGACAGTACGGTAGAAAGAACAGAGTCTAGAGGACCAAAAACCCTTGGAATTCAAACAGTGGCTCTGATACTACCTTGGATAAGTGACCTTGTGACCTTGGACAAGTCCCTTTAACTCTCTGGGCTTCAGCTGGCTCCACTTTTAAAATGAGCAGCCTGAGTCTGAATGATCTTTACCTCTTTCCCCCCTCTTCATCATGTTAGGCCCTCCACCACCACCTCCAGTGTCCTTCCTGCCACCCCAAGATGTCCTGAGACAGGCCTATGCCCAAGGTGGAAAGTCTCAGGCTAGATGGAAGGGCAGCCAGCAACATTCAATTCCATTCTAATTGTGTTAAACATAAAGAAAAACTTCCCCCAGTACCCAGTGTCAGAATCTAAAGCAACTGCAAAGTGGAATCCCACCTCTGAAGGCTTTTAAAGACTGCTTCCTATCAGTCCTTCTATTTCTATACTTGGCAAGAGTTCCGTGTGGCCTGCCTAAAAGCAGGAGATGGACCTCCCAGCTACTTCTTAAAAACCCGGTGTCAGCTGGGATTTTTCTTTTTTTAAGGCATGGCAGTTAACCAGGGCAAACTCACTTCCTGAAGAAACTTAATATAGTAAAGAGGTTCCACAGGATCATAGATTTAAAGCAAAAAAGAAACACTGAGGTTTTCTGGTCTAACCATCAACTTTTACAAAGGGGGAAACAGAGGCACAGAGAGGTGAAGCCAGAGGTCACCCACATATAAACAGCAGGGCAGAGGGCAGTTGAATCCCAGTCCTCTGACTCCAAATCCAGCATTCTTTTCACTAGTTTTTTTTTTTAATTCCTTAGATAAAAACAAAAAAACCAATCCATCTCTAGCATTCTTGACAAAGCAGAGATGCTCTTCATAATGGTTTTTCTCACCACAGCATCAAAAGATGTGCCAGCCTGAAAAGCAGGACTGAACTCAATTCAATTTAATTAGCATTTAGTAAGTGCTGACTACTGGCTAGACACAGAGCCTCGGTGCAGGCTCTGGAGAGACACAAACAAGACTGAAATCAGTCTCTGCCCTCAAGGAGTTTTCATTCTACACAGGGAAAAAACCTGTCCCCAACTAAGTAAACACACAATAAATACATAAAGATGGAGGAAAAAGGTTTGGTGAAGGGTTCCATACTGTAAGGGGGCTGGCATTCCAAGAGGCAGCTAAGAAGAGGGAGGGCATCCCAGGTATGGGACACAGCACATGCAAATACACACAAGCACGCGCACACATGCACACACGCGCACACGCACACGCACACACGCACACACACACACACACACACACACACACACACACACACACACACACAGAGCTCTGCTACTGGAGAGATTGCTGCCAAGTCCGATCCCTGACTCCTGAGAGTAAAGGACCCCAACTGTTCATCCACAGTGTTTGACTAAACACTCAAGTCCCAGGTCCAAAGATTTCAAGCTGAAACAAACCCTCCGGGATTATCTCGCCTTACCAAGAAGAAAAGTGAGGTCCAGAGAGGGAAAGATACCAGCCTATGATCACACAGACGACCCAACAGAGCTAGAGTGGGAGCCTCCAAGTCTGGGGCACCTTCTCCTATTCCAGAACTGAGTTCAAAAGGGCAAGGCAGAATCAAAACACACTTGCCCAGACTTATCATTCACAGAAACATCCTCACTAACCAAACCACAAACTACAAAACTGTCTGTTTTCTCCTCCTATCCCACCAAAAATACACACAGCCAGAATCATGTTTCTACCACACACCCACCGTGGGATCTGCAGAAACCTCATTTTCTTCCATCCACAGAGGGATGTTAAAAAGTACACAACACCCCGGCCTCAGGGAGCTCAGCTCACACACAGACTTGGTCAAACTGGCCTCTCGCCTTTCTGGACAAATATGATTCCACATTCCAGTCAGCACAAGAGGGCCATCCCACAAAAGAGACATCCCAGTTCATCCCTCAGTCTCTGGGAACATGAGAATGCAGAGAGTGTCCAAGAATCCAGATGTCCCCAAATGCTCTCAATTCAATCATTAAGAAAAATCCCTCCAAAACACTATCACTGGGGTCCATACTCAAAAGCCTTTCCAGCTCAAGACTAAGAAAGTTTGTACTCTGCTTACACAGATTTCAAGGCTCCTGGGTGACTTGGAAGTCATGATGGTTATCAGGGGAGGACATTAAGCCCTCCAAAAAATACCCCCTCTGCTCTGAGGTTTGGGATCAGCAGCCCCTGAATATCACATCCCTTCCCTAACTTACACACCAAAGATATGACATAGAAAAGTTATAGAAAAAAGTTTACTGAGTGTCTTTGCACTTAATAACAAAGTCTTACTAAACTGAACGTCCCCCATCAATACCCCAAAGACCACACCATAGCTCAGCCCCTCACACTTCTGTAAGCACTCTGAGGTTTACAGAGCACTTTACCTATCACAACTCTGAAAGGAAAGCCATGTGATTATCATTGCTCCCATTTCACAGATAAAGAACTGAAGTTCAGAGAAGGGACGTGACTGCTCAGGTCCAAGGCTGGTGTGAGAGCACAAACCTGAACCCGGGCCTCCTGCTTCCAAGGCCCACTCTTCACACTATGCCATGTGCCCAGGGCTTCGAATAAAGTGGTTTTCCATATACCACCCCAAGAAGGGCCTCACTAACCTTGTAAGAAAGGAAGGATGGGAAAGATGGGCCTCATTTTAGATTTGAGACAATGTGTTTTGGGGTAGTGAAGTCACCCAGCAGTGAAGCAGCAGAAGGGGATGTGTCTGCTGACTCCCAAGGCAGGGCTGGGGCATCCACACATAACTACAAAAAGAGAGGCCTCGATGGAAATGCCGTCCACCTGGCTATCTGTCCATGGATGTTTCCTCACTGACACAGAGCAACATGTCTCAGCCACCATACAAAGAAGGGCCTTCGTCATTTTTCCATGTCATAGTCTTGAGGTCCTGCCACTTGATGAGATAATACTAACAAGCTGTGAAGACTGTCACATGGGGCAAAGCCACAAACACTGATGTTAAGGTAAGGACTTAACAACTTGGGATCAAAAACCTCTTGCGGTTCCCATTGGGCAAACTTCACACATTGGGCCTTCTTCACAACTAAGAAAAACTTGTTTGACTATAGGTCCCTGTGACACTCAGAAACTATAAAATAATTTCACATATGTGTAGTAGATGCTTACTTTAAGCATTTAAGGACTTAGCCTTACATCATTTCAGGGGATGCCTAAGAAAATCTTCCTACTGAGTTGCTGTCCTTGGGTCTCAAAGTTTCAACTCCACAGTTGTAACACAGCGGAGAATTCCCATGATTTCCACATTTTCTAGATGGAAAATCATGCAACACCATGACCTCAGAAGAATCAAAACACAACTGACCTAAAAGACAATGGAAAGACAGATGGTGGCCTATAAGGGCATCAGCATTTTTTTAAGGCTAACTGATGCATGAAAAGCATCATGAAAAAATTGTCTAGAATATTAACAACTGGAAAAAGAGGGATTGTGAAGTGAGACTGATGGGTAACAGACAGAAAGCCCAACAGCTGTAACAATAGCCAATAAATATTAAAATAAACAGAAAAAGGCACCTAGTAAACTGAAGAGACTATCAATGGAAGACTTACAGAACATCATATAGGCTAAGAAAGTATGGATAGGCAGTCATTTACTCATCAGCACAGGGAGTTCTCACAGATCCACTTAGATACTGGTGTACATACTCTCAAAATAGCATTATTTACAAATAAAGTACCTGAAGAATCACCCCAGATAAGAAGGGTTAGAAATGTTCTCCTTGGTTCCAGACCATCAACAAACATTTATGAAGTGCCTACTACATATCGGGTATCAGAACAGACATAAACCAGCACTGACTGGTGTCAATTACAAGAAGGCAAATTTTGATATAAGAATTTATTAGAATGTAAGAACGTAAGCTGATATTGGAATTTAAGCTTCTTGAGGGCAGGGGCTGTTTCCCTTTTTTGTCTTTGTATACCCATTACCTAGTACAGCCCTTGGCATATAATAAGTGCTTCAAAAATGCTTGTGGAATGAGCGATTCCTAAAAATCAGAGCTGTCTGACTATGGAATGGACTCCTTCAGGATGTAGTGAGTTCCCTGTCATCAGAGGTCTTCAAGTCAAAGATGGATGACTTCTCAAGGAGGTTGTGAAGCGGCTGTAGTCAGGGAATGGTACCTCAAGCTCTAGGATTCCTTCCAAACTCCCAAGATTAAATAACTCTCTGTTCCTCTCAACTTCCCCACCTGGAAAATTAGGGCTTGGACAAGATCATCTCTAAGGTGCTAGGATGCCCTGTCTGCACTCTACATCATTACAGAGGCTAGCAGCCTCCTGGCATAAAGCCTGGCCATTCTCAAATATGATCAGGGGCAGAACAGAGAGAAACTTATTGATGGCTCTATTCGGGGAAACATGTGACAAAAACCCATGAAGACAAAATAAATGTGGAACAGGCAAAGGAAACTAGGCAAATAGGGAATGAGGACAAAGGTACTACCAATATCCTTTAGGTTCTAATAGTTCTTTGAAAGTATGGGCGGTTTAATCTTGTCTGCATCCTCAAAAGCCAGGATAGTGCCTGGTATACAGCAGATGTTTACTAAATGTTGGCTGACTGACTAACATCTAGGTAACAACATGGAGGCTCTGTCAAAGCAGTGTATCACCTCATCAGAGGGTGTTTCCAGACAGACACCTGCTACCTACACTAGAAAACTTTTCTTCCCAACAACAGGTGACTGAGGAATACTCAGTATCTGGAGGCAACTAGGTGGCTCAGTGGATAGTCAGAAAGACCTGAGTTCAAATGTGATGTCAGGAATGTACTAACTACGTAACCCGGGCAAGTCATTTAACCTCTGCCTTAATCCACTGGAAAAGGGAATGGCAACCCACTCCCCTATCTTTGCCCTGGGGTCACAAAGAGTCAGACGTGACTCAACAACAGTAACTCAGACCCACACAGGTGTAACGACTCAGATCAGATTCTGCCAAGCCACAAAGACAATCAGAGCATCATCAGACACGAGCATTCTCAGCTCCGGCTCTAAACCACCTCCTTATCCTTGGGTTTGGGGCATGAATTGATGATAACAAACAATCACCCGCCTAGGCCTCTCTGTCTTCTCCAAGGCTCTGCCAGCCAAGACGAAGCTGGAGAGAATTCAGGGATGATGGAGCCCATCCGTCCCACAAAGACCAATCTGGTGTAAGTTCAAATAGGCTATCAAGAGCACGGCCTCAAGAACTCAAATATCTCATCATCACAGCAACTCTGAAAGACAGTCTACAGGTACAGACTGCCTACCATGTGTGTCAGTGGAGGGAAAATTCACCCTAATGAAATTAAAAGGCCAACTGCCTTCCTGTAGCTGGAAAGGTGAGAGACTGTGAGTGTGGAATAGCACAGACACCAACCAGCAGACTGAACTTGCTGAAGTTTAACCAATTTCCTGGCCCCACCCGGCCCTCCGCCCTACACTTGTCCCGTCTTTTTTGTGTGCTGTCTCTCATGAAACTGTAAGCGCCTTAAGGGCAGAGGCTTACAATTGTACAAATTAACTGTATTCCAATTTAGCACAGCGTGTGACACATAAGTGGGTACTTAATAAATGTTTACTGGATTGGACTGACAAGCTGATTAAGTTAACCAATCTGCTTTTATTTTTCTTCTCTTTATTTTTTGTCACAAGGGAATGGTTCAATGGGGAGGGAAAGGGAGATAAATATATTCAGAAACTAACCCAATCTAAAAGCAAAAGACCTCAACAAAATTAAATTTCATTTAAAAAAAAAGACTTAAAGTAATAATAACATTCTGGTTTCTGAAGTACTTTATGGTCATGAAAAGTGACACAAGTTATCTTACTTGATCCTATGAAGTAGGAGGGCAAGGGTTACGATGAGGAAACTGAGATGTGAAAGGATCTGTCAGAGGTCACTTCTCTAATAAAAGTGATGGCACCAGGACCTGAACCCAAACCTCCTGAATCCAAGCCCAATTACTCTTTCCCACAATCATAAAATGATGACCTAACTTCCTAACAAAGAGTGGGACAGGGGAAAGGCACTAGGCTAAGGATCTGGAAACCCAGGGAATGTCCCCAAATCTGACACTAATTTGCTGTGTGGCCCTGGGTTGGTCACTTTTCCTCTTCAGACTGCAGTATCCCCAGCCATAAAAATTAAGAGGAGGATCAGTCCACCTTGCCTCTAATATACAATTCTATCCCATGTTGAGGAACCTCGGAAAGAATCACCAAGCATGGAGTCAACAAGACTTGTGGCAGTGAGCTCCTTGTTGTGTGCTTACTGGTGCAAGAGGCTGCAAGGGGATTTCTGCTCTGGGGGAAGACTGGTTTAGATGGCCCCAAAGTCTCTTCCTACACTGAGACTCTGGGATTACGGACATCCCCCAAGTATTACTGGAAAGCAAAGCAGCTGACAAAAAGGGGTCTGTCATTTCACCTAGGCTGGGCATGCATGTGGTTGGGTTTTTTCTTTTTTTTTTTTGTCTTGCACATCCTGGAATTAATGCTGGTCTCTCTGAATCATTTCCTCTTCTTGCTTCCTGTCTTTAAAAACCCTGAAAGGCTCCTTGTCGTTTCCCTGATCCATGTTTACAGGCACAGCTTCCTTTTATTCAGGCAGGCACAGAAAGTCAGAAGCTCCACCTGCCTCCAGGCTGCAGCCCCTTGCACTGAATGAAGGAAGGAAGGGGCGGAAGGAAGAAAGAAAGAAGACTCTCTTAGACTGGTAGAAGCAAACCACAGTGGGAGTTTTCTTTCCATTTTCAAAAAAAACAGACCTCTGAGAAAAACCACAAGTTACCCCAAAAATAACCACAGGAAAAACTCATCAGTAACAAGCCTGGGAATGGTGAGGTGAGTGAGCAGCAAATCCCTGATTCAAGTCAATTACGTATCCCCAGAAAGACAAGGGGGAAAAAAAAATTAATCACCTTTAGAAAGGAGATGGTAAAGATCAGACCAGGCACTGGACTTGAAGTCCAGAAAGCCTGAGCTCAAATTCTGTCCTAGACACACACTCAACCATGAGCCCATGGACTAGATTCTGAACCTCTTAGGCCAGAATTTCCTCCCTGGTAAAATGGGAGTAACAACAGCCCCTAATTTACAGAGTCATTTTGAGAATCAAATGGGATAAACCTTAACACTCAGAAGAAAAGCAGATAGCAATGCCCTCAGGGCACTGCCACCCAAGCCCTAGAGATCTTGAGCCAAACCTCCCTGGACCTTGGAGTCAGTTTCTCCATTAAAAGAATTAAAATTAATCCCACCCATCATTACAGATCTGTGACAGCATAACAGAATCAATGCACACTTAGTCTAACACATTTTGCAAGGTCAAAGGACGGCTTGAAAACCAGAGTGCTGGATGCACAGCAGGTGATAGAGCTGGGAAGCATCACCTTTTCCAGCAATGAGCTTCTAGTTTTTAAACCACTAGGCCCTTCCACCATCCAACCCAGTAAGTTCAAACAGTGCCTCTTGACTAGACTTACTTAGCTTATTAGCTAGTAAGGTAGAGCCATACATTCCTGTTACCCTCCCAGTGCTAAGGAAGTGGGGTTACACCAGGGACTCCATGTGTCCCAATCTCATTTGGGAAGCAGTGATAAGATCTGGAGGATTCACTGCCAAAAGCTTTGGGCCACCACACCACCTGACAAGGGAGAAAGGACTGCCTCAGATTTAGGTGCTTTGTCCCATTTTACGAATGTCAGGATAAATTATGGCCACTATAATCTACCAATGACCAACCACTGGCACAAAATTTCTCCTTCCCTTCCCCTGGCTCAGAACCATCTCCAAACTAAAATCCCAAACAGCTGCAGCTCCCACAACCAACCTCAAATTTGCTCCCTTTGATGACATATAAGAACTTCACACTGTTAAATCAAAATAACCACAGCCAGATTTTCAACTTGTGTCCAACAAAATACAGGTAGCTCCAGCACCAATGAGCTACAGCTACTCTAGAGGGAGAAAACCTTCTCTAATACATTGCTTATTCAATTCAAAAAGCATTTATTACACACCTATGTTCAAAGCACTCAGTAAACTGAGAACACTCCCCCAATGCAGCATGCTCACCATTGCCAGAGCCCAGTAACAAGGATCACAACTTGACCTCTGACCTCTGGCTCACTAAGCCCAACCCATGCATTCTGGGCCTAGCAACTGTGGCCAGGACCACAGAATCCTAGTTTAGGGCTGAAGGGAACTTAAGAGGTCAACAAACTTACCCCAGTTTTACAGAGAAAGAAACTGAGGACCAGAGAAGGGAAGGATCTTACCCAGAGTAACATCTTCTAGGAAAAACAGCTTACATTTCTATAGCCCAAGAAAGTTTGCAAAAGCCCCTAACTTATAACAATGCTGTGCAAGTGTGATATGTTCTGAAAGAAGAGACTGGAAGCACTAAGTGGTACCATACTTATAGCACTAGACCTGGACTCAGGAAGACCTGAGTTCAAATCCAGCCTCAGGACTTCACTATCTGTGTGACCCTGGGCAAATCACCTAACCTCTCAGTTTCCTCAGCTGTAAAGTGGGAATAGCATTAACCTCCCAGGGTTGTTTTGAGAATCAAATGAAATATCTGTAAAATGCTTGGCATATAATAGGAATTTAATAAATGTTTGCCTCCTTCCCTCTCCCCTTCATAAAGACAGTAAGGATCAGAGACAGGACAATGAGCCAAGTCTTGAATTCTAAACCAGAGTCCTCTCCATCACAGAACAGAGAAAAGGAGGCCCCAACAGGGAGAGGAGACGGCCACAAGATGCACTGAGCACTGCTGGTAACATCATCTTTTGATGTCTAAGTTCCAGGCAAAGAGAATGTGTTTTTTTATTTTGGGGTGGGTGGCATCATAGAGAAGTGATACTAAGCAGACAGAGGAGACCGCGTTTGATGTGAGCACACAATAAAGAACAGTCACAGCCTCGCAGCTCCAAAACAACACTCAGTGACCTTCAAGCTGTTGGCATAGCAAAGCCCTCCACGCAAGCCAGGCATGACTACTGCAGGAATACAGACTCTACCATGCTGGGAAGATAAGACTCATCCTGCCTCATGGGGACAAGTCTCAGCTCCCTGAGAAGACACTAACTTGGCTCCCCAAAGGCAAGACCAAATTTTGGGGTTCTTATAATCCCCACAGTGCCCAGCACAGGACTGGCTGCCAACAAGCCCTCCATTATAGTCTGCCAAATGGTTGGTTGACCGACTGCAGAAAATCCCAGAATTAGAAGCTATCAGATGGTCCAACCTCCTTCCCTCCAATGCAGGAATCCTTCTAGAGCAGGGGTTCTTAATCTAGAAGATACAGATAGATTTCAATGGGTCTGTGAATCTGGGTGGGGAAAAAAAAAATTACAACTTTATTTCAACAGAGTTGGGGTTTCCTTATATTTTGTTGTATGCATTTAAAACCATTATTCTTAGAAGGGATTCTAGACAAAAATGTTATATCAAAAAAGTGTTGTGTGTATATATAAAATATATGCCAAAAATGTTATATATGCATATAAAAGTGTTAAGTACAAACATGACTGCAAGGTAAAAAGCATCTATGAAACTTATAAAAATTAAAGTGCTACCTACAGGATAAGTCTCCAAACAACTTCCTCCTTTCAGCATAAAGGTGGTGAAGTATAGGTGCAGAATGAGGCATACATGTTGTGCTTAACTGTATTTGTTTGTTTGTTTGTTTTAATGGAGAGTTCTGTAGAGTATAGAGGAGCCATTGGGAAATGGTAGCAATATTTTCTGGTTTTTTTTTTAATCAATTAAATGTCTTGAGAGAGAGAGAGCACTCATGAAGTCTCCATACCAATTCCCCATACTCTGAAATTTAAACTCTGCTCAAAAGCAATGTTGCCCAATGAAGTCTCATTTCTTTGAAAATGCCTACGGCACTGGGAAGGTGAGCCAAGTTTGCCCAGAATCACAGAGTCAGGTTCACATGCATCAGAGGCAGGACTAGAGGCCAAGTCTTTTTCAGGATGATTACTTGTTACTCTCCATCATATCTCCCCATTCCAACTAAGCCTGACTTTGTGCTATCCCTCATCAAGAGCATTCCGTTTCCTGTCTCAACACAGGTTAGCCCCATGGCCTAGAGGGCTCTCCCCTCACCTTCTACCTTTTGGTTCACTCAATCTCATGGTGTCATCTAATCCAGATCCTGAGACCCCGTCATTCTCCTTCCTTTCTCAAGGAGTTTCCCTGGTTCTACCTTACTTATACTGGAGATATGCTTATGCTAGGGGGCATCCTGATATCCCTGTAAACACCTGAATCTCTCCATTCCTCAATCTCCCTGATTCTCCTATCACTTGGCTGGCTTTTGAAGCCCTTCACAACCTAGCCTCATACCTACCTCTCCCACTCTGTTCTAGATTTCCCTTCCACTGTCCAGTCAAACTGGCTACCTTGCTGTTTCTCACACACTGACACACCATATCCCACTTCCCTGCCTTTGTCCTGGATATACCCCATGCCTGGAATGCACTACCCTCACCTTCTCTTAGTATCCTTCATGTTCTTCAAAACTCAGCTCAATACCACCTTCTACATGAAGCTTTCCTGAGAGCTGGTAAGTAGTTCTCTCCTCCACAAAATTACATTGTATTTATTTTAAATACATCTTTAAGTGCTTCCCCAAGAGAATACAAGCTTTTTGAGGGCAAGGTCAAAGAAAAAAATTGTAACACTGTACTATGGAACAATTTAGAACTATGCTGAAAGGACTATAAAACTGTTTAATTTTGACCCAACAATACTATCACTAGATCTATACCCCAAAGAAATCAAAGAAAAAGGAAATTGTTTAACATGTAATTGGAGTAAAAAATAAAATATTACTTTAAAAAAGACTAAATGACCCACATACACAAAAATGTTTATAGTAGCTCTTTTTGTGGCAGCAAAGAATTGGAAGCTGAGGGGATGTCCATCAATTGGGGAATGGCTGAAAAAATTATAGCATATGAATGTGATGGAATATTATTGTGCTATTAGAAATGAAGATGGGAATTTCAGGAAAATCTGGATAGCTTTATATGAACTGATGCAAAGTGAAAGAAGTAAAAACAGAACAATATACACAGTAACAGCCACATTGTAACTCTCATCAATTACAAGAGACTCAGTTACTCTGATCAAGACAATAATCCAATGCAATTCCAAAAGACTCATGATGAAAAATTGCATCCACCTACAGAGAGAAGACTGATGAGCTCTGAGTGCAGACTAAAGCATACTTTTTTCTCCTCCTTTATTCTTCTTATACTTTTTTTTTCCTGGAGCACAGCTAATGTGGAAATATGTTTTGTATGACCTCATATGCATAACAGGTATCCTGTTTCTTGCCTTCTCAAAGGGTAAGGGAGGATGAGGGAGAAAGGGAGAGAAACTCTGGAACTAAAAAATAATTTTTTAAAAAACTACTACACTCTACATTTTAGGTAGACTGCCAAAAACCATTTTTTATTAATTTAACATTTTAAGTCCAAGAATTTCCAACTCAGAGAAAGAAACATCCAAATGGATAGTGTCTTCCCACGCCTTTGGGCAACTCTCTAACATAGAAAGAAAAAGATCTATTCCATCTAACAGAAGTCACTTAATCTTTTCCTAAAACTACTCAATTCCTCCTTAGACCACCTCCCTCAAGTGTACTCCAGGGATAATCATAAGGACCTACTCTCTGAGATCAATAGCCTAATCCCTTCAAAATGGGGAAAGAAGGTCTGGACATGAGGACAGGAAAGGCAATGATCCTAACTAAACAAGGGGTATTTCTTGTTTCACACTAAATCATTATCCTTAATCCATTTTCCCCTAGCTTTGGTACTTGACCTTTTACACATTTTAGACTAGAATAACATATATTTCTCAATACTTTAAATTGAACTAAAAAGGTTTTAAATATGCTTCTACAGCAGGAACAGTTTCATTTTTGTCTTTATCCCCAGCATCTGGGGGAGGGCCTGGTACATAGCAGGTTCTTAAATACTCATCCTGATGATTGATTGATTGATGCGAACCCAGCTCCCATCAGGACAAGCTCAAGAGCTAGCAGCTCCTTCAAGGCTTTTCCTGCTTCCCTTAGTTGTCAGCGATGCTTCTCCCTGTCACTGTGTATATTTCTTTCTGTAGATAACCCAAACTCCTAGAGGGCAGGGAACATCTCATTTGTGTATTTTTATCCCCAACATTCATCCCAGAGCCTAGCACAAGGAGGTATTTAATAAGTCCATTCTTGATTTCTGACTCCAGTCCCCGTTCTCCAAATCCACTATGCTGTGCTGTCCCTGGAAACACAAATGTTATGGAAAAATTAATTCTATTTCAGTCAATCAGTTAACATTTAATAAGAGCCTACTATGTGCCAGGCACTGTGCTAAACAGTGGGGATACAAAAACAACAAAACAAGAAAGTCTTTGTCCCTGAGGAGCTCAGTCTTAAGGGGGAAATAACATGAAAATAACTCTTTACAAACAACCTATATACAGGATTAACAGGAAATAATCAACCAAAGGAAGACACCAGAATTAGGAAGGACTGGGAAAGAACATGTATTTCTTTCAAATAGATACATATGCTCACACCAAAGCAATGCACCTACATGAAACAACCTAGAATAATGGAAAAGTCTGCTGGCCTGAGGCTCAGAAGGCCTCAGACCAAGTGCTTGCTCCAGGACTTCTTACTGGATGGCTTTGAGGAAATCACTTCTTCCCAATGGTCCTCAGCGTCTTCACTTGTATAATAAAGACAACAGTCCCTCATCACAGCAAAGTCAATCAGGATCTGGGACTCAAGAAGACTTAGGTTCATTAGTGGGGTTCTAATGGCTCTTAGCTAGGTGACCCTGGGCAAGTCACAACCATTACCCCCCCATCCTCCATTCTGTAGTACTTAACCTCAAAGTTGTGGTGAAGAACAAAGCAGATACTATTTTTAAAGTACTCTGCATACTTTAAGGTACTAGAGGGATAGAGATTAGGATTTCCTGATACAGGTAACTCCCAGATAAGGAAACTCCACCCCCTTATGCAGGTTGCCACCTTCTCCACAACTTACAATCTTACAGGGTTCTCCTAGCACACTGGGGAGTGAAGGGACTTCTCTGAGATTAGTGCATGACAGAGGCACCATATGAATGGAGGTCTCCCCATCTGAGAGTCTAGGGTACCACACCATGTAAATGCCTATCGTTGGTATTATTACCAACCCCAATTTACCTCAAGGAAGGGATCTGTTGTGAAGAACAAACAAGCGCACTAAGAGAAAGTTCTCTGCAGGCTCTAAAGGGCTTTGTAAATTTTACCTATTATCAGTTACTACAGACACAAATGTCCCGAGATACCTGCTATCCACGGGGCAATGAAAACCTAAGCCTGACTACGGCACTCTGCAAGAGCCAGTGCCAGCATCCAAGAGGAGGCAGGCAGGGCTGAAGTTTACTTCACTCCCAAGACATATGCCATGCCTGGCACTAAGTTTGGCACATAGAAGAATAATTTTTTTTCATTTTAAGTCCAACATTTAAATTTAAATATTTTTGGTTAAAAGAGATTTTAACCAAAAAAAACCCAAACCCTAAATATGGCTTCAGTTTAAGATACAATAAGCCCCAAAATATTCCAGTTCATAGCTGTTTTAAGGAAAGCCCTTTGTAAATCTTTGGGCACTATAAAAATGAAGGCTCGAAGTATTATTATCTTAGAGCAAGACTCTTTAACCTGGGGTCTGTGAACCTGTTTACCAGTTTTTATAACAGTATTTCAATATAAGATTCCTTTGTAATTCTATGTATTTTATTTTATGCACTTAAAAGCCTTCTGAGAAGGAATCCATAGGCTTTATCAGACTGCTGAAAGGAACCATGAAACTAGAAAGGTTAAGAACCCCTGCCTTAGAGGATTAGAACTGGAACGGACCTGAGGAAACCAGGAGAAGGGACATGTCATACCCAGCCTATATTTTATGACTACAAAGCCCTGGACAAATGACAGTATTGATTACTGTCAGTCTAACAAAGTCATAATTCAATTTTCTGATACAGCTGAAAATATATCAGATAACATTGATGGAGATTTCTACATCTGGTCTAGACCTGTGATTTTTCACTGGTAGTACAGAACTCCCAGAAGGAAAATTTATTCTACCAATGAATACCGAGACAAATGCTCAGCAATGTAAAGTCTTCACTTTGTGGATCACTGAGGGTTAAGTGACTTGCCCAGGGTCATGAAGCCCTTAGGAGACCTGAGCCCAGGTCTTCTGGCTGCCAAAGCCAGATCTCCATCCATCACGGCACAACACACAGCCTCACCTATCTCTATTAAACCAGAAGTGAAACTGGCAGCAGCAGCAGGAATACATACTAGAAGGTCAACCAGCCCTAAGATTCAGTGCTTTCTGGCCTTTCCTTGGGCTCTATTCCCAAGGAGTGAACCACCTACCCTCCCTCTTAAATGGCTAAACTCCTGCCCATCTCTTCTCCCAGTGCCCCTTTGGATTCTAAACTCCAAGAAGGTTGGGACCTTATCTTATCTGTACTTGACGCCTCCTCCGGCTCCCAGCACAGAATTCTCCACTCACATCATCATCCCATGACTAAGAAGCTGGTAAATCTTTGGGGGTTACTTTACATCATTTCCAACCAGTTAGATAAAGGAAGATTTCCATTTCAAAAGCAAAGTGTAATTCTTTTAAGACAGTTATCCCCAGCTGTGCTTAATAAATCTATAAATCTGATCCCTTTAATTACTATATCTAAATCAGACGGCCTTTTCTCAGTCTTCATCCTTCCAGACCTCTCCCATTCTTCTGGCTTCATTGCCCAGACACTCCACCAGCTGATTCCTCCTGGTCCTTCCTCTGTCTGACTGTTCCTTCTAAGTCTGCTCTGCTGGTTCCTTTATATCTCACCCTACAGAGAAGCCAGGAGGCAGAGATGAGGAAGGAGAGCCTTCCAGGCATAGGTAGTGCCAGTGAAAGTGCCCAGAGTCAGGAAATGGGAGTGTCTTGTGTGAGGAACACAGCCGGGATGCCAGGGTTACTAAATCACAAAGCAGGAGGGGAGTGGTAGATAAGGTAATAATAGTAACAATAATGATAACAGCATTTATTAAGCACCTACTACATGCCAGGCGTTGTGTTAAAATGCTTTACATATATTATTTCATTGGATCCTTACACAACCCTAGGAAGTGGGTGCTATAATTATCACCATCTTACAGATAAATTTTAAGAAAATTGAGAAGGTAGGAAGGGGGCCAACTTGTAAAGGTCTTTGAATGCCAGACAGAAAACCTTATATTTCATCCTGGGGAGGCCTCCCACTGCAATTTACTGAAGAGGGGTGTGGTATGGTCAGAGCTGCTCTTTATAAAGAGCAATTTAGCAGTTGAGTGGAGGATGGACTGGCATGGGGAGTCTCAAGGCAGACTGACCCACTAGCCTGTTGCAATGGTCCAAGCATGAGGAGATGGGGGCCTACAACAGTGATGCCAGTGTCAGAGGAGAGAAGGAAGGTAGTAAATGACAGATGGTATGAAGGTCAAATCGATTTATTCATTTATTCAAAAGCTCCAAGTCACCACAGAAAAAAAACCTCTAATGCTTCAAACACGCACAAGTTTGTTGTCACAGAGGAAAAATATATTTGTAACACAATCGGCCAATTACTTACTGCTGAAGGAGCCATTAAAGAATTCTAGCACCAACCCCTGAGGAATGACTGACTGTCCTTCAGGAATCTTCAACTCAACACAGAGCACATTATCTTTCCTCCCTAGACCAAAATGACCTGTTTCTCCTGAGATAGCACCATCAGGGTCACTCTCAACTCCTCCTGTCTTTCACCCCACGAGGCTTCTGACTTACCAAATCTGATACACTCTAGCTCTTAGCCCATCTCGGGCTTCTGACCCTTGTCTTCATTCACACGGCCTTCACTCTGGGGCAAGCCCTCACACCTCACCTGGACCACTGCAACAGCTTAAGAGATGTCCCTGTCTCCAGTCTCTCCCCTTTCTAATCCATCTTTTACAAAGCTGCCAACAGAACCTTTCTAAAGGACAGATCTAACCATGTCACCCCTCTGCTTAGCAAGATATGGGGGCTTCCCACTGCCTCTAGGAAAAACCACCAACTCTCCAGCTTAGCATTTAAAGTTCATCACAGTCTGGCTCCAGTCAGCCACCCTTTCCAGACACTATTCCCCCTTCCTCTTGCTTCCAAACAAATCCCCTAGTTGTTGATCTCTGAATTTGCTTAAGTACATCCTCCTTCCCCTGCCCATACCTAGAATTCAGTACCCTCTTTGTTTGGGGCTCTCAGAATCTTCAGCTTCTTTCCAAGACCACCTTACTGGTCATCTCCCTAGTTAACTGCTCTCTCTCTCTTTAGACAACCACTCACAAAGTCCTTATCATCATCATCCATCTTTGAAATTTATGAGACATTCTTAATAGATTTTGGCATACCAAATACTCATAACCTCCAAACCACATGGAATGAAAAGCTCTCAAAATATAGAGCCCCATGGAAAGAAACCAAAACCATAAGAGAACAAGATGAACTGCAAACTATTCCTGTCCTCCCATCTGCTCCTGGGGTCGTCCCAAAGATACCGTCGGGGAGCCTACAGACAATGAGCTTAAAACTCCATGCTTCTATTCGGTTGTAGAAGGATGGTAATAGCTAGCTAGCATTTATGTAGCACTGTAAGGCTGGCAAAGTTCTCTACTGGCATTATCTAATCACATTATCTGGTCCTCAACAACCCTACCAGGTAGGTGATATTATTATCTTCACTTTACAGATGAAGAAACTAAGGCAAACAGAGGTTAACTGACATGCCTTGGGGCGGCTAGGTGGTGCAGTGAATAGAGCACCGACCCTGCAGTCAGGAGGACCTGAGTTCAAATAGCCCTCAGACACTTGAAACACTTACTAGCCGCGTGACTTTGGACAAGTCACTTAACCCCAGTTGCCCTCCCAAAAAAAGGCAGTAAGTGTCTAAGGTCTGGATTTGAACTTGAAGTCTTCCAGATTCCAGGACTAGCACCCTAACCACCATGACACCTAGTTTCCTCTTAAAAAAAAAAAAAAAAGACAATCCTTTGATCTACCTAGGCAAGAACATTAAACCTAATAATGTGATAGTGATTTGCCCCAGAATCATTTCTATTTAAACTGTCGACTATAAGATGAAAACAAAAAAAAATCATGTTTATACTTGTTCACTTCAATGGTCTAATTCCCCAGCAAAATGTAAACCCTCCCAACCAGAATAATGTCTAATATGAAAGTATTTGCAGATCCTATACTTGATTGCATGCCATCATAGGGAGGGGGGAGGGAGGGGAGAAAATCTGAAACTCAAGTGATTGTGGAACTGAAACTTGTAAACTAAAAGTAAGGAAACAAATCAATTAAATTTTTTAAAAAATTGATGCTGCCCAAATATGCAGCTCATAAGTTTCAGATGGTGTCCTTTAATGAGTTGAGCCTCTTGCTTTGGCTCTTGGGTCCCAGAAAAATGCATGTAAATCTTATTTAAGTGAATAAAATCAGAGACAATAATACATTTTTTAAAAATGTAAGCCCTCTGAGGGCAACGAATGTTTCTTTTTCTGTCTTGATGTCCCTTTGCTGAGCACTCAGTTCAACACCTGGAACATAAGACATTCAATAAATGCTTCTCATTGTCTGTTAAACTAAACTGAAAATACCACTTTAGAAAAAATAAAAGGTGGGGGAGGGCACCTTCCTACCTACCGACTGCAACCTCTACCTTGACACCTAGGGTGCCTGTGCTTACTCTGCCCTACGGGGGCAGAATGGTATGTCAGAAAGAATGAAGACTAGGGAGACCATAGTTCAAATCCCAGGCCTCATGTATAATACTACAATTACATTACCTTGGATAAGTCCCTGAACTTTGCCTGGTGCTAGCTTCCCCTCCTGTACTCACCTCAAAAGCCATTATGATTAAAGGACTCTGAACCTGAAAGCACTATATAAAGGTATTGCTACAGCCAAACTCCAGAAATCAGCATATCACAGAGAAATAAATGACATATTCAAGAGACAGCTACAAAGCACTGAGGAGACAGCTGTTCTACTTTAGTGAATGATCCAGGAAATGGGTTAAGAAACAAGTCTACAAGGTTCTACCATGCCCATATTCCACATTCCACAGGAATACAAATGACTTGACCTAGGAAATCTCACTTCTGCCCACCCCGTGTCTATCAGATCAGCCTAACTCCCTTTCTCATGTGCTGTTCTGGGTGAGATCTTACTGGGTCTGCCCTCAGAACAGAGTAGCCCATGGAGGCAGGCTGTCCAGTGGTTCTATTGTTGGAGAATTCCAGCTGTGATACTTACTGCCTGGGTGACCTTGGGTTTCAGGCAGAGGCTCGCCTTTCTTATATACAAAATGGGGATGATGATGCTTACACGATCAGTGAGCAAAGCACTTCTGTAAAACCTGAAATGCTACAGAAATGTCATTGTCTCAGTGACAACAGGCTTCTGTGGTCCCCTGACATCACTCCCATCCAGTCAGATGCAGGAAGGCTTTGATTTGAAACAAAATAAAATTTCTTTGAAGATACTTATACTTGGCATGTTTTTCCAACCTGAACTAGAAACCCGAGCTCAGAAAAGTATGTTGCCTTAGAGCCTGCTATTGTCACAGCATGAACCAAACCAGCAATTCCCTCATCCTCCGTGTTCATCAGATCACTGCAAAGCTGCAATCAGAGCTGGGGGTAAGGATGGGGGTGGGGGGGAATGGAGGCTGGGGGTGTGAAGGAGGAAATGCAGCAGACTTGGAGAAGGGAGAGGATGGAAAATGTTATTTCCTACTTCTTGGGGCCAGAGTTTCTTTATATGTAAAAGAAAGGGGAAGGGAAGGGATTAGCTGGATAAGAGGCAGAGAGGGTGGAAAAAACACCGGAAAGTCCGATCTACAACGAAACAGTAGCTCTGCCACTTCCTAGCTGTGTGACTTTAAACATGTCATCTGACTTCCACTAGGCCTCAGTTTACTCAACTATATACTGGGATATTTAATAATCTGTACACTATGAACCACACAGGGCTATCTATGAGGAAAATGTATATCAATAACCTGTGAGAGCAGAGGTTTTTAACTTGTGATTCATGAATTACTTTTAATATTATGCTAACTGCATTTCAATAAAACTGTTTTCCTTTGTAATCTTGTGTATTTTATTGGATGCATTTTAAAACACAAGTCTGATTAGGGTCCAAAGATTTCCCTAGCCTGCCAAAGGCATCCAGGTCACAAAAAGGGCTGAAGATCCCCTGACCAACCTAAAGAAACAGGGGCTGTGATGACTACAACCTCCAACTGAAAGCGCAGCGGCTGCAAACTCAAAGCTCAGTGTTGCAAAGGGGGCAGGAACACTGAAGACGGATCATAGGGCCTCCCTCCTCCTTCCACAGGCAGAAAGCAAAGCCCAGCCTCCTCCAATCCTTCCTTCTCAGCTTAGGTCACTGGGCTGGCAAAGAAACCATCTACAGAATGCCAAGAAGGGGCAAGACTGTGGCAGGGACGCTACCTGGGGCCCAGAATTCCATTGACTCAGTGAGAACAGTCTCCTAGGGACCTCTCCAGAGGTACGGGAACAATTCATGATTTCC
Organism: Pseudocheirus occidentalis; assembly: GCA_028646575.1. Classification (NCBI taxonomy): domain Eukaryota; kingdom Metazoa; phylum Chordata; class Mammalia; order Diprotodontia; family Pseudocheiridae; genus Pseudocheirus; species Pseudocheirus occidentalis. Next base: position 153,264,300 of record CM053601.1, on the reverse strand, counting down.
TGTAGTTTCTGTGACTATGACATCATCCTTTTCAGAGAGAAGCAGACCTGCAAGGAGCCCACAGATGCCCTGGAACTGAAAAGTCAAGGGAACAGGCGGAAGGCTGTCTGGGTTGGCTTTGTTTTATGCCAGGTTTCCCCCAGCTCTCCCCCACCCCCCATGGGGATACCAAGGTCCCCTACCAACTGACAAGAGAGAAGAGCCTCTAATCAATGCCTGTGTGTATACAAAGACTGCAGGCTGGACAAACGGCTGCTGCTGTCACATTTAAAAACCCTCCAGCAACACAGGGAAACTACCCTTCTGTACACAATCCCTGCAACTCCTTCCTTTCTTCAATCACCCCTGCAGCTTAATGATGAGAGAAGCCTTTTCAAGCTCGCTGAGATGCCAGTTCCTGTGGCAAGCAGCAGACAATTCACAAACCAACAGCAACTTTATTGTCTTGACTGTTCAGATACCATCAGAAGACTCAAAATGATTCCTTGGTCCTCTCAAAGAATGCCCTGAAAGCCACTCTCTGCTAGAGAGTGACAGGGTTTGCCTAATGCCTCATGGCAGGATGTTATGGGAACATGTCTGCAATCTGCCAGACCACTAAATGTATATTCTAAAGTCAGATCAGGCCCAATGGGAGTAAGCTGGTGTACTGGAAAGAGGGAAAGAGAGAGTGAGAGTAGCTGGGTTCAATTTACTACCTCTATGACCCTGGGCAAGTCACTGAACACCTGTGACCCTCAGTTTACTCATCTGTAAAATGGGGGGATTGGACTATGATCTCTAAAGTGCCTTCTAATTCCAGATCTATGATCCTATGAGGGATCTGGACTAGACTGGGGTCAGAAAAAGAATTAGAGGTAGGTGGCACAGTGCATAAAGCACTGGACCTGAAGACATGAAGACCTAAATTCAAATCCAGTCTCAAAGATACTAACCAGCTGTGTGACCTTGGGCAAGTCACTTAACTGCTGTCTACCTCAGGTTCCCCATCTATAAAATGGGGACAAATAGTACCTGCCTCCTGGGGCAGGAGGATTTAATACAGATCAAATGAGATATTTGCAAACTTTAAATACTATACAAATGCCAGCTATTATGATCATCAGTTATTAGAAGTTAAGAGGGCCTGCACCAGATGCTCCAAACAGTCACTGAGACTCATTCGAGATTCTATTCCTGGCTCTGCCACTGACTGAGCTTAGGACCTACAAGCAGGTAGTTCCTCTCTGTGCCTCAGGATTTTCACCTTTTTTAAAGGAGATAGGTTAGACCATCTTAAGTTCTTCCAAAATGTTCTTCCCAAGCCTAGTTTTATGAAAGCCCTACACCCTCGTACATATTAAATGCCTGAATGTGAAAGTGAAAACATTAACATCTTTATTATCAATATCTATCTGCCTGGCAAGGCCAGGAGGAGGAGGGAGTTACAAAGTATTTAGCCCAAGGCCCCAAATACTAAGTGTCACTGGGCACAGGAAGGAAGTATTCAATTAAGGGCCTTCTCTGAGTCTCTTCCCAAATTTTTCAAAGTTGAAATCTAAGTTTTGGTTTATTGTGAGTTTTTTTTTAAAAAAGACTTTCGATACTTTACTTCTTGGTACATTCATCTCTATCTTTTCAGAAGACACGCAGTCACTGGAATTTTTCTCATGACCAAGAAGAAAACTGTCCCGTCATCACCAAAGACATGAAAATTTAGTCACCAGGATGAATGAACTTTGAATGCTGTGATCTAATTTCACTTTACAGTGAGGCTATCTGCTGAAGAAAAGCAGCAGGAGTTTCCTGTCAATATCAGCCATAATGTCAAAAACCCACAAAAACCCCACAAAACTTAACAAAACAAACCATCAGTTGGGGGAAAAACCAAGCAAAGTGACACAGCTGAGGCTTCCAGGTAAGGAGAGCCCAGGTACAGTATCTGAACCACAAGCCTGTCCCACTGAGGGAGAGGCAGATAACTAGGTCAGACAGAATTCTAACTGCTTTCCTCATCTTCTAGGCAACCCGAGTTATATCACTTCCTTTATCCCCTTCTAAGAAGGAGGCGTTCCATGGCAGGAAGGCAGGTAGGTAATTTGTTCCCCAAAATTCCCATTGGCTTAGTCCAAAAGACATCTTGCCCTTTCACACTTTTAGGGGAAAGGACTGAAATCTGGGGGCCATACCCCAGAAAACGGATCCGCTACCTCTGCGGCCAGATGAAGTAACCACAGTAACCTCGGAGGGATCCACAGGCTGGCCAGGACAGGGCCTCACCCACAGGGGCTCATTAGCTGGGGATCTAAGTTAAAACTAATAGCCCCAAATCCAGGAAGGCCCTGGGGAAAACCAAGAACTCGGGTTCTTGACAGACCTTTCTGGGAAGGAGTCCTGCAAAACCTAACTCTAAAGTTTTAAAGCAACTTGGACTGGAGGTCCCTCCCTTTAATTAGAGTTAGCAATAAACTTTTGCCCAGCCGTCATCTTAACTGTCCCCTCCAAACAGTTAAAAGAGTCACCAAGAAAAAAAAAAAAACAGCACGGAGCAAAACCTTCCTCCAGACATGTATCAATCCTACTGAGCAGTCCCAAGACTTCTGGGGCCTGGTCAACTCTGGCTTCATCATCATTCACCGTCTCCCACTGGCTCCTTCCCAGAGCCTGCACCCGGGCCACCCCACTGCCCCAGAAAACATGACTGGGGAAAGGAGCGAAGAGAGCACAGCACAGGGTCCACCTCACTCCCCTCCAGAAGGGGCGTAAAGAGGGAGGGGTGGGAGAGGTTAAAGAGGCTAGCAATCTCTGCCACCCGAGGGCAAACAATGAGAATGTAGCCTTGACCCAGAGTCCCCCTTTTCCTGTGCGTGGGAATGGGGGGGGTAGGATCCCAAGGGGAATGGATCCTGGAGAGACACCGAAACAACGCTGCTTCTTCAGGGGTTCTTCTCAGGGGTTCACTTCTCATTCATGGGGAGATCTCGGGGAAAAAGAGGAACTCCAAACAATACAGGCTGCACCAGGGTCCCCCACTCTCTACCGGAAAGGGGGTGAACAATGCAGCTCCAACCAGGGTCCCCCACTCTCCAGCAGAAAGGGGGTGAATAATGCAGTTCCAACCAGAGTCCCCCACTCTCTAGGGGAAAAGGGGTGAACAATGCATCTCTCTAACCAGGGCCCCCCACTCTCTACGGTAAAGGGGGGTGAACAATGCAGCTCCAACCAGGGTCCCCTACTCTCCACGGTAAAGGGGGAGAACAATGCAGCTCCAACCAGGGTCCCCCACTCTCTACGGTAAAGGGGGTGAACAATGCAGCTCCAAGCAGGGTCCCCCACTTTCCATGGTAAAGGGGGTGCTCATTCCTGGGAGACAATGGTAGCTCAGACCAGGGTCCCCCACTTACCAAAGGAAAGGGGGTGAACCAGGCAGAAGTGGGGTCACCCACTGCACCAGAAAAGGGGTGAATGTTCCTGACCTGGGGGATAAACAATGCATCCCAGACCAGGGTCCCCTACTCTCTACGGGAAAAGCAGTGAGCGCTGCAGTCTGGACCGGGGTCCCCCACTCTCCAAGAGAAAGGGGGTGAGCCTCCCAGAGAAGGGGGGGCGAACAATGCTGGCTCGCCGGGGTCCACCATCCCTGGGGGCTCGCTGGGGAGCCGGAGTCGGGGAGGGAGACAAAGTTGACCCAGCCGAAGACTCCGCTAGTCCCTCCGTCCCGCTGGGGGAGGAATGGGGGGGAGGCCCCCCGGGGCGTGCACTCCCGGGCGGGCTAGCTCACTTACCCGATAGCTCGTCCGGCTCCAGCCCGGTCTCCGTATCCAGCCCGCAGATGACAAAGTAGTCGGCGAAGCGGCTGGGAAGCGAGCCCCCGCCGCCCCCTCCACCGCCGCCGCCGCTCATGGCGCTGGGGCCGGGGGCTGCTGCTGCCGCCGCCGCCGCCGCTGCTGCCGCTGCCCCCCCCGCCTCCGCCCCCGCGGCCCCCCACCCCAGCTCAGGCTGCCCTGGGCCCGGCGCGCGCCGCTGCCTGTGCCGCCGCCGCTGCCGCTGCCGCCGCCTCCGCCGCTACCGCGGCCCCGGCCCCGGCTCCGGCAGCTGCCCCGGCCCCAGCCCCGGCCCCCGCGGCCGCCGCGGCCAGGACCGCGCGGGGGGAGAGCGCGCCGCCCCGCGCGGCATCCTGGGCTTCGGCCGTCAGTCCGTACGCTCCCGCCCCGCCCGGTCCGCGCTGCCCGCCGCCGCCGCCGCCGCCCGTCAGCCCGCCCGCCGCCCGCCTCCCTCCAGCTGTTTGCCAGGCGTCTGAGCGAGTGTGCAGAAAGGAGAGCGAGCGAGGGCCGAGCGAGCTCCTCCGCCCCGCCCGCCGCGCGCTCTGCGCCTGCGCCACCCCGCGGGCGGGGGAGAGGGCCGTGGGATGACGTGATGTTATTCTCCCGGCTCCTTCCTCCTTTCCCTCCCGGAGCGGCCCGGCTATCCTCGTCCCCTCCTCCTTTCCTCCCCTCCTCCCCCACTCCCGGCTTCTTCGTCCTCCCTCCTCTATCTCCCCCTTCTCCCTCCTCCTTCTTCTCCCTCCTCCTTCTCCTTCTTCCCTCCTCCTTCTCCTTCTTCCCTCCTCCTTCCTCCCTCCCTCCTTCTCTTCCTCTTTTCGCCTCCTCCTTCCCTCTCCACCTTCTTCCTTTCACCTTCCTCCCCCTCCCTTCTTCTCCCTCCTCCCTTCCGCACCCTTGGCAGAGCTGGACAGTTGGGGCGGCGTCCAGCCACGAGCCGGAGACCAGAACCTCCCTGGGGGCAGAGGAGCCCCGTTTTCTACCAGCCGCTGGCTAACAGGGGTCGGGCAGGGATGGACCAGGGACGCCTTTGGGGACATAGCCAGAAAAGGTCTGAGTTGGGATCCAACCCCGAGGGCCTCTCCTGAAACTGGAGTCTGTCCAGCCAGTGTCAAAGCATCCCACGGTGCGTCAGAGTCCTGGAGCATCGGTTGGACAGCTGGGCCTGGAGCCGCCGTGACCTCAGATTTTCAGCCTCAGACATTTACTGTTCAATTCAACAAATGTTTAAGTTCCTACTCTGTGCCAGTCACCGTGCTAAGTTCTGGGGATACAAAAAAAAGAAGCAAAAGATAGTACCTGCCCTCAAGGAGATTACAGTCTAATGATGGGACTGGCAGGATGACTCTGGCCAAGTAACTCCCTTCCAGTCTGACTCTTCCCTCGAATGCAAAATGAAGACAATCATCTCATGCATTATCTCACATCAAATGAGGTCATGTTTGTAAAGTAATATTTAAGTGAGAGTTATTATTAACGAATTTAGCCCTGCTCTTTTACTGCCCTGGGTGAGAGAGCACGGGTCACAAAAGACCTAGGCTAAGCACTTACGTCACTGGGGTCTCTGATTCCGGGGAAAGGCTCTCCTGGCACTGAAACCTCGGCGCCCTCCCTGTCCATTGTGGCGCCTTGGGGGGGGGGGGGCAGTGCAATCTCCTCCCCTCCCAGCATGTACCCGTGGCTTCGTGTTCGTGGTCCCCAACCGGCAGTGCCCAGCCTGGGAGAATCTCCCGCTGGGACTTGACTCCCATCATTCCCTGCTGCTGACACTTGGGTCATCCTCCCAGTGAAGCTCTGAATTGGGAGCCCCAGGAGCCCAGGCTCAGCGGCTCGGAGTTACTGCTTTGACAACCACTGTGTTTATATCTGAAAGGCCCCCAGGAGCCCACTAGCCTTACTTCTGGGCCCTCCCTGCCCTTGCCCACCAGCTCCTAAACGGGAAATGGAGAGAGAGGGAAGGTGGAGCTAGGGAGGGGGGAGTTCAATATATTTGGTTTCCTTTAAAATCCTATATTTTAATCTATGCATTTAAAACCATAATTCTAACAAGAGGTTCACAGATTTCACCAGACTGCTCAGGGGGTCCATGGCACAAAAATAAATGAATAAATAATTTTTTTAAAGGTTAATAATCCCTGCCTTAGAGGAAATGCTGAAAATAGGGCTTTGTGGACAATTTCCTGGGCTGGGGTAAGATGGCATTAAAAAGAGGAAATATAAATGCTGGTACACTAAACTATGAACGCCCTGGGGAAAGGGATTGTTTTTTGCCTTTCTATCTAAGCACAGCACTTGGCACATAGGACATGTTCATTGACTAATTCCCCAGTCCTCTAATGTGTTCTAAGGAATGATTTCCCTCCACTAGCTTCCTAACCTTTCCTAAGGCCAACAGATTTTCTCAGGCCCCTGAGCAGAGCAGGGTTAAATAAACAGTCCTTGTCAGGAAGAAACTTGGCTTCTTATATATATCACTTTTTAGAAACAATTTTTAGAGTATCAGAACTTGAAGAGCCTTTAGAGATATCCCATGAAACCCCAACAGATTATGGATGAAGAAATTTAGGTACTTGGCAGAGGCAGAATATCCCATTGTCATACAGCTAGTTAGTAAAGAACTGAAACCTGGGCATCAACTCCCCAGGTGAGCCAGATTATTCAATAGGTTCCCTAGAAACACATCTGGGGGCCCCAAGGTTAGCAGAAACTATATACCCAGGAGCCTCCTCCCCATGGGAGAAATATAGCTTTTATGATCCATCTTCTGAGAAGTGGGAGCGTGAAAGCAAGAATAACATTTTCTCTGATCTTGTCTGCTGAGGACTACAGGGCAGGGTGGGGAATGCACCACTCCTGAGAGCTAGAATGATTCTGGCAAAAAATGGCAAAAAAGAACTGAAACCGAGTCCCCATTTACTTGTCACTCATGACATCTGACCAGGAATCAGGGAAGACTCCTCAGCTCTTGATAGGCAAGAGGAATCTGTGCAGAGCGGGTGGTGGAAGAAAGATCTTGGTACTGTGACAAAAGGTTTTGAGAGACATCGTTTCTGGGTAATTTAACCATTTTATTAAAAAGGTCAGTATGTTATTAATAAAAGGATGGCCATTTGGCTTTCTCTCTTAGACCAAAGACCTCTCATGGGCTCACAGCTCTTTGAAGAGCTGGTATTCCTGAGGGGTGCCTAAGTAGACTGTTTTGGGGTACTTGATTTAGGTCACTCAAATCTTAGTCATCAATTTCCATACGCCCTGGCTTGATAATAGGAAGAATCAACAACTTCCCAGACCTGTCTGAGCAAACACAATGACAAGGAATATACTCAATAGCCCAAACTTTCTTTTACTGTCAGATTAGATATGGGTAAATCTTTAAAAAAAGGTTTCCCAAATTTGTAACTCAAGGGACTGCGGAACTAAAAGTAAATTAATTAATTTTTTTTTTTTAAAGGGAGGTTTCCCACATTGGTTGGTTTCTGGATGAGGAAGTAGAAAAGGGGAGGGGAGAGATTTATCCTAATATAATAACTAGTTATTAAATATAAGAGAGATATATTCATTTCTCACAGTACTTAGGGTTTTTCCATTACCTCTAATGATTAGTAAGCTGGGCCAAAAACAGATTTGGTGGGCAACACTGATTTTCCATTCTCTTGAGTAGAAGTAGTCTTTCTTTAGAATGTGTCTTACATCAATCAATCAACAGATACTGAGGCATGCTAGACATACTAGGTGCTGTCCTCAGTCTCTACCCTCAAGTAACTTACATTCCATCAGGGGAGATACATATGTGTGCACACATATGTATATATACATTATATACAAATATACACATGTATACATGCACCTATATGAACATCTACATATGCATAAGTACATATAAATATAAAACATAAGCATGTTTTGTTGTTCAAGAGTGTCCAACTCTTCATGACCCCATGTGGGATTTTCTTTTTCTTTTTTTTTTTGAAGGGGAGAAGGCAGGGCAATTGGGGTTAAGTGACTTGCCCAAGGTCACACAGCTAGTATGTGTCAAATGACTGAGGTTGGATTTGAACTCAGGTCTTCCTAACTCTATTCACTGTGCCACCTGGCTGCCCCCATGTGGCAAAGATACTGGAGTAGTTTGCCATTTCCTTCTCCATCTCAATTTACAGATGAGGAAACTGAGGCAAAAAGGGCAAAATGACTTGCCCAGGGTCACACAGCTAGTACATGTCTGAGGCCAGATTTAGATTCCAAACTTGGTGCTCTGTTTTACCACCTAGCTACAAAAAAAAGTCTATATATAACTTTAACTCCTTCCAATTGTTAGTGCATTCTCTTCAAGGTTTCTTTGTATCTGCTTTATGTACTTTATGTACAGCGTGTTCCAAAGTCTCCATTGTTTTAAATTATTAGTTAACATTAATGTTAATAATTAAGTTGTGTTTAATATTAATGTTAATATTAAGTTATTGTTCAACATTAGTAAAGTTGTTATTTAATTACTTAAAATTATTGATAATTTTAAATTTTATTTAATAACTTTAAAGCCTTAATTACTGTCTAACAATTAAGCTCTTTGATATTAATATTCATAATTAAGTAATGATTCAATATTACTATTATGAATGCAGTTGCTTAATATTATTAATTTAAAATTGAACTAAGACTTTTGGAACACCTTGTGTGTGTGTGTGTGTGTGTGTGTGTATATACACAAGATACAAAGCAGATCCAAAGTAACCTTGGAGAAGGGGGTACAAACTCCCACCTCCCTCCTCCCAGCTCCTGCAGAAAGTGGGTGCTTGAACTGAATCTTGAAGGAAACCAAGGATATTAAGAGGCAACCGTGAATGAGGAGCGAGCACATTCCAGAAATGGAGGACAATTTGTGTAAAGAGATGAAGTCATGTATGGGGGACAGCAGGTAGGAAGATGGGATTGTACCATGTAGGATATGAAGGCAAGTGCTGTGTAACGTGGCTGAAAAGACGAAATGGGTCCAGAACTTTAAATGCCAGAGAAGTTTGGTCCTAGTGGTCGTAGGGAAGACGTGGTCAGATCCGCACTTTATGAAAGTTGTTTTGACAGCTGTGGGAAGGATGGATTGGAGAGGAGACTTGAGGCAGGGAGACCAATGGGAAGGTCATTGAAATAGGCCAAGTGAGAAGGGAGGAGAGACTGGTAGGATGGTAGCTGTGGGAGCAGAGGGGAGCATGGGAGTGGGAGATGGTATCATGGTAGCAACAAGATCCATCCCCCCTTCTCCATTCCCACAGACATCCTCTGACCCCAGGCTCTCTTTACCCTACACCAAGCCTATTTCAGTAGGCTCCCTGTCTCTCTTCTCTCCAATCTATTTTGCACTGGTAGCCTTATGTTAACCCCTAAATGCCTCTTTGCACCTGTTACATATATGAATCAATTAATTAATTGCTAACTTATAAACAAAGCCCTGTGCTAAGCACTAGAAATATAAATAGAAAAGACAGGGCAATAGGTCCTGCCCTCAAGAAGCTTGAATTCTAACAAGAAAGACAGCACATATGGAAGGTTTCAGTTATAAATCAGATGGGAAGGACCCAGGTCCTTGTGTGTAGTAGCAAAGCATATGGTAGCGTATCATATTTTTTCATGTCATTTCCCCTGGTAAAATGGAGTGTATGGGATGTTCAGGAAGGACTTGGTGTCCCCCTTCACCCAACTCTCACAGCTCTAAGAAGCAACCACATCCCAGTAAACCATATCAGCAAACAAGCTAAACTAGGTTGAAGGGCCACTGAATGGACTTCAAACCCATCGGTGAGTTAAAGGGGGTGTCTACCCCAAGCATGTGAAGACTTCCCCTGGTAGAATGGGCAGAGGAGGTCAGTTTCTTCCAATGGCCATGAAGACTGGCTGAAGCAGATGCCATAGAGCTTGGTCAGACACGGAAGACCCCAGGGTCATCCACTGCGTCCTGGGCCATCACCAGTCATCCCCACTTTTGTCTTGCCACTGGACTTTAATGACTCTGGAAGACAGAGTGAGGCTGGTGACTTTGTGCAAGACATGACCTCACAACGTCATTGGTTCTCTTTGAAATGAAGGACAAACAGCGACTGGCATAATCATGTCAGTTTCTGATGTTAAACCATCTGACAGAGCCAGGGATCAGCGGAGGGGCGGCTAGGTGGTGCAATGAATAGAGCACCAGACCTGGAGTCAGGAGGACCTGAGTTCAAATCCGGCCTTAGACACTTAACACCTACTAGCCATGTGACCTTGGGCAAGTCACTTAACCCCAATTGCCCTCCAAAAAGCAAAAAAACAAAACAAAACTCAAACCCAAGGATCAGTGGAAAGCACTTTCTTACTAGGGTCTTCAGTAGCTATGGCTATAGCACCCACAAAATCAGTGGGCATATGCCAGGCTGCTTTTCACAGGGGCTGCTCCCCAGGACTGATGGCTGTTCTCAAGGCTTTTGGGTTCAGAGCTCTGGGCTGTGTCCATCAGGGTCTGAGGGGAGATGGTGGCCAATGGTGATTTGACTTACCTATGCATAGGAATGTATATAGATGTGCTTATTTTAAAATCTCCAGTGGTCCTTTATTACCTATACACTCCTGGCATCCAAGGGCCTACCCCTCTCCTTGATAAACTGACTTCAAACCTACCTTTCTGGCCTTTACTTCATGTTGCTTCCCTGCATGAATCCTCTATTTTAATCAGAAAGTTTACTTGTTATTCCCTAATATTTGATCTTGACCTAAGAGTAGGCCGAATACACAGTTGCCTATGGAGAGAAACATATGAGGGAGTAAAAGAGATACTTAAATACTAGTTTTTGTAAATGCACATACTTTTAAGGAAACACCATGACCAAAAGATACATTGGATAGAGTGGTGGGCCTGGATCACGAAGACCTAAATTCTAATATTCTCTCAGACACTTACTACCTATGTGGCCCTAGGCAAATCACTTAACTTCTGCCTCCCTCAGTTTCCTTGTCTGTAAATTGTGGAGATTAAATGAGGTGATGGTCAGAAAGCACTTTGTAAACCTTAAAATGCTATATAAATGCTAGCTATTATTATGACTAAAAGGACCAAAGAATGAACATCAGTGGGTCTTCCATAGGGGAACTAGGAAGACATTAACAAACAGCCAACCACAATTCCAAAGAACTAATGATGGGGGTGGGTAGGTGGCACAGTGAATAGAGCACCAGCCCTGGAGTCAGGAGGACCTGAGTTCAAAATCTGACCTCATACACTTAACACAAAAACTAGGCATGTAATCTTGGGCAAATCACTTAACCCCAACTGCCCTCCCCCCCCAAGAAAAAAGCAAAGAACTAATGACAAAACATGCCACCCACCCTGTCCCAGAGTGGCATCAGACTCCAGGGCACAGAACGAGACATATATTTTTGGATGTGGCCAATATGGGAACTTGTTTTGCTTGACTCTGCATATTTGTACTAAGGGTTTGATTTTTCTTTTTCCCCCCACCCCACCCCACAGTGATGGGGGAAGGAGGGAAGGAAGAAAAAACATGCTTGTAAATTGAAAAAAAAAAAAGGAAATTTAAGAAAGACTAACAAAAGTCATTGTGGATGAGAAATTACATTAGGACTACAATCTTCATCAGTGAAGGGAGTCAGTATTCACACTAACTAGGAATAAATGGATTTTAATGCCAGAAAATTCCAGTCTCCATGGTCTTTAGCATTTTATTTTATGGTAAGTTAAATCCCAAACCCTGTGTTATAGGCAAGGTTCAAAGGTTGTGGGGAGGAGAAAGAGAACAGTATCACGCACTATGCCTTTGTGTGCAGGATAGGAAACAAAGGGAAAGGAAAGAGGATTTGGGTAAACCATCCCTAAGTCAAGGAGATACCCCTTGAGTTTCAGTTGCTTCTATCTATAAACTGGGAAGAATAACACTTATACTACCGACCTTAAATTGTCAAATGTCATCACAATTATTTTGAGTTAGGCCTCACCCAGCATGAAAGTAACCCTGAATTCTTGAAGCCAAGACAGCAAAGTGAAAGCTTTAATGTATCCTACCAGGCTAAAAAGGCTTTGAGGAGTGGTCTGATGATCAACTTTCTTATGACCAAGTGCTAAAAAGGCTTGGCCATTGGGTGTTGAGTATTTTTGGTTAAAGAAATTCACAAAACTGTCTGCAAAAGTATGGAGGGGCTGTAATCTACACTAGTGAATGGAATACCCACCCAAAGCAGTTTCTTGGAATATTTAAGTATTTTAAGCAGAGGTTTGAAACCTTAACCTGTTCAGTGTCTCATGTCTGCCTGCTTCGATGCCCTTGCTTGCATCATGTCCCCTGTTTGCACCTCCCCAGCCTCTCCTCTACATCTGTCTACTTCCTCTCCTTCTCTCAAGGCCCAACTCAAGACCCACCTCTTGCATAAAGCCTTCTTAAACCACAGACCCTCAGAAAACAAAGTCTTCTTTCTATCACCTGAAACAGTGGGGTCAAACTCAAATAGAAACAGACTTCTGCACCTACATATTGGCTAAGAAAACGACAGATTAATATCCATGCATATTGTATCTTTATTTATTTTCTTAAACATTTTGCACATTTTAATCTAGTTTGGCTGAACTTGGGAGTTTTGTGGGCTGCTTGGAGTATTATTCCTCTGGCAAAGCAACTGTTTTATTTTAGAGACGAGAGAACTGAGGTCCCAAAAGAGGAAAGGTCACAGAGCCAGTTTTGGGAAGGGGGGAAAACAGAGCTGCATCCCAGGTCTTTTGTCCCCTGGTCCACAATCACATACAAACAACCCTCTTCCCAGACCCCTGGAACCTTCCGTAAGGAGTCTGGGCACCCAGCAGCTCTGGCTTCAGCCTATAACCCACTTCTGGACTCTCTGACCTCTAATGACTCCACCATCTCCAAATCTCTCCCAATATATACCTGAGCACAAACCCCTACTTCTGGAAACAGTTTGCTGGTCTCCAGTCCTCTGACCCAGAACTCTTCTCAGACACACCTGGGTGGGGCATGTCTCTTGCTTAAATATTTTCCTACCAAACAAATACCTCCCAAGTTTACTGGCCCAACCAACCAACTTGACTTCAGAGTTCAGATATGAGTAGAAATGAAACTGTGAAGAAAAGATGAGCATGACTAAAAAAAAAAGAAAAGAAATGAGAGGAAAGAAAAAAGGATTTGGATAAATCATCCATGAGTATGGGAGAAACCCTTTTATTTTTTAATAAAATAATGGAGAAACCCCTTGAATTTTAGTTACTTCCATCTTTAAAATGGGAAAAATGATGCCAACTTTGTGGAATTGTTCTGGAGACTATGCTCTGGAAACTGTCTAGTGTAATTATTTTGAGTTATACTTCACACAGCATGAAGGTAACCCTGAATTCTTGAAATGAAGGCAATGAAGAACAAGCTTTAGTGGACCGTACCAATTTAAAAAGGCTTTGAGTAGAGGTTTGACAATTAATTTACATAGCTGGCCCGCAGATGATGGGAGTGCTAAAAGCCTTGGCCAGAAGGTGACGAATATTTGGGGTTAAAGAAATTCCTATGGAAGTATGGAGAAACTGTGATCTGCATTAGTGAGGTTCCAAGAGAAGCTCCCAGCTACTTGGAATATTTCAGTATAGATTAGCGTCATTCCAATCCCACTACATTGTTGAATTAGATAGTCCAGTCTTTAGGTGACCATTCACCAGTCTCTATCCTTAAAATGTTGTTGAAATGTAATAATAATAATAGTAACTCAAACTTAATGGCTGTTCTTAGGGTTTAGCTATTTAAAGCCATGTAAAGACATGTCTAATTCATGCTAACTCAATGAGGTTGTTCCCTTTAATTCCCTCAGAGTGAGAGGGGTCACACATCATAATTATAGTTAGTTTAATACCTTGTGATTACATCCTAGAACTTCTGGGATAGAAGACTGGTCAAATATTTGCAAAGTGCTTAGCACAGTACCCAGCATATGGTAACTATTTAATAAATCTTTGTTTCCTTGCATTCCCCTTCCCCTATATAAAGCACAATATTCTTCTCACATTATTGTATTGCTACAAGTCATGGAACATTACAGTCTTTGAAGAATTGTAGTTAAGAGTGACCTGTGGGATAATGGCAAGGCTCACAGTGGGCATCCGTAGGCTGAAATACATTATTAAAAAAAATAGGTGAAGGGTAGTATAGGTTGTCATCAGCTATATGTGTGGCAGGAATAAAAGCCCCATCTAGACTAGACTAATTTTTCCGTAAAAAACAGGAAAGATATCAACAAGACTTGTTTGGTCCAGGAAACTAGGCGTCTAACCCACTGATATGCCTTCTTTGACCTGGAGCATAGAAGGTCAACCCATGAGAAGTCAGTGTACCCCACTTTTAGTAGATGTTCCACTGTTGGGAAAGCCACCATATCCCTATTGACCTAAAACATTTCCATATAGAGACAAGGGGTCTGCACCTACCTGAACCAGGACTATATCCTTGCTAAATATCCTTTCCATGCTCCAACTGGGCAAGCTTCCTATTCCTAACTATTCAATGGTCTTCATGGGTCTCATTTCCTTTCATCCCAAACCCAATCACTTGACTGGCCAGAGTCAGGTCTGCCTGACCCACAACCATATATGAGCGAAAAAGAAGGCAAAAGGCAGAGACAAGTATCGGCAATCCTTGTGTTCCATTTTGTCTTCAATGCTGTCAAGAGAAACTGAGAAAGGCCTGTAGCAAGTTAAGTGAATCCTCTGTGGTAAACTTCTGAGAAGGTGTAGACAAGAGTCACACAGATGGGCAGAAACGGACGGGTTAAGGAAGAAAGGAAAGCAGCATTTATTAAACATTCATTATGGGGCAGGTTCATTATGTGTCAGCTAACTGCTGAGGTAACAAATACAAAACACAAGAAAGACAGCCTGGCCTTCAGGGAGTAAACCTGCATTCTAATGGGGATAGACAACACGCAAAAGGGGGCTCAAACGCAGAGGGAGAGGGAAGGCATTCAGGAGAGAGGAAGAGTTTGGAAGTCTGGAGGCTAACAGAGGGTTGGTAGGAGAATGAAGATCCCACAAAATGAAGGCTCCAGGAAGAACTCACCAATAGATAGAGGCAGGTCTCACAGAGGACTCTTCCATATTGAAAATGTTGTAGGTATGGTTAACGGTTCCTGATAAAGAATTCTCTGACTCTGAGGGAAGTTCCAGAATTAGGCAGCATGGTTTGGAAATTTGGGATTAAAGTTAAGACCCAACCTGGAGAGAGCTTATAAATTCCTAGAGGGCATAGACGGTTTTACTTTTGTCTTTGACAAACACAAACTCAATCAGCTTTTGCCTCAGTTCTTACCTAGCCTTTAATTACAGCATGAGCCTTGTCTTAGACAAACTTGAGACCTGGGAGAGACCTTAGCTTAAAAGGCCAAGGTTTCCCACTGCATCCTGGGCCATCATCAGTTGTTCTGCCCTATGTCTTGCTCTGGACTCTGATGACTCTGGAGGGGAGAGTGAGGCTGATGACCTTGTACAACCCTGCCTCAAATCCAATTCACCCTCAAGTTACCCTCCCGGTATCATTTGTCTTCTTTGAGAAAGAAGGGCAAACAACAACAAATTTTAGTCTTTGTTACCTTAGCACCTAACACATAAAACACTTCTTGAGTAGCATTTGTCAAATACTTCCATATATATATAATAATAATAATTCCATATATATATATGTAAAATTACCTATAAGGTCTTTAAAATACATATACATATACACACACACACATATATTTTTTAAATGTAATAAATTTTTTTTGTTTTCTTGTTTACATCATTCATTTTCATGAGATTTTTGAGTTACAAATTTTCTCCCCATCTTTCCCCTACCCCCCACCCCCAAAACAGTGCTCCCACTGTGGAGCCCCTCCCCTAGTCTGCTCTCTAACTTTCTGGTAGGGCAGGGAGGGTCTCCCTATCCCAGCCCCTGTATATCTTGATTCCTAGTTGCAAGTATTGCAGAACTTTATATTCTAGATTCTTTCAATTCCTCCCTTGTCACCCACCCCCCCTGGAAGGACAGCCAATTCAATACAGGCTGTGTAGGTGTAATTATACAAGACATCTTCATAGTGGACATATGTGACAGTGATCATATGTCCCTCCTTCCTATCCCCCCCCTTCTGTTCTCTACCCTGTCCCTGTCCCGTTATTGAAGTGTGAGCATCCAGAATCCTTCCCCCAGACCTTCCCCTCCCCTCCATCATCCCCCACTCATCCCCCTGCCCCTACGCTCTTGTGTGACATTATGC
>CM053601.1:153198751-153247724 GCA_028646575.1 Pseudocheirus occidentalis | reverse complement strand
CGCCTCCCACTGCTTCCTTGCCCTGGGAGCAGTTTGGCCGGACCTGCTCTTCTCCTCTGCAGTTAGCAAAATCCACTGACCTTTCTCTTAGCCTTTTTGTCTTCTGGCCTGATAAATGTGGTAACTGTGCCTCCAGTGCAGCAGATCTGCTCTCCTATAGACACGGCTCCCCGCCCGATGCCCCAGGGCCTGACCCGGGCCGGCTCCCAGACTGCTGTGTCTTAAGAGCCCCACCTACTGAGCTGCCTGTAGCAACAGATGTGCTTTCTGTCTTTTGGAGAGTTTTGGAGCTTGAAAATCTATTTAGAGTCCCATTTTATGAGTTTTTTAGCGTGTTTGTGTGGGAGCTGTGGTGCTTTGCTGCTTCTACGCTGCCATCTTGGCTCCGCCCCCCAATTACTTCTTATAGGAAGACGTGGCTGAGAGTTTTTGTGAAAAAGATCTGGGGGTCTTAGTATACTGCCAATTCAATGTGAGTCAACAGCTTGATGAGGCAACCAAAATTCTTATGTTGTTTGTCTTCGGCTGCATTAGGAGAGGTGAGGGGTTCTGAATAAGGGAGATAATAGTTCTGCTCTGCTTAGCTTATTGAGTCTAGTTTTGGCCACTACAGTTTAGGAAAGATATAAACACATTAGAAATAAAGAGCTGGCCTCAAGGTCAGGAAGATCAGGTTTTGAGTCCTGCCACTGACATCCTGGGCAAGTCACTTCCCCTCTTAATTCTCTGGGCAATTCTCTTAAGACTAGGTTACTTATATTCATAGCAGCTCTTTTCGTGGTGGCAAAGACTTGGAAATTGAGGGCGTGCCCATCAATTGGGGAATGGCTGAATAAGTTGTGGTATATGAATGTAATGCAATACTATTGTGCCACAAGAAATGATAAGCAGGCAGATTTCAGAAAAACCTGGAAAGACTTGTATGCAAAGTGAAGTGAGCAGAACCAGGAGAACACCATACACAGTAACAACAGTATTGTACAATGATCACCTATTAATGACTCAGCTATTCTCAGCAATACAACGATCCAAGACAATTCCAAAGAACTCATGATAAAAAAATGCTATTCACCTCCAGAGAAAAGTCTGATGGAATCTGGATACAGATCAAAGCATACTATTTTTCACTTTCTGTATTTGTTTTTGTATTTTTCCCATTCACAACATGACTAATATGGTAATGTGTTTTGCATGATTGAACATATATAACTTATATTAATGCTTATTGTCTAAGGGAAGGGTGGAGGTAAGAAAGGGGAGAGAGAAATTTTGGAGCTAAAATTTTTTTTAAATTTAATTTTAATATTACCTTTACATGTAACTGGGAAAAAATAAAAAATCTATATTATTTAAAGACTAGGTTGCAGAGAAAGATGCCAACCCATATTGAGGGAGAGTCCTCATCTGGAATGACCCAGTACTAACAAAATCATGGATCTAGTCCTTATGTCTATAAACAAGTTGGAGCTTGACAAGAGTAGGTTATGAAAATAAAAAGAATATGATATGAACAAGATGGTGAGAAGAATGGGCAGCAAGGCACCTGAGGATCAGTTAGAAAAAACACCTGTGGATGTTTAGCTTTGGAGAAAAGATTTGGGGGGGACATGGAAGTCACTGTTAAATATCTGAAGGGCTGTCGGGAGAGAGGGATCAGCTAAGTTCTGCCTGGCCCCAGAGGCTGATCTAGGACTTTTCAGAGAAGATGCTAGACTCCATGGAAGATCCTTCAAACAATTAAAGATATCCCAAAGTATAATGGGTTGTTCCAGAAGACACAGCATCCTTGTCTTGGAGCTCTTCCAGCAGAAGTTGGCTGATGATTTGAGGGGGATGTAGTAGACACAATTTCTGGTCACATTGACCAGTTGGCCAAAAAGTCCCTTTAGTATCTCTTCTAACTTTTAGTTTCTATGATTCTGCTAAATAACACATAGATTTCTTTCTTTCTTTTTTATTGCTTTTTTGGAGGGGCAATTGGGGTTAAGTGACTTGCCTGAGGTCACACGGTTAGTAAATGTGGGGTCGGATTTGAACTCAGGACTTCCTGATTCCAGGCTCAGTGCCCTGTGCCACCTAGCCACTAAAGAAATCCATGTGTAGGGCAACTAGGTGGTGCAGTAAATAGAGTCTTAGCTTCTGACACATAATAGCTGTGTGACCCTGGGCAAGTCACTTAATTTCTCTGTGCCTTGGTTTCTTCATCCATAAAGTAGGGATGATAAAAGCACCCAACTCCTAGGGTTGTTGTGATGATCAAATGAATAATATTTGTAAAGTTCTTTGCAAACCTGAAAGAGTGCTATAAATGTTAGTTATTATTACATCTAGTAACATTCGCTTTCTTGTGAATTATGCCCCACGTTCATGGAAAATTCAGGAATTTGCTTCTGTTAATGTTGTCTTGATGAAGACATCAATTGAGCGCATCCCTGCAATTAACTTAAAGTTTTAGACATTGTCTCGGCATTTTCTGGGTTTCTCTCCCTCTAATCTACCCAAATCTCTGTAATTGGTTGCAGCTTACCACCTCCACTGGACTGTTTCCAGAGAGAGAGAAAACCCTTATCAGAGACGGATGTTGAAGTAAAATTGGTTCTACCCTGATAGCCCACTTAGTCTGGCATTAATAAGCCATAGATTTTTATCTCATGTGAATGCGAGTATATACCTTAGATTGTGCAAACTTGTGGTTTTGCCTAACCCTACCTCATGACTTCAAAGGACCTGATTAGCCTGGCATGTGTACTCCCTCAGGGTACACAAGGTCTCCATGCCTTATCCGATGGTCTTCATGAATCGCTGCAACCCTCTTTCTGGGCACCAACCTCTCCCCACTTAGCTAGTCTGGGCCTCAGAAAGAAGTGACACAGTCTATTGTGGGCCCCCCTAGTTCTGAAGGGACACTTACTTTTTCTTCTATTAAAATATCATCATTCTGTCATCATACAACTCCTTCCAAATGCTCACATAAATGAGACTTTCTAGACTTCTTTGTACTGTAGCGTTTGCATTTTGACATTCTTACTCAGCTCTGGTCTTTTCATTAGAATTGCTTGAAAGTCTTCTATTTTAAAAAAATCCATTTCCCCCTTGTAGGATTATATTCAACTTTGTATAGTAAGTTGTTATTGATTGTAAGCCTATCTCTCTGGTCTTTTGGAATATTCCAAAATCTCTGGTTTGTAGTCCCTTGGAACTTGAATTGTGCCTTTCTGGACAATTATAGCATTTTTTTCTTTGATGGGGAAACTCTATCTTGGCTCTGACAGTCATAGGACTTTTCCTTTCAGGAGGTGATCAGTGGATTTTTTTTCTGTCTTTCCTTTGTCCTTTGGTTTATTCTAGTCAGAGATTCCATTTGTTGGGTAAAGGTTACTACTTTCCATTCTAAGCTATATATTCTCTTTTCAATTCTTTCCTCAAGAGATTTTATTTATTTATTTTAATCTCTTGTTTCTTCTAGGTATTCATATAATCCTTGAAGAAGATCCATTTTTTCCCCTTTGAATCTCTGCTTATGTTGTTACAGAGCTATATTTATATAAATCTTTGATATTGGCTAGTGTTTTCTTTGATTTTTCTTCTCTGTTCAGCTTTAGTTGCAGAACTAGGACTTTGTACCAAGGTCAGACTCTGGCCCCCAAAGGGCTTTTGGGTGGTTTGGTTGGACTTCCTTAATCTTACCCTCTATCTCTGAAGTTCTTACACTGATTTCCTTCTCTCTTGGGGTTTGGCCTCCCTGAATCTTTAAGGTTCAAGGCCTTGAACCCCCAGAACCCCTCTGGCTTCTCAGGACTTAGAGACCTCAGAGCCTCCCAGGACCTGGGCTTTCCTAGTCTGAGCACTGATAGCTGCTGGTTTGGCATCAAGCTGGTCTTTGCTGCTGCCCCCTGGGGGTTCCAAGGTCCCCCCCTCTCAACCTTGGGGCTTTCCCAAAGAAGTCATCAGCTTTTTCTGCCTCAAAGTCCAGAGCCTTGCAGGCTACCCACGTCTCATGTCTGGTCATGGTGGAGAACATTGGCGCCTATGGGCTTCTGGCTGGATTTTTGCTCAGTTCTAGGGTGGAAGTTGCCAATGCCTGTGTTTTCTTACCGGATTTCTTCTTCCTTATTCAGTGTGGTATGAACCTTAGTGTTTTACTGGAGTAGGCATGCAGAAACTGTACAGACTGTTCATTCAAGTGGCCTTCTTGGCAGAAAGTCCTTGGTAAGCTTTCCTTCAGAGCTCAATTTCTGCCCTCTCCCTAAGACCATTCCTGGTTTCCTCAGCTGATGCTGCCCCCTCTCACAACCTTCTTCTTACCTTAGACATGTATCTTAGACATTCCTATACACAGGTGAACAGGGGCAGTGGGATGTACTTAAGAGAGCTGGCCTTGGAGGCAGGAAGGCCTGGATTCAAATTCTATCTGAGACATATATGGTCTGAGGTCAGTCACACTTCCCCTGTGCTCCAGGCAGCTCAGACTGTAAGTTGCAGAGAAGGTGCTGACCTGAACTGGTAGAGGAATTAGGGTTTAAGGAACTTAATGGGAATTCCTTATACCAATGAAATCACATTCCCTATCCCCATACATTTCATATAGAATTATTTTCTCTCCCAATGGAATATAAGTCCATTGAGGGCAGTTACTATACATATATTGTCTTTGTATTCCTAGTGCCTAGCAAAGAGTTTTGCATACAGTAGGCATTTAATAAGTGCTTATTGGTTGGGGTGTTTTTTGTCTTTTTGGAGGGGGGAAGGCAGGGCAATTGGGGTTAAGTAACTTGCCCAAGGTTACACAGCTAGTAAGTGTTAAGTGTCTGAGGGTGGATTTGAACTCAGGTCCTCCTGACTCCAGGGCTGGTGCTGTATTCACTGTGCTACCCAGCTGCCCCATTGGTTGTTTCTGAAGGCTAGCCTTCAAAATGTACCAGACTCCTGGTCCATTTACAAAGAGGGCCAGAGGAGGACTAGAGCAGAGGTGAATTGAAGCCTCTTTGCATCTGTACATTGTAGTTCAGCCCCACTGTTGTCATGCTAGTCCCCTTCCCTTCCCATTTCTCCCAAATGTAATGTTGTTTCTTGTATACCTTCTCTCTCTTCTTGTGCTAGACATTTACAGTCTCCTGGAATATGGACCCGCTCTCTGTTCTCTTCTCCTTTGGTGGCTCTGAAAATAAAACCAATCCCTTTCCTGCTGGACTGAGATGCCCCCGTACACTGTGTCTCTGATCCTAAAAGGTTGCTGTACTATCTCCCTCAACATCCGAAAAATAGTTTATTATAGCAACTGACCTTTAATCAGGGCAGGACAGTCCGTGTTTCTAAAATTTCGGAACTGAAGTATTAGTTACTCAGAAGCGGTCTTTAGTTTCTCCAACTGGCTGCCCAGCATCTCCTCCAAGCTGGTTTTTCACCCAGGGCACCCTGAGGTTTTCCCAGAGCACTCCTCATTCACGTTGATTATTCCTTTCTACCCCAGCCAGAAGAAACGTTAACCTCTCAGCTCACAGACCATTTCCAGAGAAGCTAAAGCGCCCGACTGGCTCCAGCCCTGGCTTTTCTAAGCTCTCCCTTTCTAAGAGCCGGTGAGGACCTGAGCTTGCCGATGGGCAGCAGTTATATTCAGGCTGTCACAGACTCATATTCTGCCTCTCTGAAACCACACAGAATGGACTCCCAAGGGTCCTGGCTCATTGATGCATAGAGGAAGCTGTTAACCAATGCTTGGTGCTTCTGGTTTTTGGATTAAGAAGTCTTCAAATGGAGACTTGTTCACCAAAAGCACCTCCTTAGAATTTGAATAAAGCATTTTTAAAAAGGCAGTTCAAATTCTCATTTTATTTTGGTTTCTTTATGTGACTTCCTCCTTTCTCCTAATCACTGCTTCAGTTTTAAATTATTAGTATTATTCATGAGTAATATTAAAGTATTAGTCTATAGACACATATGTACATCTATAAAATATTATATACATTTTTTTTGGGACTGGATCTGATTTTATCAGTGTGGGGAACTCCTGGTGTGAAAATTCTTTCCACCACTACCAAATAGCAAATGATCTAGAATTGATTGGGACAGCTAGGTGGAACAGTGGATAGAGCACCAGGCCTAGAAGACCTGAATTCAAATATAGTTTTAGATTTACTAGCTGTGTGACCCTGGGCATATCACTTAACTTTGTTTGCTTTATTTTCTTCATCTGCAAAATGGGCTGGAGAAAGAAATGGCCAATCACTCCAGTATCTTTGCCAAGAAAACTCCAGAAGGGGTCATAGAGTCAGACAGGACTGAAAAATGAGTAAACATTAACTAAAGTAAAACACTATTTAAACTAAAACTGATAGTCTTAGAAAGTTGTCCAGGACAATGAGAGATTAAGAGATTTGTCTGTGCTTTGTGGCCCCAAAGACAGAATTTTCCATCTCTCTACTATGCAGGAGCTGCCACTCCTCATAGGTACATATTTATGGACCTGGAATTTCCTCAGTGTAGGGGGCTCCCACCAATGCTGACTGTCATCTCCTCTGTAATTTAGAGCATTCAAGAGCCCATTTCATCATCAGTAAAATGAGAAGTCCTGTGGTTCTATGATTCTAAGTTTCCTGGGGTCCCTGAAAGGTTATGATATAGTTACCCTGCTAATATATGGCAGGGGTCTTCCTGATTCCCATTCTGTTTCTTTATCTACCATGCAATACTGCCTCCTGTAATGTGTATATTTATGCATATGTGTAGACTCTTGTGATTCAGAACCATGCCTTTATGAAACTGTTATTAGCATATAACCACCTTGTGAGGAGAGATTGTTTCATTCTTTGTCCTTGTATCTCTACTTAGCACAGAGTAGGCTCTTGATAAAGACTGGTTGATTCATTGGTCCCAAACCTCCTTCTGGGTCTCCCCATACTCTCATCCCTGCCCCTCCCTGATTCCTATCCCCACCTCTGTAATCCCCTATTGTTAACTTAGACATATCTCTTTTAAACTCCTTCCATTTTCTATCTCCTAGAGACTCTCTCCCATGTCATCTTGTTCAATGTTGGTCACTATTTCTTGAATGCCTTTTGACACACTGGGTCAGGAGGAGTTTGCAGATAGCTATTCCTTCTGCCGCCGTCACTCACCAACCTCTCCTCTTTGGAAGCTGACACCATCTAATTCTATCTTCCTCTCCAGATAATTTTTCCTTTTATCTACAGACCTCCAGCTCACACTTCTTCCTTCCTCAGTGAATTCAGTGCTCTTCTTTCCCATATGAACCCTGCTCTCATTCTCGGTTACCTTACTATTCACAAATGTCCCCATCTTTCAATTAATCAATCTTCTCAGCTTCCGTAATGCCTGTCTCCTGGTTGTCTCAGTCATCCACATGGGTGGTCACACCTTAGACCCCATCATCACCTAAAACGCCTCTGTCTCCGAGACCCTGACCTGTCAAACTCTCCTCTCTGATTATGCTGTCTGGTGCTCCTGGCTCTTCCACTCTCACGCCTCCTAAGCCTATTTCTTTATTCTCACTGTGACCCAAATTTTCTTTGATGTCCCATTATGTCACCCCTGAACTGATCATGTGCTGCTTTCACAATTTTAACCCTGTTGTCAACCAGTTGAAAAAAAATACTCACTTATATCTTCTGTACACACTTAAAAATATATCCCAGTTGTTTAATGAATATCAACTCCAGTCTCTTTTCTTCCCTATTAGAACTGGTTTTCTTTGGGTTTTCAGAATTTTATTCTCGAGAGTCTACCATCCCTCTTGGGCTGACTTCCTCTATAAAATTTGCATCTAGGGGATCCCCCTGGTCTTCTCACTGAACCCTTTGAAATACACTTTCCAAAGATCTAAGTTACATATCAGACTGTGGTCAGCTTTTCTCTACTCTCCTTTCAAAAATTTCCAAGATGGAGTGATCAACTGCCCCCAAAGTTTCCATTATTTTTCCTTTAGCAACTAGTTTCTTCTTGAGGTGAATACCTGGGCCAGAATGAAAGTTTCTGTTGTTGGTTCTTCCACCTTTCAAAGGATGAAATTATTCTTAAGGAAGGTTAAGAAATTATTAGCTTCTGTATTTTTTGAGAGGAAGAGACAGAGAGAGAGGGAGAGAGAGAGAGAGAGGGAGAGAAAAATGGAGAAGGAGGGGAGAGAGAGAGAGAGAGAGAAGAAGAATGAAAGGAGAATAGAGAGGGGAAGGAAGGAGGGATATGGGAGAGAGGGAAAAGGGAGAAGGCAAGAAAGGAGGAGGGAGAGAAGAGAGAGGGAAAGAGAGGGAGAGATCCAACAGATGTCTCCACTCTTGAATCCCTTGCTCCCTGGTACTTCTGTTGTTCATTCTTTGTTAATCCTCAGCCCTGGGTCACCCTCACCATCTGCCTTCTCCCCTCCTACTCCCAAGCAGCTGAATAATGTTAGAGAAATAGAGGAAGGGAAGAAATCATGCAGATTGGATCCACTACAGATATGTTAACCAATCTCAACTAGGCCAAAGGAAGATAAGGATTCTAAGAGACAGAGGTGAAGGACATCTATTAGGCACTTAGGATGATGTATGTGAATGGATAACGTTGGGAGATATTGTAATAGATTTCAGGGAAAACCAATTAGTCCAGTTTGACTTAAACTAGAGTTTATGAGGGGGAATAGCACTAAATCAAACTGCAAAGTTAAGTGGGAGCCAGACTGTGAAGGACTTTAAATGTCTGGTCAAGGAATTGGCAATGGGTAGGCACTGAAAGATTTTTTTAAAAAAATACATTTATATATTTTGTTTTTATATCCCCTCAATTTCCCCTTGGCACTGACAGTTCCTGAGAAGGGAATTGAATTAGTCAGCCCTGTGATCTGATAGGTGTTCACTATTGAAGAGCCTCTCAGGTAGCTTGAAGAGAAGGCATCTATTTGGCCATTATACAGAAATAGAAGCCCAACCTCATGTCTCAGCACAGCTTATATATTACCCAACCTGCTTTGCCTTTCCTCTCCTTGACACTCATCCAGATCAACTTATTCCATTCAGGACTTGACTCAAAATTTACTTCCTCCAGTTGTCAGAGGATTTACCCCAGAGTCCTTTTTCTCCATCACTTATGCATTTTAGTGTGACGAATAGGACAAATTCAGCCATAACTAAAACCATTGCAGCCAAAAAATCTCAGCATATCCAAAAGCTTCCCCTACTCTGGTGATGGGTGATTCACTGGAGCAACTCTAGATGCAATAGAACTCAGTACAGTAAAATAATTCAGAGAGTCTCTTGGTGCTTGTTCCAAGGAAATTTGACCCTTGTCTAGTTCCTATTGGAGTATTTGCTCTGTACTTTTCTCAGGTTGTTTGGGGATAAGTTTTTGATCCCAAGCCCTCCCCTAGCTCTTTTTATTTTTATTAAAGATGAGGAAAGATTTTATTTGGTGAGGGAGAAAGGGAAAGATACAAAAGATGGGCAGGCACAATGTGCTGCTTGCTGTATTCCCATCTAAAATACATCATTCCTCCCTTCCTACTTCCAGCTTTTAGAGGTTGAGAGTCATTCTTAGTTCTTTGGCGTCTCTTGCTGAGTCCCTAATGCATGGTGCCCATAAAGTAAAGAGACTGGTTTTTATAAGCCACATAAAATTTACTTCAGCATTATATAGTCATGCCTCAGTGAGTTGCTTAAATAAATACCCTAATCCTCTTTCTATATATTCTATTTCTACAATTGAATTTTGAGGTTTGTGGGTTTTTTTTTAATCTGAACCTGTGATTTTAGTGGTATTGGGAACTCCCCCTGTAAATGCAGATTCCCATCTGTCTCCAGCTTTGCTGATCTAGAGAGTGGTCCTGGGCACTGAGAGGTTCATCCGTTGTTTTTGATGAAGTGTATTAAAATATACCCCATCATCACTATTTTAGGGTGATGGAAATGTGCCATTTGTTTTGGTCCTGATGAAAAAAGTCTCCACAGGACATCACAAACCTTCAAACCATATTTGTGTTTGTTTCTGTCCTTCCCACAAATCTGTGAAATGGGTAGGATGGTGTTGCTGTTATTCTACAGACAAGGAAATCCAGACCTAGGAAGAAGTGATTTGCCCAAAGTCAAGCAACTAGCTATTGGTGAAACCTGGACTGGAAACCTGGATCTCCTAAATCCTGCTTCAGGAGGGTAAGGTTTCCTTTACATTAGAATGTCAAGGGCTTAATATTAGTTAATTGCTAGCTGCTGTATTTTTTGAGAGGGGGAAAGAAATAGAGAGAAAGAGACAGAGACAAAGAGTGATGAAGATAAGTACCCATAACAAGATGGTGTCCAGTGGGGACAGCCAAGTAACTTCAGTGACCCTGTAGTAAGTTCTTAGCCTAGTCCAAGATGCCTTTTCTTCATGCTCTGCAGATTAGAATTGAGGGTGGAGGATTTAGTTTGACTAGGTGGTATTGTTGGCCTGGGCCTTACTGGGTCACTTGTTCTCAAAGGACACAAGCTAGACCATATCTTGTGTCTACAAAGCCAGGGAACCATTTTTCAGTTCTGTAGTTAGTAGAATATATTTTCCTATGGTCCAACCCTTAAATGCACTAGCATCTATAAAGCCTGAAGGCATGAAGCATACATAAAAGGACACTGTCTGTAAAAGGCAATCTGTGATTAAGTGCTAGATGAAGTCTTAATTACATTAAGAGGTAGAAGAGGTCACTATGGGCTGGAATAACCAGGGAAAACTTTTTGGAGGAAGTAAAACTTACCTTGATCCTTGGCAGGGAATAGGGGAAAGAAATTGTGGGAAAAAATAGGGACCAATCAAGGTCCTGGGAGAAAGTTTGTCTCTTTTTAGGGAAATCAAGTCCCTACGGATTAAGGAAAGAGGAGGTGCCTAGATATGGCCCTCCCCATTGTAGATGGGGGTTAAAAAGCTATAGTAGGGAAAGTGGCAAATATTAGTCCTTATACTTTTGTTTTCAGTCATGTCTGACTCTTTGTGACCCCATTTGGGGTTTTCTTGGCAAAGATACTAAAGCGATTTGCCATTTCTCTCTCTAGATAATTTTTACAGATTTGGAAACTGAGTCAACAGGGTTAAATGACTTGCCCAGGGTCACCCAGCTGGTAAGTGTCTAAAGCCAGATTTGAACTCAGGAAGCTGAGTCTTCCTGATTCCAGATTTGGCTCTCTATCCACTGCACTATCTAGCTACCCTCCATCTCCTACTTTAGATGAAATGAAAATGTTTATTTTCCTTTCCCTTCTAAGCAAACTGACCTGCTAGTTGTTCTCTGAACATCTCCCAACTCTGTGCCTTTCTATAGGTAGTATTTCATGCTTGGCATGTACTCCCTTTTCACCACCTCTAAGGATCTCCAGCTTTCTTCAAAGAACAACTCAAATACCTTCTCCTATATGTTTTCCTGATTCTCCTCTATATAATTACTAGTTTTTTCCCACCTTGAATTTACCTTATCATAAAATATGCATATATAACATTTATTTGTATATTACAATATTTTTATAATAATATTTATATTTATAATTATATTATAATATATAAATATATTACATCACTTGTGTATATGATATATCTTCCCTCCACGAGGAGAATCTAAATTCCTAGAGGGAAAGTAGTGTTTTGTTTTAACGTGGATTTCCCCCAGAACTTAGCACATTAGTACATAGTTGGCACTTAATAATTGCTTATTAAATGGAGTTAAATGGAATGTTGCCTATGTGTCCCTAATGATATTATCAAATCCTCTTGAAAAGTTGTGTGTTCCTCTGGTTGCTTCAAGATACGGCCAACTGCTCTCTTCCCACTAGCCTATTAGGATGGTTGTGTCTTTCCCCGATAGGGGCTCTTTAATGCTGGATTTTTAAGTCACCACTAACCAATTTTATTTGTGGTCCATCTGTCTCTACATAGACAGACATGTTGGGTTGTATTTCAGGTTCTTCATACTCTCTTACATTATAATAAGGCAACCAAAAAAACCCCTTTTCCACGTACTCTTAATTTTGTCTCTTTGAACTAGGTTTGGTGGAAGCTACCATTTTCTTTACATATATTTTATATATATATATATTTAAAATAATGTTTGAAGTTATAGTTGTAACTTCTGAAACCTCTTACTCAGCTTTCTCCCTTCCTTAGGCTATTCACTTTCTGTAATATTCATTCCTTGTTTAGTATGATTCAATTCAACAAACATTTATTGACTTGCCTGTTATATGTGGGCCATTTGGACAGGCACTAGGGGTATAAAGATAAAAAATCCCGTGGTCCCTGCCATCAAGGAGGTTATACTCTAATGGAATAATAACATGATGAAAGACAGAATGTGATGAAGGAAAGAGAATAAATCTGACAAATATCATAAGTAACAATTAGGTATACAGCATAGAGAAGCAAATGAACTTAATAACCAAGGGTTCAATAAGCCCAAGACTACAGCAACTAGGGTAAGGATTCACTATTCAACAAAAATTATTGGGGAAACAAGAATGCAGTCTGACAGCAATTAGTTGGTCTAAACTGACGGACACCTTTTACCATATATTAAGATAAGTGCCAAATGGAATCATGACTTAGATATAAAAGGTCACATGACAAACAAATTAGAAGAGAAAAGAAGAAAGTACTTTTGAGACCTAGGAATGGGGGAAGAATTCATGACCAAACGAGGCATAAAAAGAAACATAAAACATAAAAGGGACAAATGTTGATCACAAATATTTGAAAAGTTTTTGCACAAATCAAATCAATGCAGCTAAAATTAGAAGGGATATGAATAATTGGCAGGAAAAACCTTTGCAGCAAGTATATCTGATAATGGTCTCATTTCCAAGATATGTAAGGAACTGATTTGAATTTATAAGTATAAGAGCTGTTTCTGCACTGGTAAATGGTCAAAAGATATGAATGGATAGTTCCCAAAGGAAGAAAACTAACCTATTATTAGCCATATGAAAAATATTCTCATGAATAATTAGAGAAATAGGGGCAGCTGAGTGGTGCAGTGAGTAGAGCAGCGGCCCTGGAGTCAGGAAGACCTGAGTTCAAATCCAGCCTCAGACACCTGACACACTTACTAGCCATGTGACTTTGGGCAAGTCACTTAACCCCAATTGCCCTCCAAAAAAAAAAAAGAATAATTAGAGAAATAACAGTAACTCTAAAGCTTTACCTCATACATATCAAATGGGAAAATTTGACAAAAAGGAACATGACAAATGTTGAAAAGGCTGCAGAAAAATTGATACACTAATGAATTGTTGATGGAGCTATAAAATAGTCCTATAGAACTATGCCCAAAATATTACTAAATTGTATATATGCCCTTTGACCCGGTAATAGCACTACAAAGCCTATTCCTTTAAAGAGAGGGAAGAAAGAGGAAAAGGACCTGTAAGCATCCAAAAATTTATTTATTTATTTATTTTTTGTGATGGGAAAGAACTGTAAACTGAAGGGGAACCCATCAGCTGGGAAATGACTAAACAAAGTATGGTATGTGATTATAATAGAATACTATTGGGCTCTGAGAAATTACAAAGGGGATGGTTTTAGAGAAACCTGCAAAGATTTGTATGAATTCATGCAAAATGAAGTGAGCTGAACCAGGTGAACAATTTAAATACTAACAACATTATTGTGAAGACAAACAACTTTGAAAGACTTAAGACCCCTGATCAATACCATAATTCTATTTTATAGTATCAAAAATTAAGCATGTTACTCATTTCCTGACAGAAATCATGAACTTGAGACACAAAACGGGACATGCATTTTTTTGGCATAGAACACTCAGGTATTTATTGTTTGACTATTTGTTACAAAGATTTGACTTTTCTTTTTTTAATTTTTAAAGGGGGGTGGTGAAGAGGTAGGAGGAAGAGATAATAAATGCTTGTTAATTGGAAATACAACAAAAGTTAAAAAAGAGACAAGAATGGGAAAGCCTAGCTTGGTTGAAACTACATGACTAAAGTAAAAAATTTGAAATAGATTTAGAGCCAAAAGGGACCAGATCATTGTCAGTTCAACCCTCTCATTTTAAAATAAAGAGATAATCTTAGGATAAGCGAGGAAGATAAGCTCCCACGACAAGATGGTGGCAGTCAAAAACTCAGGTTTTCTGATCCAAGTCTAGTTTCTCTCTCTGTCTGTCTCTCTGTCTCTCTCTGTCCCTGTCTCTATCTCTGTCTCTGTCTCTCTGTCAGTCTATCTTTTTCTCTGTCTCTCCTCTTCCTCTATCCCTCTGTCCTATATCCTGCATCTCTGGGATCACCTTCATTTTCCTTTTTTCTATTTAAATTGTAAACCAATCATACAAAAGATGTGAGTCAATCTTGCTTCACCCACCGTATTTTTAGTGCCCAGTAGGCGATTCTTGTTATTAATAAGCACAAAATATCCTTATAGCCTAGGCTCTGACTTCCCACTCATTCTTTGTATTCAGGCCAAGTAGGAGAGTCACACAAGGCTCCAGAGACCAGTTTGAACCACATGTAGCTTGCTGGCTCTGTTTAGTGCCCATAAATGATGACCAGCCTTGGAAATGCTTTGACATTGAATCTTGTAGCTTTTTTTTTTTTACCCCGTTGGGGGCAGAATCAGGCTTCAGTGGTTCTGTCTTCCTCAAGCATATAATGTGCCAAAATTTACTGTGTTTGGGATCTCTCTCAAAATATTTGAATTCACACCAAAGTTAGTTATTGCTGAGTGATTCGCTTTCTCCTGAAATGAATCTTTTCCAAAAAGTAAGCAAGACCAATACTTGTAGCTAGATGTCAGTCTCATTAATAGTAACAATTCTTAGAACTTTCTCAAAATATTCCTACTCTGGAGTTTTCGAGGGTTTTTTTCCTCAGTCTTCTGCTGGTTCAGCTTCCGTCATTCAGATTAGTTCAACAGACAAAAGAGGAGCAACTGAGTACAAGGCTATTCCTGAAGCAGCAACAAATATAGCTGTTTGCCTTTTGCTCTGCTTATTCTGGGACCAGGTAGCTACTTTTCTCTGTCATTAATTATTGAAACACCCTCTTGAAGTTTGGACAAAGTGTATCTCCACAGATCCTAGATATCCTAACTGTAATCATACTGCGGCGATGGATTAACGAACATATTTTCATGACGAGCAAGGACAAGTACATATTCTGTTTGGCAAACCCCTTGAACAATCCAGAGCAACCCATGCCCGGAGGCACTGTGCCACACCTCCTCCATGACTACCAAGGGAGGCTGGAAAAAAGAGTTACAGTCATGCATGCCATGTTTCTTTTGGCCGTACTTTTACTGTGGCAAGGCATGCCCCCATGGGATTTGGAAACAACTTTTTCCTTGGTTGTTGGTTTTTTGTTTTGTGTTGTGTGTTTGTGTTTTTTGCTTTAAAAGCTAATATATGTGGAATGTCAGAAAAAGCACAACATTTTTTCCCTGTTTATAATTGATCAATTAAAAAATGGCAAAGTGTCAGTGGGTTGTCTGTGGTAAAATTGCAAAACAGATCAATGAAGGATTGTAGAGAGCCGTAGATGCTATCTTTATTTTTAACATTTAGGAACTCTCTAGACAGGAATAAACCAAGTACTTTAATTGGACTTTTACATCTCTCATTTCGGTAATCTGATATAATGATTTCATGACTGACCAAATGTAACATAATGATTTAATGACTGACCAAATCTAACATAATGATTTAATGACTGGCCCCCAAAATGGTTGTTTTTTTCTCTCCAAGATGTAATACTGTTTACCCCATAGCTTTTAGACAACCTAATGTTCCCATGAAATTTTTATATAAAAATTAGATTGGATAGATTTGGGGGGTTCTTAGATGGGGAAAAGTTGCATTTTTATTTTCATTAACTTTCCTCTCCTTTGGAATTCTATGTATTTTATTTCATGAATTTAACAATGTTATTCTAAGAAGGGGCCCATTAGCTTCATCTGACTGACAGAGGGGGTCCATGACACAATAAAAGGTTAAGAACCCCTGATCCAAGACAATATTTCCTAAACTCTTCTGCAAAACCTAGTGTCCTGTACAACATGAATAGTGGTCCATAAGAAAGTTTTGATGATCAGTGATATTTTCTCCTTGGAATATTAACTATGAAATTGTTGTTGTTCAGTCATTTCAGTCATGTCCAACTCTTTGTGACTCCATTTGGGGTTTTCTTGGCAAAGATACTGAAGTGATTTGCTATTTTCTTCTGCTCATTTTAGAGCTGAGGAAACTGAAGCAAACAGGTTAAGTGACTTGCTCAGGGTCACACAGTCTGAGGCCAGATTTAAACTCAGGAAGGTGAAACTTGCTGACTTAAGGCCCAGCACTCTATCCACTTCATCACCTAGCTTTCCCAGACTATGAAATTATCTTTTTTTCAGTATGAAAATAGTCTCAGTTCCCTCTATTTTCTAGAATTTCTCTAGCTCCCCCATTTTTTTTCTGGGAGCATCCCATTCCCATTTTGCAGAATATCATTGCGAGGTATCACTTCTACCTTCCACCCTGGAGCAAACCACAGAATATGCACTCAGGAAAATTGCCAAATTTGGATCACAGCTCTACAAATCCAAGAAATTTCCTTTATTCAATAGGCATTTCCAGGTACTGTGCGAAGTATTGGGGATACAACACAAAAACATTAGCATATCCTTTCTGTGGTAGCAAAGAACTGGGAACAAACCAAATGCCTATTGATTAGGGAATCACCAAACAAACTATGGCACACAAATGTAATAGAATATTATCTTACTATAATAAATGATAAATATGAATAATCCAGTCAATCATCAGAAGACTTATCTGAACTGATGCAGAATGAAGTATGCAGGGCCAGTCACGAAAACAGTATGTACAACTGCAACCATGTAAATGGAAACAACAACAACAAAAATGAAATTTTAATGTAATTAGGTGTTCAAGCTTGGTTCCAGAGAAGAGCTGAAAAAAACATATCCCCTTTCTGTCATTGTATAAGTGGAGGACTAGGGAGGTACTGTCATGACATGGTCTTTGGGTTAGTTTTGCTGAACTTTTTCTTTTCTTTTTTTTTTCTTCTTCTTCTTCTTCTTCTTTTTTTTAAAGTTTTTGTTACAAGAGATGACTTACTGAGTAGGCAAGCAGGAGGAAGGAATATATTTGGAAATAAATATGCAAAAAAATAAAAGACCAATAAAATATTTTTTTAAAATAAGAAGAAATTTTAAGATAAGAAAATCTCAAGATCTCAAGTCTTTTATGGTCAAATTAATTTGGGAAATACTGGTCTAGAGGAATGGAGAGAGATTTTTGTTTGGCAGTGCCAACAAAATAGGCCTTTGGCAAGCCAAGTAGGATATTTGGATAACTACCCTCAATCAGATGGCAAAGATTCTAATACTTCCATAAGAAACAGACATTGTGCTCTACTGTTTAAAATGCATTAACTGAAAGCAAAATCAGTGGAAAGAACGCTGGACTTGGAGTCTCTGGTGTGAGGCCAGTTTTTTCCCCTCTGGCAATTCAGCTGCTGTCATCTAAATGAGCTCAATGGGCAGAATGGACCCAAGGAGGCCACCTAATCATTTGTCACACCAAAAATACTTCTTCTTTTCCTCAGCAGTCTTTTCCTTTTTTTCTCTGCTTCTCCTCATCCTTAACATAGGCATAAAACTGCTAAAATGACTAATACATTAACAATTAAAAGGAGGTGAGTTCAAGTTGTTTCTCTGACATATACTTTCCAGTGCAACCACGTGTAGATCCCTTAATTTCTCTTAATTTCCTGGAAAATGAGGATAATGATACAGAGGTATTGGAAGCATGGAGTGAACAGTAGACCCCGAGCCTGGATTCCAGATTTGACTCTGCTACTAACTCCTACTACCTTGGGCAAATTGTTTTCTTTCTCTAGGCTTGTTTCCTGATATGGATTAGATCTTCTAAGGTCCCTGTTCACTCTAATGTTCTTTGCTGTATAGGAAATGTTCTCTACATCCAGAAGGCTGAAGGCCGACCAAATAAAAATTAGTAAAACGATTAGGATTTGGCAATTTTTCTGAGCGCATATTCTGTGGTTTGTTCCAGAGGGGAAGGTAGAAGCAATACCCGACCGTAGCATCCCGCAAAAACGAAAAGATGTGAGAGAAGAATGAAGTTATTATTATTCACTTACCTACTTGGTAAAACTCAAACGTGGGCTAACGGTATTGGAAAGAGCAGTATTGTTTTTAAAGCTTTCTTCACCTAGTGAAAACAAGAGGAAGAAGTCTGCCTTGAGTTTAATGGGCAGCTTTATGTATTTATATGCTTTGACTGAAGTTAAAAAGGTCTGTTCCACACAATAGGTGGTTTCTAGTTGGATTTTAAAAGAAAAAAAACTTTGATCATTTCAAAAGCAATGAAGCCTGATGGACCAGTGAGAAAAGAAAGCAGTAATTTATGGCTACCATTAAGAACACAAAGACAAAGACAGAGAAAGTTTCACTAAGTGAAGATTTACAAATCTGTATAAACCATCCTTACAACTAGAAATAGCCAGCGTTTCTCTGGGAACAAAGCAAAAGGGGGAGGGAGGTACGAGTGAGAGACAGAGACAGGGAGAAAAGGATGTAACCTGCCTCCCTTCACTGGGGATGAAAAGGTCAAAAAGACATCACCCCGTCCCGCCCCCCTTTTAAAATGAGACTCCCCTCCGCCCCAATAGAAATGTGCAGCAGTATGTGTACAGGACAAATCAACCTCCTCAAATTATTCAGAGCTGGGTGAAGGAGGAAGGAGTATGGAGAGGAAAGCGGAGTGTGATGGAGGTGGTAGGGTGTGAATCCGAGTGCCTAGTATCTATTTGTGACTTGTAGCTTGTTGTAATGATAATTGTGTCCGGATGTTTTGATAATAGGGGATATTCTGTTCACAGTTTCCTGTTCGGGTACACCGTCTTGTAATATCCTGGGGCTCAGAGTTGAAGCCTTCACATCATCCCCTATAGCCTTTGTGCGGGTTAGCTTCTCAAGTGACCTGACACTGAGATCCCGATGGGTACCGATTCAGGGAGATGCTCCCCAGACGGACCTTAAAAAGAAAAAAAAAAAAGCCGGTCTCTCTTACACAGAGACAGCCTACAGCACCAGTGCCATCTAAATTCAGGACTGCGTTTTCTCCCTTTTATAATTTCCTCATTTCCTTCAGTTTGCCTTTTTCTATTATTTCTTTTTGGAAGCTGTTTCGAGATCGTTTCAACTCAGTTTTATCTACATAAAATGTGTGTGTGTGTGTGTGTGTGTGTGTGTATGTGTTCAAGCACAAGAGATGGGCAAGGAACAGGTGATTTTTAAAGTGTCTCTCATTGCTGGAGATTCTGAGATTCCCTGAAAGCTGCTTTACCCTAGCCAGACCAGCCCCGCCTTCAGACCCCCACCCCCCACCCCACCCCCGAGCCACTGATGGTCCTATGGTCGGGAGGACAGCAGTTAGTGATGGAGCCATCAGGGTCCACGAGCTCGGGAGAGGCTAGGCCAAGACAGAGATATGCGGTGGTTGTGGGAATTTGCGGGGCTGGAGAGGAGGAAGTGGGGCAGAGGAAAAAAACCACTGGCTCTGAGGTCAGAGGACCTGGGTTCAAATGTGCCTCTTTGAGAGCCTCCTCTAGATCTGTGCTCCTAGCGGCCTTGGCTGCTGCCGTGCCTCTCACGTATTTAGGCATTTTAATGAATGCTCTAAACTGAGTTGGCTTAGGGAGGCAATGGTTTGCGCCCCTTAGGCGCTTTAAAGAGTTTTTTGATCGGAATTTGCTTGGAAGGGAACAAGGTCTTTGGGTATGAGAAAGGGCTTCTGGTGGCAGGACGATCACTTTTTCTGGGGCTAGTTGTTCCCCCAGGACAAGTGCCCTGGGCCGGGAGGCGACCGGCCACGTGCGCTCCGGAGGCGAGGCAGGGAGCTGGGAGCCCGCCAGGTGTGTAGGTCCGAGTCGGGCCGCAGTGGGGCGGGGAGAGGGACTGTCAGGAGGCCCCGCCCCCTCGGCCGGGCCCGGAGCGAGGCTGCGAGTGGGGGTGGCGGGGAGGCGGGGCCGCCCCGTCCCCAAGTGAAAATGAGGCCGGGCCCGGGGGGCGGGGCAGCCCGGGGCTGGCGGGCGCGAGCCGCGGCTGTCAGAGTGTAAGACGGACGGCTGGCGGGCGCGAGGCCGGCAGGGCGCCTTCCCTCACTCGCACTCGCGTCACCTCCCGCGGCGGCGGCCGCTCGGCTCCCGGCGCTCCTGCGCTCCCGCCCCGCTCCCCTCCCCTCCGGCCGCCTCAGTCTCCGCGATGGGGGGCCGGGGCCGCGACTGCTCCGGGCCGGCTGGGGCGCCGCCGCTGCTCCTGCTGCTCCCTTTGCTGCCCCTGCTCCTGGCCTCGGGGCTGTCGCTGTCCCCGCTGCAGCCGGAGGGTGAGCGTCCGGAGGCGAGGGAGCGGGGCGGGCCGAGGGGGGAGCGCAGGGTGGGGGGGCAGAGCCGGGGCAGAGGGAGGCGCGCGCGGCGGGACCGCTGACAGCTCCCCTGCAGCCGGCCGGCGCCTCTGCCCTCCTCCCCCCTCCCCCCCACTCCTCCAGGCTCCCTCTCTCTTTCTCCTTTTTCTCCCCCTTCACTCTTTTCCTCCCCTCCCCTTTCTAACTTCTGCACCCCTCTCTTCCTCCCTTGCACCCCTCTCCTCTACTTTCACCCCTCTCTCTTCCTCCCCTTTGCCTTCCCATCACCTCTCTCTGTCCCCCCTTCCTATTCACCCCTCTTGCTTTCTCCCCTTTGACCTCCATCTTCCCCCTCCCTTCTCTCCCTCTCTTCCCTTTTCTCCCTCTCCCCTTCCGTCCTCCTTCCCTTCTCTCTTCCTTTTACTCCCTCCCTCCCCTCTTCTTACACTAGACCCAGGACCCCTTCCCCTAGACATCTCTGTGTCTCCCTCCCTCTTTTCAATCGTGGGGCTCACCTGTGCTCTCATTCGCAGTGGGGTTCACTGGTGTTCTCACTTGCAGTGGGGTTTACTGGTGCTTGTGCTTTCACTTGCAGTGGGACCAGCTGCCTGGGGAGCAGTAAATGCCCTTAAGTGACCTTTTTAAAGATTAAACCTGAGTTTTCAGCAGCTGGAGTTAAGTGCTTTTGATGAGCTTAGTTAACTCAACTTCAATTATTTCCCAAACTTGAATTAAAAAAAATAATGAGGAAGATTAACTTTCATCAAATATTTCTACCAGTCAGAAGCATGTGTAAGGATGTGCCAGGCACAACTTAACATCTCAGAAATGAATATCTTGTCTTCTTTTAAAGTTTAATTACTAATTTGTAGAATTACAGTTAAATTTTAGTTTCTTTAGTTTGATGAATATATAGTGTCTTTTTCAAGAATAATGTCTTTTAGTTCAAACTGGCCTATATGCTTTCATGATTGGTAACATCTATCTATCTATCTATCTATCTATCTATCTATCTATCTATCTATCTATCTATCTATCTACCTACCTATCTATCTATCCATCCATCCATCCATCCATCTATCCATCTATCTTTCTATCTGTCATCTATCTTCTATCTACCTTTCTGTCTGTCTGTCTATCATCCATCTATCTTCTTTCTATCTATCTATCTATCTATCTATCTATCTATCTATCTGTCTGTCTGTCTGTCTGTCTGTGTCTGTCCGTCCATCTATCCATCTATCTATCTATCTATCTATCTATCTATCTATCTATCTATCTATCTATCTATCTTTCTATCTATCGATCTATCTTTCTATCTATCTATCTGTCTGTCTGTCATCTATCTATCTTC
This sequence comes from Pseudocheirus occidentalis, assembly GCA_028646575.1. NCBI lineage: Eukaryota > Metazoa > Chordata > Mammalia > Diprotodontia > Pseudocheiridae > Pseudocheirus > Pseudocheirus occidentalis. Next base: position 153,225,984 of record CM053601.1, on the reverse strand, counting down.
TGTCTATCTATTTTTCTTTCTTTCTATCTATCATCTATCATAGTGACAGATCAGGTGGACATTTGGTTAGAAGAAAAAAGGTTAATAGAGGGTGTGGGGAACCTGCAGTCTGGAGGCTACATGTGGCCTTCTAGGTCCTCAAGTATGGCTGCAGGTTCCCTAGCCCTGGGTTAATCTGTCTTGTCTCCTGCTGAAAGGAGATGGCAGCATGCTTCACTTAAGGAAAACGCTGAGCTATTGGTGAACTTCTCTTCTTGGCAGATGTGGATGAGTGTGCCAGAGGAATTGATGACTGCCACGAAGATGCCATCTGTCAGAACACACCCAAGTCCTATGAGTGCTCCTGCAAGCCAGGCTACCAAGGGGAGGGCAAACACTGTGAAGGTAAATTCACAATCTGCAGAGCTAAGGACATGTCAGGGACATGGTTGCTTCTGCCTTGTCTGGTTTCTTTATGGTCAAAGCTCCTCCAAGAGGGTTCTTCATTCCCACAATTCATAGTCAATGGGTCCTAGAGGTAGGAACTCTGGTAGAAATGATGAGTCCAGCTCCTTTCTTCTACCAGGAAGGAGAGTGAGGCCTAGAGAGCCTGATTTTTTCCAAGATTATACCACTGATAGCAGCAGAGATAAAATTAGAACCCAGGTTCCTTAACTCTAAATCCAGTAGTCTTTCTATCTCACCCCAGTGCCCTTGGTCACTTCTTTTTAAAAGCCCATCTAATCCTAGCAGCCCCCTCCTCTCCCTGAGAAGACAGAGGTATGTTTCATTATTTGTTTTCTGGGACCATCTAGTTTTCCAGTTACTCAGAGTTCAGCTTCCTTTGGGGCAATCTTTTATTTTCACTTTATCTATCTATCTTCTATCTGTCTGTCTATCTATCTATCATCTATCTATCTATCCATCTATCTGCCTATCTATCTTCTTTCTATCTGTCTGTCTATCATCTATCTATCTATCTATCTATCTATCTATCTATCTATTTATCTGTCTGTCTGTCTATCATCTATCTTCTGTCTGTCTGTCTATCATCTATCTATCATCTATGTTCTTTCTTTCTATCTATCACCTATCTTCTATCTGTCTATATGTCTATCATCTATCTATCTATCTATCCATCTATCTGCCTGTCTGTCTATCTTCTTTCTATCTGTCTGTCTATCATCTATCTATCATCTATGTTCTTTCTTTCTATCTATCAATCTATCTATCATCTATATTCTATCTGTCTGTCTATCTATCATCTAGCTATCTTCTATCTATCATCCATTTATCTTCTATCTGTCTGTCTGTCTGTCTATCATCTATCTATCTGTCTGTCTATCATCTATCTATCTTCTGTCTGTCTGCCTATCATCTATCTATCTTTCTTTCTTTCTTTCTGTTTGTCTATCATCTATCTTCTATCTGTCTGTCTATCTATCTTCTATCTACCTGTCTGTCTATCATCTATCTGTCTATCTATCATCTATCTTCTATCATCTATCTTCTATCTATCTTATCTGTCTATCTATCTGTCTATCCATCCATCCATCTATCTATCTATCTATCTATCTTCTGTTTATCATCTATCTTCTTTCTATCTATCATCTATCTATCTTCTATCTGTCTGTCTATTATCTATCTTCTATCTGTCTATCATCTATCTATCTTCTATCTATCTGTCTATCTATCATCTATCTATCTTCTTTCTATCTTATCTGTCTGTCTGTCTATCTATCTTTCTTTCTTTCTGTCTGTCTATCTATCTATCTATCTATCTATCTATCTGTCTATCTCTGTCTGTCTGTCTGTCTATCTATCCATCGATCCATCTATCCATCCATCCATCCATCCATCCATCCATTCATCTATCCATCTATCTATCTATCTATCTATCTATCTATCTATCTATCTATCTATCTATCATCTATCTATCTTCTTTCTATCTATCTTATCTGTCTGTCTGTCTATCTTTCTTTCTGTCTATCTATCTCTGTCTGTCTGTCTGTCTGTCTGTCTATCCATCCATCCGTCCATCCGTCTGTCTGTCTATCTATCTATCTATCTATCTATCTATCGATCTATCTTTCTATCTATCTGTCTGTCTGTCATCTATCTATCTTCTGTCTATCTATTTTTCTTTCTTTCTATCTATCATCTATCCTCTATCTGTCTGTCTGTCTATCTATTTTTCTTTCTTTCTATCATCTATCTTCTATCTGTCTGTCTGTCTATCTATCTGTCTTTCCATCTATCATCTATCTTCTATCTATCTTCTTTCTATCTATCTTTCTTTCTGTCTGTCTATCTATCTATCTTCTATCTGTCTGTCTGTCTATCATCTATCTATCTTCTATCTATCTTCTATATATCTATCTGTCTGTCTGTCTGTCTATCTGTCATCTATATATCTATCTTCTTTATATCTATCTATCCATCCATCCATCTATCTATCTTCTATCTTCTTTTTATCTATCTATCTTCTATCTCATCTCTCTCTCTCTCTGTCTGTCTCTGTCTGTCTGTCTGTCTATCTATCTATCTATCTATCTATCTATCTACCTACCTACCTACCTACCTACCTATCTTGAGGCAATCAGGGTTAAGTGACTTGCCTAGAGTCACATAGCTAGTAAGTGTCTGAGTTCAGATTTTAGCTCAGGTCCTCCTGACTCCAGGGCTGATATGTGATCCGCTGTGCTAGTTAGTTGCCCCAGCGGTCTTTTAATTTACATTATTATAGTTATTGTGTATATGTTCTCTTTGTCCTGCTTACTTCCCATTTGCATCAGTTCATGCAGATCTTTCCATGCTTCTCTGAATTCCTTTTTTCATTTCTAACTATACAGTAATATTTCATTTTTTCTCAGCCATGTCACCATCAGTGGGTACTCACTAGGCCTCAAGTTCTTTGCTGCCAGAAAAGAGTCTATATTGTGCTTTGTTTTTGTCATTGACTTCCTTGGGGTATATTCTCATTGCATAGTGGGATTGCTGGATCAGAGGGTATGGGTAAGTTGGTCATGTTTCTTGTATAATTTCCAAGTGAAGTCTAGAACAGTTGGATTGCTTTACAACTCCCCCAGCAGTCTGCCAACGCATCTGTCTTTCCAGAAGTCCTCTGACATTGCCCATTTCCATCTTTTGTCATGGTGTTAGGTAAAACCTCAGAGTTCTTTTCATTTTCATTTTTTTTACTATCAATGATTTGGAGTGCATTTTTACATATGGTTTTCCGTTCTTTAAAAGAATTGTTCGTGTCTTTTTTTAAACTGCTCGTCTTTTGGTGAATGGCTTATGGTTCCTATATAGTTCCTCTATATTTTGGGTATCAGACTTTCATTGGTAATATTTGACATTAACATTTTTTCTTGCTCTACTATGGCTATTCCAGTTCTGTCTTTGATAGTATTCATTCAAAAGCTTTAAAATTTTATGTAGTTATAATTGTTTATTTTACCTTTGTCCTCTTTTTTGTTATTAAGAATTCTATCTTGAGCCACAGTTGTAAAAGGTATTTCATTCTTTTCTGATTTTTAATGGTTTGATATTTTATTATCAGCTCATTTATCCATTTTCAACATTTTGTGATATATGATGTAAAATGTCAGCTTAAAACTAAATTCTGCCAAATTGTTTTCCAGTCTTCCCAGGAGTTCCCAGTTTTCCCAGGGAAAAAAAGTTCTTTCCCCCAGTAATTTTTGTCCTTAGTTTTATCAAACATGAGGTTACTCTTCCCAGTTGCTTCTATTTTTTCCTATTTTCTTCCTCTTTTCTGTTTTTTTTTTTTTAACTAATACCATTTAAAGATCATTACTGCTTTGTACCATAGTTTGAAGTCTGGTAATAAAATAAAGATCACCTAATTATGAGCAAATTAGTAATTTCTAAATCTCCCTTTATTTCTGTCAAAAGTGTTTTAGAGTCCTATTTATATAAATCTTATGTGTATCTTGGTAAGCTAATGACCATTGATTTTTATATATTTGGCAGTTATTTTGCATGGGATATATCGTTCCTAAGTTCTGATAGTGCTTTGTAAGAGAGGCGGATAATGTTTGTGAATTTATTGTGTATTCTGCTACTTTGTTGAAGCTATAATTGTTTCAATTAGTTTCTTTGCTAATTTTCTAGACTTTACTTAGTACACCATCAAGTCATCTGCTCAAAAAGGAAAATTTTGTCTCCTCTTTGCCAACATTTATGACTTTACTTTTGTTCTCATGTTAATTGCTGTAGCTAGTCTTTGTTGGACTTGATGGCTTCTGAGGCCCATTCTAGGTCTATGATTTCCAAGAGGGGTATTAAAGGAGACTTCCTGGGAGAAGTGGCATATGAGTTGGTCTTAAAGTACGGTTTTATGCTTTTCTTTTGTTTAGGTGCAAAACTAATAATTTTTTGAAAATCTAGATTTTTTACCTTAAAATTTTCCCCTAGAATTAGACAGGCAAGCATTTGATAAATTGATTAATAATACAATGAACATAGTTTATAAGAATCTTTCCTGACAGTCTGTATTTCATATATACTTCTTTCTCTTTTTTTTGACCCACAGGTAAGGTTGTGTATATGGAAGTCAGCTTTGTTTTGTGTCATTCATGACAAGTCTGTGTTTAAAAGTGGAACAAAAACATTTATATCAAAATTTGTCCAAGTGGTTTATCTCTTTGATTTCTCAAATAAGTTGAGCCTAATAGAGACTTTTTTTTACTTGTGTAGACGGGCAGAGAGTGTCAGATTTTAATTTGATGAACTGTGGCTAAAGCATCTGGATTTTTCTGAATTTGATTATTATCTTTTGGAATCCTTGCTTTTATATGAAAAAATTAAATATTCATTAAGATGAAATATCCAGATGTAAAGTGTAGATATCATGGTACCTGAGTGGTTGCTAAAATGTCCAGATGATTTTTGTATTGTTGACATGGCCTGCCTTTTTTGTGATAGGATCAGGGAAAAACATGAACCTCATACTTAATCATAAAGGAGCCACAGAAATAAAATCTTTATGGTAGCAAAACCATTAATCACATATTATTTGTCTTGGTGATACAAGCCCCTTCTCTTTCCATTGGTTCTAGCTGTTCATATCCACATCTCTATTTTAGATTATAAACTGATTTTGTCAGGGGTATGTCTTCATCTCAGCACCCACTTCCTAAATGTTTAGTACAATTCAGCATTCAACAATGATTACCTAGATGTATTATTTAGCATTTGTCCCTCTCCTGTCAAGAACCAATCATTCAAGAGCCAGTGACTCCTTATATCACTTTATACCAAATTTAGTACCCCAGGTCTGCTATCACCTGTTCCTTTTCTCTGACCCACCCTGACCTCACCAGTGTCATTACATGACTCCTTCCTTTGCACCAAGCTATTTCCTGTGTCAACCTCTATATACAATTTGTATTTTTGTTTCCTTGCTTTTAAAAGTGAATTCATCATGGATGGAATACCCTCTCTTTGCTTTTTCATTGAGCTCTTCACCTTCAAAACCTGAGTCAAAACTCATCTCTCCCAGTAAGTTTTCTGTGATTGATCTTACCTAACTTTGTTCTTACATGGCATGAAATTTTTCTTCACATAAAAGAAAAAATAAATAAGTTCTGGCTGAAGTAAAGTTGTGAACTAAGGAAACTATTCCATATTTTTCATATTTTCCCCTTTCAATGCTGCTTCTTATAACCTTTTAATACCTAGTATCCTATTTTTTCACCACTATCAGAACAGGAAAGGATCCACAGATACTGTGTATTTAGTATACAGGCATACCTTGGAGATATTGAAAGTTTGGTTCCAGACCACAGCAATAAAGCAAATATTGCAATAAAAAAAAGTCACATGAATTTTTTGGGTTCCTAGTGCACGTGGAGGTCATGTTTGCACTGTACTATGTTCTATTAATTGTGCAATAGTATTATGTCTAAAATGTATATATAACAATTAAAAATACTTTATTACTAAAAATGCTACCCATCATCTGAGCCTTCAGCAAGTTGTAATCTTTTTGCTGCTGTAGGGTCTTGCCTCAGTGTTGACTGGTTAGGGTGGTAGTTGCTAAAGGTTGGGGTAGCTTTGACAATTTCTTGAAATAAGACAATGGTGAAGTTTACTGCATCATTTGACTCACCCTTTCATGAAAGATTTCTCTGTAGCATTCTATGCTCTTCGATAGCATTTTACCTACAGTAAAACTTCTTTCAAAAGTGGAGTCAATTCTTACATGAATTGATGCAAAGTGAAGTGAGCAGAACCAGGAGAACATTGTACACAGTAACAATATTGCATAATGATATTCAAGAATCAGTTGGATTAAATAGCCTCGGAGGTTCCTTCCAACTCCCAGATTATGGAATTGTTACTCCAGCACCAGGTGGACAGAGCTTGAGGAGAACTAGGGCCAGGGCATAGAGGGAACTTCAGGGAGGGAGAGGGATTTAGGACCTTTGTCTATACAAATATGTATGTATTTAATGCGTGGCTTTAGGGGAAACTATCATCATTTTTTTCATTCATGTCTAACTCTTTGTGACCCCATTTGAAGTTTTCTTGGCAGAGATACAGGGGTGGTTTGCCATTTCCTTCTCTAGCTCATTTTATAGATGAAGCAAACAGAGTTAAGTGACTTGCCCAAGGTCACTCAGTTGGTAAGTATCTGAGGCCCTATTTGAATTCAGGAAGATGAATTTTCCAGACTCCAGCTTCAGTACTCTATGCACTGTGCCACCTAGCTGCCCACTATCAACACTGGTACTTACCATAGATACTGGAAAATTAACCAAGGAAAGAAAACTAGAATTTTGATTTGACCTTGTATTATTAATCCTGGTTAGGTCATTTATGAGATACAGTGTACTGTCAAGAGCTGGCCTTGGAGTCAGGAAGGCCCGGGTTCAAGCCTTGCCTCTGACATGTTCTGGTTGTGTGATCCTGAGCAAGTCCCTTAACTTCTCATTGCTCTTAGCAACTCTTTAAGACTTTAAGGTCCAAAGGAGTCGCTGACCTGCACTGGTTGAGGGGGTTTGCTCACTTGAGAGTTCTGTATATCAATGAAATCACAGGCCCTCAGCTCTGCCCCAGGTCATTATGTTCCAACACTCAGGCCAGCTTATGATGCAGCGGGTAACTGTCATATGTATCATTCACAGTGGATCTCATTAAATTTCCATAAGCGTATGTTATCACTATACTGTTGATCTACTCACTTAATAAAAAAGTTCAACAAATGAAGTGTTGGAGTAGCCAGTTTGTAAGATGATTCTGGAGAATGCTTATTGTATGCAGCTTCATGTCCTAACTTGTCTTTATCAAAGATATTGCAATCACCTTACAGACTTTTACTTTATTCCTCAGACATTGATGAATGTGATAATGAATTCAATGGAGGCTGTGTACATGAATGTTTTAACACGCCAGGAAATTATCACTGCACTTGTTATGATGGCTTCATGTTGGCTCATGATGGTCATAATTGTCTTGGTAAGTATAGTATAGCACAAAACAATTGCAAGCATTAATTTCCTTAGCCCTGTCCTATATCCCAGTCTAGTGCTTTGGTTGGATTTAAACAATAGGCATAAAGACAGAACATCTTAAAAATCAGTCCTTTGTTTTTTGTCCAAATGGAGAATTTGTGATATTATTCTTCCCAACAGGCTTATTAGATAATATCATCATCATTACCGATTGACCTTAAAATATACTAGTATTACTCTAAGACAAAATATTAGTTTTTGCTCTCTTACAAGAGTCATGGATAGATCTGAGCATTATACTAGAAGTATCAGGTGGCTAGGTGGCTCAGTGAATAGAGTATCAGCCCTGGAGTCAGGAGGACCTGAGTCCAAATCTAGCCTCTGATGTGTAATACAAAACTACCTGTGTGACCTTGGGCAAGTCACTTAACCTCAATTGCCCTGCCTCCCCCCCCAAAAAAAAAAGCAAAAAAAAAATAGTATCATTGCTGATACACAGTTAATGCCATTCTGGGACTCTCCCAAACTCTAGAATCAGGTAAACCTCTTCTGAGGATCAAAGTGTGTCCTTGGGTTTCAGCCAGGTAGGTTTTACTTTTTTTTGTGAGAGACAGAACCCTTCCATTATTTTTTTTCCTCAGGAATACATAGAACAGAAACATCTGCTGAAATTTTTAATCTATGAAGCTGGGGATACTGAAGGATATTGTTTCTGGATTGGTTTCTTAAGATAAGATTTTTCCAGAACTACTGAAAACAAGGTGTTGGACTGCAAGTGGAGTTGTGTAGCTGCTTCAGAATGACTTGGTGTCAGGCAGTTGCTGACTTTGCCCTTCTGTCCTACAGCATGCACTGGCAGCTCTCTTTGGTCTTGCCAACCAAATTCCATTTGTAGCCAAAGGTCTGTGTTTGATATGCAGATGAATGTTAGGGGGACAGACATTCTTGTGGCACAGACCTCTGACTTCCACCACTGATCGTGTTATTTATTATCATGCTATTGATAATGCTATTCGTGTGATTTACATTGTAGAGTTTGTGGCAGGATGAGAAACTGCCAATGCCAGGGATATGAGTTTTATCACAGAATCATGGACAAGATATTAGCATGTTTGTTTCCCAGTGAACAGAGGGAATTATCTCACTGCCTAGAGATATTGGGAAAACTTATTTTGCTGGTTAACCGTGTTGTATGTCTGAAGGGAAGATGTTAGAATGGGGAAATGAAATGAAGGTCTTCATTCAGCAACTTTGTCCCCAGCTTCTTTATTTGGCCTTTATTCTAACACAACTCCCTGTAACTGTTGTAGTCTGAATGATACAAAGCATTTTCATTAAAACAGCCCTCTGTAGTAGGTAGGTAGGGCAAGTATTATTATCTCCATTACACATAAGAAAATAAAGAGAAATAAATGGACTTGCCAACAGTTACACAGCCAGCAGACAGTGGAGCTGAGGCTTGTATCTAGGTTTTCTCTCTTCACGTGCTCTTTGCACTTCATGCATGATGCTGCCTCTGTAGCGCTTCTCGGTTCAAGCCAAGAGGAAGCTTCCTGGCTACGTCTTCTAGTTCTGTGGTCCAGTTAGAATGGTACAGTTCAGGACTTTTGATGCCAAGGTAAGGAATTACATACACACTGATGGATTCGATGAGGAAAGAAAACCCCAAGGACAAAAATAAATTTTGTGGCCTGCATGTATATTTAAAGCCTGGGGAACTGAAATCTTGCATGGGCCTGATTTAATTTGTTGATTAAATCTGCAGTAGTTATTTTCATTTTCAGGAAGAATACTTTGTTCCTTTTTGATTCAGCAGCAACTGAAATTTATATTTTTGCCTTGACAGTAGACCAAATGTACTTTGCATACATGACAGACTATATTTTGCACGTAATAGGAATTTGATAAATATTTGTTGAATTCTGTTGATGAATTAATTAAGAGGTAGCCTAAATTATAAGAGAGAAGAGTTAGAACTCTGAAGGGCAGAGGTCAGTGATCCCAAATCTTTATTTCCAGCCAAGCTTCAGTCCTTCACTTTTAGCTCTGCTAACTATTTCCCATAATGGCACCTCCAACTCAACATATCCCAAACAACCTCATCATTCTCCCCCTCAAATCTGTTCTTCCTCTTGACTTCTTTGTTCCATTAAAGGCAGCATTCCATTATCCATGATATATCCTGTATCCATATAGGATATATCCTATATCCAAATAGATGACATTTTTTATGTGGCCTCTTCAATATCTTGTATCAATTTCCCTCCTTTTCATTCCTACACCCACTATTTTAGCTCAAGCTTTCATTAACTCTCACCTGAATTACTGCAGGTCTTTTCAGCTGGCCCCTGTTGCCTTCAAACTTGCAACCCTTCTGGGGGAGGGGGGGGCATTGCCAGTGAGCCTGATCTATTGCTCAACACTGGACCTAGATGGCTCTGGAGGAAAAAGTGAGGCTGGTCACTCTGCACAGCCCTGCCTCACTTAAATCTAGTTCACTGGCAAGTCATGGCACCACCTTCCTGATGTCGTGGTCCTCTTTGGGAACAAAGAACAAACAACAACAGCTACCCTTCCATCTGTCCTCTGTGTTTCAAGAGTGATCTTTCTAAAGTGCAGCTGTGATCACGTCTATCCACTGCAAGTTTTAGATGTGGAGATCTTCACTGCTTGGTGATTGGAGTCTAAACTCCAAGAATATTTGAGGCCTTCCATGCTCTGTGGCCTACCTAGTACTCTCCTTTATGTACTCTACAAAACAGCTGAACTAATGGTCCTCCCCTGCCCTTGCTCATAGCAGTCCCTCCCTGAAACGTCTTGTCCCTCTGACTTTCCCTTAGAAATCCTTCCATTTTAGCCTAGATGTCACCTCTTCCCCCTTGCTCAGTTTTCCCTGTTTCCCTCCCTCCCCCTCCAAGCACACACATGCACACATATCCTCAGGCAGGCAACATCTCCCTCCTCTGAACTCCCGTGGCACTTTGTGTTTGTTTTATGATACCACATTTTACATTACAGCAGTGTGTATTCACGTGTCATCTTCCTTATTAGACTATAAGATATTTGAGGGAAGGGACTATGTGTTTTTCCATAGGATCATAGATTAGAGCTAGAAAGAAATTTAGAAAGTGTTTACTTCAACTCCTGCTGTTCTGGAGGCATAGTGAGGTTATTTGCCCAAGTTTTCACAGGTAGTACTAGGAGAGAACTGGGCTTTGAATACGGGAACTCTGACTCTAGATCCAGCACTCTGTCTACTCTACCATCCATCCCATCTTAACCTTTGTACCCATTATAGTGTCTAAAGTAAGCCTTTGTACATGATAGAACCTCAATACCTATTGGAAAAGATAAATAATTGAATGAATGAATGAGCTCATAGTTAAAAAAACCACGAGTTAGGCTAGATTTTTGGTGGTGGTGGTTAATAAGTGTTTATTGACAGGTTAATCATGAGCCTTGGATTTGTTTCTTTTGGTTCCATTTCTAACTTCAAAGAGACAGAGAGTACTTTCATCCCACATTCTCAGTTTTCTCTCTCTGGAGGTAATAAATCTAAGTTGTCTCTACTTCATAGTGATTGTAAGGGGTAAATGTGAGTAAGCCTGTAATGTGTTTAAAGACACTTAAAAGAGCAGCATTTGAAATAAAGTGGAAGGACTAGAAGGATTGAACTTAAACGTTTTCATTTTTTCCATCAGTCACATTTAAGAAAGAATGAAATGTTGTAGGAGTCCAGAATTCAGAGCTCTTGAGTTCTGTAGATTATGTTTCACATTGTGTTGAAGTCTATAGGTACTAAATCACCTTTTCTAGTGTTAAACCCTTGTTGGGCTAGGATTCAAACACAACTTAGGACTTGTACAACATTCAGAGTGTGCCAAGAAAAGCTTGAGATTTCTGCCAGCCATAATCCAGGTATCTAATTTAAGTGTGTGTGTGTGTGTGTGTGTGTGTGTGTGTGTGTGTGTGTGTGTACACATACACATACAAACTCACTTTTTTTGGTACCTATCTATCCTAGTCCCAATTATATTTTCATCAACTTCTTTCATGAAATAAATGACAAACATATAGGGAAAACATCTTTTCAGTATCAAACTGCAAAAATATAATTTGCATGTATATAAAATAAATCAGATATTTTGAACTCAGAATGAAAACTATTCTTGCTAATTCTAGGTCTACAGATTGGAATACCAGGACAAGGTGTGTTCTAAGGAAGGCTCATTCCCTGGAATTTGCTTCAGTCTTTGGTTTAAAGTAGGCCAGATTTCTTAGCCTTTAGGATATGGCACAGGTCCCATCTGTTTAGTCCAGTATCTGCCTGGTGGTATAGGAGAACAGATGAATGTAAGATTTCAAGTTTGAATCCTAGATAACATATATTTAAAGGTGAATTTTCTTGTAATAGATATGCCTAGAGAGGCTAGTGAGAACAAAACAAATAACAGACTAAAAAAAGTAAATACGGGGCGGCTAGGTGGCGCAGTGAGTAGAGCACCGGCCCTGGAGTCAGGAGTACCTGAGTTCAAATCCGGCCTCAGACACTTAACACAAAAACTAGCCGTGTGACCTTGGGCAAGTCACTTAACCCCAACTGCCCTCCAAAAAAAAAAAAAGCAAAAAAAACCAAGTAAATGCATTTGAATCATTCTCTGTTTTCATTTCAATCAGTGTAAAAGCTGGTCAGATAGTTGGATGTGACTTTGGGCATTACATATTGTGTATCAGTAGCAATGGTTTGTTTTTTTAACTGTAAAGATTATTTCTGGTATATTTGTGTATCTGTATCTGTGTTGGCTGGAGCTCTTATGAAGAGGATTGTATAGTGGATTAATATAGTTCCTGTAATGAGATCCTGAGTAGGAGTTTAATCTTTTTTGGTTTGTAGTTATACCTAACCTTTCTGGGCCAGGCCAGAGGTTTTGGGGAAGTGGTGAGACAAAGCTGGTATGAACTCACTCCTTCCTCTTCCAGATGTGGACGAGTGCCTGTCCAACAATGGTGGCTGCGAGCACACCTGTGTCAACACCATGGGGAGCTATGAAATGCCAGTGTCAGGAGGGGTTTTTCCTGAGTGACAACCAGCATATGTGCATTCACCGTGCAGAAAGTAGGGAATGAACTTTGTGTGTATTACTAGGGTTTTGTCACAATCAGGCAACAAGTATTTATCAGGTGCTTTCTATGCAGACAACTGAAAACCTGTCAGATAAAAAGAGTGTGAAAGTCACAGTGTGGTGGGGAGAGAGAGAGAGAGAGAGAGAGAGGAAAGAAAGAGAGAGAGAGATGGAGAGAGACAGATTTTCAAAACTTGTAAGTTCCAATATTAGGAGATACATTAGTGATGTCATGCCCTCTGGGTAGTTTGGATTCAGTCAAAGGGCTGCATTTGAGGACCTGGAGGACTGGGGGACCACACTTGGCCTCAAAGCAGCAGGTTCCCCACCTGCACTGAACCTTTCAAACATGACTACTAGTGAATGAATCAGAATCAGGCTACTCCTCTGCTTCAAGGAAGGGCTTCATCAAAGACATAGACATGTTTCAAAATACTAGTACAAGGGGAAAATTTTTATTCATCCAAGGATTATATCATGAAGGTTGTTTTCTCCACTTGCTTCATCATTATCAAGTTAAGAAAATCTGTAATATGCTTTGTAACTATAAAGCACTATATAAATGTAAGCTGCCATTATCTCTTCATTTTTAAGGAAAACTATCAAATGTCATTGTCTTGTACATTAGATATTGTTAATACCCTTTATCTGTAGGCTGCCTATTAACTTTCAATGAATAGCACTTTTTACCCCTCCTTTTACTAGTTGGTTTTTGTCTTGGAAGATACATTCTTAACTGTCTAAGAAAGGTATGAGTATTTCACATGTCCAGAATGGTACATTCAGAATGTATATATGTACTGAAGTACCTGTTTGAACGATTTCTTCTGCAATAGCTGGTCATACATGGAGAAAATGCTTAAATGGAGATTAGGCAGTTAATTTTCATTCCTTGTAAGTACTCAGAGGTAAATCGTACTGCTGTGTTTAATACTGGAGAAGTACAAAACACTGGGGCTAATCAGGATAATTTCTGAATTTGTGTGATGCACTGGTTCTTGATTGACAGCGGAATAGTAGATGTTGGCTTTCAAGTTGGGTCTTTTGGACTCTTTTGTATGTTCTTTAGGATTTGGGGCATCTTTGTCTCATGAGACTTATGTAGAATTCTCACTGTGGGAAAGGAATCAAGAAACCAGTAGAGCAGAATAATCTGAGAAGCAGAGCGTCCATTCTTTTGTTGTTTAAAGCTCTCTTACCAGAAGGAAGAACACTGTAGTCTGACAGTTGGGTGTCTCGGCTGCAACATAGAAAGTAAGTCATTGATTAATTATTCCCAACCAAGCACCTGGCGGCATATAGTGTAATTTCACTGTTAGGTAACTATATGTTTTTCATTCAGCCATTTTTGATAAACTGATTGCAACCATCACTTCAAATGAAGTGACCGAAAACTTTCAAATTGATAGCACTCCTTTATTCCCACACTGAAATGGCTGGTGAAAACTGACCACAGCCACAGCCTCCTCAAGAGAGTAAATGTGAATTTTTTCTCCAAGTTTCCAAAATTATTTAGTTCAGACATTCTTGAATCCTCTGAAGCACATTTAAAATAAAAATCTTTTTTTCTTTCTTTCTGAGATTGCAGTATAAATTCAAGAATTTGAGTTGTGGCCTGGAAACTCTCATTGTAATTTGTTATTGCTTTTCAAGCTGATTGCTTGGCAAATTCATATCAACATAAATCAGCAAATTATATTGTTTTGTAACTAAGAACTCCTTCCATATTTTCTTTTTAAATTCTTAAATAGAACAATAGGTTAAAAGTGCCAGCTTAAGGGGAGGTTTTTGTTTTTTTTAATTTATATGTTAAATTCTCTCTCTCTCTCTCTCTCTCTCTCTCTCTCTCTCTCTCTCTCTCTCTCTCTCTCTCTCTCTCTCTCGAGTTCTCTCTCTCTGGAGCTCTCTCTCTCTCTTTGGAGCTCTCTCTGGAGCTCTGGAGCTTTACTCACTGCACCACCTAGCCTTCCCATATATGTTAAACTCTTAAAGTTGATATTTAAAACTAAATCTAAAACTCACAACTGACAGTTAAAATAATTGTATCTAAATGAAAGCAGTAATTAGCATCTTTTAATGAATTTAAAATCTTTTATTTGCAAATATATTATAAAAAGTAATTGTAAACATAATGATCATATTTTGGACACAGATTTTTACTTTTATTTAATATTCCTCAGTTTGGAGGCTACATTTAATTGCTTAGGAAGGTTTCAGTCTATTGATATTTAATTTTTTTTTGACATTTAGAAATGTCAATTCCCTAGAAAATTTGCTCCCTATTTTCACATGATGGGGAAGCTATAGAGATTACATCTGAAAAGGATATGTAACTTGTACCTTGTCTTCATCCCTGTTCATGGGTGCTTTGACTGACAATCTCCCAAGTTGAGATATGGCATAATGGGAGTCTGGATATCTGTTTTGTGATCTCAGATCTATTATAGTAAGAATTATAATAGATGACATTTATATAACACTTTATATTACCTTATTTGAGCCCTTTAATAACCCTATGAGGTGGATCCTACAGACGTTATCTCTGTTTTACAAATGGGGAAACTAAGGCCCAGAGAAGGACTTTTATGGTCACAAAGCAGATTAGTGGGGTGACTCTGGGCAAGTGATTTCTCTTTGACCCTTGGGTTTCTTCTATGTAAAATGAGAACATTGGACTAAATACTCTATGGAATTTCTTTTGGCTTTAACACTCTGACACCATGACTCTAGGTTGCAGGCCATTGCATCTAATTGTTTTGGCCAGTCTGAAAATATTTGCCATCATCATCATAACCAATCTAAAGCATTTGAAGGTTGACAATGCTCTGTACATACGTCTTCTTACCCAAGACTAAAAAGAGCCCCGTAAAGCAGAGGCAACTACACTCACTGTTGTACACATGAAGAAAACTGATGCCCCTCGAGGTTCAGTGACTTGGACATCGTCAAGCACCTGGGAGTGCTGTCGAAGCTGGGATTCACACCCAGATCTACCCTGACTCCCAAGTCCAGCTCCCTTTTCTCCTGTAACAAAGCACAACCCCTTCACATGTTATGGCTCTCTCTTAGTCGTTGGACTCCTTTTGGTGGAGTCCACTGATGCTTCAGAGTCTCCACAGAGAATAACCCCAGGCAGGAAGGGGGCCAACCTTCATAGCTGCAGCCCAGACTAGTCATTACTTGAGGTCCTTCTTTACTTTCTCTCCAAAGCCCAGTACCCTAGAGCTATTAGGGTACAGCACCTTTGGTCTTCCTACCATCGCCATCTTTAAGGATGAAGAAAGACCTTTGGTGGGGCTGAGTCTGGGTCTGTGATTTCTGATGTCCTCCCTGCCTCTGGTCTTCTCCATACAATCTCTTCTTTCACTTTATAATGTACTGCTTACACTTGCCTGTTTCACATGTCACATTTTGATCTGGTTTCCATCTATGATTTGTAAATTCCATATTGGGACCTCTGTAAGTAAGAAGGAATTTACTTTTACTAATTGAAAATACCAAAGTTTCAGGGATGTTCTAACCACTTCCCCCTCCCCACATTTTCCATTGTTGATTGACCATCTAAATATCATTCACAGCTTAATCTCAAGTGACAGGCAAGTTAACTATACATTAACTGTGTTGCTGAGAATTGTCATTATTATTCAGCTCAACAAACATTCTTAACTACTTCCACCACAAATGCTGTTGCTCACATGTTAAGTTTACCAATTTATGTCCTTGGTTTCTATAAATACAAATAAATAAATAGTGTTGGTTAGCTTGTTTTATGAGCATGGTGATCAAAAAGAGTAAGTTGCTAAAGCAGCAGTCACCAACAATTTGGATAGACCATTTTTGCACAGGCAAGCAATCAAAAGGGTTTGCCAAGTGACTGAAAATGCCACTCAAAGAAACTCCATTAGCCAGAGCAATAAGAGAGCTTTCCACTAATCCTGGGCAAATTGCCTTCTTTCTTAATTGGCAGCAGCTGTTGGCAGAGGTGAGCTGAATTAAGACCAGCACCCAGCAGACTGAAGGAAGGCAAGGGTGTGATATTGGCTCATAGCTGGTAGATACAAACAAGATGGTTTTAGGAGAGGTATAAAGGGTTATGGGAAGTATTACCTTTACACTGTATTTGCACTGAACTTCTGTTATCCTGTTATATGTAGAGGTGGTTTATGAGATTTGGGTAACAGAAGTCTAGATTTCATTATGGAATATTAAGTGAAGGGAGAGGGAAATAGTACTTAATCAATAGTTTTAAATCTTTTATAGTGAAAATTTATTTCTTTTTTCTTTTTGCCTTTTGGAGGTGGGTAAGGCAGGGCAGATGGCTAGTAAGTGGTAAGTGTCCGAGGTCAGATTTGAACTCAGGTCCCCCTGAGTGCAGGACTGGTGCTCTATTTACTGTGCTACCTAGCCACCCCTAGTGAATATTTTTTTATCCTTGAAGTAATGGGCATTTTTATAATCATGTATAAAACCATGAAACTTGTTATATCAGAAGCTTTTTATTGGTTCACTCATCGTCAGTGACATATACAGTGGTAAACTCAAAAGCAGACAGGCACTATTGCTTTTTTATCTTTTTAGTTCCAGGGCCTGGTACAGGGTTTGACTTACATAGAGATTTTTATCAGTATTTGTCTAATTGATTTGAATGCTGGTAAAGAAAATCACTAGAGACTGGGATCAGGAGATTGGGAGAGAAAAAGAGGTGTGGGATTCTAATGCCAAGCTTTAAAGTAAATGTGGCCTGTATAGATTAATGGGTCACATTTTGTTCTTGTGCAGTCACTTCATGGGATTCCTGCTGGCATTTTAAGTGGGCTGATTTGTGATTAATAGGGTGTCAGAAGAGGCATTAAAGAGTGGCATTAGAAATGTTCCTGAAGAGTGACTAGGGTATGATAGAATGATTTGAATATATTGTCTTCTACTGATGTCACAACTATTTTCTCAGTCATCCAGGCTCATAGTTTAAAAAATTATTTTTCACTCTCCTTTACTACCTAGCTCATCAGCTGCCAAATTTTACTGATTGAATTTCCATAATGTCTCTCCATCATTTTCCTCCTCTCCACTCACTCTGCTTTGCCCCTAGTTCAGGCCTTCATCATCTCTAGCTTGAATTATTGGCCTTCAGGCTGGTCCTCCTATTTCCAGTCTCCAATATATTCTTCAGACAGCTGCCAAAATAATTTTCTTCATAGTGAAGTCTGACTGTAGTGTTCCCCTCCTCAGAGACCTTCATAGTATCAGCTTCAGTGATACCTTCAGAAGAATAACCCTCTTGAGCCTGGTATTCAAGGTCCTCCTCAGTTTGTCTCCAGCCTGTTTTTCTAGGCTCATTTCCTTGTACATTCTTCAGTGTAGTAGTTCGGACATCTTGACCTGCCCCATCCTCCTGTCTCCCACTTCCATACAAGCCATTGCACTTGCTGGAATGTCTGCGCTTTCACGTTCTCCCCTGTTAAGAATAGACTCTTTCTTTAGAGCCCAGTCCAAGTTCCGTGTATACTTCCTCTGAGCACCACACAGCCCAATGACTGCCCCTGTACTGCATTTTCTTAGAGGATCTTGTCTACATCTCTCCTCTATCCTTCCTGCTTTCTTCCTTCTGTCACTCTTGCCTGTGTGTGTGTCGTTTCCACCCTTACTCATTTAAGGTCTACGACGACAGGTACTTCCAGTCATTCATCTCTGTCTTCTCAGAAGCTAGCACAGTTCCTGAAGAAGTATTCTCGGCATTCAATACCCGTTTGTTGAATGGAATGGAATCTTTTAACACATGAGCTTACAGAGGGAGTGGGTATCTCAGGGGAAAACGGTCTCTGGGTAGTCTGACCAGAGATCAGTTGTGTCCATGCATCAACCCTGTTTTACAGAGGGCTTAAGCTGCATAAATAAGGCTCACACCTCTGCAAGGAGACCCTGGAGGGAGGAGTAGCATGCCAGTGCAGGCCAAGAACCAAAGGAATTGCATCCATAAGTATGGAGCTGGGCCCACTCCTGTCTTCTGGGAGTCCAATAAGCAGCACTCTGCTGCTTTCATCAGTTACTTGCTCGACTGACCACTTACCTCCTTTATGATGCAGGTGTTATGAATGTTAAGGACATCAAGAAAAGTCAGGAGTTTGGAAGCTAGTGCGTAAGATAAAGGTCTCAACATGTTGTTTAGTTATCATAGAAAAGTTATCTATCACATTGGGAAGTAATTGATGCTTGGGAATTGTATTAGAAAATTAAGACTTAGGACCAAGGGGAAGTAAATGGAAAAGATGTTTAGAAAAGAAAAATCAACCAGGATTTGTTTCCAAGTAATAACGACTTCAACATTCAAAAGATTTAAAATTTTGTCTTAGTAGATGGATTCACAAGTTTCTCAGACAAGAAATAATCTCTTGATGGCCAGCCTTCTAGTGATAAATCTGCCAGAATTTGGCCAGGCTGGTTCTTTCAGACATTGCTGAGCCTTTCAGGCTTGGTAGGACCTGCCAGAGCTTGAAATATTCTGTTGGCATAGCTTTTGAGAACCCAGATGCTCTAAATGCATAGGAATAAGATTTATTTATCTATTTAGAGAGATCTTTGAAAAATTATTGTGTCAGTAAAACTCCAACTGATATAGAAAAAACTTGTTTATGTTATTAACTTTTTTTAAATTTTAGAAAAGATTCTACAATCCCTCTAACAGGAATTTCAGTAAGAGTAGATGATTGAAAACTATGTACAAATTTGTAGGGGGAGAATTTTGAGTGAATAGGCTACACTTGGAGAGAGAGGCAGAATGCAGATTTATTTCTTATCTGAGAGATGATGAGATTTTTCCTCATAATTGCTATCAGTGCTGTGCTAGACACTAAAGCTAGGGAGTCCTGATGCTTAATACACAGGGAGCTTATGGTCTTGTCACTGAAAGCTGTATCTGAAGGCAGGGCTTTGAGCCCAGGCTGTAGTGCTAATTTGATAGTCACGGACAGGGGGCTTAACCTCCTTTGAGATTTCATTTCCTTGTGTGTAAGAGGAGGAGAATAATATTTATACTATCTTCCCCATGGTATTGTTGTGAGAAAAATGCCTCTTGAGTACTATAGGATTATAAGAACTATAGGGCTATAAACTGATCTTGATGTAAGACTGCTAGTAGTAGTAGAAGGAGCACTGGACGTGAGACAGAAAACCTGGGCCTGACTTGGGTCGTACTTCTCTGAGTGTTCGTGGAGATATAGCTGGTCTGCCTTGGTAAGCCTTACACAGAGATAAGTTTTTATTACCAGCTATTGTTAATACTAGCTTTCTGAGCATGGCTTCTTGAAGGTTTTGTCAGCAGATCTTAGATTCTAGTTAGTGTTACCAGCTTAGAAAGCTTTTGCGTGTGGGCCTAGTGACAGATTGCATGCCTGTGGTGGATATGCACATGGTAGAGAGAGTGCTGGACCTGGAGTCAGGAAGACCTGAATTCAAATCCAGCCTCAGATACTTCCTAGCTGTGTGACCCTGGGCAAGTCGCTTAATCCTGTGTGCCTCAGTTTCCTTATCTGTAAAATGTGCTGGAGAAGGAAATGGCAAACCAATCCAGTATTTTTCTTTGAAAGAAAAACTCCAAATGGGATCACAAAATGTGGAACATGTCTGAAAACAACTAAATAACAAACAGGAACTTAGCTAAGTTCTAAGAGGCTCATGACCAGGTTATGAGCCACATGTTTATAAAATGGCCATGGGATTATAAAAGTTTTGGCCTTGGCACTCTGGAAAACCATCTTTGAAGGCATATAAGGGCTGACATCTGATTAGTGGAACTGATAGCAATGAAATCATGAAATATTTGAAGAATGAAGTTTTATCATCATTAGCAATAACAATAATTAAAAATTAAGCTGCACACCAACAAAGACAAATGTGCTGAGTAATTGCTAAAACCCATTAACTTGAAAGATATGTAAATTTTTATTCTGTAGTTTTCAAAATCAGGAGGAATTGCAGGCAGGCAAAGTAGTATTTATCCTTCTCATCTATATAGCACTGTAAAGCTCGACTGACAGGCTCAGTTCTTAAATGTGCAGTTTTTAAATGCAATGTCCCCCTCCTTTCTTTTAGGTATTAGTTTAGAAGAAAAGTTCTGTAACAGTAGCAATGATTTAACTTGAGTATCTGAAGAGCTCTTCAGAGAGAATGAAAGATTCCAGGGGCTCCATGGGGCCAGCAGAAATTGAAGACCTAAAGAGTTTGGGCATTGGAATAGAAACAGAGTGAATTTAAAACAGCCGCTGGTGGGAGAGGGCTAGAAAGGTTAATGTTGTTTTAATTATATGTGTTGTGTGTGCAAGTGATACGTTACTTTGACATGAATACCAGCCTCTCACAGAGTCTCCCTTGATCATTCTTCCCTTCAGACCAAATCAAAACAATTGGTTTGGAACATTTAGGACTGTTTAGAAGAAGCAGATTTTGATGATTTAAAAAAAATAGATTTTTATTGATATCTTTTGTTTTTCTATCACCTAGATTTCCTCTGGTATTTCTTACTCTGCCCCCTCACAGGGAGTATAGAATTTTTTTTAATGAAAAAGAGGATTGACAATTAAAAAAAAAACTTAGCTGGAAAAATATTAGTCAATTAAGTATTTCTTTTTTCATTCCCAAGAACATAAAGTGATTCCAAAAGTTGGTCAAAGCCTCTTCTGAAAAAGCTAAAAACTTATTGATGCAGCAAATTACCTTGAATAGAACTAAGTCAGAGCCACATGTGGGAATTCTGTTATACTGAAGCCCACAAAGTAGTTATGTAGCAAATACAAAGTGTGGGTGCTTTAAATACTATGCGTTACTTCAGAAAGAGAAGACCACTTCCCTCTTTACACCGGTTAGCTGACTGAGATGATAATCAGTCATTATGGTTTTATTTTTGTTGGCTGGCCTCATTGCTATAGCTTAGGCAGGCACAGAAGATGCTTGAACCTTCCCCATTTGCCAATTCAATGCAAGAAGATAGTCTTAGAAAGCAGTCAGAGAATGCAAAGTGTCAGAGTTCTGGAAACACCACAATGACTGATGTAACTGAATCCCTTTTTATAAAACTGTCTCCTTTGCCCCTTGGTAAGGAGCTGGGTTTGGAAGGGCTTCTGATGAAAGTCTAGGCACCTCCAATGCCACAGAGTGGTATTTAGAAAGAAACTAGTCCAGGTCCGTGTGTGGAAACTTCCCCTTAGTGCAGGAAAACATAAATAATAGGTAGCCCTTTCATTTTGGAACCATATCCCAATACAGTGAGGCTCTTGTGTCCCTCCTGCCACAATTTTAAGTATAATTTGTTTCTTTTGAATAGCTGCAACTTCAATCACTTTAAGCATTTGTGTTAGGAGGAGGGAAGAGTTGAGGCACAAATGAGATTTATCCATACGCGTCTCAGGTATTAGTAAAGTCTTTCTTCTCTCATTAAGGACAGCTGAGCTATGAAGCCAGCCATCAGCAGTTGTCAGTAACCCTGCAGGCCATGAGGGCAAGAAACACTGGGCATTTTTTTTTTCAGGCTGGCCCATTACAATGCTGCCTGCAGAAACGATTATCTATGAAGAAAGGAGAGCTAGGAAGAGAGCAAGGGGAGACCTTTTGTGGGGCTGTGGCCCAGCTGTGGAAACGTTGTGTGTTAGGCAGCAGACATGCTGCCAACAGTCCCAGGCACAGAGCTGTGCGGCAGGGACTCTTTCACCAGATCTTGTAGAGTTAGGTCCCCCACAGCACTTTGTAGAAGCCTCTCTATTGTTGAACTTGTATTTGCATGTCACAGGGCCGTGATGGTATCCATTGGCTTTCGTTGCATTGGCTGTGGAGATTTCCGAAGTCTTAAAGTCAGGAGGATCTCCAGGACTCTGAACTAGCAATCAGCCTTGAAGCAGTTAAGGTAGTTTATAGATCAAGGCAGCTGAAGCCCAGAGGTTAGATTATTTACCCAAAGCTACATAGCCAGTAGAGGAAGAGTAGGATTGAGGGCCAGGTCTTTTGCCATGGCATCACATTGTCTTTTTGGCGTGTTACTGATCCATGTGTTTTCTTTTCAGTGACATGTAATCATGGAAATGGCAGATGTCAGCACATATGTGATGATACAGATGAAGGACCTGAGTGTAGTTGCCACACATAGTACAGGGTGCACACAGATGGGAGATCCTGCCTGGGTCAGTATGCAGATTGGCATCTGTCATATCAGAAAAACGATGCTATTGATGACAATGGCTGTCTGTGAATGTGGGTGTGGTATGACTGACAGTCCTTTCTGCACTTCTCCCATTAAGATCGCCCTTTGGTTTTTGACGCTAGTCACAGCAATATTCTTAGATATAAGATGTATTAATAGAAGCAAGATAGCAGCTGATGTTTGCATAGTACCTTCAGCTGTACAAAGTGCTGCTTTGTATTCGTGATCTTATTTGTGCTTCAGAGAGCTCTGTGAGGTAGGCATTACAGGTATTCCCACCACTATCTGATAGATGAAAAAATTGAGTTTAGTGACTTGCCCATGGTCATATTGCTAGTAAGGGTCAAAGGTGAATTTTGAATTTGGGTCATCCTGACTCCAGGTCCCAAACTCTATATATTGTACTACCTAGTTCCTGTTCAGTGATTATTTTTACATGTTGGAACTTTTTTTCCCCATCCTGGAAGAAGGAATACATTTGTTACTGATACTCCAGAGTATAATATGTTAAACTTGTAAAAATTGCTTTTGAAAAATCTTTCTTACCTTTTTTACAAAGAATATGTTGCCGTTTTCATGTGTTATTTTCCTTCAAAATGGTATAAGAATGAGTCGACAACCAGGAGATGTTATTTCACATCTCCAGTGAAACAACATGATCATGTAGCTCATATTTTAAAGCATATTTAAGATTTTAGATAAAGTCAATGGCATAGTTTTCCCTAAGGCAAAGGGGCTTAACTTGGAGTTGGTGGACCTCCAAAGCGTCTATGGATAGATTCCTGTGAGTGTGTGGTTTAAGCAAATATTCTGATAACTATATTTCAATACAATTAGCTTTCTTTGTAATCCTATGTGTTTTATTTTACTGCATGGACATTATTCTGAGGAGTCCATGAACTTCATCAGAATGCCAAAGAGGTCAACAAACAAAACTGGTTAAGAGCCCCTGTCCTAGGGGTAGGAGCGGTCTCTTAACTCTTCTGTTTTTGTTGTTTGTTTCTCTTGTAGAGAAAGAGGGATCTACCCTGGAGCTAACGGAGAACAACCCGACATCATCAGTAGCTGAAGGCGACAAAAGAGTAAAACGGAGACTCCTTATGGGTGAGATCGATGACCTCTCACCTTTTACATCGTTGTAGGGCATAGAGGCCCATGCCCTCTATGTAGACCTCATGGCCCTTTTCTCAGAATCACAGTAGCAATATAACAGGTCACTCCTGTTGGCCTTGGCAGTGTCAGACTTTACATTGCCTTTAATTACAGTTTTTTTTTTGTTTGTATATTCTTTGTCCTCTTCCTAGACCATACCTTTCTTGAAAGCACAAACTCTTGACTTATTCATCTTTGCATGCCTTGTAGCACCTTGCACATAAGGCCTTGCTCAGTCAATTTCTGTTGAATGGGTAGATATGACACCTGGTCTATTATTATGGCTTATTTAGTTTTTATGAGAGTATTGAGAGAGAAGTATTGCTCCTTATTGAGGCATTTCATATGGAAGGAAGGATTCATTTTCTGTTTGGCTCTGGAGGAAATTTCAACAAAGCTGATTGTAGTTCAGTCTAGGGACTAATTTCCCAACTATTTGAACTGTTGAAAAATGTGACCAGCTGCTTGTCTGCCCAAGTCAGTGCTGGAGATCTTACAGACAGGATTCACATTTTGGTCATGGTTGAGCGGGCAGCATGGGCTGTGATGGGGTCAGACAGAGTACCTAGTGTATCCACATCCCACCTCTGTGCCTGGAGGCCTCCTTTCCTCTCTAGGACTCAGCTTCCTCTTGTGTCAAAGGAATAGCTGCTCTGAGGTCATCTCTTCTAAGTGTCTGTGGCCTAAAAGCTGCATGTCTGTGATCCTAGGACTAGATAACCTCTGAGGCCTCTTGCAACTCTGAGAGTCTGAGATTCCTTTGATTGCCTTTCATTTAATTATTTTTATTTTTTTTCCAATCTACTGCCTCTCTTACATAGGAAGTTTAGGAATGAGTAGAGTGAGGCTTAGGTATAGAACAGCCCCCAAAGCTATGGGAATAGAAATTGACCACTCAAATGGTATTTTTCTGGCAAAAAGGAGAGCCAGAACAGTGTGTAGGGCGTTTAGGATGAGCCCTTGAAGCCTTTTTAGGGTTATTTCAGCAAAGCAGCTGATTTTATACTTAGTAGCCTGTTGCAACCTGGAATTTGTAATTTCTAATTGAATTTTATACAGTTCATAATTGTTCATGATAGATCACATTTGTAATTTCTTTTCTTTTTTCTTTTTTTCTTTTTTGGAGAAGGCAGGGAAATTGGGGTTAAGTGACTTGCCCAAGGTCACACAGCTAGTAAGTGTAGTGTCTGAGGCCGCATTTGAACTCAGGCCCTCCTGACTCCAGGGCCAGTGCTCTATTCACTGCACCACCTAGCTGCCCCAACATTTGTCATTTCTAACTGAACTTTATACAGTTTATAATTGTTCATGATAGATTACCATAATAGATTATTGGTCATGATAGAGGCCAGGCAGGGGGAATGATTTGCCTATGGTCATACGGCTTAGTCAGTGGCAGAGTCTGGGCTAGAATCTAGTTCCCTTGGCTTTTAGCCTAGTATTCTTGGTTCAGCCCTGGGGCATCCCTCTTCCTCCCATACAGGAAAGTAGATATTGATTTGTAATAGTAACTTCAATTTCTATAGTATTATAAGGTTATAACAGGACTATTAGGTAGGTCATGCAGACATGGTTGTTCCCATTTTGCAGAAGAGTAAGTTAAGGCCCTGAGAAGTAGGTCACAGGATCACTGATCATGATCTAGAAATGACTTCAGAGTTCCTCTAATCCAACCTGGTCATTTTACAGACGAGGAAAATGATATGAAGAGAGGTGGTGCCTTTGCCTTACTGCAGTTCACTCAGGTAGTGAGGATTCAAAGTCAAGATATGCTTGAACTACTGGGCCTTTGTCTTATGCAAGGGGCAGGGGATAGGACAAGATGTCCTCTGGAATGAATGGCTGGATGGAGAATAGGAAGCATGCTCTGGGGCCTTCTGGTCAGAGTGGACTGAGGCAAGTTTTCATTCCCTGACCCACTAGTCTACCAGCTAGTAATCATTTATTAAGTGCCTACTATGCGCTAGGCACTGGGTCAAGCAATCAGCAATCCAATTCACTTCTGTCCAGGGTTAGGGAGTGTGATTTCTGGAGGGTTGGTGTTCTTGATGGAGAGAAGTAGACAGCAACAGAGCAGATGGCAGGCCCAGGCCTCTTCCCATTAGCATATGCTACCCTCTTCCACTCTTCCAACTCTTCCTTGTTTTAAGAAGATACAGCCTTCCTGAGATAAAGCAAGCCCTTCCCTCCCTTACCCTGGGCTGTGCCGGGTCCTGGGAGTCCCAACAGTGGGTGGCAATGGATGTGGACTCCATTGGTGTGTCCCACGTTGGGCTTTTAGCCTTTCTCGGACTTTCAGTTATGTAAGAGCATCAAGACGCTGTCGTCTTTTCTCTCTAGCTGTATTATTGCTTCTCAGAAGAGCAAACAGTTTTTTCATTTCCTTTTTTTTTTTTTGATCAGAAACCTGTGCTGTGAACAATGGAGGCTGTGACCGCACATGTAAGGACACATCTACTGGTGTTCACTGCAGCTGCCCTATGGGATTCACCCTACAGTTTGATGGGAAGACCTGTAAAGGTGGGAACCCTCCCAGTTGAGGAAATGTGTGTCCAAGCGCTCAGAATAAGCCCTGCTGTGCCCACAGGACACAATGAAAACACCTCTTCTCCATCTACACTCATCACTGCCACCTCCTAAATGTCTTCAGATTGGATTATGACTCATATCAATAGCAGATTTTCTTATTTGGGCCAGTGAAAATGTGTGATTGAGAAAGCTTAATTAAAAACAATTTAATTCTGTTAGCTGTTGGGAAGGTCAGCCTCTATGAACATCAAATAATTCATTACAGACTATAACCTTATTAGAAAAAAAAGGCAGAAGATCAAGGAAATATCCATTTTGAAGAGATAATATCAGCATATTATAAATAACAACCTAGATAATTATCCAGAGTAAATTAATGAAGAATTAACCCATTAATTCTTACTGATCAAGGGGATCTCAATGGCCTCTTGGTATTTTATGGGCATAAGTACAAAGGACTGGTTACTTAGCATGTTAAAAAAGAGATAACTAGTTAATCTGTTTCAGTTATCTGTTATCAACTGTTATCAATTGAAATGAACAATCATTTTGAGTATCAGGAAGTGTGTTTTTAAAAATTGGGTATTTTGTTGTTGTCAGTTTTATGGCAAGTGTTTATGCTCCTTAAAAAGTTTTAATGATCAAAATGGGACTAGAGACTCTATGTACTGAAAGAAACTGAGCACAGAAGGGAGGAGAATGCAGGTTCTGATTTTCCATAGCTTTGTTCCGATGGCCAGGGAAGAGAACTGTAAGAGCCCTAAATGTATTCCAGAAGGATGA
>CM053601.1:153141251-153193751 GCA_028646575.1 Pseudocheirus occidentalis | reverse complement strand
AATATTTTCTTTTTAAAAAAAATTTTTTATTGACTTGTTTATTTACTTTTAGTTTACAAGATTCAGGTCCAGAATCACTTGAGTTTCAGATTTTCTCCCCTTTCTTCCTCCCCCCACCCCCCATGGTAGCGTACAGTCATGTATAGGATCTGCAAACACTTTCACATTGTACAATAGTCTGGTTGTATAGAAGCATTGTAACCAATGGAATGAACAATGGGAAAAAAGAAAGAGAACCAAACATGGAAAAGAACGATAGCATGTAAGCAATGAATATTTTCTAAAGAGGTACAGTAAACACCGTTGCTACTCAATATTCCTCCAAGTCTGTGATGCGCAATCCTACAAGTTCATCCAGAGTCCAAGGGAAAGTGTGCTCAAGCTCAGAGAGTACAG
Organism: Pseudocheirus occidentalis; assembly: GCA_028646575.1. NCBI lineage: Eukaryota > Metazoa > Chordata > Mammalia > Diprotodontia > Pseudocheiridae > Pseudocheirus > Pseudocheirus occidentalis. The sequence goes on along the minus strand of CM053601.1, from coordinate 153,193,355 downwards.
ATGGCACAAGCGTACTCATAGTTCCTGAAAGTCCTTTTTTTCCTGTGTGCTGGGCTCCTTGTTGATGACACAGGACTCAGACGCTCATGCCAGCTGATCTGGGGATGCTGCTTAGGGCATGGATGAGAAGGTGGAGGTACAACTTCCTCTGGACCTTTTGAACTGGAAAGTCCCCCTCTGGTCAAAAGGAGGAGGAGCCTAAGGAAGAGATCTAGCCAAGGCTGGGCCAAGGACTCTCTTTCCTCCCAGAAGATTCTTCCTTAGGAATGTGTTGGAAAACCACACTAGTTTCTGGAATTCCTCCCTTTTCAGTTGCTTGGAAATTTATAGATGCTTCTTTGGGCTTAATCAAGCTTCCTTGACCTATCAAAATACAGTTCTTATATAGTCAAAGGCCTTTTGTCAGTCTAAGACCTATTCCTTTATTGAGAAATTGAGAATTGTTCTCCCCTGGTTTAATATATCAAGCCAAAAATGGGGTGGGATGGTTTGGATCCCAGTCTTATGCCTGTATTAAGTATCCCTTTAGCCTATTATTTGGGCTAAAAACTGAATGCCTTTTTAATATATCACAGAACTTTTTAAGGGATTAGAACCTGTAAATTTGCTTGTACTGAGACATCAAGGAAATGTGTAAATATTTGGTTTGGGGGGACGGGGAGGAAGTAATAATTTGACTTGTTTTCCTTTTTGGATTTTGGATGGATGCCAGAAAGATGTAGGTTCTCCTGACTTTGTCACTGACTAATGTGACTTGTATCAAGTGTAACATTTAGGGACTGGTTCTAGGCCCACAAGGGCTGGGACACTCCACTCGCTTCTTTTCCCTGAGAAGTCTCTTTATTCTGGAACCATGTATGTAGTCTGTACCTGGATCGGTCTTGGAGCTCATCATGCCTCTGATGAGAGGAGGGATTAAGCTTTCTTTTCTCATTTTCTTTGACTAGTAAAACTCCCACCCCAGGATGCTGTGGAAAAATTATTTGAAGATCAGCCACTGTGGTTCATGTTTAGGGCCTCCCCAAAGTGGAGAATAGAAATGTACTCAGTGTACAATATGGATCAGATATGGGACAGGCATTTATTTCTAGCACACAAAAAGAATGCCAAAAGACACATAAGACTCAGCCTACACTGAGAAGCTTAAAACAGTATTCAGTAACCTAACTTAAACTTTTCCAGGGGGCTAATGCTTAAGTCTCAGTGAAATATAAAGAATTTTGGAGGATTACTCAATAAACATTTTACATTTTACCTTATGCATTGTCAAGCCAGCTCCCAGATCACTTCTGGCGAAACAAGTTAAGCTTGGCCTCATCCTCCAACTGGTGGTCATCTTCCTAGAACAGTGGAGTAGTTATCAAGGACTCCTCTTCTTGCTGTTGGTCAGCTCTGACCAAAAGGACCTAGGACTCTGGATCTCTTGAACTCACAAAGTCATCTTCGAGCCTATCTAGGGAAGTATCTATTCAAATACAAAATGTACAGCCCCAAACTTGGGTTCAGGCACACCTGTACTTTACCTGTCATGTGCTCCCAACCTGATGGTAGCTAGGGTGAAGGGTAAGACAAATCATCTCTCTCCCAACCCTCATGAGAGGCGTTAAAAACAGTTTTGATACAACCAAAGCCAGAAGAGAAGAGAGCATTGAGGCCATTATCACTCTTTTAAAGTAACTAACAAGTCACCTGCTCTTCTGCCCAGCAGCCAATAAGGGGCCTACCTGGGAGGTAGCGAGTGCCAAGTCCTTTCAGCAATGTGCCACCACAGGACTGGGAGCAGTGAGGAAGCTCCTCATATCCACATGCTGAGGCCCAGTATCCCTACGGTCCTGTTCCCTGGGACGGCTCCATTTCCCTTCTCCCTCCTTCCCTTTTATAGTCTATCATTTTAGGAAAAACAATGCCTGTTTTTTCTCATACATTAGAGATATGAACGTAGGAAACAAAAGGATTTGGTTTGATTACAGATGTTAGTGGATCAACCCACTGGTGAAACTTGTGCCAGTCCCATTAAATCAAGGAATCCAGACCAATGACTAACAGGTGAAGGGATAAACCAATGCCAAACATGTTTCCTGTGGAAAATGAGCAATTCTGCTTCTTTTTACCATCTTGTTTGGGAAGCAGAACGTCGTGGTAGGAAAAGCCCTGGAGTCAGAGTCAGAAGATTTGGGGAGCATCTGGGGACAGACAGACTGCAACCTTGGGCCAGTCACTTCATCCTTTCTGGGCTATAGCTTTCTCATCTGTAGAATGGAGATGAGACTTGTACCATCCATCTTACAGGCTTGTTGTTCAGCCAGGTCAGCCCCAAATAGAAATGGGGGCCATTAATCTGTACATACGGGTCCTTGAGAGTCACATACTGACTTGGTCTTTAAGAGTATGATATTATCTATGCTTCATTGTATTTTTATCTGTTTTGTGAAATAGTTTCCAATTGCATTTTAATCTGGTCTGGGATGCATTTAGGAGTGTTGTAGGCTGCATGGGGCCCAGGCCTGTTTTAGACACCTCTGCCCTAGAGCATTATGTAAATACAAACTGTTATTAACATTTGTATTGTGTGATTCCCATGTTTCTGATCACAAAGGGTAAAGATCATGAGTGGTAAAGATGATATATAATTCAATCATAGAATCTCTGAGTTGAAAGAGACTTTGGAAATCATTTGGCTCCAACAATACAAGATCAATAATCTCATCTACAATATCCCTGTGTAGCTGCTGATGAGCCTTTGCAATGAGGAATTTGCCATTTTGTGAAGTAGCTGTTTCCGCTTCTGTATGGTTCTCAGTATTGGAGATTTTCCTTAGAGTGAGAGGAATTCTTTTTGCCTTCTAACTCTGGGTGTGAGGTCCATTCACCAAAGATGGTTTTTTTCCCCTCAGACACTAATGAGTGTAGCATCAATAATGGAGGCTGCCAACAGATCTGCATGAACACCATGGGAAGTTACGAGTGCCGGTGCCTCTCAGACCACCATCTCCACTGGAACAAGAAGGACTGTGTGGGTAAGGCCCACTGCTCGTGTTTCCTCCATCCACGACTCTAACCATCTGACCAGAAGCTGGGGCAGCAGTGGGCATTTTCACAAGTGTTGATTGGACCGCTGTATGGAGTGGTTTACCACGTCCTGTCCTCCATGCTTTTCACACTTGATAAGCTGTCCGTTGTTTAAAAGTGGTTGATTCACAGGAGATACTTTGTAGGGTCTTTGGTGCTCTCTTCTGTGTTTCTGTCAGATGTGTATATCTGTTTTCTGTGGAACTTCTCTGTATTAAAAAGCACATCTAGGGTTGTCCTGGGATAGGAGCACTTGCCTCTGGCTTCTTCTGGCTTTTTCTTCTTCCCTGACTAGAACATTAGTTACATGGAATGTGCCTTGGCCTATTCACGTTTTTGTCTTCTCTTCCATCATTTTCATCTATGGAAGTGTTTTTCTGTTACATGCTTATGTTTTGTCCTGTTTAGAAGTAAAGGGATTCCTGCCTGGTAACATGTCCCCCAAAGTGTCCATGCACTGTACTAAGAGTGATGGAGTGGATAACTGCTTCCTAAACTGTCCCTCAGATGTCTGCATCTCTCCAGGTAAGTGATCAGGTCTGCCTTGCTGGTCTACCCTCCAGTCCTCCAAAGGCAGCTTTACCTGAGGCAGGGGCCAAGACAGTAGGTGGAGATAGACTAATCTAACCAAAGGTCCTTTTAAAAAAAAAAAAGAGATTTCTTGGCATCTTGTCTAAGTAAACCTCTTTTTCCTTAGGGCATAGACAGCAATGGCCAGAATGATTTGAGTTTTTGTTCTGCGTAGGTAGTGATTTGAGCTGTGTTACCTGTGTGTGATGTGCCCTCATGTGTAATTGCTGACTTCTGTGTTCTGCCTGTTAGGATATCAAGATGCCTACTCCGTTACCTGTGGAGCCTCTTTTCATCGAAGGAGTAAACTCCACAGATCTAATGATTCTGCATTACTGGGTAATTACGAAAGCCACACATTCTGTAGCAATGCTCAGTGTTTGTCAGGTAGGCTAACAAGGTCATGCTTTGGGGAGGTGACCACATTTTATCTTTCAAATGACAACAACAGCAATAACAATAATTCCTGCCCTGTCTGCTTCATAGGTTTGCTATGTGGATCAATTGAGATAATAGATACAAATCTTTTACAAGTCATAGAGCATTGTATAAATTCAGAATTTTTTCCCCATAGAAACTTCCCTGCACACGATGAACATTTTATAATTTTTCTTGTCCGTGGTGTTCAAGACTACTGAGCCCCCAGAGATACTAAATGCTCTTAACCCACACCATCCCTTAAATTTCTAGTCTTATCACACAAAGTAACTAACTGCTCACAGTTTACAGAAACTTCTTGCTTAGTGATCAGGACTTGCCACAAAGCCCCAGAGAAACAGGCAGGTACACAGGGAACGCGTGTGCTCTAGCACACGCTGAGTTTCATAGAAATTGGCACAACTCAGAAAGAGACAGAGAGTAATTGGGAATTCCTAGACCTGCTTGACTTTTAAAGCCTTTATCACATGGCTCCGACCTACCTTTCCAACCTTAGCCATCACTCTTCCTCACGCAGTCTGTGGCCAGCCAAGCTGACCTTTTTGCTCTTCTTTACTCATGACATCATCATGCCCTCTCACTATGCCTTAGCACAGGCTTTACCTCCTGCCTGGGATGCCCTCCCTCCTTGCCTCTGCCTCTTAGAACCCCTAATGTCCTGTAAAACTCAGCTCAAATACCAGTTACTGCACAAGGCCTCTTCTGATCCCACCAGAGCCAAATGCCTGCCTCTGGAATTACCTTGCAGTTATTTTAGACATGCTTCTGTGCACATGATACCCCATGCTTTCATTTAATGTAAGCTGGAAGGCAAGGTCTATTTTATTTTAGTATTTGTACCCTTGGCTCCTTACTCTGTGCCAGCACTGGGGGCATGCTTAACCTATACTTGCCGATCGTTTGACTGACCTCTGTCAACTTGAGTTTGTACTTACAACCCTTCATAGCCTGAGAAGTCATGTGAACAATTATCCCTCCATCCCCATATCACACATTGTTGGGGCAGGTAGGTGTGCCTGCAAAGCCATCCATGCAACTTAAGTAGCATCCAGGCACTGGAGACCCATCCTGGAAGCATAGGAAGTGTCTTTTCCAGAACATGGACAGATGGTAACTAGAGGCAGCCTAGTCACCTGACACATGTCCACCACATTTAGTCCCAGTAGCATCAGCTTTACTCTTAAAGTATAAAGCAATCTTCCCTCTTGAGGCTAAAGCCATTGGAAAGCAATGGACATGCTGACTTGGCTTGTGCACATAGGTCTGCTCTTTAAAATTAGTCTTTTTTTTAATGCTTTTCTGCAAGGGAATGGCTTATGAAATTTCTGCTCTGTCTTAATGGGAGGTTTAGAGGGCTATTTTTTCCCTAAATGTCAGAGAAGTCTCGTTGACTTCTACAGACCCTGTTCTAATTGGGACTGTGAAGACTTCCTGACTTTTCAGGAAGTTACATAAGACACTTTTCTCACTTGTAGCTTTTCCAATACTTTTTCTGTTGTCATATTTGAACTTTGGATTATCTTTCTTTCTTCAAAAAATTTATTGATGCATTTATTTTGTCCCAGCAGACAGACACTTCTCTATAAAGTACATTCCTTCAAGAAACAATTAACTTTGGATTTTTTTTAAAGTAGAGAGATATGTATAACTTTACAAGCAAACTTTTTCTGGCTCTATAAACAGGATTTTGGTAACTAATAATCCATTTGGGGTTAAATCAACAACTAAGAGGGTTAGATTTTTCTCAGGCTATGGATAAGACAGCAAATCCAGAAGTCTGGCATTTTTAAAGTGTTAAAAATATATAACATGCCCTTGCCAGTGGAAGGCTCGGTATTACCTGGTTTTTTCCTTCCTTTGTCTCTGAGGGTAATATCTCTGTTTCTTTCTAAAGATGTCGCCATCATCAGGACAAGTGTCACCTTTAGGCTAAATGAAGGCAAATGTAGTTTGAAAAAGACCGAGCTGCTTCCAGAGGGCCTGCTATCAATGATACCAGGTATGGATGGATGGATGGATGGATGGATGGATGGATGGATGGATGGATGGATGGATGTGTCTCCATGGAGCAAGGTGTCTGACATTAGGAGCTCATCTACACATTTGGGGAAACTAAATTGGAAACTTAGAGATAGCAAAAGGCTCATCTGAAGATATCCTTGTTCCTGAATTCAGCTTGGTTTAAGGATAGTGTCCTTCAACTGGGTGAGGGCATTTTGGATCAGATCATAATTTCTCTAGAGGTTCTTTTTACAAAGGTAAGGCTGTTCCAAAAGTTTTGGTGCAGTTTTAAGCATGAATTACTTAAAGTGATTAAAACCACACTGAGACTTTTGGAAGAGTCTGTCTTATTGTATCCATACATTTTTCGTTTTCAGTGTGGTTTACTATGGATCTTTGTTAATTCTTTCAACCTCTAATACTGGACTGAATTTTAGAAGATTTTTGATGATATGGTTTGTGAAGTGTGGGGCATCCTTGTACTGAAAAAGGAGGTCAATAAGTATAAAATTCTCTGACTAGTGACTTTATTAGACCAACTTTGCTAGATTCTGACACCTCAAAAGTACAACTACTTCTAAGTAAATAAAGAAAGATTTGGAGCAAAAATAAAAAGGACTGGTGAAAGATACAATGTGCAGTTCTTCAGTTGTATCTTTTCCTTGGAGAGAGAGTGGCCTCCAGGCCCTGACTTTGGCTGGTCTGGGTCAGACCAGGTAGCTTCCCCTTCCTCAGCTCACAGCTTCATGTGAGAGAAGAACTTTGGAGATCATAATAGTAGAAACAGCAAGGGCAAGTGGGACCCAAAGGTCCTGGGTTGGGGGTTGAAAGAACTAGGTGCAAATCCTAGCCATTTATTTAGGCCATTTATTAGTTTTGTGAATTTAGGTAAGTCACTAAACTTCCCTAGGTCTTCATGTCCTCATCAGTAAAGTAGGAATAATAATTTTTCACTGCCTGTTTCACAGAGTGGTGAGGAAGGCACTTTGTAAACCTTAAAACACATGTAAATGTAAGTTGTTATTTATTTACATACAACCAGTTGTGATGATGAAAGCTGAACTCCAGGGAATTGGAAGATACTCTCGAGGAGCATTGGAACCGTTTTTATACTTAGATTTCGGACTAGTAGGAAAAAGCTTTTTTGTCAATGGAATGACTTCTCTATGATGAATTAATTTTTAAGTGATCTGATCCAGGAGTCTCTGCCTCTCTAAAGTGTGAGCAAAGCATTTATATGTATTGTAATAGTTTGATGTCTGGATTTTATCATTTGATCCCTTAAATGCTTTCATAACAAAATGTTTATTGGCACTCTAGTGAATGTTCTGTTGATGATTTTGCTAGAATCTGGCTTCCTGTAATTCTGTTTTTTTTTTTTCACGCAGAGAAGTATAGCTCAGTAAAAGAGGGCTTCCACTATGTAAACCTTACATGTGGCTCTGGCAAGCAAGTCCCTGGGGCCTTTGGCAGACCAACCACGACTAAAGAAATGTTTATCAGTGTTGACTTGGAGCTTGAAGCAAACCAACAGGAGGTGACAGGTTGGTTTGAAGTTTCCCCAGGTGCAATCAAGGCTTCTCCCAGCTTGTTCCTTATTTCTTCATCTTTCATTTTTCATCTTTACAAAAAAAGTAAAAATAATGAAGTATCTCCTGTTTTGAATTTTTCATTTTTTTGCCTCCAAGCTACATTGATTTGATTTGGAAGCAGAAGGATTTTGCCTTCCTTACAAGAACCCAAAGCTGACAGATTTTGATTGCCAAATTTCTGTTTCATTTGAATGCTACCTAGTCTGCCAGTACCACTTTCCCATAATTAAGACCTTCCCCTCCCCTACTTAACATTGTAGTTTGGGATATTGGCTTGTGTTGGCATTTCAGTCTGGATGCTGCCAGCTGTTGTGGCTCCTATGCCCTTTACATGTTGCTCCTTACCTCTTACTCTTGATTCTATAGCATCCTGTGATCTGAGCTGTGTCCTGAAGAAGACAGAGAAGAGATTACGTAAAGCTATCCGTACACTTCGGAAAACAGTTCACCGTGAGCAGTTCCATCTTCGTTTGTCAGGAATGGATTTTGAAGTGGCAAAAAAGTCCCCCAGAGGATCTGAACACCATACAGATCCCTGTGGCTGGGGGCAAGAACTCAGAAAGGGCAAATGTGGTGAGTGGGCTGGCGAGGAGCCTTCTTTCTTATATAACCCATTTGTAATCAGTTTATGTCCCCAATCAGAGAAGTGAGTCATAGACTAATGAGGATTAGATACAGAAGAGAGCAAAGGTGAGCCATCATCCACTGTGTGAGTGGCATTCAGCTCTGTTCAGAATACACTGGGCCAAGGGGAAAAAGGATTGTAATATCCTTAAGAGAGAAAAAACGAGGTAGACCTTGATTTCTTCTTAGAATATCTTGAAGCTTGTCTTTTGACCCAAACTCATATAAAAATATTAAGAACGTAACACTGGAAGACAGGAGTGGAGTCAGGAGGCATGGTGGATAGTCCAGAAAATAAGGGTTAACTGGTTTGGGGCCACTCCCCAAAATGGAGGTTCTGAGAAGAACTTGCCAGTGGGAGATCTAATTATTATATAAATAAATTCTTCCTTGGAAGAATTCTTTTGGGAAAGGGCCCAGATCAGACAACTCTTCTTCTTCAGACTGAGTCATCATGTCCCTCAGTGAGCATGTTCTGCCTCCCTCATCCTTGCTTTTCAGCCCCCACCTTTGTAATTTTTCCCTCTTTAGAATGTAAGCTCCTTGAGGACAGGCATTATTTTTCTTTTGGCTTGAATTTGTGTCCCCAGTACTTTGTACAATGCCTGACACATAGTAGGTCCTTAGTAAATGTTAATTGACTAACATAGATATCCAAATTCAGAGGCATCCAAAGTGGGCTTATAAAAGTCCTCAAAGGGATTGCTGAGGAGAGAAACCTGGGTTATGTTTTGAAACCAAAAAAATATGCTACTTTTAGAATTAAACACTGAGCACTGCACTACTCTTTCAGAATTGTTTTGGAGGCCCTGTCATTGGGGTCATGTGGGTTCTGTTTCCTTTGCAATACATTACATGATGGTAAATATCAAAACTTGGTTACTTGGTTTAAGAGAAATTAGGACAGTTTGAGGTTCAAAGGGCCTTCAAATGTAAAGACTTTGGTCTTCATTTTCTTGGGAAGTCATTAAAAGAAGTTTCAACACCTTTGGCTCCTAAGGAGAACTTATATTCTAAGTCTCAGAAAGATTATGATCAATTTTCTGCCTGGGGCATGTACCACAAAGCCTATGCCCTTAAATTCAGATGGATTCATTTGGAAGGAGGGAGGGAGGGAGACCCCAGGACACCTTAAAAGCTGCTGGGAAGGAGGAAAAGAGAGCAGCCTAGGTCCAAGGTATCAGTGAGCTTGCCTGGAGAGTAGGCACTGGGGGGAGAAGAAGAACCATGGAGCAGCCTCTCATTTTAACTGATTATTCTTGGTTGTTTTTATACTGCTGAAAAAGCATACATTCTTTCAGGGCCCTCTAAATGTCAGCGCCCCTGTCAGGACCTTGCTTATACCTCTTAGTATGCTATATGCCATTATCATATTAATTTTAGAAAACACAATATACCAGTAGATTGTAGATTCACAGAATGTTGGCTTAAACCTATCTTGGAATCACAATACCCCTGAACAGGTTGCAAGAGAAGTTCCCTTTTCTCACACTCTAGGGAAAATGATTTGAAAGCACAGGTTTTGGCTTTCCCCAAATGGGGAGTAGAGAAGTGCTCCATTTCCAATGTAAATCAGTCACCAGAAGGTTGTTTATTTCTTTTACACAGAAGAAATGCTAGACTCCCTAAGACACAGAAGTGCATATTCAGCCAATACTAGAACTTATAACTTCTGTTAGATGCATGAGAGGTGATGCAGGACTGCCCAAGGGAGCATTTGTATTTCCCCATGACTATCTACTGCCCCAAGCATGCCCCTCCTGGTCCCTGTCCTCTGTTGGGCCAGGCCGGGCTTTAGCTGACTCTCCTTTTGGTAGTCTTCTCCAAGAAGAGCTCTAGCAGATGTAAAGAGGGTACTTGCCCTAGTGCAGCTATCCACAGCTGAGAGACCCAGAAACTTCTGACCTCTTGAACATTAAGGCTGCTTTGAAGGATGGACATGTATTCCAGGATTGCTGTTCAGTCACCTCTGGTCAGGGAAGGAAGCTCAAAAAAGGTGAGGCCTGGCAGGGGCTTGCCTAGCAAGCTCCTGCATTAGCTGCCATATGTGGACAGTTTTTCATGTCTACCAGTGTAGGGGGGTGAGGCAGCCCTTTCCCTTACCCTTCACAGGAAGCCTAGGGAATTTCTTGCTACTTTGGAGAACTGCAGGATGGAGCCATTCCTATTTTAAGATTCCCTAAGGGGGCTAGCCTCCTTGGTCCTCCATTCCCAAGGGACCTTGCCTGTCCCTGTAGCCCCATTCCCCATGCATGTTCCTTTGGGCGCATTGCCTGATACAGGCTGTTTGCAGATTTTTGCAATTACAAATAGAATAGGTACAAGTATTTTTGGTAAAAAAAATATTTTTTCTTCTTCTTCTTATGCCCTGAGGATACAGGCCCAGCAGTGGAGATGCTAACTCCAGAGATTTGGGCAGTGTTGTGATCCACTGCATATTGCTGTATGGCTCTATTAGAGTGCATTAGAGAGTCAGTTTCCCCAGAGTCCTTACTGTAGAGGTTTTTTGCTATTTTGGTGCTGCTTGTGACGTGGTCTTGAATTGTATTTCTCTGCTTCTAAGGAAATCTCAAATTACCTTCTATTACACCTATCTCTGGGGTTATATTTTCCCCAGCAAGTATAAATTCCTTAAGGACTGAGACTGTTTGATTTTTACCTTTATATCCTCAGAGTCTAGCTTAATGCCCTGCATAAATATTAGATACATGATCAAAGTTGAATTGAACTGAACTAGTGAACTGAACCCAAGGGAGCTTTCCTGATGAAATCTGAAGCTGGGTTTTTGTTTGTTTGTTCACTGCTTTTCCAAAATAGAGTGGAGAGCAACTCTCTTTGCTCAGCAAATTCTCAAATATTCCTTCATTATTCCCAACTGTCTTAAACAAAAAATAAAAGTTATTTTCCCCTTCTTTTTAAATTCTCTGTGTAACCATTTCCTACACATAAAAAGAGAAAGTTTCTTTTTTCCTTAAAAAATTAGCTCTTATTTACATAGTGCTTTATAGCTTACAAAGTGTCCTTCCAACAGCCCACAAGGTAGGTCCCTTCTACTTTCTGGTGGTCCATTTATAAAGTTGTGTGTTACAGACAAGCCATACCTCTCTCAGACCCCTCAAAGTCAGACTTTTCCCCACCCACTTCTGTTAGACTGCTTTTGGATGGCTTTGTACATTAGTCAGTGAGTCTCTGACAGAAACTCGGGGAAAACTGATTTCTCAGGCCCTGTAGACCAAATCCTAATGAGAATGTTGCCACAACACTGCCTGGTATATGTTGCTCAAGTACAAAGGTCTGAGGATAAGGGTCAGATGTTATCTTAAGAGAGGCCTAATGACCATGACAGCTTATTCAGATTGCACAGTGTATTTTATATGTAGCTGCCTGTGGTGAATGAATGTGTCTTTAAAATGCTTGTCAGACTAAATTAGGTGGGGTTTTGTTTTGTTTGATTCTTGATGAGGCAGAGTGACTTTTTCCCTGTAGCTACTCTTGCCACAGAAGGCTCTATCATCCTGATTTCAGCTTTAAAGATTTTATACCAAGAAGAAAATCACAAAGAATTAAAGGTTATGTATCTTCCCCTTGTGCTGGTTCAGGCTTAAGAAAGAGGAATTGTCTGAGGAGGGAGTTGGGGTAGGATGAGTTAGAAAGCAGTTGACACTCTTCCTTGTTTGTCTCACACATTCACAATGGGACTCGGCAGGTCCCTTGGTTTTAAAAGAAAATGTTCATGGACAGTTGGGTTTGTGAATTGTGGGGGGAAAAGTGACAGTAGCTTAAAACATTGACTGTTCTCATTTGCTTCATCTGATGGGATTCACAGAAACCAGAGTGATTATGAACTGAACTCTGCTGATAACCATCCAAAAGACTGGATGGAATCTGACAGGATAATTAGATCAATGATCTTTTCCTTTTAGATTCAAGATGTGGTTTTTGGTGGTTGCAAGAGGAAGGAACTTTGCTCTGGGCTAACTAAGGAAAGAGGAAGTGTGTGTGTGTGTGTGTGTGTGTGTGTGTGTGTGTGTGTGTGTGCAACACCCATTTCTGGAGAACTCTCCTGCCTGGCTGTCTTCTAGTCAAACTCGCTTGTTTGATAGATGAATCTCCGACAAGTTTATCTAACCTTTGCTTAAATATCTCTAAAGCAAGGAATTTGCTTCCTTCTGAGACAGTGTATTTTATTTTTAGACAATTTTAATGGCTAGGAAATTCTTATATTTTGATCTAAAATCGACCTTCCTTTAACTTCTTTTCATTCATCCTGATTTTCTTGAATGGGGAGAATTAGTGGACAATATTTTAACTCCTTCCACCTAATCAGAAGAGTTTTAGAGATTTATGTACAGTAAGACCTCATTGGCTTGAACTTATTTTTTTGGAAGTTGAGATCATTGAAATGGGGGTTTATTTGAAAGTTGCCTTTGCACTGCCTATTAAAATAGGAATTTGTGGAGCAATGAAGAGTATGATAAAGAATAATCCATATGGTAATTTGAGTTAAAGCAAACTTTTAAAATATATTAGAAACATGTTAAGAAATGTGAAGGTATCATGTCACCTCCTTGAGGTGTGAAGGTTACCTTGAGTTTTCAAAGATCAGGTTAACAGAGACAAACTCTGGTAGGTCTCACCCAGTTGAAAAGCCTTTAAGTACAGGTCTGATCTTTGGAATGCCAGGTTTGGAAGAGAGGCTTATCACTGGGTTGGCCACAGAAAATGATCTTGAAGATCACTTAGTAAGTCATAAATGAATTGTAATCTGTTTCAATGAGAGTATTCAGTATTCAGTATCCAGACTGGTCAAATCATGGACCCTTGAAATAATACCAAGTATAACATGTTTTAGAACTAAAGAGGACCCATTTAGGAAATGATGTTTACTGGCAAGGTTTTAAAGAAAGCTATGAGCCAGGCATGGTGGTGTCCATCTGTAATCCTAGCTACAGCAGTGTCTGAGTTGGCAGGTCTCTTGATAGTCCTGAGCTGCAGGTATCTAAATGGAATTTAGTATTGCTGGGTAGGCCCCCAGGAACAGGAGCTTCCTGAAGAGGAAAGTCAGAGGAAGGAGGGGTCAAAGCTCCCATGCTCACAAGTAATGGGATCAGTTCTGTGAGTAGCCCCTACATTTCTTACCTGAGAGAGATGGGGAGACTAAGTCTTATTTTTTTTTAAGTATAGCTTTTAATCGGTGGCCATTTAAGCACCTAAATTCATCAAAGAGTACAAAGTCCTCAATGCAGTAGAAATATTTTCTGCAGAGATACAAGATTTTCTTTTTGAACAACTCATTCCAAAATAGGAGTTGAACATTGAGGAAAACTTGTCGTAAGTTTACACATTCATCACATTTTACTAAGTATCTCCTCTTTATGTACAAGGTAACACACTACTGGCTATATGGGATAGAAAGATAAGGCACGGTTCTTGCCTTCATGGAGTTTATTTCTTAGTAGGACAGATGGGACAAGTACACTATAGTGTAAGACAGAGCATGGTGTTCCATTTATTTTGAGTGACGTGCTATGGAGTTTTGGATGTGGCGTCTGAGCTGATGCTTGGAGGATAGACAGTATCTTAACAGGTAGACACAGGAGTCACTGCAAGTAAAGGGTGCAATGTGAGCAGAATATTGGAATGAGAAAAGGCTCAAGATGATGAATGAAAAAATATTGGAGATAGAGACTAAAAATGAAGACAGTTACTTCTCTCTAGGGATTCACATTCCAGCTGGGGGAGATGATATATATTGAAGGGTTCATCTGTAGAGTGACCCAGAGAAGCTTGGAGGTATCAGTATGTTAAATGGTAGTTCATGGTGGGTCTGGAGGCCTCAGTGGCAGAGCAGATAGTAGACCTAGAAGATTTAAGGATGCAGTGGCCACACCCAGGCAGGGCATATGTTTGGGTATAGTGGCCCTCCGTTTTTGGATTTGCAATTAGTGACTCCTGGCACATCTAAGCAGTATGAGCAACTATATTTGCTCTGTAAGATGTTGGAGGCCTTGGAGGGGCCCAGCCTATCCTTTTGGAGAAGGAGAGAGGGAACCTGAGAGAGCAAGTTGACCAAGGAGTCTGTATTCAGGGAAGGGATGTCCAGTGAGTAGTCCAGCTGAGTGCAGGGTACATACAGAATAAGTCTGAGAGGAAAACCTGGAAAGGTTGCGGTTAGAGAATTAAGAGGTAGGAGGAGGAAGATGAAGACTGATTTACCTGTATTTTATGTTTCTTAACTTGACCTGACCAGAAGAACTCAATTTACTCCCCTAAAAACACACATTTATAATAAACTGAAAATTTAAAAATTTTAAACAGCCAAATGGTTTTAGTATGATTATACAAATTAGTCATTGAAGAAAAGAAATATCTGACATTCTGGGTGATAACAGTTGAACTCTTACTATAACTGGTATAAAATATTCCTTAGAATAAAACTGAGCTGTATTTCCCAAAGATCATGCAGCTTTATATTGCCTTAAAATTATTCTCCATTTGTTTTTCATACATAGATATTGTCTCTCCAACTAAACTGTAGTAATGATTATGCACCCAGACATTCTCCTAGGTTCTTGTTCTGCCCTCAGATGGCTTTGTTCAGGTATTAAAGATGCCTCAGATATATAGCTTGTCATGAATTATTCATGTGTGCAAGGTAGAAGCATTCCCATTAACAGTATATTTGAAAAATATAGAGTTTTGTCTAATCATGTACCTGACCTGTGATTTTAGCCTTGCCTTTAAGATAAAGAAGGAAGAGAAGGAGAGAGAGAGACAGAGAGAGAGAGAGAGAGAGAGAGAGAGAGAGAGAGATTGACATTGACATGGCATGTGGGGACGAGCAACAGGCATAGTCAGACTCAGTTCTCTGTGCTTCTGTGAGGCCTTGCCATGGAATCATGTAGCCCCAGAATTATCATTGGCTAGAGGGAGTGGTAGAGTAATGAAGATTCCTGGGCTGATTCTGGAGCAATAGAAATGAGTTAGTTTCTAAACAAGGGATTTTCAGAGCCAAGCCTCCTAAAGAGGAGGAGTTTATAGGATAATGCTAAGTCAGTAAACCAAGCATTATGGAGAAAAGAACAGTTCCTGGGCAGCATTGGACAGTTCAGGACAGTGGTCTAGTAATTACTAGATCACACCTTCTGGAGAGAAGATAAGGGATTTTTTTTTACTAAATGTAGGAGATCTAGAAGTAATCAGAAGCTCAAGGGATGGAGCCATGATGTGGAAGAATAAATCCAGACCTTGCTCCTTCCATCACTGAGTTCATGTGTTAATTAAATTAAGTGGGAAAGAAATGTCCAGCAAATATTAGTTAAAAAACAACAAGAGAAACAGGATCCTTGAAGGGAGCCTGATAGAAAGTCAAGGTAAGAAAAGGACAAAAAAAAGAAAGAGATTCAGTATTGAAAGGAACCTGGGAGATCAAGGAAAGTTAAGGGTGTAGTTTGCTTTAAAAAAAAAATAGTTTTGATGCTATAAGTCCTTCGGCAAGCCTTTTTGTTTTGTTCTCCTTCCCTCTAAGGGCTTATGACCCTCTTCTCTACATGAAATCATGGAGTTTTGGAGTGGATCCTAGAGACCCTCACGTGTTGTAGGTATGAGATCTGGGCCATAGAAGGGCACTGTGAGTTGCTTAGAGTGACCTAGTGTTAAGTAGCAGAGCCAAGGTCTCCTGGCTTCTAATCAAGTTTTCTTTTCACTATACTCGACTGACTCTCCTATGTTTTCTGTAAAAAAAGATAAAAAAGGGTCCTTTATTGATTATGTGGATAGGAGCAAAGCACTGAGTCGATAACCTATGATGCTTTTCCGAAACATCACCATCAGATTTTACATGCATTGGCTATAGTTGGTTAGTGATGTCAAATCAGCCTTTGAGTGAACAGTATCTTCCTCATAATAAACCAAGCAAACATGTCTTTGCATATTGAGGAAGCAATTAAAATAAAAAGCTGTTCCTTTGCTAATATATAGGACAGTCTTCCTGACTGAATGAGACTTATATTTTTGAATGTGGCCAATGGAAGAATTTATTTTCCTTCACTATGCATATTCATTACAGGGATTTCTTTTGTTTTTGTTTTTTTCCTAAGGGAGAAGAAAAGGAGAAAAAAATAGATTTTTCTTAAATTTTTAAAATTTAAGTTTTAAAAACAATATATTGGAAAGAATGGTTTTAGGGGAGGGAGATATTTGGAAGGTACACTTTAGAAAGTAGGGGCCTGAAAAAATAAATGAGGACAAGAAGTTTTTCTTATTTTTAAACCACAGGGATATTGGAAGACAAGAGAAGGAAAGGTTTATTTCAGGGTGCCAACTATGAAACTTCTGTCTTTTCTCACTGACCCAGTTAGTAGTAATATTTTCAAGTGGCCAATTCTACTTTAATGCTTTCTTACGTTAAAACAAAACAAAAAACCTGGGCAGAGACTGCAAATAAATCCTACAGTCAGAGAGATCTTGCCGTCCCCATGATTAAACAGGGACTTTCACAGAAATAGAAGAAAACATAAATCCTTTGGACAAGTTGCTGCTTAGGGTGACCTCAGTTCCTGAACTGTGAAAATGTGATAACTCTGAGGACACCATGGGAATCCATTTGCATTGGCTGTTTGTGACTTTCCTTCTAAAGTCAAGGCGTGATTCTTAAGAAAATGGTTAGATGCTGGAAACTGACCCCTTTTATTAGGTTCACCTTCTTAGTCCCAGAGATACCATAGTGTTTGTCCATAGCATCAACTTCTCAAAGAGGAAGGGGCTGAAAGGAGAGGCAAGAGCCCTTCAACCTCTTTGTAGCTATTAATCCCAGCCCCCGCTGGCCTCTCGCCTTTTGCATCAGAAAAGCTTTCTCGTATTTTATTTTAAAGGGGGCCAAAAACAGCTGTGTGAGATTTGAGAATGGGATTTTAATGGTCACTGAAGGCACACAAAGGCTAGGGCTGCAAAGATGAAGTGTACCAAGGCAATTGACTCCTTTGTTTGTGTGCTTGCAACAATCAGGCTGCTAACAGAGAAAAGAAAATCAACTGGAATTTCTGAGTGAGTTCTGTTTGGACTGGATCTTCAACACATTTGGAAGCAGTTATCTTCAAGTTGTTCTTGACATGGAGGCCTTGTTGAGAGAACCAAATCTTAGCTTGCTCCTCGTGCTATTTGTGAAGTAAACAAAAGGAGTGTGACGTGAGCTATTTCTATAGAAGTTGTTTTTTTAAGAAAAATGGTTGTTTCTTGACTGTTTATATGAATAGGACTTTCACAGGGAATTAAAAAGGATTTGCTCTGTCCTTCTTACCCAGCCTCATTTAGCCAATGGCGCCTTTCCTAGCTCCCTAGTCTTTTAAGAAATAATGCTAGGATGTTGTAAGAAAATTCTCTCACTTCTCCCAAATGGAACTCTTTAAAAGGCTTCCAGTGCCTTAAACGACTCCAAAGAATGAATTTACACACACAAACACGTGTGACTAACTTTCTGGCAAACCAACAAACTCTTCATCTATACAGCTGTAAGGTCTGTTCTCTGCCAACTGTACCATGATAACAATAAACCACATTGATAAGTTTCTCTAAAAGTTGTCATTGGCATAGTTCTTGAAATTATTCAGATATCATTCATGTAAATATTCTCTTACATTAATCACCTTATGAACTGCTGTATGCCCAGGGTGGGTAACTTATTCTTTCTGCTTTTAACCTGAGTTAGTTTGGGAAGAAAGAGGATGTCAGGATACCGAGTCATTGTTAGGCTAAGAGGCAGTGATGATGTTGCCATTTGAGAAGGGAAGAGTTCTCTGACACTCTTCCCCAATGTGTGATCTGCTGACAAAAGGGGGTGTCTAACTGTTCCTTGAGTTAGAGGGGGATTTAAAGGTGTCACGGAAAAGAAAGACTGCTAATACACTAACGGTTTGGTAGAGTCAGAGACTAACAACTAATTATTTGTGGTTGAAGAGTGCAATGTTTAGTGTGGAGAAGACATTTGATCAGAGTCAGAGGAAGAAGAAAAGGGCTAAGCCCTTTAGTTGGATATGATACTTGTAGCTTTGGTCTTTTATAACTCTAGTCTGTAGAGGTGTTCATTGTTATTCATGTTGATGTGAGCCTTGTTTTTGTTGTTTAGTCATTTTTCAGTTGTGTCTGACTCTTCATGACCCTTTTTGTGATTTTGGCAAAGATATAGGAGTGGTTTACCATTTCCTTCTCCAGCTCATTTTACAGATGAGAAAACCAAGGCAAATAGGGTTAAGTGACTTGCCCAGGGTCACATAGCTAATAAGCATCTGAGGCCAGAATTTAACTCAGGAAGAGGAGTCTTCCTGACTCCAAGACTAGCACTGTCTACAACACAGTATTCCACAAGCATATAAAGAGTCTGGTGGAAGGTGGGCTCAAACTTAGAGAGCACATGTGGCAAAGGGGTAACTCACAGCTCTTTATTGCTGTGGTCCTTTTTTCTTAATCCTGGGGTGCTCAGTAAGTTTCTTTTAAGTGTGCAGAGTTTTGTTTTTCTTTTTTTTGCTGAGTTCCTTATGGAGCCGTGAATCTGTGTCCAATCTGTCCTTGGCTCCTGACTCAGACACTACCATTAGGATACTGATGGGAAGAGAGGAAGTCCAATATCTCCTAAACATTGCAAAGCTCAAAAAGTCGTCTAGACAAACTGGGAGGGGAGTGAGGAGGGCAAGTCTAGTTGGTTCCCTTCTTTCCTTCCCCAGGTTGTTTCTTCTTATCAGTTTGCCAGAACATATGCTCTCCTGGCTTACCATTATTGGAACTCTCCAATTCCAACTGACTCAGTGCTTTTATACAGGGTCCAGAGGCCATGATACAATCCCTTAGGTAACAGAACTTAATGTGTAGCATCATTTCACTTAATCCAATGACTTTCAAAGACTGTTCATAGTTAATTTAAGGTCTTTGAGTTATCAAGGCTAAGACAGTGTACTCACTTAAGCTAAAATTGGGGGGAGGGTGTAATTTTGATCTGAATCCTTTCAGTAGTGTGGCTACTAAACCCATGTTCAATATAAGCCAAATAAGAAGCAAATGATTAATGGGTGAAGTCACACGTACTCTAACATTTGCTTATAACATGCACTGTCTGTATAAGAGGTTCTTAACCTTTTTGACGTCATAGATCTCTGGGGACGGAGCCAAGATGGTGGAGTAAAAGGAGGGACTTGCTTGAGTTCCTGCTCTAACCACTTCCATAGATCTCTTTGACAGTCTGGATCCCATCTCAGAATAATACATCACAAATTTTAAAATAAATTTTAAAACAAGTTTTTACACACATGATATGAAATACATAGAATCATAGAGGAAACAATTACATTAAATTGTTATAAAAAATTTAAACCAAGTTCATGGACCCCAGGTTAAGAAGCTTTGCTAGTTGGTGATATCCTTTAGGTGTTCCTGTTTGTGGATGACATTGGATTGAGTCTGTGTCAAGCTCTGGAACAATATAGAGTCTCCTAATTTAGTTATACAGTCATTCAAGAGAGTTCAGCCTAACAATTCATAAAGGCAGGATTCAGGTGGATGAAGGCTTCCTCTTGCCCAGATTATATTGTATTAGTCCAATGAGCCGATCCTTCCATATGTACTTCTTGAACAGACATTGCTAATAACTAGCATTAACACAGAACTTTAAGTTTTGCAAAACACCATTAGGTCCTCACAACAATCCTTTGAGGTAGTTGCTATTATTATCCCTGTTTTATAGATAAGAAAACTGTGGAGTTAAGTGACTTGTCCAAGGTCATTTGAGGCAGGATTCAAACTTGGGAGTTTCTGATTCCAAGCCCATCACTCCCTCCCCTTTGTCTCTAGCTGACCTCAGTGCTTCCATAGATAATGTACTGGACCAGAATGGAATAGGAAGGAGATGGGAAACCAGATTTCATTTTGGAGATTTATAGCATTTTCAATAATCACAAGCTGTTCTTTGAAACAAAAAACTTATCTTTTAAACACCAGTATTATTCTAGGGATGCTGTATGACCATCAAGCATGAAATATCACAATATATAAAGAACTGAAATTGTAGGTGACCCAAATGGTAATGAAGTAATGAATGGTGAATTTAAATAGGCTGCAGTATCCTTCCTAAACAGTGACTTGTAAAGTAGCTGAAACTTTGATCACATTCCTATCCCCAGCTTACTATATTAGAGACTTAGATAAATCCTCTTGACATGCTCTCTCTCTCTCCCCCTCTCTCCCCATCCCCTCTCTCTCTCTCCATCTACCCCTCTCTCCCTCTCTTCTCTCTCTTCCCCGCTTTCTCCCCCCACTCTCTTCCTCCCTCTCCCCCTCTCTCCTCTCTCCCCCCCTCTCTCCCTCTCTCTCTTTCTCTCTCTCCCTCTCTCTCCCCCCTCTCTCTGTCTGTCTTTCTGTCTCTCTCTGTCTCTCTTTCTCTTCCAAGTGGAGAATTCATTCACTCTATTTTATGGTATAATCTCACATGTATACCTTGTCTGGTTTCTGTTTGCTATCAACTTGGAGAAAGGGTTTTGTTTGCTAAAACAACAACTACTTGTGTGCATGAAGATTATTGTGTAGGAGCTATGTTATCCAAAAAGAAAGGTGATCAGTCTGATGTAGTGAGACTGGAGGGTAGCATGTGATAATAGCAATGATCATAGCTAGCATTTACATAACCCTTTAAGCTTAGCAAAGCACTTTACACGTATTCACTCATTTGATCCTTACAAAAGCCCCGTGAAGTTGATATTCCTGTTTGTGTCATTTTATAGATGAAACCGAAGCAAACAGAGGTTTAGTGACTTGCCCAAGGTCAAAGAGTATGAAGCAGGATTTAAACTCAGGTCTCCCTGACTCAGTGTTCAGCACTATCTGCTATGCCACCAACCACCTCTATGTGGACATCTAGGTGCTTTACTGGTACCCATTCAGTTTTAAGTGGGCAGCAAGATGGCGCAGTGATTAGAACTCTGGGCCTTGAGTCAGGAAAACCTGAGTTCAAATGTGGCCTCAGACACTGACTAGGTGTCTGACTCTAGGCAAGTCACTTAATCCTGTCTGCCTCAGTTTCCTCATCTGTAAAATGATGTAGAGAAGGAAATGACAAACCACTCCAGTATCTTTGCCAAGAAAACCCCAAATGGGGTCAGTGAGACTGAAAAAACTGAGCAACAACAGTTCCTGCCTTGACTGTGGAGCTAACCCCCTAATGGTAAATATAATGCTTTTGAAAGACTTGTCCTTAGGGAACTGGAGGAGTTTTCACCCTTATCTTACCGTCTTTACAACATCCCTACAAAGATGGGAAGATAACTTTCCCAAGCTTGCATAGTAAGTGATGGATGGAGTCAGGAACACAGAACCGAGATTGGTTTTCTAAGTTAGAGCTTCATTTGTTGTTTCAGTGCTGTATACATGCACCACCAGCATTATCTATTTATCTTTTAGACTGTTACAGATTGTACCTGGGCTCTCTGCTGACCAGATCATTTCTTCTCTCTTTTTAGTCTCTTGCGGTGTTGGAACATATGATGGAGGACAAGGGCGATGTATTTTATGTCCAAATGGGACATACCAAGACAAGGAAGGACAAATAACATGTGAACTCTGCCCCAACACAGAGGATATGGGGAACCAGCAGACCATGGGAGCTCGCAATGTGTCTGAATGTGGAGGTAAGGCGACTCAAGTTGTTTCCCTCACCGTTTGTCTTTCAAAGATTTTTGTGTTATACATTATTTAAACATAAGCTGTGATCGCCTCACACTGAATAAATATTTCTTTGAATTAAACTGAAGTCTTTGACAAAAGTAGGTGTTAATGTTGCTGTTATTACATTGTTTACCTGCTGTAAATATATAATAGTCTAAGTTTTGAGAGTCTGACCAGTGTACGCTTGATTAAGGATGTAGAAAGGAGTCAGATTTCCTTTTGTTTGAAACATAGACTTATTTTTATTTTGAAAAACTTGTTAAAAACTCCAAAGAACATAAAATTCTATTTATGTCTTTCAATTCTTTTCTAATTTTAATATCCACACATGTGACTTTACACACTGTAATTATTGTGTACAGACTCTTTTTCCTACTGCTTTTTTTGTATACATATCTCCAGGTATTGAAATGAAACACATGCTTGTCATTTTTCATTGCTGTATAATATTCCACTCTGTTAATTATATTATTGTTTGCTGATCTATCACCATATTGTGAGGCATTTAGGTTGTCATTTTTTTTAGAAATTATAAATTTGGTTTTATTTTTTTTTAACTGTGATATCTGAATTTCAAATTGTGTCGAAAAATTTGATTCTGAAACCAAGCTAGATCAGGTTTTTATAGGGTATATCCATTTTTATTTGTTTTGCTCTAATTTTTATTTAAGAAGAAAAGGAAGTACAGGAAGAAGGAAATGCTATAATTTTGTTAGAGAAAATGCAAAAGTTATTGACTTAAAAATTTTACATGGGATTCATTACATTTTGATGTTAAAATGCTTAGAAATCCCTGCTCCTTTGCTTTTCATGTCAACACCCTGCTTTGTCAGATTGCTGTGGCCTAACTAATTCAAACTATTAAAAAAATTCTCAGAATCACAGAGTTGGAAGTAACCTTGGTGGCCATGGAGTCCAGATCATACTTGGACTAGAATCTTTTCAGCAAGTGGTCATCCAGCTTTTGTTTAAGGTCTCCTGTGATGGAGAACCCCTGTGAGGCAGTCCACTCTACTTTTGAATTGTTCTCTTAGAAGATTTTTTTTCCTATCAAGACTATGTTTGCCTTTTTTTGCAAATCCATTCATTATTCCTAGGTCTGCCCTTTGGGGCTAAACAAAAAATTAGAAATTAGAATCAGAAAAGTCTGATTCCCCTTTCCAAACATAGCCTTTAAGCACTTGAAGCCTACCATGACCCCTGAAGGCTTCTCTTCTCCAGGACAGACAGCCTTAGTTCTTTCTAACAGTCCTTTATGTCATTGTCTGTAGTCTCCTCACCGTCCTGGTCATCCTCCTGTGGATACACTCCAATGGTGTCCTACAAAATGCACCTCTGAGAACTGAACATGATATTCCATATATGGTCTGAATCCATTAGGACTTTATCTCTGTTTCTAACAAATTACAGCTTATTAGATTCGTCCATAGTTCTAATCTGTTAAGGTCTTCTATGAATCCTATCACTTGCCATGTTAGTTATTCCTCCCAGCTTTGTGTCAAAGGCACACTTGTTAAACATGCCATCTCTGTTTTTATCCAGTGCTTCATTGTTCCTGTGATTTCATCAATGTGGAGACTTTATCCAGTGGTGCAAAAGTCATGTCTTCTTGTCCTCTAGGATACCTGTAATTCATCCATGTGAGATCCATTTAGAATGCCAGAGACTCTTCTTTTAGGTCTTCTAACATTCCATTGAAACACTCAGGCTGTCCATCTGTTATCCCTCCCTATCACTCCATGACTGACCCACCTCCTCTTCCAATTGTACGTTTCTTCTTTGACACCTTTTACATAATTTCTTTATACAAGGCGTTATTGGTGGTACACTTCAGCCACGTTACATCTGTTATATTCCCCTTTGAAGCACCTGCTAAACAAGTTATTTCTTTTTGCTTTTATCAAAGAACTGTGTATGATTTTAATAAGTGAGAAACACCTTGTTGGAGAGTAGTTAAAAGGCTACACTTTGTTCTCCTGAGTTAGTTTCTTAAAATAAATGTCAACAAGAAGTACAGTGGGATCTAATATTTGTTATGACCTTTCAATTAATTATATGATTATGAAGATAGGTTCTACTATGATATTTTTACATTGAATTTCTGTTAACATCAATTAATTAGCCACATTTTTGCTATAGTTATGCAGTAGCCATACTTCTAAACTTTACTGTTATTCAGTTCCCACTTATTTACGTATTCAAAGGATATTTTGAGAAATCTTGTCAAATACCCTCCTGAAATCTAGATATACTATGTACATGGTATTTCCCTGATCTGTCAGTCCTATTACCTTGTCAAAAAAGGAGATGAGGTTAATTTGGTATGACTTATTTTTAGTGAATCCATGCTGGTTGATGGTAATTGATGCTTTCTAAGTACTTACAAGTTCTCTGTTTAATCATTTGTTGAAGAATTTTACTAGGAAATCAACATCAAGACATTGGCCCACAGTTTGTAAAGGGCACTTTTTTTAAACCCTTTTTTGAAAAGCCCACCTATAGCAGACTTCAATTCCTCTTGACCCTGGAGGGTTCTGCCCTTTCCAAAACCAATACTAGTAGTAATAACAATATAATAGACCTCTCAAAGTCCAAGCCACAGTCCATGTTGTAGAGAATGGAGGGCAGAGCAGGGAAGAGAAGAGAGGATGGCAAAGTAAGGGAATCGTAGCTAGGGTGATGGACATAGCAGGAAGCTTGAAGCTAGCCATTTGGGCTCTGGAAGAAGCACCAGTTGGGTTAGTACCTCAGGGCCCATGACTACAACATTGCTAAGTAGCACAGATGCAGCCAGCCCACTTGATCAGCTTCACACAGCACAATAGAGCAAGCGACATTCCTCTGTGTCTTGGTACCACCAGAATGCAAACTGTATGGGAGCAAATCAGCAAGATGACACCTTCAAGAAATGCTTCAGCGCACAGAGTGATAAACAGAAATGCAGGCAAGCCATGATCGTGCATGAAATGACTTGAAGAATTTAATGTTTTTATTACATGCCAGCACCACATTATAAAACTGAAAACAGATCTTAGCAATTCTAGGCGAGGCTTCATGCTGCTTATTGTCAATAATGCCCTGAGCTCCAAATTACACAGCAGTGTGTTATGGATCACTGTAGGGAAATTATAAGAAATAACTTCATTCCTACATCCAGATTGGATGAAATAAGAGTAGAGTTGAGGAGCTAATTAAATCTGGAGAGGAAAAACCTGAAGCAACAAAGGCAATAAAAATACACTTAAATTCCAGAAGTGCTACAGATGATAAAAATCTTTCCAGTATCTTGAGTAATTTTGAAGAGGAAATTGGCATATTTAGAATAGAATTTTGAAAAGCTCTTTTTGAATTTGATAACATAAATCCAGCTGAGACCAACTATACCAAACAGAAGGATTTTTAAGAATTAGATATACTGGACAGCTAGCAATTATAGAATGGTTTCTGGTTTGCCAAGCATTTTTCAGTTACCTAATTTGATCCTCTCCACAAACCTGTGAAATAAGTGCTGTCATACACATTATTCTCTTTTGGTACTTCCACTTTTTAGTACCATTGATTAGATCTGAGAGGCACCTCTACGCCTGTGATTCTCTGTCCTGTTTCCTTGATGGGTGTCCAGTAGGAATCTCAACATGTCCAAAAGAGAACTCCTTACCTTTCCCTTGGAATCCACCCTTCTCTTCTGAAGTTCCCTGGTTTTGTCAAGGGTATGTCCATCTTTCCAGTCCTCATCCCACATATCCAGGCATTTGCCAAATCTGCTGGTTCCACCTCCACAGTGTCTCTCACATCCATTTCCCAGAGCTACCACTTACGTTGAGGCTTTCATCGCCTTTCACCTGGACTGTTCTAGTAGTCCCTCTTGGCTTGGGCTTGACTCTGTCTGGCAGCCTATTAATTCAGGTTTGATGTTGGTACTAAATGGGACATTCACAAATTATTGAACAAAAAGAACAAATGAGAGGTGTTTTACTTTATCTTAATGTAGTGAAAAGCTATGCAACAAGGATAGAATAACACTCTGCGTACACGAACCCCCATGGAAACAGGACTGGTCAGAAGAGTAGTGTATGATGACAAGCTTGTGTGAAGGATGCAGACCCCACCTGTGTGGGTTTTGTTTTTGCTCTTGGATAACTAGCCAGTCACTGTAGCCAGAGGGTGCAGGGAGCTTAAGAGGCACTGTTTGAGCCTTGCTCTACTTGAGGGGCAGAATGGGGGGGGTGCAACCCTGCTAGATATCATCCTAACATGATCTCCTAGTTATCTTCCTGCTTCTAGTCCTTCCATCTTCCACCCATGTGTCATAGTGATACTCCTAAAGCATAGGCCTGACCACGTCATGCCCTGCTCAAGAGAATTCAGTGGTCCTTGTTATCTCTAAAATCAGCTACAAACTCCTCTTTTATACATTCCAAGCCCTTTGCAGTCTGACTTTGGCCTAACTTTGTATACTTATCATTACCCATTATTCCCTTTCACACATTCTAGGGTTGAGCCAAACTGACTCACTTGCTGTTCTTCAGACATGGTATTTCTTCCCCGTGATTTTGCACAGGCCCTCCTCCATACCTCTCTAAATCTGATGTAGAAGCCTATGAGGCTTCTGGTAGTGACTGGGTTGCTCTAATGGTATTGAGAGGCCAGCTGTCTTGGAGCTCTCTCTGCTGAGCCACTGCTCATCACCTTCCCTCTTCCCTTCTAGTAGTTAGCTTTCTTTTGAAATACTTTTGGGGAAACCTTTCACAGAAACAGCCTCCACATGCTCAGACCAAAAGAGGCTTTTTGCTCTCAGCCAGGGAACTGATTCTGACTCAAGATTGCCTTGGTTCAAATTTTTTAAAAAGGTTCCTAGGGATGGCCCAGATTTGGATGTATGGATATTTTTTGCCAAGCTGTCAACAGTCTGATTGACTGATTGATACAATGCCTGTGAAATGGATAAATTTAATGCCCAACAAATACATTCCATACTTTCTTGACTCTGCTTTTGTTTATACTTTTCTCCATGTCTTGAGTGCCCTTCCCCTTCATCTCTGCCTTTTGACATCCTGCCCATCCTTCCAGGCCGGCTTGGATTTCCAGCATTAGCAAAGCCTTCCTTGATTGCCCGTAACTAAAGGATTTCTCCTTTCTTACTTTTGATGGCTCTCTACAGTTGTGTCCATAACTATAGTCTAGAGCCTCTGTCTTCCACATCTGTGCCCATTCCTTATTTCCACTTACTATATCCTAAGTTCCTAGAGGGTAGTAGCCCTTATTTATTTGTGTATTTCCTCTGTGCTATAGTCAGCACATCACATTATAATGAACATATTTGGTCCTTAATAAAGCTTTGTTAAATAGAATCTTCTTGAAGGCCAAGTGAAGGAAAATCTTATGGAAGTGATTTCATAGGACCAAAGATTTAGGACTGGAAGGGACCTTATAGGCCATTGAACCCAACCCTCTCATTTTGCAGATGGGGAAGATGCAGCCAAGAGAGATTCAGTCACTTGCCCAGGGGCCACATAGCAAATATCTGAGACAGGATTTGAACTCGGGTCTTCCTGACTCCAAATTCAGCACTCTACATCTGCTGCATCTTTTCCTTTGTGTTAATATCAGTGTGGTGTGGACAATGTGACAGTGGGAGGTGGTTTCCAAATGGCTGAGAATTTGTAATCATGGTTAGGAGTTAATGTAACACTCTTGTAGTCCATATGAGATGGTTACTCCCTCAGCCTGCCACATGACTTGTCAACATATCCGTTCTCATCATCTAGAGTTCTAGGATAATCCAGGAGTAGGTTTGGATTTTTCTTAGTTAATTATTAAAATTGCAGTATCTCTCAGTAATCAGCTGACTCAGAGCCCTGACCCATGTTTAGTATTATTACTTAAATAAATATATTTTATTTAATAAATTGGAGCAGCCTCTGTTCCCAATAAGCAGCCACTCAGATCTCTCTATCAAAACTCCTAGTCTCTGAGGATTAAATATTAAAGTTACTAGCTGCACAGTTTATTAACATGGTAACCAATAATAACACAAAGACATAAATTATTGTTTACAGTGTTTAAGCTGTGAGAAAAATCACAACCAAAGTCACCTTTGACCCTCTCTACCATTCTTGACTTCTTACTTATATAACACAGTCTCACCATTCAGTTATCTTAAGGTATCCAGAACATCTTTGCAAAATAAAGACTCAAGTGGTTCTTTAAGAAAAAAAAAAGTCTTCTTTATCTTGTCTCTGTACTTACCCAGTCTGTCTCCAACCATTATAGTCAAGGGTACAGTGGAGTCTGTAAAATGCTAGTTCCTCCCAGACTCCTCATAGAATATCAGCTAATTACTGACCCTCTAGCATTCTAAAGCCTCTTAGAAACACACTTTGGTCCTGTGGTCTCTGTGGGAAAACCTAGTGGAAGGGATGGTGCCAACTGTTTAATGCCTTCCACTGTAGGAAAATAAATACTTGCCTTCCTAGTTATGCTGGGGTTACCTGCTATGTGTTGGTTTCTTTCAGGTCAATGCCTTCCTGGTGAATATTCTTCAAACGGCTTTTCACCATGCCAGCCCTGCCCCCTAGGAACATACCAGCCTGAAGGTGGCCGTACTTCCTGCTTCCCTTGTGCAGGGAATCAGAGGGGAGAACTCACTACCAAACATCCCGGTGCAACTACTTTCCAGGACTGTGAGGCCAAAGGTAAAGTCAGAGAGAAGTACTTAGCATCTGGGAGTGTTAGGAAAGAGAATGTCTGTTAAGATGTTGTTGCTGCTGTCACCAGCAAGCATAAATTAAACACCCATAGTCAGTGTTTGTATGTAGACTAGAGCCTATCTGGTCTAGGTTAGGCATGATAAAGGCCTTTAGGAAACTTCTAACCTCACAGTGATGGCTAGGTAGATTGAACCCAAGGAGGACAGAAATAAGACCAAATTTATTTAATAGCATGTTAACAATAATAATAATAATTCAGATTAATGTAGGATTTTATTGTAAGAAGATACTGTACATATGTTCTCTTATTGTATCTTGGTAATAGCCCTGTTGGGCTGTGCAAGTACAGTGCCTCCACTTTACAGGTACAGACACTGAGGCTCTAGGAAGTTAAAGGACCTGTGCAAGATCATGTACATGGAGAGCCCAGACTCAGGCTAGAGCTTTTGATTACCAAGGCATTTTTACCATTACAAATGAGTAAGAATCCATCGTATGTTGTAATGACATTTGCACTCTATCCTCCATAGGGTAATTCAAGAAATTCAAATTCAACAAATACTTTTAAGCACCCACTGTGTTATAAATTCAGAATCCAAAGGGAGTCTTTTCTCTCAAAGAGATCACAACCTATTGGGAAGGAATAAAACACATATACAAACATTATGACACTAGATGGAGTAAAATAAATGCAAAGTAGAGGAGCAGGAAAATGCTGTGAGAGCTTTGAAGTGGCTGTAGGGAAAAAGCACTTTATAAATAATAAAGTACTAGATAAAAAAGAATTCTTGTTA
This sequence comes from Pseudocheirus occidentalis, assembly GCA_028646575.1. Classification (NCBI taxonomy): domain Eukaryota; kingdom Metazoa; phylum Chordata; class Mammalia; order Diprotodontia; family Pseudocheiridae; genus Pseudocheirus; species Pseudocheirus occidentalis. The sequence goes on along the minus strand of CM053601.1, from coordinate 153,163,853 downwards.
TTGTTGTTAACTCCTGTGTCCAGATCTCTCTGGCTCAGTCTGCCTTAGCATATTCACTAATTTGTGTTAGAACTAGTACTGCCATTAGATGGATCTAGTCTCTCCCCAATTGTTCTGTGCTAGTATCTAAGTCAACAATTTTTAGCCACCATGTGACTAGGACACTAAGAATCATCTTGACTGTCCTCCCTCCCTTGTCATCAGAGCCATGACTAGCAATTCTAGCACTCTGGGCAAGCATAGTTGATGGGGAACAGGAATACAAGTCCTCTTGGGGGACAGAATTGAAGCTCCCTCTTTAGGGGGAAAACAGACTCTGGAACCCTAGCCTTGGTCAGGAGGAGACTTTAATGGATATCATAAGATCACTTAGGACAACTGACTTCAGGCAACCAAGTATGTCAGGGTCAGGATTGGACAAGCTTAGCTGGCGTGCAGCAGTGGTGTGGAGGGTGGAGAGGGAGTCCAAGTGCTTGTAGCACTAGTAGTTTCTTTAAATTTTAGCAGAGTGTGGAAAAGCCCTTGGCTACCCCTCCCTAGTTACAGCTCTACTTGTCATCTATGCTATGTTGGGCCAAATGTTATCTTTCACAGAAACAACCTTGTTTAAAATTCCATTGTAGAAATCCCACTGAAGCATGTAACTTTAAGAACTCCAAAGGGATGTGCCAGTCCTTGCACCACAGCACCCTCTAGGTGTGAACACCCAGAGCATTCAACTGCTGGGACTTTCCCGCATTTCTTCTGTCATCTTGTCTTGGTCTGAGTAGAAGGAATCCTTTTTCAAGTTCTAAAGTCATGGCTTTCCTTTGACCCTCCCACTAAGTTCTCTGTTCTTGTTTGCTTATCTTTGCTGGCCCAAGGTACTGCTTGGACACTGTTCCATAGAACTCCTATCACTTCAACATGAAACACTGAGCATTGGAGGGGAATGGGTGATCAGCACACTGGCCTGTTCTATCCCCAGATCATTTCTTCACGTTTCACAAAATTTAGAGTTGGAAGACACTCCAATATTCATCATTCCAACCATGCTTCAAAGGAATCACCATTATAATGTATCCAGCAAGGGGTCATCCAACCTCAGCTTGAAGACAGGAGACTATTGCTTCTTGAAGCAGCTTTTCTTCTTATGTACAACTAATTCTTTTTTTTAATTTATTTTTCCAAATTATCTGTAAAGACAATTTTTAAAATTCAGTTTTTAAAAAAAATTTGAGTTCCAAATTCTCTTCTTCACTCTCTTTCCTCTCATCTTCTTAAGAGGGTAAGCAGTTTGATATAGGTTATACATGTGCAATCATGCCAGACATTAATTTAATTAATTAGGACAATTAATTCTTAGGAAGTTTTTTATTTTGGACAACAGGTCCAAATTTGCCTCTATGAAATTTCCACTCATTGCTCCTGGTTCTATCCTTTGAACCAAAACTAAACAAATTGAGTCTCTCTTCCACCTAAAGACCCTGCAGATACTTGAAGATAACTTTTATGTCCCCCCTGAGTCTTTTACAGGTTAAACATCCTTAGTCCCTTCAACTGATCCTCCTATGACTTGAATTTAAGGCACTTTGCTATGTTGGTTACCTTCCTCTGGATGCTTTCCAGTTATTTTTGTCCTTCTTAAACTGGGACATGCAGCACTGAGCGCACTACTCCTAACGTAGTCTAACCAGGTGCTTAGAAATCCCTGCCTTCTCATTTCTGGAGGGGATAGTCTCTTTCATGCAGCCCAAGATCACTTTAGCTTTTGAGTGCCATATCACATTGCTGGCATGTTTTGAGGTGCTGGTTCACTAAAACTCCCAGATCTTCTTCAGACAAACTGCTGTCTAGCCATGCCTCTCTCGTCTCATACCTGTGAAGTTTATTTGAACTCCATTCTATATCTATAGAATGTCACCATACTAGATTCAGTACAATACTGTAGCTCATCAAGATCTGTTTTGTATTTAGACTCTATAATCCAGGCTACATCTACTATATCTACAGGCGTTCTCACCTTTCCTAGATGTTTTTATCTAGGCATTTAATGGACCCACCATCACTAGATCTGCCCAAGTCATCAATAAAAAGTTAAACAGCACAGTGTCAGGCACAGCTCCCTGAGACATTCCACTGGAAATCACCTTTCAAGTTGACATTTAACCATTGATGACTAATCTTTGTCAGGCAATTCTATCCGTTCCAAACCCATTTAATTGTTTTGTCATCTGGTCTGCATCTTTCCATCTTATCAACAAGAAGAGTGGGAAAGAGTGTATCAAACACTTTGTTAAAAATCTGGGTAAGCCATGCTTTGTGACTTTCTTCTGAACACCTGGTTTAGGAACTGTGTCAAGAAGGGAATAAGGATGAATTTGGCATGATTTGTTCTTGATGAAACCACACTGGCCCTTTGTAATTGCTTAATACTTCCTTTGCCAGATATCCCCTAACCATCTCTTTAATGCTACATCCTAGAATTTTCTCAAGCATCAAAGTCAAGCTGACTGGCCTGTATTGGCTGTCATTTGCCATTTTTAGTCCTGTGGTACCTTTCCCATTTTCTACAATCTTTTCAAAGATCACTGATAATGGCTCAAATATCACATCAACCAGTTTGTTGTTGTTGTTTTTCTAGATCTGAAGAAATAGTTCATCTGTCTTACGTGACTTGAATATATCTGTGGCCATTGGAAGCTTTCTCACCATTATTTCCTCTCTTCTAGTGGGCATCAGCTTTCTTTCAGCCATTTTTGTTCTGCCATTTCCTTTTTCCTTGGCAGAGAAAACAAGCAAAATATCCCCCTGCCAGCTCTGCTCTCTGCTCTCAGTTGTCATCTTCCCATTCTCTCCACGGGAGTCCTTATTCCTCCTTTGATTCTCCTGTTTCTCCCAATATACTTTAAACAACAACAAAAAAACCCAGTCATTCTGTTGGCTGTCCTTAGTTTCCATCACCAGAATCAGCTCATTCTAAGCTTTAGCACGTGTGAAGTTATCTTTACATCCTTATATTTATCATCTCTTGCTTTCTTCTATGCATATCTTAAAAATCTAAGTTGGCTGATAAATTCTCCATGCATCCACATACAGTCCCCCCCCCCATTGGCAAGCTTCCTTCTGTGATTATCGGTTGATATCAATTAGTCAGCCAAACTTAATTAGTTTGTAGTAAGGGAGAATTTTACTAGAGTAGTGGTATCTTGAGGTCCTCCAAAATTCATGAGATCCTCTGACCAAGTTAGGGGCCATAGAAGGAGACCCAAGGTTGAGATGGAGATGCTTCTTTCTCTCCTCCCCCAAATGATTCCTTCTCAATGGCTTGGGTATCTCTCCTCTCCACTAGCAAATATTCAGATTTCTTGGTTTTAAAATGGCTTACCATTTTATAGAGGATTCACAGAGTGTGACCTGTCCTCACATCAATCAGTCCAAATTTACTTCCTGTACAGTGTCACTCCAGTTTATCCAATAATCCAGACTGATCAAGGACTTTCTTATAGTTAAACTAAAGCCGATAATTGATTCAATAGAAGTGTTCTCTCCTGGTTAAAGTATCATGGTATAGCATCTTATCACTTATTTAAGTGTGTGGAGTGGGGTAATTGCCTTGGCTGGCCCATACCTTTACTCTTACTAAGTCTACCTTCATGATATATAGTGCTATCCATCCTCTTTCTTTTGAATATGGTATACATTTATTTTTTAAAAAATGAATACATCATTTATTTTTAATATTCATTTAAAAATTTTTGAGTTCTAAATTCTCTCCCTCCTGCCCCTTCCCTACTCATTGAGAAAACAAGCAATGTGATATCAGTCATACATGTGAAATCATACAAAACTTATTTCCATATTAGCCATGTTGTCAAAATGAAAGTAAAAAAAAAAGTAAAAAAATTATGCTTCAATTTGCACTCAGACTTTTGTCAGTTCTCTCTCTGGAGGGAGATAGCATTTTTCGTCATGAGTCCTTTGGAATTGTCTTAGATCATTGTATTGATTAGAATAGCCAAGTCTTTCACAGTTGATATCATTACAATATTGCTATTACTATGTACAATGAATGATTCCCTGGTTCTGCTCACTTCATTTTGTGTCAATCCCTTTAAGTCTTCCCAGGTTTTTCTGAAACCATCCCCCCAATCATTTCTCATAACAAAATAGTATTCCATCACAATCATATAGGACATACTTTTCCAGAACCAGATTCCAATCATGTTTCATCCTACCAAGTCTTAATGATAACCCTGAGATCAAATTTGCTTAGTGCTTCTAGTTCCTCTTTCTTAATTGTTGCCTAAACATTGGACATTTCTGCATAGATATTTCATGGATTTTATAACTGGTTACTTTCTTGGATTTTGTCTTCTGTGAACCTTGGTATTTCAGCCTCTTGTCTTTCTGAATTTTATCTGTTCTCAATGATATTTAGCTTAATGGATTGCATAGCCAGTTTTTTTTCCCTCTATTTTTTCCAAGATTTTTAAAGGACATAGTGAGATAATATGTTTGGAAATGGTTTTTAGACTATAAAGCAATAAATAAATATAAGCTCTTTTTTCATTGTTAGCATTCCCCCAGAGAAAGGGGAAGAGGATGGGAGGTCAGTGTTTTCTGATGCAATTCTCTACACATGATGTAAAGGGAATTCCTGTATGGAGCACAGAGTTGAAAAAATGCCCTTCAAGTCAGCCCTCCAACTCTGAATTTTTTCTTGATTCTATGACTTGCATGTTTTTTCCCTGAAATTTCTATCACCCCTACTTAGAATTCTCTTTCCATTCCTCTTTACAAACAGGTGTCCCCATACTTCCTTCAAAACTTTAATCACAGCTTATGCTTTTCAGGAAGTCTTCCATTCTCAGTACCATCTGATCACTTCATTAAAACCCTCCATTCCTTCAGTAACTTAAATATGTGATTTTTTACTGTATTAGTTGAATTAGTTTGTGTGTCATATTTAAGGATATTGTTATTATGTCATATGTGAGTACTTCCATTAAACCAAACTCTTTGAGGGCATAGATTATGACTTTTATTTCTTTTGCGTCTCCTTATAGTGCCTTGTTCTGTGCTGCTAATAGAATGAGCATTAAAATAAATGTTACTGACTGATCAGCTTCCGTTACATAAATTAATATTATTTTACTGATATCCTAGTAATTTATTGATCTGTGAAAGCTTTCTGGCTCAGTTTTGTATTTTTAAAAACTAAATGGTTATTTCCATCTCATGCAGTTCAGTGTTCGCCCGGACATTTCTACAACACTACAACTCACCGGTGCATCCGATGTTCAGCAGGAACATACCAACCTGAATTTGGAAAAAATTACTGTGTTTCCTGTCCGGGAAATACCACCACTGACTTTGATGGCTCCACAAATGTAACCCAATGTAAAAGTAGGTTATTCCCTAATGCTTTCCCCTGCCAGTTAAAATGTTGCTTTCTCATGTTGTGGGGGAGGGACAAGTGAGAAAAAGAGGGAGAGAAAGAGAGAGCTGATTTCTTCACTTTGGTTTCTGTTTGACTCCTGACTGTGTGTGCCTTCTTGGACACTCCTTATCCCAAAGTGACTGCCTGTCAGATTCTTTTATTCTAGTTCCTAGTTATGTTCTCTGGATCTCCTCTGCACTACTGACTCTAACCAACACTACCATCAATGGATTTTCCCAATATGATTGAGCATTCCAAAAGATTCTGCTCTCAATTTGTCCGTAATGCCCTTGGAGTCATTATAGAGTAGTATGACTGTAGTGCCACTCATATTTGGATCATGGTATTTAATAGTTATGAGTACTTTTGATAATTCTGCCTTAGTGGGAGTGAAAGATGGTCCTGATGTTATTGAAAAATGACAGAATAGCAATAATAATTATAATGATAGCTTACCCAAGATGACAAATGAGATCAAATATTCCCCATTTAGAAGAGCTTAGTCTGTAAATTCCTTTTATGGGATCAAATGAGGTTGAGGTTTCATAAACAGATAAATAGTCATAAGCAAAAGTCTCTAGCTATATACCACCTTGTTTCACACAATCCGTAAATTTTCCAGATAATGAAGAAATTGAGTTCACTATGCTGTTTAGTTATTTGGTTCCATTATCTATGTGGAAGTTGATGAAGATTTTATTTCTGGAGAACAAATCCAGAAATGAACAGCATCAACTCAGTAATTCATAAAACTATAAAAAGTTTTATTTTTATTCTATTTCTTTATATCAGTGGAAGGACAATAAGAAATTATATGGGGAAAAAAGCTGTCTAAGCATGAAAGGAGCCTTGGACACAGCTGTGTGTCAGTTCTAGGTATCATTATGGTAGCAGGTATGGAGATCACAGAATCTCGGAGCTAGAAGGCACCTCAAAGTCCATCTTGTCCAATGAGAACCTGACTACGAAAACCTATGATAGGTAGCCCCAACAAGATGTCATCGAGTTTGAAACCTCTAATGGAAAGTAAAGTTTCCCTTTAAGGTGACTTTTCATGTCTGGATAATTCTTACTGTTTGGAAATTGTTTAGAAACTTTTACTTATATCCTAACCAATTTAGCTCCTCTGCAACTTTTATCCTCTTAATACTAGTTCTGATCTTTGGCGCTAAGAAGGATGACTCTAATCCCTCTTCCCCATGACAAAACTTTAAATACGTGAAAGATTCTGTCATATCTTTCTAAAACTTTTCTTCAGACTATATATTCCTATTTTCTTCAACTGACCATTAAAAAACTTCCTAGTCACCTAATAATTCTGGTCACCCTCTTTTGGAGACACATGATGTTACTTATATGTTTAATAAAATGTAATGCCTAAAACTCTTTGACCTAATAATACCACTACAAGCATATTCCCCCAAAAGGTCAAAGACATAGGGAAACAATCTTTATGTCTTTGTACAAAAAAAAATACATAAAATATTTAGAGAAACACTTTTTATTTTAGGGAAGACATAGAAACAAAGTGGATGCCCATCATTTAGAAGATGTCTAAACAAATGATGGCATATGAATGTAATGTAATATTATGCTATAAGAAATGACTAAAAAGAAAAATTTATAGAAACATGGGAAGACTTTTATGAATCGATACAGAGGGAAGTGATTGGAACCAGGAGAACAATTTATTGTATAAATTGTGATTGTGATAATGTAAAGGAAAACAACGTGGAAAGAGTTAAGAACTCTTATCACTGCAGTGGCCAGTCATGACTCCAAAAACTGGTGAGGAAGCATGCTTCCCACCCATTGGTATAGAAGTGATGGATTAGTTTGGCCAAAGTGTGGCTTTGTTTTGCTTGACTGTACTTGTCACAAAGGAAAATTTTTATCTTGGGTGGGGAGAGAGTTCTGGGGAAAGTTTGTGAGTAGTGATAGTGACATAAGAAAAGAAAAAAAGTTCAGTGAAACATTTAAAAAATTATACAAGAGAACAAGAAGTTTAGTAAGAGATACGGACAATCGGCAATTTTATAACTTTAGTGTTAAATTTAATATATGCATTCTAAACTATATAATAGAAATTTGCTTTCATATGCAGCCCACTTTTTCTGATCTTTTTTGTATGTTCAAATGTTCTTGTCTGTTGTTTAAGTTCATCATTGAAAAGAAAATATACCATGCACAAAATACAACACAGTAGTCCAGGTGTTGTCTAACCCGGAATGGAGTAAAGCAGACTTATTGCCTTGTTCTGGACACAGTGGTTCTCTTAAAGGGATTTAGGATTAACAAAAAAAGCATTAGCTTTTTTGGGTGGTAACTTTATGTTGCTGGCTCATATTGAATTTGTAATCCACTGAAGAAGTTAGTTGCAGGAACTGTTGACCAGTCATGTCTTATATTCTTGAAACAGATTTTTAAAAAAACTCCAGCAGAGAAGTTCATACTTCTATTAAATTGCCTCTTACTCAGTTCATCCTATCATTTGAGACATTCTGGATATGAGGGGGAGGTTATTCTGTCTCTTTAAGTTTTATGTCATCTACAGATTTGACAAGGATGTCATTTGTCCTTTCATCTAAGTTAGATATAAAAATGTTTGACCTCACAGGGTCAAGGACATAAGCGTAGTAATGTCTACTAGAAGCCTCCTTTCAAGTTGATATTAATTTGTAACATGGCTACTCTTTGGGTCTAGATACTCAGCAAGTTCCAGATACGCTTAACTTTATCCCCAAACTCAGCTATCCATAAGCAAAGAGTGAAAGGCTTTGTCAAATGTCTTGTTAAACACTAAGTGTAACATTGATTGAGGAATGACTAAACCAGTTGTGGTTCCTCAACATAGCATAATGCAACATTATTACTTCAACATAAGAAATAACAGATACAAAGGCTTCAGAGAAGTATAGGTAGACTTATCCAAATGGATGCAGACTGAAATAAATAGAACTAGGAAAACTATACACAAGGCCTGTAACAATGAAAGTGAATGCTTTGTAATTACAATGACCATGCTTGGCCCAGGAAGGAGAACTGAGAAAAGGCACCACTCTCTTCACTGTAGGGAGAAGATCCTTTTGGTATAGAATATTGCATACATTGTCAGAGAGTCAAGATGTTGGTTGGTTTTGCCGAAGTGCTTTCCCCCTCCCTCTCTTTTTATCTTCCTTTTAAGAGAAGGCTTGCTGGGCTGAGTAGGTTTGAAACATTTGGAAAATGAATGTGCTGTAAAAAAACCAAGTATATTTTCACTGTTTCCCTTATCTACCAGTCTAGTTACCCTGTTTAAAAAGAAAAGGAGCTTAGTCTGTTGTGATCTTTTCTTAATGAAATCACGCTGACTTCTCAGTGGTTGCTGCTTCCCTTTAAAGCTCAGTGCTCATAAATCAATCCTATAATGATGTGCCAAGAATTCTTTACCAATAACTCAAGTCAGACTCTGGTCTGTAGGTTGTAGACACATTCTTTTCCTTTTTAAAAAATTGTGACGTTTGTCTTTCTCCAGTCCTGCAGATCTCCCGAAGAAGAACATTCCTTCTCCAAGATCTTTACAAGATCACTGATAGCAACTCAAAAATCACGCCTGCCATTTCTTTGAATTCCTTGAGGGCAGGCAGAGACTGCTCCTCTCTTTAGTGATCTTGTGCATGATCTGCTAACCATTTTTGATTAGATATTTCTTCCCAGCTCAAACTTGTTTTCCTTTAACAGATAGACATTGTGGAGGGGAACTAGGAGAGTTCACTGGGTATATTGAATCTCCAAACTACCCTGGGAATTATCCAGCCAACACCGAATGTACTTGGACCATCAATCCTCCTCCTAAGCGCCGCATTTTGATTGTGGTTCCTGAGATATTTCTGCCTATAGAGGATGAATGTGGAGACTACTTAGTGATGCGGAAAACCTGTAAGTTTCAACCTGTTGTGTTCCCCTTCCCTTCCCATGCCAAACAGGAAGGCTCACTTTGTGGAAGCCTGATATGATCCCTGGGAACTCTGCTTTGTCTTGGTCTAACAGGCTGGAGAATTTCACCTTCTGGTTTGGGACACCCACAGGCCATAAGATATATAGAGCATTTTCCTAAAAAACCCCTCACATGTAGAGTCACTTAGATATCTACAACAGCTTTTGTTATACTGAAAGTTGGAACATGTTCTCCAAATAGATGATAATTCAGGCAGTCAGTCAACAGGCATTTTGTAAGTTCTATCCCTAACCCACTATGAAGACATAAAGAAAGGCAAAAGCAGTTCCCACCCTTAAGGAGCTCATATTCTAGTGAGGGAGACAACATGTAAATAACTAGGTGCATTCAGGATATACACAGAGGAGTTGGAAAGTAATCTCACTGGGTAAAGGCACTTCTTGTTTGTTGGTCAGTTGCTTTTAGTCATGTCTGACTCTTCATGACTCTGTTTGGGGTTTTCTTAGCAAAGATACTGGAGTGGTTTATATTTCCTTCTCCAGCTCATTTTTCAGATGAGGCAAACAGGGTTAAGTGACTTGTCCAGGGTCACGCAGCTATTAAGTGTCTGAGGCTAGGCAGAGAGAACTCGGGTCTTTTTGACTCCAGGCCCAGCACTCTATCTGTACCACCTAGCTGCTGCCAGAGGTAATAGGTAGCTGTTGGAGCTCATTAAGCAGAAGTATTTAATGGGCAGTCAAGTGCTTTAGATAAGTCACTTTGGCAGTTAATTGAAGGATGGATCGGGGTGGGGGAAGACTTTAGGCAAAGAGACCAACCAGAAGGCCATTGTGATAGTCTAGTCAAGAGGTGATGAGGGCAGCTCTCTCACTGACACAGAGAACATAAGACTGGATGGATGGAGAGAGAGAGAGAGAGAGAGAGAGAGAGAGAGAGAGAGAGAGAGAGAGAGAGAGATGGAAGGAGAGAGAGAGAGAGGGAGAGAGAGAGATGGATGGATGGATGGATGGATGGAGAGAGAGAGGGAGAGAGATGGATGGAGAGAGAGAGAGATGGATGGGGGGGAAAGAGAGAGAGAGAGGGAGAGAGAGAGACAGAGAGACAGAGAGAGACAGGGAGAGAGATGGATGGAGAGAGAGAGAGATGGATGGAGAGAAAGAGAGATGGATGGGGAGAGAGAGAGAGGGAGAGAGAGAGATGGATGGAGAGAGAAAGATATGGATGGATGGATGGATGGATGGATGAAGAGAGAGAGAGATGGATGGATGGATGGATGGATGAAGAGAGAGAGAGAGGGAGAGAGAGAGAAAGAGAGATGGATGGATGGATGGATGAAGAGAGAGAGAGGGAGGGAGAGAGAGGGAGAGAGAGAAAGAGAGATGGATGGATGAATGGAGAGAGAGAGACAGAGAGAGAGAGGGAGAGAGAAAGAGAGATGGATGGATGGATGGTTGGATGGATGGAGAGAGAGGGAGGAAGGGAGAGAGAGAGAGAGATGGATGGATGCATGGAATGGATGGATGGATGGATGGATGGAGAGAGAGAGACGGAGAGAGAGAGAAAGAGAGAGACAGAGGGATAGATGGATGGAGAGAGAGAGAAAGGGAGAGAGAGATGGATGGATGTATGGAGAGAGATGGATGGATGGATGGATGAAGAGAGAGAGAGATGGATGGATGGATGAAGAGAGAGAGAGAGGTAGAGAGAGAGGAGGCATGGAGGGAGAGAGAGAGGGAGGGAGAGAAAGAGGGAGAGAAAGAGAGAGAGAGGGAGATGGATGGATGGATGGATGGAGAGAGAGAAACAGAGAGAGAGAGAGAAAGAGAGGGAGAGAGAGATATAGATGAATGGATGGAGAGAGAGAGAGAGGGATGGATGAATGGATGGATGAAGAGAGAGAGAGAGTGGAAGAGAGAGATGGATGGATGGATGGATGAAGAGAGAGAGGGAGAGAGAGAGGAGGGATGGAGGGAGAGAGAGAGAAGAGGGATGGAAGGAGAGAGAGAGGGAGAGAGAGAGAGGGAGATGGATGGATGGATGGAGAGAGAGAGAGAAAGAGAGAGAGGGAGAGAGATAGAGAGGGATGGATGGATGGAGAGAGAGACACAGAGAGAGAGAGAAAGAGAGAAAGAGATGGATGCATGGATGGATGGATGAAGAGAGAGAAAGAGAAAAGGAGAGAGATAGATGGATGGATGGATGGATGGATGGATGGATGGATAGAGAGAGAGAGAGGGAGGGAGAGAGAGATATGGATGGATGGATGGATGGATGAGGAGAGAGAGAGAGAGGGAGAGAGAGAAAGAGAGATGGATGGATGGATGGATGGTTGGATGGATGGAGAGAGAGAGAGGGAGAAAGAGAGAGAGATGGATGGATGGATGGAGAGAGAGACAGAGAGAGAGGGAGAGGGAGAGAGAGATGGATGGATGGATGGAGAGAGAGAGAGAGAGGGATGGATGGATGGATGGATGGATGGATGGAGAGAGAGAGAGACAGAGAGAGAGAGAAAGGGAGAGAGATATGGATGGATGGATGGAGAGAGAGAGGGAGAGAGAGAGAGGAGGGATGGAGGGAGAGAGAATGAGAGGGAGAGAGAGATGGATGGATGGATGGATGGATGGATGAGGAGAGAGAGAGAGGGAGAGAGAGAAAGAGAGATGGATGGATGGATGGATGGTTGGATGGATGGAGAGAGAGAGAGGGAGAAAGAGAGAGAGAGATGGATGGATGGATGGAGAGAGAGACAGAGAGAGAGGGAGAGGGAGAGAGGGATGGATGGATGGAGAGAGAGAGAGAGAGGGATGGATGGATGGATGGATGGATGGAGAGAGAGAGACAGAGAGAGAGAGAAAGGGAGAGAGATATGGATGGATGGATGGATGGAGAGAGAGAGGGAGAGAGAGAAAGAGAGAGAGAGAAGGAGAGAGAGATGGATGGATGGATGAAGAGAGAGAGAGGGAGAGAGAGAAAGAGAGATGGATGGATGAATGAATGGATGGATGGATGGATGGATGGATGAAGAGAGAGAGAGGGAGAAAGAGAGATGGATGGATAGATGGATGGAGAGAGAGAGAGAGGGAGAGAGAGAGAGAGATGGATGGATGGATGGAGAGAGAGGGAGAGAGAGAGCGAAAGAGAGATGGATGGATGGATGGAAAGAGAGAGAGAGAGAGAAGGAGAGAGAGAGGGAGGGAGAGAGAGGGATGGATGGATGGATGAAAGAGAGAGAGAGGGAGGGAGAGAGAGAGATATGGATGGATGGATGGATGGATGGATGGATAGATGAAGAGAGAGTGAGAGAGGGAGAGAGAGAGAGGGAGAGAGAGAGAAAGAGAGATGGATGGATGGATGGAGAGAGAGAGAGGGAGAGAGAGAGAGTGAAAGAGAGATGGATGGATGGATGGATGGTTGGATGGATGGAGAGAGAGAGAGAAAGGGAGAGAGAGAGATGGATGGATGGATGGAGAGAGAGAGAAAGAGAGGTGGATGGATGGATGGAGAGAGAGATGGATGGATGGATGGATGAAGAGAGAGAGGGAGAGAGAGAGAGAGGGAGAGAGAGGGAGATGGATGGATGGATGGATGGATGGATGGATGGATGGAGAGAGAGAGATAAAGAGAGATGGATGAATGGATGGAGAGAGATGGATGGATGGATGGATGGATAGAGAGAGAGAGAAAGAGAGAGATGGATGAATGGATGGAGAGAGAGAGATGGATGGATGGATGAAGAGAGAGAGAGGGAGAGAGAGAGAGATGGATGGATGGATGAAGAGAGAGGGAGAGAGAGAGGGGGGGAGAGAGAGATGGATGGATGGAGAGAGAGAGGGAGAGAGAGAGAGAGAGAGAGACGGATGGATGGATGGATGTCCACTGACACCCGCATTATAACGGAGTTCTCACTGATGTAGCGATTTTTCCCACAGATCAGCGATGTTGATAGAGACCTTACCAGGATGGAGGCTTGGGGCTGTGTCCAAGAGGGCAATGGTAACAAGCCATAAATAGGACCTAAGAATTTGTGTGTCTGTATATAGATTATGATTAATAGAAAATTCACCCTTAGAACTTGAGACTACCCAGTTCAAGAGTTCATAAATGTGGCTGCTGCTAAAATGTCCAGTCTCTAATCCTTTTGTTTGCAACCTTCGGTAAGAGAGGGAGGTACCACAATTTCTAGCTTTATTTTTGGTTTTGCTACATCTTCAGGACTGCTTACAGGTGTGATTATTCAATTGGGCATGAAGATTCCCTCAACTTAATGAGTTTTCCTTGTTTTATGAGTTTTTGAAAAGGCAAATGTATTTGCTGTCTGCTTAATAAAGAGATTTTGATCTCTAGCATACATTTCCTTTGGCAGCTTCCTCCAACTCTGTGACAACCTATGAAACCTGCCAGACATATGAACGTCCAATAGCTTTCACGTCAAGATCAAAGAAGTTGTGGATTCAGTTTAAATCTAATGAAGGGAACAGTGCCAAAGGATTCCAAGTCCCTTATGTAACATATGATGGTAAGGGGCTCAAATCAGATCCTCTTTTGACTCCACTGCTCAATACCAAATGTTTTCATATTTTTAATGGGAGTAATTTCTAAGGCAGCTAAACTTCTATTTGAGGATTCTTGAGTGTGGGAATGGAAAGAACTTTTACATTTAGCAAAAATTTAACTCTCTGGAACCCACAATAAATGTGTTGGATAACTGAGTTTTTCCTGAAACTGAGTGTTTATCCCTTTAATCTAGTTATGTATTCTTAGGATTAGGAAAAAAAAATCTTGGAAATAATTTAGGTTAAGTACCAAATCTTTTTTTTTATTTAAACCATTATGATTAGAAACATTTTCACAATATTTTACATACTTCTATGCTTTCTTAAACAGAAGGTAAATAACATAATTCAGGCTTTTCTTGATTACTCAATTATCATTTGTCAATATGAATTATCATCTTCTGTAATATTACAGTGAAGCTTCTGAGTCAGTTGTGAATTATGTTGGGGGTTTTGCTCTATGCAAAATTACATCATATTATTGTTATTTTAAAGCTCTTTTGCCTGCTTAAAATTTTTTTTTGCTCTATTTGCTGGTGATGTCGGTATGGTGGAAATAAAATCTATGGACTGCAATACTTTTAGGACCACAACATAGATTGTTAGAGTGAAGAGGGACTTTATGGATCATTTGACCTAATCTCTCACTTTATAGTGAAGCCCAGAGGGGGAAGTGATGTGCTAGAATTCAGAATGAGGACATGGTAAAGGTTGGGACTGGCAATTCTCTTTAGTCAACAAGATTTTTCTAAGTGTTTATTATGTTGTACTGTGGCATGCTACTTCTGCAAGACTACTTCCCAAAGCTATTGGGATGGGATACATCATTTTGATAAGAGGCAGAGTACTTGTATTAAAGGTAATTAAAAATAAAGAATACTAATTTTGAAACTGCTAAACTACAGGAGAAGCAAAAATAGTATCATTTGTTTCCAACAGAGGATTACCAAGAGCTCATTGAAGACATAGTCCGAGATGGCAGGTTATATGCATCTGAAAATCATCAGGAAATTCTTAAGGTTAGTGATCTGGGTTAAATCTTTTCACAATGAACACAGGTAGGTAATTTACAAAGCTACAGAATTTTTAAGATGGAAGGGATCTGAAAGTCCATCTCATCCAAACCCAAATGCCCACAATAGTTGTTTCATCTGACAGGTTCCACCCATCCTCAGGTCAAAGACTTCCAGTGGAGGTCAGGAAGGAAGGGAAGAGCTTCTTTACCTCCCAAGGCTATTGAGTCTATTTCAGGGGATTCTAATTGTTGGCAAGTTTTCCCTGATTCCAAGCCTAAGTTGGCCTCTTTGAAATCTCTTCAGGTTGATCCTGGTTCTGCCTTCTGACCAAGCAGAACAAGCAGCCTAAGCTGTTTCCATATGGCATCCCTTGAAATACTTGAAAATCCTCTCTCGGGTCCTCCCTTAAGTCTTCTTCCTCTGACTAAATATCCCTAGTTCCCTCCCATCAATATTCTCCTTGAATTCAGCTTGATCTTGAGGTCCTGTCCTGTCTTGACTGGCCTTCTCTGGGTGATTCCCAGCTTATGAATATCCTTCCTAAATGTTGGGCCCAGAGCGGAACAGAACTCTTCCTATGTGATTCGACTAAGGACTACTACAGTCTAATTATTACCATCCTAGCCCTAGACACTGACTCTCTTACTTCAACTTAAAATTATGTTAGCTTTTCAATCTTCCTATTATGCTGCTGACTTATATTGAGTTTGTGGTTCACTAAAATCCCTAGATGTATTTGCATGAACTGGCATCTAGTCATACTGCTCCCATGCTGATGGAGATGATTTTTGAACCCAGGTAAGATTATACATTAATTCCTAATAAATTAAATTTTAATAAGTTTGTTAAAATCTTTTAAAATCCTGGTTCTTTCCTCCAAGTAGGAGCTGTAACTCTTTATTTCATATCATCTACAAATTAGATACAGATGCCATCTATGACTTCATCCAAGTTATTGATAAAATATTAAAATCTAGGACCTGGGGCAGTCCTCTAGAGACTTCCTTACAAGCTGACATCAAACCAAGTGATTGTTCTTTGAGTCTAACCATTTAATCAGTTCCAATTCTATTTAATTATATTATTGTCATATCTGTATTTTCCATCTTTTTCACAAGCATAGCATAAGATATTATCAAGTGCTTTGCCAAAATCTCAGTAAACCATACTGACAGCTTTCCACTGTTCTACCAATTGAGTAACCCTGTCACAAGGGGAAATATTAGTCTGTCATGAAGTATTCTTGATGAAGCCATCCTTGCTATTTTTGATCATCAATGCTTTTTCTAGGTTTTCACTAACTACTCCTTTAATAATATGTTGTATGAATTTGCCAGGGTCTGAAGTTAAGGTCAGCAGCTTATAGGTGCTACCATCTTCCTCAGGATGTTTGCCCTTCTCAGGTCCTGTGATAACTCTCCCATTCTTTACAGTAATTCAGTGATCGCTGAGAGTGTCCAGATTGGATTCAGGCCTTTTGGGGAACCTGACCTCTAATGAAAGGGGTCAAATTCCTTTCTTTATATTTTATGACTAATTAAACCTTCTAGCACCTCACAAAAATATGTAAAGTTCAGATTTAGGCCCATGTCTAGGGTCTCCTTAAAGAGGAGAGTAGAAGACTACTCAGTTTACATGTAAATCAGGTATGGGGTAGACTTTTATTTCCTGCCCATGAAAGAAATATTTAATGCAAAAGGATCTCACATGCATGAATTAACATAAATACTTAAAACAGGATACAGCAAAATAATGATTGGAACATGAAACAGCTTGCAAGACTACTGAATAGGGATTGTTTCACTTCACCTCACTTTTTGCTGTCCAGGCCCACATCTTTTGGACAGGCCAGGCCAGGGCTTGGGCCAACCTCTTGTCAGTGGGTATCTTCTCTGATGCAGAATCTCCCCCTTGCTACCTATCAGCTCCAGTGATGGACCCAGGCTCTCCACCTTCTCAAACTCATGAAGTTGATGTCAAGACTGGGCTTGACCATGTCCATCTCAAGATCATTGCTTGGTCACCTGTGGTCAGGCTCAGAAACAGGACAGAGGAGGCAGCCAGATGCGCAGGCTCTAGGTCTGTCTCTTTGCTCTAGCTGACAACGGGGGTTATGATAAACCTGGGGGAAGGGATACCAACTTCCATATACACCCTCTATTGAGACCCTGGGAGGGCAATCACATGGCAGCAGATAGGAAAGAGAAAGAGACAACTGAGTGTAGGACAGTACCTCTTAAAGGTCCACCGAGTCATTGGCCTTTACTGCTCAGGGAGGATCCAGGAAGGGAATTCTTTCCTCATCTCCAAGGCACTCTTTAGTGTGAGGGACTTCAGGTGGCCCACAAATACCCAGTCACCGAGAGAGAAGAATGAGGAAGGACAACTTCACATATGCCCTGATAAATGAATCTGGCTTTTAAAAATGCCTTTTTCTCAGCCTTTGCTTCACCCAGAAGCTGCCGCTCATTCTGACCTTTAACGTTCCCAACACTGTGCTTATGGTGGGTCATCACATCTTTGTGTTTGTCTTCTGTTTACCTGCCTTTGTTTTCTGTAAACATTTTTTACAGAGAACTTGTATTTTCCCTTCTAATATGAATTGTTTTTCTTTGTGTCTTCAAAATTTCATTCTTGAGAACTTCCCCTCCCCTCCTGGGTTGACTTCCTCTATAAAATTTTAATTAGGATATCACAGATTGTCCTTTTTCTGAGCCCTTTGAAATCTGCTCTCCCCAACTGCAGAGAACACATCAGACTCTACTCCCCTCTGCCTCTCTTATCACAAATTCTGTAATGTGATGGCTGTGGTCCCTCTCCCCTCCAAGATTCCCATAATTTTCATCTCCACAGAGAGGTTTTCCTTATTTTTAGGAAATATTTTATCTGTTATCCTGATCATTGAATCCCATTCTAAGACACCCATTCACAGTAAGAGCTGTTGCCTTTCCAAATATTTCTTTTTTTTATGAAGCCTGGCAGCAATGACAGCTCAATGAAAACATCACTTGTGCTTCTTAGATCTTCTCTATCTTTCTTGAGTGTGATTGTTAGCAATCTCTCTCAGTTCCTCCTAGCAGTATTATCTGTGCCTGTGGGAATCACCTGGAGTGGGTACCAGTCATTTGGTGTAACAAATGACAAGTGTGGGATGTTCTCCTTCATGTCCCCACTATATACCCCAGAAAGATAGCAGATGTCATTCTGACTGTTATCAGGTCAATAAACAGCCACCTCACTCCCTACCCCTAAGCAAGACGTCACCAGCCAAGAACACTGGACTCTTTTCCCTCTTGTCCTTACTAGGTGATTCCTCACCTTATGACATCTCTGAATTCACATCATTATTCCTTGGAGGAGAAGCAGCTGCTTCCTTTCAGAGGATTTTGTTCACCCTTCTTTGTGTAGTATCTATCGTGTTTTTCTAAGCCTTTGGTGATCTTTCTTCTTATCTGTCACAACTTGCTTACCATTCCAAAGCAACAAGAAGTAGCTGTGTCACTTTAACATGAAATGTTTGGGAACCCTTGACTTCTTCACATACTTTTCATAAAGCTTTAGACGTCTGAAGCAATTTACAGTAAACAACAGCAATCATTCTCAATAGAGTGTTGCTCCATTATCTTGTGGTATGGAGGTGACATACTAGGTTCTCAAAGACTATGGCCACAGAATCCAAGTTCTAAAGGGTCTGACCAACCCACACAGACTTTGGGAAGGGGCCCAGTAACAGTCTGCACAGCTCTCATCCCCAAACCAGTCTTACTATGGAGATTAGTCACCTGTGATGAATTCTTTCAGCCGTTGCAACCCATAAGGATCATCTATGGAAGTGTAGCAGAATCAGGATCCACATTGGTGGAGGGGGGGGGGAACCATACTAATAAAATCTTAGGTTTGAAGTATTAAAACCTAATAATAGTTTGCTTTTATACATTTGACAAAATCCTTTCCTCATAACAACCTTTTTAGATAGGTAGTGTTCTTGTCTCCATTTGTTTGTGAAACTGAGGCTCATGGGGTTCAGATGACTTGTTTTGCTTACATGAGTTGAGATTGAAACTCGGGTCTCATAATTCCAAATATAATATTATCCCCATTATGTTACATTGTCTTTGCCCCCACAGCAAACGTGGAAACATTCAGAAAGCTCACTCTTGACAGTCATCTGAATAAAGGAACTGATTATTACACTTTATCTAGGGGGAAAAAAACATGTAAAAAATAGATTCAATGAAGAGATGAGAGTCCATTGACCAAAGTTTCATTCTTTTTAGGATAAGAAATTAATCAAGGCTCTATTTGATGTCCTGGCACATCCACAAAATTACTTCAAGTACACAGCACAGGAGTCCAGAGAGATGTTTCCACGATCATTCATCCGATTACTACGATCCAAAGTGTCCAGGTTTTTGAGGCCTTACAAATGACTCTTTCCTCATCTCACCAGCTACAAATGCTCGGCCATGCCCCAGCCTGTGGGGTTTTCAAGAACAGAACTGTGTCTGCCACTTGCATGCCAGTGGAGGGACAGACATGTTACCCAGTATTAATGACTCTTTAGAGTTTAATTTTTATAGATAATACAAATATTTTGATAAACTGAATTGTATTTTTTCTTCCAAGAGATCTTGTATACGGTTGTGTCCGGTCATCAGGGTGCTGTATCAGCCAATGCCATCAGGTTTAGGCAGAGAGAGGCTTTCAGAGGGAACCATGTCTGTTACCAGCAGAGCTTCCTCATTGCTGCAAGTAGTGACATGGTGTAAAAAGGCCCAAGGAGGAGCTTCCCTAAGCCATGTTTCAGTCCCTTCACCACACAGAGCTAATCTATCACCCATACTTCTCATTCCCCACAATTAGAAGCTGCTGACGGAACCTCCCAATGATACCAGTGGCAAATGGATCTGAAAGCTGAATTTCATTGTCTGAAACTGGTCTGGTTCTGTTCAGGCAGCTCAACCATGTCATGTCTCCTTACTGGGGATGTGGAGTCAGATCCTGCCCCTTCAGAGTTAGGAGCAGAAGACCTCTAGTTCTGTGTTTCAGGCAACAATTTTCCAGGAGAACTGGAAGGTCCGTGTTTGGGGCAATAAGTTCCAAGTTATGTGACTTCAGCCCCAGGTACTAGAGTTCTGAAAGAATATAATAAAGAATGTTTGAAATGGAGAGAATTAAAATAAAGTGATGAAAAAATTTCTATATAAATGTAATAATGATTGCTTTCTGATATTTTTGCCTGTATAGTACATTTATGCCTTATTGCTTATACATAGAGGAGGGGGATAGCATCATTATGTATTGGGCCGTTTCTATTTATTTTCTGAAAACCAGCCCATTGTACATCCCACTGATTTTTCAACCTCGTGGTTGGCCATTTATGGCCCCGTGGAGTCCCAATCTCTAAATCAGAGGATTCCTTTCTTGTACATCATCTTCCTAACTCTCTCAATATTTTTTCCCAAATGATAAACTACCTCCAATACATTTGCCACTTCTTACTTTTATTGTCTGGTGATCACAGAGGGACGTTCACTGTAGCATTCTTTCCATTATGCATCGGCCGACCACAAGATTCTGGCTTTGCTTTTTGTTGTGAACCAACTTTCTGATATATCCACCATCACATCACACTGTGGAAATAAGTTTTTTGTAGTAGAAAGAGCAGTGGACTTGGAAGAGCTAGATTCAAGTTCATGCTCTGCCATTTACTAGCTGTATGATTTCAGAGGAGTCTTCACCTCTCTAGTGCTGCCATTTGTAAGATCTGGATGATGAGACTTGCATTGCTTTTATTGTTGTTATGAGGAAAGTGCTTTATAAACCATAAATGTGCACTGTTTTTATCTCAGTCACCACTGTGTAACTAGGTCTAGAACTGTCCCAGGCTGTTGTACATTGTCATCACACACTAAACGACCCAGGGAAAATTCTGGTGAGTTATTTAATTGGTTAGATACAGATCCAATCTTAATAAGGACTATTTGGACAAATAGCAGCTTGAACTACCATGTGGTTCTTACTGAAACTAGTAGGAGGACCTGTACACTTATAGAAAGTTTGATCCATGGAATAGTGTGCAAAAGCCTTGTGGCCTCAAATGTTCTCTGATCTATGGTCTCATTACTGTCAGTAAAAACTCTACACATGCATGCATCTTTTTCATACCTTCTAATCCTGTGTATTTCCTATAAGTTCTTTCCATGATTTCCCCTGCGAGAATTCCCCCACTATCCTGAAGGCTTTCCTCTGACTCTTTAATGTTTTATAGATACTAGTTCAACACTCAGGGTATCTGTTATCTTCCACCCTTGCTCCGTGACAAAACCACTTGTCTCAGTGTTATGAATGCTATCCAGTCGTTGTGGATAACGTATGAACGCCTACCTCCGTCAAGATTCCACTGCCTTTTGGGTCACCAGCAATTTTGATTTTTTTGAGACAATAGTCCATGATTTGTTGGCCATATATCACTACAGGCATATCAACATAAGAGAGGAGGGAAGGAGCAATGAGGGAGAGGGCTTAAGAGACAGAGACAGAGACAGAGAGAGAGAGAGAGAGAGAGAGAGAGAGAGAGAGAGAGAGGGAGGGAGGAAGGGAGGGAGAAGGGGAGTTATGGAGGAGAGAGAGGAGAAAGAGATATTTTTTCCAGTAAAATACAGTTAGGGGTCACTTAAACCACTATTTGATTTCCCAAATGTGATCTGGCTTGACTCCTAATCTGATTCTGGATCCAATTTACTGTCTTTTGATAGTGTCTGTCCAATATATGACAATGTCTGTCATACATACATATATATATAAACATATATATACATATATATATATATGAATGAGAAAAAAGCATTTATTTGGTGATTCCAAAGCTCCGTGCTAAGCAGTAAGGCTACAAATAGGCTATTCACTTTCTAAACTGAGAATGCAACTCATATAGGAGGGTTCAGCTCTACAAGTCAGATGAAACTCTACAAGTCAGTGGTTGTTAGGGCACAGTGGGAAAGCAGGTGATAATGTGCCTCCTTTAATGTCATTTCCATTGCTGAAACCATGCAGGTTTCCTACGTTGAACCATTTGAGGTGCCAGGAACTTGGATGGTGAGAACTTTCTTTTCCTGGTCCTCAGCAAAGACAGTTGCTCGGGTCATCTCTGTAAAGATTGCTTCCTTGGATGATGGATGAGGGAGCCAGGCTAGCAGCAGTTCCAGTGGTCTCAGGGGCATTGCTCTTCCTGGGGCCCTTGGTTGTACTTGTCCAAATCAATCCAATGAGATAAAACGAGGTAATATTTGTAAAAGTGCTAGGCACAGTGCTGGAACATAATAGACACTTTGTAAATTTTTACTGTCTTCCCTTCCCCTTCTTTGGCAACTATCAGCAATTGGCTTTGTTAGTGGCAGGTTGCGGATTGCTCTCCTTGAATATGACTAGGAGTCTGGGTTTTAAGCAGAAATGGTAGTCTGGTGCCAATGTATTTCCAGAGCTCTTGGGCTCAAAGTCCAAAAGGTGGTTTGATCTTCCTGGCACATGCTGTGCTCACTCTCCCTCCCCCCTCTCCTCTGTCTCTCCCCCCTCCTCTCTCTCTCTCTCTCTTTGTCTCTCTCTCTCTCTCTCTCTCTCTTTCTCTCTCTCTCTCTCTCTCTTTCTCTCTCTCTCTCTCTCTCTCTCTCTCTC
>CM053601.1:153116511-153141151 GCA_028646575.1 Pseudocheirus occidentalis | reverse complement strand
TTATGGGTTTTACCTGGAAAAAGAGGTTGGGGAGTCTGCCACGCAAACCAGGCTATAGAACTGACTGACAGGTTGGAAAGGAGATGAGGGGTTCTATAGAGAGCCCTGTAATTGGCATATGGGAATTGGCATTCTGGAAATAGACTAGGTTCGATTTAACCCCAGCAGTGAGCTCCTGGTGGCTTGGTTAATTATAGTTTTATTGATTAGCATCACTTTATGGTGGAGGAGTACCTTCTTTAAAGCCCCCGTGCTTTGCCTGGTGAAGATGCATGTTGTTAAATCTCCTTTCCCAGATAGTCAATGTATTTAGCCAACAGGAGGTTATGTCCAGTAGCCCATTAATGCCACAGTACAGCTACCAAATTAGTCTGAAGAATTAAATGTTCCATCTATGCTCAATGACCAGCAGTGGTTCACTTCCCAGTGAGCACAGTGGGACTGAAATATATTTAGAAAGTGAAACTAGTCTGATTCATAATTTTTGTTGCACTAATTGGAGGAAAAGAAAGAAGGCCATATCCTCCCATTCTCCCCCTTCCACCTCCAAACTCTTATAATAGAGACATTCAGTAGAAACTATTGGCTTGGATATCTTTTCAGTGTTTTTGATATGGGAAATGAAGCTTTGAACTATAATAATTAACCATTTTAATTAAATATAATTTCATCATTAAGTAGGAGGATCTGGAACCAGAAGGTATTTTAGAGGTCCCATAGTACAACCCCATCTTACAGATGAGAAAAGTGAGACCCAGAGAATTGCCTAGGGGAGGGAAGGGGAACCTGCAACCTTGAGGCCACATGTGGCCTTCTAGGTCATTGGGTATGACTGAGTCCAAATTTTACAGGACAAATCCTTTTATTAATGCTGTACTCAGTAAACACATAGCGTGCTTACAATCCAAAAACAATATTTCCCAAATCAATTTGGCCACAGAGAGCCTTTGAGCTTGAAACATATTGAGAGAATGAACAAATCTTGATCAGGAGAACTGGGGACATAAAATAAGCCCAAATTAAATAAGGTGTCAGATTTGGGGATGCAAATCAAGGGAATGAAGTCTATTTTCATGCCAAAATAGTAACATAATATAAGCATTTTTGATATTTCATATTTCATATTGTTTGGTGGAAACTATTCTTCACATCAGAATTCTCTTGTAGAATATCTACACATATTGCAACATAGAACATAGTTTGTGAATCTGCAACATCTATTTCCCAATCACCAACCAAACAAAATAGTCAAAAACTTAAGCCAGTCTCAATATAGGCTCCACCTAGTGGCTACTGATGACAAAATCACAGAATTTTGGTTTGCAAGTAATCTTAGCAACCACTTAGTCCAACCCATACTCAAAATATACTTTACAAGTAAAGCCTTTGCTTCCAGACCTCCAGCAAGAAGGAACCCCCTACCTTTCAGGGCAGTTCATTCGACTTTTGGATAGATCTAACTGGTAGGAAGTCTTTCCTCATGTCAAACTTAATTCTGCCTCTACAATTTCTTCCTATTACTCCTGCTTCAAGATATACTACTATACAGTATCGAAGTGATACTTTCATGTTACCCCAGAATCTTATCTTCTCCAAACTAAACAATCCCAGTTCTTTCAGGCAATCCTCACAGGACATAGATTCAAAGTCCTTCACCACTGAAGAAGTGATTGTCCTCTCCAGGATACCTTCCAATTTTATCCCAATATCCTGCGTATTTGGTAACTAGAACTCCACACAATACTTGTCTAGATATGACTGTTGAAGGCAGAGCATAATGGGATCATCACCTCCCTGGAAGGTGTGCTTCTTTTCATGTACTTCATGATTGTAGCGTATTTTGGCTGCTGTGTCACACTGATGACTCACATTGAGTTCCTGGTTTACTAGCTGCTGCCAAGTTTCACTTGTTTCCATCTTGTATAAATGAAGATTTTTTGAGCCCAAGTGTAAGACTTAACCTTTTTGCCTATTAAATTTCATGTTATGAGATTCAGCCTAAGACATCTTGAGGGAGTCCTGTCGTCCCACTTCTTAGTTATCCCACCCAACTTAATGTCTATAAATTATCTTCCTTTATCCAAGTAATTGATAAAAATGTTGAGCAGTGTAGAGCCAGGAATGGATCCTTGAGGCACTACACTAAAGACGTGTCTTCTCATTGACATTGACCCACTGATAGCTAGTCTTTGGGTATGATCATTTAGCCAACTCTGAATCCTCTTAACTGTATTATCATCTAGTTCATATCTCTCCATTTACCCTAACATCTCTGCATATCTCCAACAAGATAACGTGAACAATTTTGTTAAGTGACTTTTCCAAACAAGTTAAACTATCTGTAGCAATCACCTGATCTACCAAGGGTACCATTTTCCTTCCAATCACTCAGGCTCATGACCTAGATGTTATCCCTTGCCCATATCTAATCTGTTGCCAAGACCTGTTAATTTTACCTTTCCTCCTCTAACACTGGCCCTACCCTGGTACAGGCCTCATCTTGGATGATTGCAACAGCCTGCTGGTTGGTCTTCCTGCCACAAGTCTCTCCTTCTTCCAGTCTATCTTCCACTTGGCTGCCAAAGTGATCTCCTTAAAGCACAGATCTGACCACATTATCTCCCTATTCAATAAACTCCTGGGCCTCCATATCACCTCCAGGATCAAATCCTTTATTTGGCACTGAAAACTCTTCATAACCAGTCTCCCTTTCTAGTCTTTTTACACCTCATACCCCATAGTGACACTGGTCGCATCATGTAAATCACTCTACTTCCTAACTCCAAGCATTTTCACTGGATGCCCGTATGCCTGAAAATTTTTCCCTCCTCATCTCTGCCTTGTAACTTCCTTCAGGACTCAACTAAAATCCCACTGCCTAAAAGAAAACTTTCCTGGTCCCCCTTAATTATAGTGCCTTCCCTTAGTTGATTATCTCATTTAACTTATCTACAGCTTGTGTGTGTGTGTGTTTGTGTGTGTGTATATACATATATATATACATATATATGTATGTATATATATATATATATATATATATATAGTTGTTTGCATGTTGACTTCCCCATTAGACTGTGAACATTTTGAGAGCAGGGACTACCCTTTTCCTTTCTTTATATCCCAGAATTTAGTTGACACAAGTCCTGGCACATAGTAGGTGGTTAATATAAATTTTTTAACCAACTACAAGTCTAGAAAAAGGAAACCGGGTTAGTCTGGGATGCCTTATTCTTTAAAAAACAAAACAAAATGAAAACTTTGCTTCAATTAGACAAGATCCACATTCTTACTTTCTACCTCACCCTCCCAAAAGAGAGCATGAGAAAAACACAACCCATTACAAATAAATAGCATCAATAGAAACAGATTTCCACATTGGCCATGTCCGAAGAAGTATTTGTCTCTTTCTACACTCTGAATCCTCCACTACGTTATTAGGAGGTAGGTTGTATATTTCATACTTAGTCCTCTGGAATCCTGGCTGGTGATTGCACTGATATGAGTTCACAATAGTATTCCATATGCCATAACTTGTTAATCCATTCCCTAATTAAGGGCATCCCCTTTTGTTCAATAGTGCATAAGGTGTTGGTCTAAGCCTGATTTTTTCCAGACTGCTTTCAAGTTTTCAGAGCAATTTTTATCAAAAAGGGAGTTCTTTTCTAAGCAATTTATGTTTTTTGTCAATTGAATGCTTTGTTATTGAATTATCTTATTTCTGATCCCCCCTTCTCTCATCTGATCCATTGGCCTCTTTTATTTTTTTAATTGATACCAATGGTTTTGACGATGATCACTTTGTGATATAATTTGAGGTCTAGGAATGCCATTCTCCTTTGTCCCTACATTTTTCATGATTTTCCCTTGATATCCTGTATCCTTTGTTTCTCCAAATGAATTTTGTTGTTATGCTATTGAGTTCTGCTAAGAATGCCTTTGATAATTTGAGTGGTATTATGACATTAAAATTATAAATTTGGTAGTATTGTAATTTTTATTATATTTATTGGCTGTGCTCAGTCACAAGCACTATCTTTCCAATTATTTAAATCTTGTTTTCTTATACCTTAAAGGAGCACATTGAAATTGAATCTATACAAGTATTTTTTGTGCTTTGGTAGGCTGAGCCCCAATTATTTAATAGATTTTGAAGGAATTTGAACTGATTTCCCTTTCTATTGTTGTCGCTTGGATTTTGTTATTATTATATAGATATACCATGGATTTTGTGGGTTTATTTTGTAGCCTGCAACCTTGGTGAAGTTATTATTTTTCTCAGTATATTTTCTGATTCTCTAGAATTTTCTGATAAACCATCATGTCTTCAGCAAATAGGTAGAATTCTATTTCCTTTTTACAAATATTTATGCTTTTATTTTTTTCTGTCTCATTGCTGTCACTGGTATTTCTAGAACTATATCACTTAAGTGCAGACAGAGTGCACATCTTTGCTTACCTCCTACATTTAGTGGGAAAGCTTCTATATGTCCCCATTGCATTTGATTTTAGATAGCTAAAAGGTATGCCCTATACCTATATCATAAATGAATACTGTACTTTGTCAAAGACTTTTTCCTGCATCTGTTGAGGTAGTCATGTGCTTTTACATGTTTTTTAATATGATTATGTTGATTATTTTCCAAATGTTGAATCAGCCTTGCAGCAATTCTATAGATCCAACTCGTTTATAATGAATTCTTTTTCTGGATGAATTATCTGTTTGACAGGATTTTATATAAAATGTTTGAATTGATATTCATTAATGATATTGGTCTATAGTTCTCCCTCTCTGGCTCTTCTTCTCTGGTTTGGATATTAATAATGGGGAATGCATTAGACTACGTTCAATGTGATGGATGCTATGTGATATCATTGATTTACACTCATTCTGCCAACTCTCTTCTCCTTGAAACCCCACAGCACAACTGAAGGTCAGAAGACCATCTGAGCTGAGGCTTTATGTATAGAATCTAAACCACCAAATTTCCAAATTCCATCATCACACGAATATACTTTCTACCATACTCACTCTCCATTTGTGTTCAGCGCATCTGAACACTTTACATGATATCTGTAATATGCTGTCTCTCTTAACACCTGAAATCCTTTTCAGGTGCACTTGACACCAACCTGTCTATCTCCTACTTTCTTTCCCTAGACCCTTTGTCATCCTTGATTGCTTCTCAGGAAACTCCCTATATCTTTGATCTTTTCAATCAACATTACTTCAGCAAATCTGTTCTCAGCAGATTTACTGAAGTAATGTTGATTGCATTCAAACTCTACTGAAGACAGCACAACTCTGATGGACTGACCATGTTGTTTGAATGCCAAACATACATTTGCCTAAAAGACCGTTTTATGGAGAACTCACACAAGGTAGGTGCTCACATGGAGGTCAGAGGAAGTGGTACAAGGACATTCTCAAGGGCTCTCTGAAGAACTTTGGTATCAGTTGTAAGACATGGGAGACACTAGCATAGGATTGTTCAGCATGGCATGCCTGCATCAAATAAGGCACTGTAATCCATAAGCAAAGCAAAATTATGGTAGCTCAAAAGAAACATGAGATGCACAAATTTAGAGACAATTGCATCCCAAATAGTCAAACAGACTATTGGATCTCCAGGAGATGAAGTCAAAATGGCAGACTGAGAGGAAGATCCTCTTAGGTTCTCAAGAAAGATCTAGAAAATGCACCAGACTGAATTCTGATCAGGGAAGTCCAACTTAAAAACAAAACAAAGTAGGAAATATCTAATAGGGAAAATAACTGACCTAGAAAACAAATTGAGGAGAGAAGATTTAGGAATTTTTTTAGGAGCACATGAAAACCATGTACCATCTAGAGGGGGGGAGGGCAGAGTCGAGATGGAGGCATAGAAGCAACAAGGTTCCGCAGCTCCCACACAGCCACCTCAAATACCCATAAAATATTACTCTAAAAAAATGTTAAGGCTCCAAAACTCACACAAAAATACAGAAAAACACATCTCCCACTGAAGGCAGCTGGGCAGGAAGGGCTCCACACAGTGCTGGGAGCTGAAACC
This sequence comes from Pseudocheirus occidentalis, assembly GCA_028646575.1. Classification (NCBI taxonomy): domain Eukaryota; kingdom Metazoa; phylum Chordata; class Mammalia; order Diprotodontia; family Pseudocheiridae; genus Pseudocheirus; species Pseudocheirus occidentalis. The sequence continues at coordinate 153,135,101 of CM053601.1, read as the reverse complement.
AGAACAGCTTGAAACTGCGGCTTGGCCCTGAGGTGTCCAGGATGAGCCACAGCTGGAGCCTTCAGGAGAGTGGATCAGCAGCAGCTGTAACAGTTTCCAGAATTATCAAGCCATAAGAAACAAGGACTAAGTGAAAGGTCAGTGGAACTCAGCTAAATTTGGGGGAGTGGAGCAGGTCCAGTCCCTGCCTCCAGAGCTAGAAGTAGTCTGAAGTGGCAGCCCTGCAGCAGCCTCCATGTGGCTGCTTCAGAGCTCCCGGCCTGCAGACTGCAGGGGGGTCTAGTGATTGTTCAGAGGCTAAGTGCTCTTGTGTTGAGCGGCCTAGATCGGGATTGGGGTCTTGGGTGGTGGTCCTAGGGTGCATTTTCAGTGAGCCAAAGCTGGTGGGGTGGCAAAAAGGTGCCCTCCCAATAGCTCTGGCAGCTGTGAAAACCCCAGCAATTTGGGACAGAGCTCTCTCCTCTGGAAGCAGAGTTCTACAGAGCTAAAAAAAATCAAGTAATTCACTGGCAACATGAGCAGGTAAAGGAAGCACAGTAAGAACAACAACCAAACTCTAGAATCCTTTTTTGGGGGACAAAAAGGATCAAAGCTTTGAATGGGAAGAAGACAACACAGTCAGAACTCCCACACCAAAAGCTTCCAAGAAACATGTAGACTGCCTACAAGCCATAGATGAGCTTAAGAAGGATTTTGAAAACCAAATAAGAAAAGTGGAGGAAAAATTGGGAAGAGAAATGAGAATGATGCAAGAAAATCATGAAAAGAGAGTCAACAACCTGACTAAAGAAAATAACACATTAAAAAATAGATTAACTCAAATGGCAAAGGAGGCCCAAAAAGCCAACGAAGAGAAGAATGTCTTAAAAAGTTGAATTTGCCAGTTGGAAAAAGAATCTCAAAAGCTTTCTGAAGAGAATAATTCAAAGAAATTCTCAAATGAAAACTCCTAGGAATATTGCAGCAAAAATCCAGAACTTACAGGTCAATGAAAAAATTAGTACCAGCAGCTAGAAAGAAAAGAAAAAATTCAAGTGCTGAGGAGTCACTATTGGAATCATAACACTTTTTTAGCAGCCACCAGTATCAAGAAGCAGAACACTTGGAATAGAGTATTCCAGAAGGTAAAGGATCTAGGAATACAAGCAAAAATAACCTGCCAAGCAAAAGTGAATATAGTCCTGTGGGGGAAAAAGTGAATTATCAGTGAATTAGAGGACTTCCAAGCAATCCTGATGAAAAGGAGAATGCTGAGTAGAAAATGTGACATACAAATACAGAAGTCAAGAGAAGAATAGGGAAATGAGAAACATTATAAGGAACTAAAAAAACCCTTTATATTCTTATATTGGTAAAGGATATATATATATATATAGTCCCTCAGACCTTTATCGTGGCCAGGGGTCAAAGAGGGAGTTTAATTAGAGGGCCTGAGTATGATTTTGTTGTGTTTGGATGACCTAGAAAGAAAAAGTAGAATGATTGGGAGGGTAACGCATTGGGAAAAGGGGAAAGAACAAAGAACAACAGGGCAAATTATCTCACTTAAATGGGTTGTATAAAGACGAGTTTATAGAATAAGGAGGGAACAGTGGGAGAGAATGGACAATACTTAAATTCAATTTCATCTGAATTGGTTAAAGGAAGAAATAATACATATAAAACACTGCTGGGTCCAGAAACACGTCTTACACAATGACAAGTAGGAAGGGAAGGCATTAAGGGAAGAGGAGGGAAAAAAATGGAGGAGCCCACAATCTAATGGGGGAGAGAACAAGCAAGGAAATATATGCCAACAAGCTATAGACAGGATAAATTGGACATTGTCAAGAGAGGAAAGGAACTAGAATTAAGAGGGGTTGGGAATGGCTTCCTATAGAAAGTGGGATTTTAGTTGTGATCTGAAGGAATCCAGGAAGAAATGAGGGAAAGCATTCCAGGTATGGGAGACAGACAAAGAAAATGCCCAGAGCCAAGGGATGGAGTTGGTTGTTTGAAGGAGAGCAGGAAGCCAATGACACTGGATGGAAGAGTACATGACTGGGCGTCAGGTGTGAGAAGACTGAAAAGGTAGGATAGGGTTAGGCTTTGAATGCCTAACAGGGATTTTGTGTTTGATCTTGGAAGCAAACACTAGAGTGTATGGAGAAGGGCGTGTGTGATGTATGTGGATCTGTGCTTTAGAAAAATCACTTTGGTAGCAGAATGGAGGATGGATTGGAGTAGAGACAGACTTGAGGCAGACTGACCATCAGGCTATATATTGCAGTCATCCAAATGTGAAATGATAAAGGCTCCCATCAGAGTGGTGGCTATGTCAAAGGAGAGAAGGAGGTGTATTTGAGAGATGTTGTAAAGGTGAAATCAATAGACCTTTGTAGTAGATTGGATATGGGGTATGAGAGACAGTGAAATGTCAAGGTGAACACCTCAGTTGTGAGCCTGTGGGACTGTGAGGATGGTGGTGCCCTTGACAGCAATAGGGAATTTCAAAAAGATGGATGGTTTGAAGGGAAAGAGAATGAATTCAGCTTTGGACATATGGTATTTGAGTTATCTATTGCATACTCAGTTTTAGGTGTCTGGAAGGAAGCTGGAGAGAGGAAAATGGAGTTTGGCAGAGCGATTGGGGCAGGAAAGGTAGATTTGAGAACCATCAGCATAGAGCTGGTAATCAAATCTATGGGGGTTGATGAGATCACTAAGTGAAGCAGTACATAGAGAGAAGAGGGCACATGACAGATGTGGGACCTGAGGGACATCTATGGGAAGAGTATCCAGGAAAAGAGACTGAGAAGGAAAGGTCTGATGGGTAGGAAGAGAACCAGGAGAGGGTGGTGTCCTGGAAACCCAGAGAGAGGAGAGCATCGTGGAGAGGGTGATCAGCAATGTCAAAAATGAAAAAGGTGAATTCCTAACCAAAGAAGAGATAAAAGCAATGATCAGGAACTATTTCTTCCTACATTTCCTATACATAAAACTGGCGATCTAAAAGATATGGAAGAATATTTATAAAAATATAAAGTACCCAGATTAACGGAACAGGAAGTAGAATGTTTAAAAATAGATCTCTGTTAAATTCTTTATCTTTCAGGGGCTAAAGGATAGTTAGAAATATTGAGTGTGTTTCTAATGTTTTTGTATTAAGTCTATAATCCAGCTGCCCTTTTTCATTGTAATTCTGAAGAGCCCAACTCCTTTCCAAACTCTCACCTTCCTGTCTCTAAGCTCAAGTTCTGATTTCCATCAACATTCTACTTGTCATTCACAAAAAAAGTCACCCCATAGACTCATTCATTACACTTGTATCAAACTTTGGTCCTTTGAATTCCTACAGTTCTTCCAGTCTTCCCAAGTACTCTCGTTGCTCCCCCCACTCATCAGGCTTGTCACACATAGAATGAAACAGACTCATTCTTAGCTTGGATGTTTATTGAACACATGAAGAGTGTGGTTCTGATCGTTCATCCAGGCAGCAACAGAGGGTGGGGTGGGGAGGGGGAGAGAAGAGGGAACAAGTCAGCTTAGTAGTTTCAGTTCAGACCAGTGTACCTGAAATGATTGGGGTCTTTGCTACTCCTGCCCCATTCATTTGCAAACTGGTCTGCCTTAGAATCTTCCACTGCTCTGTTGCTTCTAGAAGAATTCTTGGCCATCTCAGGAAAAGAGGAAGGCAGAAAAGAGATGAGTCAGTGTAATAGTAACAGGTTGAATTCCAAAATCCTTCCCTGAACAACTCTCTCGGGACTCTTCTCCCATGCCTTTCTGGCAGTTGGGCTATGGACAACTATGACAAAAATATTTCTATACAAAGAATTTGTGTGGTATCAACGAGATGGGACTTGACTTGGAGTTATGAAGACCTGGTTTCAACTCCTGAGGCTTATTTTTGTTACTTGTCAAGTCATTTAAGCCTTGTGGGCCTCAGTGAGCTCATTTGTAAATTGTATATAAAAAGATTTCATTACATTCCTCCAAAAGAAGTTATGAGTTCTATTTTCTTTATAAATCTTAGCCATCACAGAAACATGAGTAGTTATTAACGAGTAGAGAGAGGCCTGTGGGCTGATGGTTTTCCACCATACTCTCGGAGCTGGGGCTCAAAGATTCACATCCTGACTGCCTCTGGTGTCAGTGTCAGAATTGCTTGTTCCTGCTGTGTTGACGACAATATTCCAGTCTGTGCTGCTGCCTGTGTCAGTCAGGCGGTTTCAGAGATTGCTTTGTAGGACTTTGTGCTGAGGGATACAGACAGAAGGAGAAGGAAATACAATCCCTAGAATGGGTTTTTCCATGGTTTCATCTCCTGTATGTTCAAAGAGGGCTGAGATGGGCTTCACTGTGAGGGGTTTAGCTGATCACTTTGCCTGCCCAGGCCCTACCAAGTCCCCTTTGGGCAGCATCATAATTTCCACAAGCATGAAAGTATTTGTATGAATTTGTATAACTGGCTTCATGCATGTTCAAGTAGGCCCTCAGCATATTGCCAGCATCTAGAAAAAGACCATTTTGAGTCAAAAGGGGAGGTGGATGTAGTCATATAAATCCAGATGGCAGATGGCATTCCTCTACTGACTTAAAGATTCATTTTCTGGGCAGAGTGGCTGCTTCTCCCCAGTTCCCTAGTACCCATGAAAATACCATGTTGAAATAGCAAGTTAGTTATGTTACTAAAAAAATGCCTACCATTTCTGACACTGAACCTAAACGTGCAATTAAAAATTTGTTATTTCTGTCCCCTTTTAAATATTGATCAGTATCTATTTTTGGTCTCTCCCCTTATCACAACCTGTATGGTTCTTATGTGTAACTATGTACTCTTTCCATTTAGGGTTGACCCTCCACACACCCAAACTCTACCACTGGCATTGCTCAGGTGCAAAGTTCTGTATCTCATATCTGCACTCAATTACCCTCCTCCTTCACAGACTTTTGTCTTTTATAGAGAAGAGGCCTGTGTTTGTATAAAACAATAGCCCATCCTGGTGCTCCCCTTCCTCAAGCTGGGCAGCTGCACACCACACCATGTTGATACCACCAACAACTCCCAAAGTACCAAAGTTCTGACTTGGATTGTCCAGTCTAGGCCTTCTAAGTGGGGAACTTCTGGTGGGAAACTCTCCCCTGCTCCTAGGCTTGAACATACCTCTTGACAATGGTCTCATTTCTTAAGGTTGGCTCTTCCTTTCTCTCATTTAAAGGCTTCAAGATGCCCCACATGGTCTTTAGTTCCTCACTTTCAAGTCCATGTTCAGACAACTGCCTTTACCATCTCATTCCAATCTTGTCCCTTTGATGTGCACCCAGGTCATTCTCCCTTATTTCTGCTTGACTTTAGCACCTAATTCACAGGTTTGTTCCCCTGAGACTTGAATTTCAATGGTGATGAGCTCTCTTACACCCTACCCTCATAGTTAGAAAATTAACCATCAGTTTTAAATAGATAAGTTTGACCAGATTAACTAACTCTCATTACACTTCTATATAATTTTATTTTCTAAAGCTCATAAACCAATACTGTGTTTTAATGAAAAGACTTTTGTTTTTGTTTTTGCCAATACCAGGTACATTTTCACTTGTCTGGTTTATTGCCTTAATGCAGATAACTAGTAAACTTCATTATTTGAGAGAACCTAGATTCCTGTTGCAAATATATGTTTCACAGGTCTGTTTGACAAGGCTCAGAGAATTAATAGGTTGGTTTCAGATCAATGGAAGCAAACAGAAAGAAAATAATCATTTAGAGATGTATCTGGTTAGTATAATCTGTATTACTTTTCCACATAATATTCAACTGACATTGTTTTATGAGTATAAACACTATTTGGTCTTAATGGATCATTTTTGGATAGGTTATTAGTTCTATTTGAGTTAATCAATATGTTGCATCAACATTCTTATCATTAATAATGTTGGCCTATCATTTACATTTTCCATCTGATAATGATATGTCAAAGGATGATGTCCCCAGATTTTAGTTTTATATTCTCCATTATTGAGACCTACTGACTGTTCTTTGGCTTTGTCCCTTTACTGAAATGGGATTCTTTGAATTTACTGTTAACTCCAGCCTTGGCCAAAATACAGTGCATGCCCAGAACTGGAAAAGTGCCACAGTAAACCTTGAGTTTCATGTTTTACAGGAAGAAACGAAATATTTGCCTATTTAGCTTTTGCAAACAGGGCCCCAGGGCAGCTAGGATCTTCAGAAAGAACTTTTTAGATGTGAGTGACCCTAGCAAACTCAGTTGCTCTCAAAGGTGTGGAGAACATTATTTTTTCCCAACTGAACTCTCTACTTGTTTACTTTGAACTTGTTTGAGAATGAAAAGAAGAAATAAAATAAAATCCCAACCCTATGAATTAAGTTAAAAGTGTTAAATAAGAGACAGAGTGATGTTTTATTCTGATATAAGATGTACATCAGGATATGTAAGAAGAGAATTACTGGAATGAATTGTTTGGTCAACCTGGCATAACCGTTAAGGGATTTAAGGTCAATTAGGGGTCTTGCGACATTCTAAAACAACACAAGTACCCGCTCCATTCTGGTGTTTCTGTAACATTATCCAATCAATCCATAAAGAAGTCTTTCTTTTAAGAAAAACAAAAGGGAGAGAATCAAAGAAAGGATGTGACATGGCTTGGGATGGATATCCCAAAAAAAACGAAAATGAGAACTGACAGCAGAGAAAAAATATATTTAAATACTGTTTTGTTGCGTTTTCTGTTGAGAACGATGCTCTTTGGACTGCAAAGGACAGCAGATATGTGGTTACTCTGGAATACCAGTCCAATTAATATGTAAGGAAATAATAAGAGAGAGCCTAGGGGCTCTTGATGTATTTAAATCCTATGTCCTTGTTGAACTACATCCCAAAATACTGAAAGAACTGAGGGTTAGGATAGTTTTGAAAGTTCAAATAAGATAGATAAAAGAATATTGGAGCAGGGTAAATACTGTGCATATGTTCATCCAAAGGAAGAGAGGGGGTTCTGTAAACCATATGGGTCTTCAATTCCTGACAAAACTTTATTAAAAGGATGACTGGTGATCACTGAGAAAAAGAAGCAATAGGCAGAAACATTCACTCAAAGTCATTCTTAAAACAGTATTGCTGTTACTGTATATGCAGTGTTCTCTTGGTTCTGCTCATTTCACTCTTCATTATTTCATGCAAGTCTTTCCATGTTTTTCTAAGATCATTGAACTCATCATTTCTCATACATAGCACAGTAATATTACATCATTATCACATACCACAACTTGTTCGACCATATATATCCTAGAAAGGGAACAGAATTGTAAGGAAAAAGGCCCCTAAAGATGGATAAAAGGGAGGGAGGAATAAATAAGAGAAGACATCCTCAGTCAATTCCTTTTGCACTCAATGGGAACAAATCCAATTCTTTGGATGATGGCCTGTCCACCTGCAGTGGACTTCTGGTCTCGTGTAACAATCTGTGATCTCTCTAAGCCCAAAGTTGGCATAGCTGTGATTTCCAAGTCCCTCTCCGCAGGAAGCTTTCTTATTCATCCCTGAAAACTTGTGGGAGGGTCTATACTTACATTTTAAGCTATATGGACTAGGCTTGGTGGCCTTAGAGGTCTCTCTAACTCTGATGTTCTGTGTATTTTTATTTGATTCCTTAAGACTGTGGTAGGTGTTGTGGAATATAGTAGAAGTATAAGATACATCTCCCACCCTCACAGAGTTGACAATCTCATTGGAAGAAGAGGTAAGTCATGTTCCAACAATGAATGTTTGTCATGACTTCTGAACTGTCTTCCCTGGCAATGGGAGGTTCTGCTGTGTTGCAGAGTGGGATTTATGCTGCTCTCTGACTGAGTCCTTAGAATGAGACCTCATTCCTCAGATGGTTTCTCACATGTACTCTGTGTGTTGGTTCTTCTCTAGTCCAGAGCTGAACCGGAACCTTAAAAGATGGAGAGAAGGAGACATACTTCTCCTATGCATACCATTCATCCACCATATTGAAGCCTGGGCTCCATATAGCCCTAAGAAACATGAGAGAGACAAGGCTAGGCCATCACAGATAAGCTTCTTGGATCTCCGCAGCCCATCTCTTTCCCCTCTCCCACACCCTGTGAGTGAGACACACAGAAGTGGTTAAATAGATCAGTACATATCAGCACTGAGGTGGTTTAAATGCAAAAAGGCTGAAACATATGTTTCTTTCTTCAACTACATATGGAGACAGTCCTTGACACTCATCTCTGACACACAGACTCAGCCATGTTGCTTCACCTCAGGGCAAGTGAGGAAGACTAGGAAAGGGAAGGGCTCCTGCAGTCTGGAGTAATCAAAGAAGTCTTCATGGAGGAAGTGGCAGATCTGTTGCATCATGAAAGCCATGTTTGACATGGATAGATGAAGGGAGCTTTCCATACATGAGAAACAGCAAGAGCCAAGGCTCATTCACAAATGAAAACTTGAAAACAAAGTTTAATTCAGTAAGCTTTGCCTTAAACCCTGTGATTTTCTCTGGGTTTGACCACAGACCAATCGCTTATCTCTCCAGGCCCCAGTTTCTTCATCAAAAAATGGAAATAAAATGTACCTCATGAGGTTATTGTGAAGGTCAAATAAAAGGACATATGTGAAGTGCTTTAAAAAAACTATAAAAATGACAGTTTTTTAAAAAATGAAATTATTCATCCAGCCCCCTATAGGTTGGAAATAATAGGTCACAGAGACTGCAATGAATCCGTGACATTCAGTGTGTGTAATTGTCTGGCTTGATGCCTTAAATTGACCAGTTGCTATGTTTTTCTTTTCATGGCACTGAATGCAGAAGAAATTGTGCAAATAGGAAAACCTGCCAAGATACCCAAATTGAACATTTCGCAATCTGGGAAAATGGTGGACTTTTTTGTTTCTTGGCACTTATTTTTGTCTTTTGCCAGGAAAAATTTCAAGGGGAAATCCCCCAACTCACCCTGAACACAACTGGCTAACAGACCTATTTGTTCCATTGATGAAAGGTTTGTATAAATATCAGCCTCCCCTTCAAGACCCAGTAGGTCTCAGAGCTGAATCTCCCCACCGACCTGAGAAAGAAGAAAGAACCTCAGGTGAGCTTATGTTTCCCTGAGGCTTTGTCCTTCTTCCTCCTCCAGAGAGCCTCTATCACACCTAGGTGAAAACATCATGGGCAGACTCTTTGTTTTCTGTTTCCTTTGTATGACTTTAGGACTAAACACAACCTATTAATGTACCTGTAGAATGTAATTTCCCTGAGAGCAAGGACTGTTTCCTTTTTGTATATTTGTAATCTCCAAGAAATAGTGAAGTACCTGTGTCAGACTGTCAAATTTTTTAAATTGGATTCATTAATACAACACCTCCTGAGTGTGGCTGACTACCTGACCTTCACAGGAGAATCACAAAATTGGGAGCAAAGCCCCCAACACTGAGCGGTACCCTCTCTGCACTAACCCCTTCAGGGTTTTCCATAGAGCTGATGGAACCTGGTTAGAATGGAGGGGTTATTCTCAGTCCAAACCACTTTGGAGATTTCAGACATGTCCTTCAAGAAAGGAAGGACTTCATGAAATCAAAGGAAAGTGTAGAGATGGGAACATGGGAAAAAAAGAAAGAAAGAAAGAAAGAAAGAAAGAAAGAAAGAAAGAAAGAAAGAAAGAAAGAAAGAAAGAAAGAAAGAAAGAAAACCACAAGGAATTCATGAGCACAGGCAGGTGTCTCTGAACATCTCCTTCCTGCTTCCAGCCTGACAGCAGCAATGAAGCTGGTCACAAGTCTCTTTCTCTTCTCCTTTGTCCTGGGTGTCAACAGCCAGGGTTGGTTTCGAGACTCTCTGGACTTCCTTGATCAAGCTCGTCTAGGTAAGGTCTCTTTAAGAGCACATTCCCTTGGATAGAGTTGCTTTACATGAAGCAGGGAATGATGGGAGATGAAAGAAATTGTTTTATTCACAGAAGAAAGATACCTGGAAGGCAGAAGGGAAGGTGGCAGCAGATGCAGCCAGACATAGAATCTGGTACCTGAGCAATGGCAAAGGCAGGGTTGGTGGGTGTAGACCTTGCCCCACATTGGAAAGAGATTGTTTATCTGTACTGGTGAACCCCATGGTTATGAAACAGGAAAGAATCTTTTGCTTAATTTGGGGTGGAAGTTGCTATTCTGGATCTTCTCTGAAAGAAATGGAGCAGTAATAAAAGAGGAGTTAAAATATTTTTTTTTTAGTTTTTTTTTTCTTTTTCTTTTTGCTTTTTTGGAGGGCAGTTGGGGTTAAGTGACTTGCCCAAGGTCACACGGCTAGCTTTTTTTGTGTGTTAAGTGTCTGAGGCCGGATTTGAACTCAGGTACTCCTGACTCCAGGGCCGGTGCTCTACTCACTGCACCACCTAGCCGCCCCGAGGAGTTAAAATATTATATTTTCAGGAAAAAATGTTTTCAGAGTCCATTGTTTCGTATTATAGGTATTATTAGCACAGTGAAGCAATACTTATTTTATGAAAATTCATCTTGGTCTGTCATTTCCACTGAGGACCAGTGGTGGAGGAGATGCTTTCCCATGCCACCCATTAAAAAAAACCTTAAACCTAGGGATGTTTCATTCCCCATTAGAACTAGATCTATGTTGTTAGAGTCCTACTTATAACTCGGGATGCCTCTTCCATTGCTGTTCCCTTTCTAGGTGCTGCGGACATGTGGAGGGCCTACCGGGACATGCGTGAAGCCAATTTCATAAATTCAGACAAATACTTCCATGCTCGTGGGAACTACGATGCTGCCAAGAGAGGCCCTGGTGGGGTCTGGGCAGCTGAAGTGATCAGGTATGAATTTTGGAATGGTCCTGAAAGTGGAGCAGATTTGACCTATCTGGGGACTCTCAGCAGCCTAGGAAAGCCCATGGATGAACTCACTGCAGGCCCTGCAGGTGCTCTTCCTTCTCTATTTCCCACAGTGTCCAGAGCAGGGTCCTGAGCAGTAGCCTTAAGTCTGGTCTGGCCAACAGAGAAAGCAGCAGGGCCTGATGTGTTGTCAGTGTTGAACTTGTATTGAATGAAAGCCAGGATTTGTTTTTGTTTTTTCTTTTTAAGCATGTTTTTATTTGTAGTTATTTCAAACTTGTCTGACACCATCAAACAGGAACATTTCCATATATAAAGATAACAAAATAGAAGACTTTCTATGTCACTGTGAATCTCTATTGTTACCAGTTTTTAAAAAGTATGTTATGTATTCAATATGCTAGTCCCAAAGTTGTCCTGGTTGTCAGTGCCAACCCACAAACTTCCTTCTGTTCTCTCCTGTGTTTTCTGAAATGCTTCATTAATGTCATTTTTTCTTTTCTTTTCATTCATTCCTCTGCTTTCAAAGTCTCTTCCCTGACAATATTTTTAATGAAAATTTTCCTTCACAACAAATTAATAATGTCAAGCTAAATTAGTGCAGATATTTGACTTGTTGAGAACGTATACCTCTGTGTATACTTCTGTGCCTCTAGTATATAATAGTATATAATATATAAATAATATATAATATTATATAATATATATAATATAGTATGTAAAAATGTATAATGTATACTTCTGTGCCTCTAGTCCATTAACTTCCCATCAAAATGAGAAAAGCACATTTCATCACTGGTATTCTGGAGTTTTGTGTATTTGTTAAGTTGAGATGAGGCCCTAGTTTTTCAAAGCTGCTTCTCTTTATAACATAGTATCTATTGAATAAGTGGTTTTCCTGGTTTATTCACTTCTTGTATGTCTGTTCACTGGATAAAGGTCCAAGTTGCTTTTCATAATGGATGTACAAATTCACAACTCTATCTACAACGAACTGGTCTGCCTGTTCTCACACGGCCCAGCCCAGGATCATCATTCTCCTTTTTGGGAATCTTTTCCAGTCTGATGTAGATGAGGTGGAACCTTAAAATTGCTTTAATGTGTATTTCTCTTACTATTAATAAGTAATTAATAATGGAACATTTTTATATGGCTATTCTTAACTTACTTTTCTTCTTTTGAGAATTTCCCATTCATGGCTTTTGTCTATTGAACAAGGGCTTTTGGTCTTATGTATTTAAATTAGTTCTGCAGTTATCTTGGACATCACACTTTTACCAAGGAATTTGCCATGAAGACTTTTTTTTTTACCCCAGTTAACTATTTCTCTTTTTATTTAACTTTATCCCTTCTCTTTGTGCAAAAGCTGTTCAATTCTCTATAATTGAAACAACCTATTTTCACCTTCCATGATTTTCTCAATTGATCTGTGCAAGAAGCCTTTCCCTTTTCAGTTATGAAAGGTACCTTCTTCCTCTAATTTGTAGATGATTTGAACTTTTATATCTGGGTTTTATATCCATTTGGAACTTATTGTGGTATGTGGTGTAAAATGTTTATCTAGATCTAATTTCTGCCTAACTGCTTTCCAGATTTTCCAGTAGATTTTTGTTAAATAGTGAGATCCAACCCTACTTATCAGGGTCTTTGGGTTTCTCAAACACTAGGCTACTATACTTGTTTATATTTTGTGTACTTAATCTGTTCCACTAATCAACTTTTTAAAAAAGCAGTATGAAAGAGTTTTAATGATTATTCTTTTGTACCATAGTTTCAGATCTAGTATTAGCACACCTCCTTTCTTCCCACTGTTTTTCATGAGTTCCCTTGAGATTCTTGATCTTTGGTTTCTCCAGATGAATTTTGTTATTGCTTTTTCTAATTCTATAAAGGAACCCCCTTTTTTGTAGTTTGGTATGACATTGAGTAAATCAGTTCACTTAGGTAGCATTATTATTTCATTGTCATCCTATTAGCATGGATTAATTGAATGATGATTTCTTTTAAAAAACACCAGTTTAATTTTATTTTCATTTCTGAATTCTCTTCCACTCACCTTGTCTTCCTCCACCCACTCAGAAGGCAAGAAAAACAAAAACTACAAGTATGTATAAGCAAGCAAAACTAATTCCTTCAGCCATGTGAGGAAGGATTTCTAAGTCACTTATTCCCATTGGGCTGACAGGAGCTGAGCTATGCACAGCACAGAGTTGAGTTCTGAGCCCCCACAGCTGGGGAACATGATTGATCAGCAGTAGCAGCAGCAGCAGCACCCCCAGGTCCCCCAGGCTTCTACATCCTCTTATCACATCAGAGACAAGAGAGATGGAACCCAGATGGATTGGTCTGGAAATGAATGATAAATGTCTTTAAATTCCTTATCTTTCAGTGATGCCCGGGAGTTCTTACAGGGGGGCAGTTTTGGCCGTAATGCGGAAGATTCCAAGGCAGACCAGGAAGCCAACAAATGGGGCCGAAGTGGTAAAGATCCCAATCACTTCAGACCAAAAGGCCTGGATCCCAAATACTAATTGGGCTTCTCCCTTTTGTTCCCTTCTCCATGTATGTTGTGAGATCCTCCTGGAGTCAAGAGACCCCTGGGGGCACACAACTGTGGCTTCTGCCTTGTCGACATTCAATAAATAACAGTTTTGACCAACCATGAGCCTGCTTGACTCTCTTTGCACCCTGAGTGAAAATAAATTCCTAATAACCCTTTGACCCTGGTTCTGACTCCTGTCAAACCCCAGGTTGGTCATCCACATACTTAATCTTTTAGTGGCGCTGGGTCCAGCGTGAGCATCATCTCTGAGTCACCTTGTTCCTGGTTTTCAGTGATGTACTAGATACCCAAGAACACTTGTCTGAGAGCATCCCATGACAAATCTTGGGGAAGCTTGATATAATAAAAATTAGAAAGGAATATGGTTCCAGAACAGACTCCCAGTTAATGCCCCATTACCATTCCACTTGACTTCATTTCTTTCTATTTAATAACTCCATAAAACCCCTGGTATCCTATTCCTTTTTGCAACTTATAGCTTGGATTTTCCATTTCTCATGCTCAAATATTCCTAATATCTAGCCTCCCCTCTCCAATGGCCAATCCTAATGTCCGGACTCCTTGGTGACTATTACCCTCAGTATTACTTCTCTAGGATCTTGCTCCCATGGTGTCCTTTACTTGTATAATGAACCCTTGGAGTCTCCCTCTTATTATTCTTTCTCAAGTGTCTAGTCTCTTTGGAATCATCCCTCAGTATTTGTACCATTATCTTTTGTTTAAAAATAATGGCAAAATAGTGATGTCTGATTTATCTTAATAATAACAACTAGCATTTATGTGATGATTTAAGGTTTGCAAGGTACTTTAAAAACATTATTTCATTTTATCCTCACATCCCTGGAAGGTAGGTGTTATTATTATTATCCACATTTTATACATGAGGAAACTCAGGCAGACAGAGGTTAAGTGAATACTTGCCAAGGGTCACACAGCTAGTGAGGGTCTGAGGACAGATTTGAACTCGGGTCTTCCTGACTCTAGGTCCAATTCTATCCACTTAGCTACTATCTAACTGTTTTCTCACCCTGTTTCTCCATGTCACATGTCCACAGCCTCAGTTTGTGGTATCCCATACTGCCCTTCTACATCTCCAAAGTGTCTATTTCCAATCTCTAATCACTTTGGCATCTGCCTTTCTGTATCCAGGCACAAATGTCCAGCCTCTGTGATGTGATGCCCCAGTTTTCTACCTCCTTCCTCTGTGTACAAACCTTTTCTTTTTAAAAAAAATTAATTTATTTATTTTTAGTTTTCAACATTCATTTCCACAAGATTTTGAGTTACAAATTTTCTCCCTATCTCTCCCTTATCCCCACCCCAAGACAGTGAGCCTACTGAATGCCTCTTCCCCTCATCTGTTCTCTCTTATATCCTCCCCATTGCACCCCTACACACTTTCTTCTAAGGCAAGTTGGACTTCTATACCCCCAGTGCTTGTATATCTTATTTCCCAGTTGCGTGTTTTAAAAAAAACAAACCAATTTCTTAAACATTTGTTTTTAAAACTTTAAGTTCCGGATTCTTTCCCTTCTTCCCTCCTCACCCACCCCCACTGGGAAGACAAGCAATTCAATATAGGTTGTACATGTGTAGTTACATAAAACATTTTTGTAGTAGTTTTACTGTGAAAAATTAACTGTATTTCCCTCTATCCTATCCTGCCCTCCCCCCAATTATTCTATTTTCTCCTTTGACCCTGTACCTTTTCCAAAGTGTTCGGTACAAGCCTTTTCTTGTCAGCCTTACAATATCACGTCCACTAGATGCTACTGTCAGTGTATTGTCCCTTTGTTGTCCATGTTTTGTCCCCTTGTCCACTATGTTTGTCCCCTTGTTGTTCACCACCATGTCTTGATCCCTTGACATCCAAGCCCAGTGACCAGTCTACTTAGTGTCCTCTGCCTTGTCCTGTCTCCTTTTTAAACCTTTTTTTCAGTCTAGTCACCTAGGGTACTGTCCCTGGTTAGACTTCTTCCCCTCACTGGAGGATAATAAACTCTCAGAAATAAATCTCTGAAGAAACAAGTCTGAACTGTTAGTTAATGGAATCACAAATATAGTCACCTCTCTCTTCTTTCCCTATTAGAATTTATTTGATCCTTATTTAGCTTTTTCCATTTATTAAAAAAATAATAATTAATAATTAGTGCTTAATAATTGCTTTTTCACTTATTCATTTACAGGTTTCTCTTCTCTCTTATGTTGCAGAGATTCTTTCCAGAGCCATTCTTTTCCCTAAGAATTCTTAAAGGTCTTTCAAACTATAAAAGATATACTTTCCCTCATGTAAGACTTTATTTATTTTTATAGAATAGTTTTTTCTTGGTTGTAAGCCTTTTTCTTTTGTCTTTTGGTATAAAACCAATTCTCACTTAATGGGGCTCTGAGTGGCTCTGCCCCATATGTGGCTCTTAAGTCCCTGTAGCCAGAGTGGCTTCAGTGCCTGGGCCCTAACAAATGGAGCAACTTCAGTGGTCAGAGTGGAGGACTCCTGGTACTTTTCCTCTCTCTCTCTCTCTCTCTCTCTCTCTCTCTCTCTCTCTCTCTCTCTCTCTCTCTCTCTCTCTCTCTCTTTGCTTTTTGGAAGAGTGAAGGCAGGAAAATTGGGCTTAAGTGATTTGCCCAAGGTCATATGGCTGGTAAGTGGTAAGTGTCTGAGGTCACATTTGAACTCAGGTCCCTCTGACTCCAGGGCAAGTGCTCTCTATTCACTGTACCACCTAGCTGCCCCCCTAGTCCTTTTCAATGCCTGCTAGAAGCCAGGACTGCATCTAGAGCTTGGACTGACACAAGCCACCTGCCCATCGTTAGTAAATTTTCTTAATGTAAATTTTTGTAAAGCAAGAGCTGTCTGTTTAGCATTCCATGACATTCTTTCCCTTCTTGTAATTGCAAACTAGTCTTGCATTATCCTGAGAGTGGTATCTTGGTATTCGAGCTATTTCTTTCTGTTTTCTTGCAGCATTTTTCCTTTGACCTAGAATCTCTCAGTTTGATGTTTGTCTCAGGAGGTGACCAGTCAATTCTTTCTTTCTTTACTCTGCCTACTAGCTGTAATACATCTGATTAATTTTA
Source organism: Pseudocheirus occidentalis (assembly GCA_028646575.1). NCBI lineage: Eukaryota > Metazoa > Chordata > Mammalia > Diprotodontia > Pseudocheiridae > Pseudocheirus > Pseudocheirus occidentalis. The sequence goes on along the minus strand of CM053601.1, from coordinate 153,118,620 downwards.
TTTTTACAATTTCTTGAAATAGATCTTGAATTTTTGTTTGATCATGGTTTATAGGGAGTCTGATAATTCATTAACTGACCTGCTTTTTAGTTCAATTCTTTTTACTAGAAGGCAACACATGTCTCAAGTTTTCCTCTTTGTTTAAATATTCTTGGTTGTTTTATCGAATCAGTGAGTTCTGTTTGCTCACTTCTGTTTTCTCAGGGAATCTACTGTATATGTCTTAGTCTTTGTTTTCTCTTATAAGCTCATTTTTCTCCTTCCAATTTCTTTCTTAGGATCTCCAATTTTACTTTTTATCTCTTCTTGTCTTCTATTATTTTTAGAGTACTTGCAACTGCCTGCTCTTGTGGAGTTAGTTGCTCTAGTGTTCTGAGTTTGCATCTTGGGTTTTTCTTAACTCAAAATATTTCTTTAAAGTGTAAAAAGGTTTTTCTTATTTCTTCCTAGCTCTAGACAGTTTGTACCAGGAACCACTTCTGCCACTTTTTGCTCTTTATCTTTAGGATGAGGTGAATAATTTTGGATGCTGCGCCCTTTGCATTCTGGATTCTGTCGCCGCTACCTTGCCTCAGTTTTGGGTGAAGCACCTGGTTTTTGGTTCTCTTCCCTGTTCTGGTTAACTAAGCAGAGTCCATCTCTGTCTTCTCTCTATCTCCTTTCAGGTACCGTTTGTGAGTTAGCTTTTCTTCTGTATTGGTCCTGAGAGACCCTAATGAGATATTAAAGGTTTGAGGCCCCCTGGAGGGTCCCTGGGTGCCTCTATTTAATCTTCATCTCTTGGAATTCTTGGTGTGGTCACTAATGTCTGGGCACCTCCTGTCCCAATTTCCTCCGGTAGTCACCTACCAGGAATTTTCTATTGTCCTTTGCTATGTGTGGGAAGGATATCAGAACCACAATTAGCTTGAGGCAGAAGCTGAGATGAGAGACTCTGCCCATCTCAGTTTTCTTATGCAAGAACTTAATAGCAGTTGGCCTGGTCGTCTACATCTACCTCTACCTCTGACAGTCCAGGCCTGAGATCTTGTTGTTGTATTTGTTTGTTTGTTTGTTTTTAACCAGAGATTAGGTTGGCTTGAAGTTTTCCTGGTTCCCCTGACCATAGTTTCTGTCACCTTCAGACAATTCCTTTTCTGGGTAGTCACAAACTAGGTGGTGGAGGTCATTTTGATTTCATTTCATGGATTGTTGCTTCATCTAGCTTTTTAATATTAGCTGTTCTTAGATCGGTAGATTCAGCTATAACTTTTCATTCTCCAGGCTCAACATATAGATTTATAGTTGTTGTTTGTTTGAGTCATGTCTGATTTTTTGTAACCCCATTTGAGGTTTTCTTAGCAAAGATACTGGAGTCGGGGGGCGTGGCCAAGATGGTGGCATAGAAGCAGCAAAGCACCACAGCTCCCACACAAACATGCTAAAAAACTCATAAAATGGTACTCTAAACAGATTTTCAAGCTCGAAAACTCTCCAAAAGACAGAAAGCACATCTGTTGCTACAGGCAGCGCAGCAGGCGGGGCTTTTCTCAGCAGTCTGGGAGCCTCAGCCAAAACCCCGCCCCCGCCGGCTCAAGCCCTGGGGCATCGGGCCACGTCTATAGGAGAGCAGATCGGCTGCACTGGACACACAGTTACCACATTTATCAGGCCAGAAGACAAAAAGGCTAAGAGAAAGGTCAGTGGATTTTGCTAACTGGGGAGGAGAAGAGCGGGTCCGGCCAAACTGCTCCCAGGGCAAGGAAGCAGTGGGAGGCAGCTGTATTAGCAGGAATGGAGCAGCAGCGGCTTCTACTGGGCTGCTTCAGAGCCCTTGGCCTGCAGATAGCAGGGGGGATGACGTGATCCATCAGGGCCAAGGCCTCTTGCGTTGAGCGGCCTGGATCTGGATCGTGGTCTTGAGTGGTGGTCCTGGGGTGCGCTTTCAGTGAGCCAAAGCTGGGGGGGCGGCACTGCAGCACCCCACTAATAGCTCCGGCAGCTGTGAGGGCCCCAGCAATTTGGGACAGAGCTTTCCCCCTCCAGGAAGCAGAGTTCCACAGAGATAAAAAAAACCAAGCAATTAATAGACTGGCCAACATGAGAAAAAGGAAGCAGGCTAGGAACAGC
>CM053601.1:153099767-153116011 GCA_028646575.1 Pseudocheirus occidentalis | reverse complement strand
TGTCCCTGTCCCTTTACTGAGATGTCCAGCATGGCTTTATCAAGAAAGATTTTTTTCCCCAAAGTTCCTAGACTTGGAAATTAGGGGAATGCTTGCAAATATTTACTTGGATTTTGGCTCTCAAGGATCAGTTCATCTAAAAAGTATCTGAGGGGTCACCTCCAGAGAGAGAACTGATGAAATCTGAATGTAGATTAAAATGTATTTTCTACTTTAAAAAGTAATGACGAGAACCACACGGCTAAGAACGGCAAAGAGATTCAAAGTCACGGATGAATTCCCAACAGCTTTGGGACAAAAGTGCCCACGTCAAGATCACAGATTCACTGAAGTAATTATCAAAGGAAGAGATGCGGTCCTAACGGGAACTAGCCTCTGTTTAATATCACACACCAAAACAACAGCAGGGTCCATCCGGAGTCTGTCTGATAAATACACGAACAGCCGTTATCAGATTTTTACCAAATGGAGCATCTGGGCAAGTTCTAACCTCTAAGTGTATCAGGAAGTTACCGGGGAATGGCTGATCTGTACCAGGGACTGGTGTTTCCTACCAACAATGAAATCACAGGTCAGAAACAAAACAAAACCAAACCAAATGAAATTCAGATGACTGGATCCACACCCGTATTCAATATCAGATTATGCAGGGCTACTATGTTGATCTTGGGAATCAACCCAAGGCAACCCACTGAGTGCTTCCCTGCTTTATCTCTTATTAAAATGTAAATACCTTGGGAAAGGGCAGCAGGTTTATCTTTCTTTGTATCTCCAGCACCTGACACAAAGTAAACATTTAATAATAATTGTTGACTGACTGACTGCTCTATTTCTGGGTTTTTTTTAAAGGTAATTATCTTTTTTTCTTTTTTGTGGGGGGAGGGGGAAGGAAGGCAGGGCAATTGGGGTTAAGTGACTTGCCCAAGTTCACACATTTAGTTAAGCGTCAAGTGTCTGAGGCTGGATTTAAAATCAGGTCCTCCTGACTTCAGGGCCACTGTGCTACCTAGCTGCCCCGAGTTTTTTTTAATCCCTGTAGCCTAGCACATTGTCATGCCCCTATTATGCACTTAATATATATTTGTTGAGTTTAAAAAATGATTTGAGGGGCCTAGTGGACCACAAGCTCAACATAAGTCAATAGAGTGATAAGGTAGCCCAAAAGATTAATGTGTCAAGAAAGGGCCAACGTCAAGAGCAAGGACACCATCTGTCCTCTCCTTTGGACAGACCACATGTAGAATGTTATATTTGGTTCTAGGCACTTCATTTTAGGAAAAATTTGGGTACACTGAAAAGCGTCCAAAGGAGGACAGAAAACCAAATGCTGAAGAGGTCTTAAGATCGATGTGAGAACTGGGTGAAGAAATTCTATCTTGATAACTTGAGACGAGGCTCACCTAGCTGCTGCCTTCAAGCACTTGGATGCTGCCATACATAAGGTGGATAGAATGCCAGACTTGGAGTCAGGAGGATCTGAGTTCAAATCCCACCTCAGATACTTACTAACTGTGTGACCCTGGGCAAGTCATTTAATAACCCTGTTTGCCTCAGTTTCCTTATCTGTAAAATGAGCTGGAGAAGGAAAGGAAAAACCACCCTGGTATCTTTGCCAAGTAAACCCCAGATGAGGTCACGGAAAGTCAGACATGACTGAAATAGCTCAATGACAACAACAGTATGTGTAAGAGGGATAGACATAGGGGTATGTTGGAGTTAGCTCAAAGTGGCTCATAAAAGCAGATTGTTAAATTTTCAATGTGGGCATCAGCACCTCCAAAATTAGTAAATGCTACAAATCAGGGTTTGATTTGTTCTTTTGTCAGTTAACTATACCTATACTTAATGGAGAAAATATTAATAATATACATTAAACTTAACAGTGTATTGTGAATATTTTTTTCCTCCAGAGAGCCCATTGTTAAACATTTACTATCATACTCCTTGACCGAAGTAATTTTTAAAAAATTTCTTTGGCTCCAGAGAGTAAAGCTAGGATCAATCAATGGATAGAAATTACAAAGAGGTTAATGAAGAATTGACATAAGGAAACAATCTCTAATATGTGGAGCTAGCCAGAAGTGGAAGAGGGGAGAACTCCCAAGCACCATTTGTCAAGGAAGCTGCAGGAGGAGTTCTCATTTAGGTCCAATGGGGCTCAATGCCATTCCTTCAGAGGTCCCTTCCAATTCTGTGGTTTGGGGATCTTGCAACAAAATCAGAAGACCCAGATTGGAATCTCAGTACTGTTACTTTTTAGCTCAAACCTCAAGCAAGTGTCTGGACCTCTCTGAGCCCTGAAGGTCTAAGGTCCCTTAAAACACCTTGCAATCCCCTAATAACAACAAGTGACATTTTTATGAAGATTTGATGCTTACAAAATGCTTTATGTATATGTGTATGTATATATATATAAAATCTCATGTGATTGTTATGAGAACGTGGGAAGGTCCACGCTGGTTGGAGATCTCCAGTGGACCAGAAGTGACATATGGTGGAGTGCTGATGTCAGACTTCATCCCATCACAAATTGCTACTTACCCTAGTCTGTCCACACAGGCAGAGGAGATGAGATTATGTTGACAGCCTGTGTCAACCAAGGCTTTCAAGTCCTTTCCAGCGCACTGTGGAAAGAAAGACGTGAAGTTTGATGGGAACAATTACTACAGATGCCAAATGGAGAGGAACCAAGAGAGGAAGATACAGAGACTAAGAGAGAGTGAAAGAGTGAGACACAGGTAGAGTACAGCCTTGATGGCTCTAGGTAGCTTGGTGGTAGAGTGGATAGAGGAATAGAGCTGGCCCTGGAGACATGAAGACCCGAGTTAAAATCCAGATACTTACTGTGTGTCCCTGGGCAAGTCACTTAACCTCTCTGCCTCAGTTTCCTCAACTGTGAAATAGGGAACGTCTTACCTCCCAGTATTGTTATGAGGACCAATTTGTAAAGTGCTTAGCAAAGCACCTGGCATGCAGTGGATGTTTGATAAATGCTTGTTTCTTTCCTTCTCTCCCTCCTTGATGGTTCACAAGGTAGGTTGTTCTCTGGGATCTGGTTGCCTATTATAGTTTGAGAAACATTCCTATTCCCTGGTTTGATCTGAGAGTTTTTGAGCTGTACTGGTTTCCCCCAGAGGGGCATGAAACCAAAGGATTGAGAATTGAGAGCTGGAAGTAACCTTAGTAACCATATCTGCCAACTCCTTCATTCTTTAGATGAAAAAAAGGGAGGCCAAGAGAGGTTAAATGATTTCCCTGAAGGCACAGAGGGAGAGAGTGGTGGTGTCTGATGGGCTGGAGTTCTAAGCACATCTGGATGTTTGGATTCTGCTCCTCCCAGTTCCCTTCGGACCAACTTCAACCTTACTCTAGCCCCACTCTCTGGATTTCTCCAGGTTGGCAGGACATCCCGGTTCTTTCCTTGGTTAGACACCACGGACTAAAATTCAGGACATTAGGTTGGTTCCTGGGTCTTCCCTGGGTCTGCAGCTTGGTGCTGTTGGTGTTCCCAAAGGGTCCTGGGAGTTGGGCTGGAGGGGATCCTCTGGTCAGAGAGATCCCTCTGCTTCTCAGATAGAAGTATAGTCTTTGTCCCCACCCCTACAAAACCCTTGTGCAGCATGTTACCTGGCAGGACACCAGGATCATGTCCCCTTCCTCTGCCTTCTTCAGTCCCTCAGACTTGGCCTGATTGAGTCTGTTGGTCTTGGGGGCCCAAGGAACCCGGCTGCTGCGGAGCTTGGAGAGGTTGGTCTCCATGAGGCGTCTCTGCAGGATGTTGTGGGGTTGCTTGAGGAAGACAAAGGAGAAGCACCTTAGAAAGTTGGTGGGGGGAGGCTAAGTGGCACAGTGAATAGAGCACCAGCCCTGGAGTCTCAGGAGGACCTGAGTTTAAATCTGGCCTCATACACTTAACACTTTCTAGCTGTGTGACCTTGGGCAAGTCACTTAACCCCAATTGCCCTGCCCTCCCCCCTCCAAAAAAATAGCAAAAAAAAAAAAAAAAAGAAAAGAAAGTTGGTGGGGCATGACCTACCAGACCCTTCCCTCCATCCGACTGCACACCCTCCTCCAGCACCACCACTCCCATCTGCCTTCAGTCCTACTGTGTTCCAGCATTAAAGTCAGGATCTCAATGAAACATGCCTCTTCCTAAAAACAGCTCATACTTCTGACTCTTACTCCTTTAAGAAAAAGATTTTTAGTGATGTCATGAGAATTTTTCATTTTTGTTTATTAACTTTTATTATAGGGGCAGTCAGGACCGTTTCTCCTAGTTAAGAGGTTTTAGAACTGGTTGAGACCTGTTTCATGGGATGTGAAAAATTTACTTAAGACCTCAAACATTCCTCAGATAAGAAGCCAAAAAGGCAGTCAAGGCTTCCAAAAGTAATTTAACTCACCTTGTTTGAGGAAGGGCTCTACTGACTTGGACTCTGGGGGCGTGTCAATCTCCCCTCTCAAGTCAAGGCATTGTACAGCCTCCAAATGCAGTTTAATCCATAACCTGACTTAGTTTACCTGTAGAGTCTGTTTTAACTAGGTTAGTTCTCTTAGGGGATGTATGAGATTATGGTTCAGTCTGAGGTTGTTCAACTTTTAGGTCCAAAGAGGATGTAAAAGAATGTATTTCTCTCTCTGATGTAATTTTATCTATAAAAAAAAACCTCTTTAGAATACTAATCTTGGTTCAGGTTTGTAGTTTGTTTTTTTTTCCTCAATCCTGAACTTGTGCATAAACATAACAAAACCTGGGTTTTCACCTTTATAATTTCTGCACGTATAGGAGATTTATTTCTACCACAATAACCTGCCACATAAACTCAAGGAGGAGATATTTTTCCCATAATGTTATTATCTTTTGATTTTTATATCATATTTCTCTCTGTGTCCTTCCCCCTTTCAGAGAGACATTCCTTATAACAAATTTCTTCAAGAAAATTAAAAAATTCAGCAAAACTGATCAAAACATCAAAAAATTTGATGCTTTGTGCAATAGTCCACATGCATGGACCGCCTTCTCCCACTTTGCTTCTCATTTCCACTCACTATTTGTAGTTTTACCTGGAATTCTATGCCTAAGGAGGAACTGTATTCATGTTCACTGTGGGAATTCTGGGTCAAGGTTGGAACCACTGGGGAGTATTTGAGGACACCCCAGCTGAAAGCACCTGCTCTCCCTCCAAGTTAATCACATTTGCAACAACAACACATTTACACAGGTTGTCCCAAAGGTCTTAGCTCAGTTTTAAGCAAACAGTTTCAATAAATAACTAGCTTCTTCAAGCTTAATAGTTTAAATAAATAACTAGCTTCTTCAAGCTTAATAGTTTTAAGACTGTTGTTTGTACTTTGGGGACATCCTGTATTGGCTCTTAGAGGCTGACAAAAGTGCTGTCTTAAAAACAACCCAATTGGGGGGAGGGAGGCAAGTATTATTATCCTTACTTTACAAGTGGGTAAACTGAGGCTCAGCAAGGTTAAGTCACTTGCCCAGTGTTCCGCAGTTAGTCAGTGTAGGAGTCAGGATTCAGATCCAGGCCTTTTAGTTGGAGGAAAGGCAAAATGAAAGGCAAAATGGGATCCTGATACTCCAAATCCAGCCCTGTGCTCCAAATCACTCTACCACTCTGCCCATGTACCCAGTAGCTTTTTCTGGAGCTCCACTGGAGTAAAATTTCCCCAAAAGACTGATTGGTGAGGGCGAGGGGGTGTGTATCAAGCAGGACCATTGGAAGGGTTAATGCACATTCCGTGGTCAAAGAGCTGGGGGGAGGTGGTGGTACTTTTGGACCTTAAAAATGGTTTGGGGGAGGCTAGATGGCACAGTGAATAGAGCACCGGCCCTGGAGTCAGGAGGACCTGAGTTCAAATTTGACCTCAGACACTTGACACTTAACACTTTCTAGCCAGGTAACTTTGGGCAAGTCACTTAGCCCCAATTGCCCTCCAAAAAGCAAAAAAAAAAAAAAAAAAAAGGTTTAGAGCCAGGACTTCTTCATCCCTAGATGTTTGCTGTACCACGCTGCCCAGGGCTTCAGTAGAAAAAAGCCTTCAATCTACCTGTAGTGACCTTCTACTCTGTGGTCTCAACTCCAATCCAAGCAACTGGAAAACTAGTATTCTAAAGAGAGAGTTAAGGTGTCCAGCTGACAGCTTCTGTAAGAGGCCTTTCCTGGCATCCTCTATGTCCTCACTCCCAGTGCATGTCCTCTGAAATGACTTTCTGTTTATACTGTGTAAATATATTTATATATAAATATAATACATACACATTTATATGTTATAACAAATTATAGATAATATATAAAATGTATATTATAAAATTTACATTTATATGATATATAAACATTACATATATTTCTATATTCTGTCTAATTATATATAATTAGTATATGATTATATAAATATATATTATAAATTTTATATATAATATATTTATATATGAAAGACAAATAATATCTTTTGTATATAAATAGGTATGTATATATTATATTTGCCTAGCTGTTTGCACGTTGTTTCCCCATTAGAACATAAGCTCTTAGAAGGCAGAAGCTGTATTTTTGCCTTTCCTTGTATCTCCTAATTGGAGCAGCTAGGTGGTACGGTGAATAGAGCACCAGCCCTGGAATCAGGAGGACCTGAGTTCAAATCCAGCCTCAGACACTTGACATACTAGCTGTATGACCTTGGGCAAGTAACTTAACCCCAATTGCCTTGTCTTTCCCCTCCAAATAAAATAAATGTTTGTACTGCGAGTTTCACTTGCTTGGGGATCAGTCTCTTTTAGGTCTAATCAGTTTTTGTGGTTGCCTTGCATAGAATGTGAGTCAGGGCTTCCTGGGAAGGGATTCCTTTCTCCTTCCTTCCTCATTATTCCTCTCAGGTTACAGATTATAAAGTACCTGCTAAATAGTCTGGAAATCAGTTTCAGCGCTATCCTGTGGGCCCCCAAATACCCCTACCCTTAAGGCTGAGCCTTCCCCAGTTCTCTCACACTTAGCAGGGCTAGAATCAGAGAAACAGCTTAGAAGAGATCCCAGAAATCAAAGTGCGTGTGTCTGAGTGTGTGTATGTGTACATATATATGTGTGTGTATACATATATGGGCATATGTATATGTATATGTGTGTGTATAAAACAATCATAGCTCTAAAATAATTGGGCTCCTGAGGGGTCACCTAATCCAACCTCTTTGTTTCATGGTTTAAGAAACTGAAGTTCAGAGAAGTCCCCTACCTAGTCCATCGAGGCCTGGTGGGGGTCGGGGGAGGAGGGGTACAATAGACCTCAAGAGAAAAGCCTCACTCCCACACAGTCGATTACTGAGGTATATAGGCCCCTCTAGAATCAGAATGACTCATTGTAACCCTGATGGGAGAAGCTGCTTCCCAAAATACCCTGGTTGTTGGCAAAGCAGGTTTTAAATTAGTATCATAGGGGGAGGAGGGGAGGAGGTTGTTTGGGGGTGGGGGAAGGGTCTGCCCTTATATAAAAAAATGAGAGCTTAATTTGATAAGGAGAAGGTAGAGGCAGGGCCTATTTCTGGTCATTCTCCCCAGAATTCTGTTGCAGCAATAAGAGGCAGGAAGCTGCTTGTCCTGGAGTCACACAGAATTTAGCCAGATCATGGAGGGGTCTGGATCAATTTAGACTGCATCAGGCCCTGTTCAAGCTGGAAAGCTGTCTTCTATTCAGAGAGTCTGATGCCAACAACGCGAGCCCATTCATCCCTCAGAGAGAAACACTATTTGTTTAAATTGCTTTGCTGGTTTAAAAGAAAAATGTTGAATTGCAAAGATGATGGTTTCCATACATTTTCATTCAGAGAGAAGCAGTCGAGGCAGGAAGCTGAGCCAGGGAGATTGGCAAGCAGGAGGGAAGTCAAGGACCTTCTTTCTCCCTTTCCTGGTCTTTCCATGAATTCCTTTGTCTCTTGATCTTTTGAAGTATTCAAGTTTCATCTTATCACACAATGATGCCCCCTTTAGTTATGCTACTGGGGATCAGAACAGTCTCAAGGGGAAGGGACAGGGTAGCAGAGGTGTAAAGAATACTAGAAAGGCCGGGAAAATGGATGAGAAGGAGGGATAAGAATGACTACCTTCAGACAGAGAAGAGGGAGGCAGGAGAAGGGATGGGGGGTGGAGAAGAGAACAGAGCTGGATTATCCTTGTATACCATGGGACATAATTCTCTCCTCTGATTCCCCCATCTTTCATTGGGGGAAATTAAAATAAGGATGATGATGAGGTGAGGGAAAGCATGCTACAATGGAAAGATCACTAACTTTGACATTAAATGATGGGTTCAAATCCCACCTTTGACTCTACCTGGGGACCCTTGGGCAAGTCACCTAACTTTTCTGGCCTGTTTCCTCCTCTGTAAAAGGAGGTGATTGGATTAAACGGCCTCTAAAGGCCCTTTTAGCTCTAGACCCATGATCTCCTGACCTGGGCTCTAAAGTACCTTGCCCTTCCACCTGTCACTGCATGGGATGAAGTGAACTGTTTATTCATGGCCCTATGGACAGTACTGTAAACCATTGGTACTAAAAGCTCCTTGGTGACTTGGGTTATGAATACTTTCAGGTGAGAGTCCTCTGGTATCTCAGGGTCAGAGACCTGGAGTCAGAAAGAAGGATAGAGCCCCGGCTGGGAAAAGAAAGATTCAGAGAGGATCCTCAGGGTTGTGGGCTTTTTTTTTTTAAGTTTAGAGGTTTTTAAAAAGTAAGGAATTTGGGTAGCAAATTTTTTGCTATGAGTTGGCAGGGGAGAAACATCATCGTCAGATAGGCTGGTCGGGTTTGAGAGTGAGCCCTCCGTCTAAAATGTGATGAACTTCTCAGATGGTAACCATGGCCATCCACCACACAGAACTCCAGCAGCAAGATTCCATCTAGAGCTGTGGTTCTTAACCTTCCTAATGCCGTGACCCTTTAATACAGTTCCTCATGTTGTGGTGAACCCCAACCATAAAATTATTTTTGTTGCTACTTCATAACCGTAATTTTGCTACTGTTATGAATCATAATGTAAATATCTGATATGCAGGATGTATTTTCATTGTTACAAATTGAACATAACCCACAGGTTGAGAACTGCTCGTCTAGAGGACTCCCGGATCTTCAGTCTTGGCCTCTCAGTAGTAGGCTAGCTCCCATTTCCAGCAACCTGCCGTGTTGAAAACTGAACTCACCACAGCCTGTCCTACACCCTTACCTCTTCTCTGTCATCATAAACTACACCACCCCTCTCCTGCTCCCTGCTTCCACTGGCTCCCAAGGTGGCATTTATCTTGGGTGCTTCTCCCTTAGTTTCTCCCTCTACATCAGTGTTAACATCAGTCCTCGGCTCTGGGATCTAGCAAAATAATTGCTAGCGTTTTGTAAAGCACTTTAAGGTTGGCAAAACTCTTCACAAATATTTCATTTTGTCCTTACACCCACCCTGAAAGGTGAGTGTTAATTGTCATCATCTCCATTTTACAGTTGAGGAAACTGAGGCAGACCGAGACTAAGTGGCTTGTAAGTATCTGAAAGCAGATTTCAGTTCAGGTCTTCCTGACTCCTGGTCTGGTGCTCTCCATTCACAGAGCCTCCTAGCTGCCGAAGCTTATTAAGCTGAAGACTGCACTAAGATTTTTGGGACAACCTAAAAAAATCCTTCACTACCCTCTCCTACCTCCCCACCCTTGGAACAGACCTTCAAATATCTGAAGACAGTTATGTGCCTTAAATCTTCTCTTTTTCCCCAATTCTGTCAGTGGGTCCTCAGGTTGAATGGTTTTCAAATCCCCTGATCATCCTCATAGCTTTTGTCTGGACAGAGTTCCATTTGTCAACATCCTTTCTAAAACGTGGTACCCAGAACTGGAGACTGTACTGCAGATGTGGCCTGACCATAGCAAAGTTCCAGCGAGATTCCAGCCTCCCTCAGTCTAGGCATTCACTCTACTTCTGTTGTTGCAACCTAACCACCATGTTAACTTTTTTGACTGTGACTTAGTTCCCCAAAGGTTGTGGTTTCTTTCCCTCTCCCCTCTTAGTGCCCAGGATAGTACTTCAGTTTCCTCCTAAGGGCTGTCTATAGCTTGCCTGAGCATGTGCTCCAGGTACCCTGCAGTGTTCTGCAATAACTAAAATGAGCCTACTGGGACCCAAACCCCCTATCTTACTTCCAAAGCAGCTGCAGTAGACACAGATTTTGGTCTCTTCCTGGCCCTTCTACTGAAGCCTGGCTGCTGATCTGTGGCTGAGAAACCTCCCAAGCCCCAACCAAGGGGTATTTGTGAGACCCATTGAGGCATGTGTCGCCTGTTCTACCATCAGGCATTTCCACAGTAATTGGGTACAGTGGGCGGCTGTTGTTTTTCGGATGGGGGAGGCAAAGGAGGCCCAATCTGGCTCTCGATCCCACCATCTTCTTTACCCAGGCTGTACAGGGGGAAAGGAGGGTGTAGAAACAAAGCAAAGATGATCCTGGGACTGGTTGACTGGGACCAGTAAAAATGATCACATCTATCCATACAAATCTATGTCCTGGCCCAGAAGTCAGAGGTCCAGCTGGATTCTTGCCTCTGGTGTGCAATTTTTGGTACACGAAGTGGTTAGCTCATCGTTAGCAAGAAAGGTGTAGATCCAGAGTTGCTTTTTCCAATAAGGGTGATAAACTATACAAATCCATCTGTACTCTACGATCTGCAAAATGGGGCTAATGGCAGCACCTACTTCTGAGGGTTGTTGTGAGGATTAAATGTGATAATACATATATGTGTGTATATATACATATAATATATAATATGATTATAATAATATAATATAAATTATATAACATAACATAATATAATACAATGCAATAGAATATATACATATAATATAAATTAAAATATAATATATATTTCTAAAGTGCTTTGCGAACTTTAGGGCAGCTAGGTGGTACAATAGAAAGAGAACTGGACCTGGAGTCAGAAAGAGTTTTCTTCCTGAGTTCAAATCTGGCCTCAGACACTTATTAGCTCTGTGACCCTGGGCAAGTCATTTAACCCTGTTTGCCTCAGTTTCCTCATCTGTAAAGTGGGCTAGGGAAGGAAATGGCAAACAAGTCCAGTATCTTTGCCAAGAAAACCCCAAATAGGGTCACACAGAGTAGTACATGGCTGAACAATTGCTTAAAGAGCTACACAAATGTTAACTATTATTCATACTATTCTTAATAACTGGTCCCGTCAGCCTCACAACTCAGTGTCAGAGTGCTGAGCCTGGAGACAGGAAGACCTGAGTTCAAATCCAGCCTCAGATACTCACTAACTTGGTGACCCTAGGTAAGCCACTTAACCTCTGTCTGCCTTATTCCTCATCTGTAAAATGAAGATCATAATCTACCTTGTAGGGTTGTCATGAGATAACTTTTGTAAAGTGCTTAGCACAGTGCCTGGCACTGCCTTCCCCTTGTGGTTGCACTTCTAACTTGGTTTTATTAGTCATTCACTCTAACCCATGAGCTAACTACCTGAGACAAAGAAAAGCAATTCTCTTAACCAACCTTCACTGCAGGTCGAGTATTTCAGACCTGTCCATCAGAAACAGGAAGACGTGTGGAGGCACTGCATGCTCCCGCCTCAGCCTGTCTGCACAGATGAAAGGCTACATTCTCACCATCAAATGAACTAGGAATAATGGAGAATAAGGAAGAGAACTCTACCCTTTGGGTCCTTCCTTGGGCAGAGGCTGGGAACCCTTATATAGAGGATCTGTCAGACGTATAGAAAGATGATATAAAAGCATGACAGGACTCAGCGCTTATCAAGGGATAACCTTAAAAAAAAAAGTCCCTGACCCTGGAGTCAAGAGGGCCTGAGTTCAAATCCAGCCTCAGACACTTAACATTTACTAGCCATGTGACCTTGGGCAAGTCGCTTAACCCCAATTGCCCTGCCTTCCCCCCTTCAAAAAGAATTTTTAAAGTCCCTGAAAAACACCAGCCCTTTGACTCACAGGACGACTTTTAATAGGAAAAATAGTGTTAACCTTAAGGCTGTCAGCTCCAGACTATTTGAACCCACAGAATCACAAGTGTTCTTAGAACTAGAAGGGATATTAGAGGTTATCTAATTTTATGGATTAAAAAACTGGAGGAACAATGAGAGGAAGGGATTTTGTTTAAGCATACAGTAACAAGTACTAGCTGAACAGGGATTGGAGGCCAGGTCTCCTGACTCATTCTATGCTTTTCCTATGACATCAGGGTATCATCAGTCTCTAATGGATCCCACTGATTGGTAGGTGGTACTTAGAAGAGTATCCCCAATCACATGAGTCTGTAAAGTAACTGCTGATCAATGGGTTTCTGTAGATGAAGGACTCTAGTACAGTACAGGCATGTAAAGGAAGAGGCTTTGGGAAGAGCCAGAGTGAGCTGAAGGAATATTGACTCCCCAAGGCCTTACTTCCATACTTGCTGCAGAGCTGTGAGCATTTGGTAAGCAATGGGATCAGACAGTTGACTGCACATGAAGCAATCAGAGAGATGGAAGGAGGGGGAGCGCCCTTTGAGCAAGGCTGTCACAAGGCAAAGAGGTAGAGTCACAGACAGCCCTAGGCAGGCTCACAGATGCTTCTGGGCAGCCCCAGTCACAAGGACACTCTGTCCATGGACAAGGGTGGTAAGGAGTGTGGGTCATATTAATTCTCTCAGGCACAGCGCACATCCATGGGCTAGGACTGCTAGTAAAGTCCTTTTAGGGACCCAAGGTCTGGGATATTGACAGAACTTGACATGAGAGTAAAAGAATATGGAAATTTACTCACAGTCTTGGTGTGAAAGGGAATGGGAATTTCAGACCTTCTAGATAAGAGAGCTGGAATGGTGCCAGCTTCACGTCCTGTACACGTGTATGTGCGTGTATTGTATTATATATGTATTTGAGCACACACACATACATACACTCACATATACACACACACTCGGCTGAATTATGATTGAGAAGTTCCTTTCTAGCTCTAAAATCCTATCATTCTGGGTATGAAATTGCTTAACCAATCTCTGCGAAAATCCCATTTCCTGCCCTCCCACCTTTCAAGATCCTTCTTTGACTCCAGCCTCCTCACAGAATCATAGAATCTCAGAACTGAAGAGGACTTGAAAATTCATCTATTCTTGGTGCACTTAAAATCTTCATTTCTCATAGTATATTGTATTGTTAGTTTTTTTTTAATAGGGAGCTAGATAGTACAGTGGATAGAGTGCCAGAGTCTGGAAGACATGAAGGTCAAATCCGGCCTCACACTTACTAGCTACATAACCTTAGGTGAATTAATTAAGCTCTGTTTACCTCATTTTCCTCATCTGTGATATGGGAATAGTACCACTAACCTACTTCCCAGGGTTGTTGGGAGGATCAGATGAGACATTTTTAAAGTTCTTAGCACAGTGCCTAGCACACAATAAGTACTATATAAATGTTGTTATTATTATAATATGTCTTATCTCTCCAATCAAATTGTAAACTCTCTAAGGGCAAAGGCTGTATCTTAGCTACTCCCGTATTCCTTACAGGGTAAAGACTGTCTTAAACACACCTCTGTATTCTTAGCACCTAGGACAGCACCCTCTGCATAGTAAGTTCTCAATAAATGTATGTTGATAATAATAAAACTTCTGTTATGCAGGAATACATGGCATCTGTCCTAAAGTTTGATGTATGATGGCAGCCTACTCTCTCTGTTTCCTGATGGACAGTATCAAGATAGATCAGCATCAATCCTTCACCATTGCTGGCAGACCAGTTCAATAGACATTTAAGTAAACGCTGCTGCTCAAAAAGTGTTGGGTTTTGTGGGAGATACAAAGACCAAAGGTTCAATCAAAGAGCTTACATCTTACCACCAAAAGCCTGTGAAGGGTGGGTTGGGAGTGAGAGAGTTGGATTCTTGGTCTAGCTTCTGGATATTTGTTCAATTTATTTAACCTTTTTATTCTCAACAAAGGAAAAAGGGAATTAGATTAGATAGATATTCTCCAAGGTTTCTTCTTGGTCTAAAATGGTTATTTTTATGATGAATCAGAAAGATCATCTTCATGTACAAAGTCAGTATGTTATCAATGGATGAAGTTTATTTTTAATGAAAAGAGTCATTAGCACAATTATATATATGAACCCAGTCTCCAAAAGAAACAAGAGCCAATTAAAATCTAAGAAAAGGGTTTTTTGTTTGTTTTTGATTTTTATATTGTGCAGCTTCTCAATTACAGAATGAAAATGTTACTAACTAATACTATTAATTTAGTTTAATCTTAGTCTTACTAGGTACTTCTCATTAGATAGGCAAACCAAAAATAAATTAAGCAAGTTCTAGATGGAAGAAAGAGCTGAACGTGAGAAACAGACATAGGAAATAAAATGAATATTCCAACAGGTTTTGTAAAGATGTTAATGAATCATGGAGAAATCGAAAGTGAACATGGATACAAATAAGATATGAGTGTGCTAAAGCAAGAGGATGTATGTGTGTGTGTGTGTGTGTGTGAGAGAGAGAGAGAGACAGACAGACAGACAGACAGAGACAGAGACAGAGACAGAGAAACAGAGAGAGAGAGACAGAGAGAGAGAGAGACAGAGAGAGAGCAAGCACCTTTAGGTAGTATCTGGTGAAGCTTATGGATACCTTCTCAGAAAAATGTTCTTAAATGCTCAAAATAAAATACGTAGAATTGCAAAGGTAAATAGTTATATTGCAATACAATTACCAAAATATAATTAACCCTGGGTAAGGGACCTCTGTGTTAAAGTTTAAATATATATTTACTTTCTTTTGGCAAACTAAATAACTTGACATTTATGGTTTTATACATAATTTTTGTTTCATCTGATAACTTTTATTGATAGTTTATTGTAAAACATTTACCATAAATAAAAATAATAACAAAAGGAAAGATCCTAAAAAAGTGGCAACTAAATCCTCTGAAGTGGAAGAAAGGCTAAGGATCATGGTTTTGTGCCCAAGGATGTACTCACAGTAACGACTATCAAAATATGGCCTGTGGACCTTAGGGGTCCCAGGACCCATTCAGGAGGTCTGTGAAGTCAAAACCTTTCATAATATTAACATGTTATCTTTCTATTAAAATATTTCTACCTTTACCAACTACATATCTATGTGAGGCTTGAGTTTCTTAGTATACTTCAATCAAAACAACAGATTGAAGGCAGAAGCAGAGATAAGAATCCAGCTGTCCTCTATTAAGCCAGACTTCAAAGACATTTGCAAAAATATATAAAACAGCACCACTTCTCTCATTAAGTTTTTTTTAAATCATTACTTTTAATAAAAACATGTTATATTAACATACTGGCCAGATCCTTACAGAAGCAGTATGGTTGGGGACCTGACAATTACAACCACCTATCCTGGCAACCCCAGCGATTGTTACTGACAGGTTAAAATAAATCCAATAAACTAATACAGACCTCACTGACTTTAAATTACTTTGTTCTTTCTTTCTTAGTCTTTTCCTTTCATTCCCTTCTT
This sequence comes from Pseudocheirus occidentalis, assembly GCA_028646575.1. Lineage (NCBI taxonomy): Eukaryota > Metazoa > Chordata > Mammalia > Diprotodontia > Pseudocheiridae > Pseudocheirus > Pseudocheirus occidentalis. The sequence goes on along the minus strand of CM053601.1, from coordinate 153,100,482 downwards.
TCCTTCCTTCCTTGCTTCTTTTTTTCTCTCCCTCCCTTTCCTTCCTTTCCCTTTCCTTTCTTTTCTTCCTTTCCTTTCCTTCCTTCTTTCCTTCCCTTCCTTCCTTCCTTCCTTCCTCCTTTCTTCCTTCCTTCCTTCCTTCCTTCCTTCCTTCCTCCCTTCCTTCCTTCCTTCCTCCCTTCCTCCTTCCTTCCTTCCTTCCTTCCTTCCTTCCTTCCTTCCTCCCTCTCCTTCTCTCTCTCTCCCTCTCTCTCAGACCATCTTATTCCTTACTATATTTAGCCTCAGGCAAAAACTGTTTAACCTTCTTCTGCATTTCCTAAGTCTTAATGTTAGCCTGAGGACGTGGAACCAATGTTATTTTCCAGATCCATTGTGACACATGTTCTAAGGTAAAATTCATCTCTCCTAGATAAGAGTACATTTACAAGGTCATTTCTGAGACTTGTGGGAAGCCCTTGTAAAGAGACAGCACTGGCCAGTTTTCAAGCTTCTCTGCTCAGATTTACATAGATCCCATCTTTGCAGCTGTGATCCAAGGAAATCAAATCAAATGTATGAATGAGCTCATTGGGGATGTTGAAGGAATGAGCAAGGGGAATCAATGCCATAGGGAGCAAAGGTGAGATGTGAACTGGTCTTCTTCTTCCCCTGCTGAGTACAACATCTGGTTGCTGTTTGATATCATGTTGCTTTTTATGGATGCTGTCTTCCC
>CM053601.1:153059684-153091250 GCA_028646575.1 Pseudocheirus occidentalis | reverse complement strand
GCTGCACCTCCCAGTGGGAGGGGGTGACAGGGGAGGAATTGCAAGAATCTAGTATTTAAAGCTATACAATCAAATGCAACTGGGAAATAATACATACAGGGACGGGGTGGGGGTTGGGTGGGAGGGAGCCCCTCCCTGCCCTGCTAGAAAGCTAGAGGGGTGTTGGAGGAGGGCATAAAAGGGAACAGATTGTGGGAGAGGCCTTACAGTGGGACCAATGTTCTGGACTGGGGGGTAGGGGCAAAAAGGGAAGAAAATTTGTAACTCAGAACCTTGTGGAAATGAATGATGTAACCAAGAAAATAAATTAAAATAAAAAAAAATTCTCAGATACTAAAACAAAACAAAACAAAAAGATAAAGCCATGCTGGCCCATTATGACTGTTACTTCCTTCTAGCTGTCGTCAAACTTTCCTTTAATAATGCATGCTAGAATTTTGCCAGGAATCAAAGGGAAGTCTGATAGTTACCGTCCAGAATTCCCAGTTCCCTTCCCAGGCACCATGTTTTTAACTATTCACCTTTTAGGTTGTTAATTTCCCAAATCTACAGCAGGGATGAGAATGGTATCTATACCCTTAGGCATTCATTTTCTTACTGAGTACTTCATGATCCTTAGCATTCATTTCTGGATTCCTTCTGGTGGCATCCTTTTTGTCCCCATGGATCACCAAGGGTGGTTAGAAATCATCAGGTTTAACAAGTCTTGGGAGCTTCTTCTTTATGTCCTTAATACATACCCCAGGAAAACAACAGACCTCTCTGTTGCTCTTATTAGGCAGACAAATAAACCGCCTCATTATCTTTGGTTGCCAGCTATGGCTGCTCATCTCATCTTCCTTTTCTCCCTACATCACAATTCTAGAAGTCTTCTCTTGACAGCTTTAATTCTGCTTTCCAACTTGGGAGCAACAACACCTCTGTCATCTTCCATTCTAACCTTCCTCTTCTCTTCCCTTTCTCTCCCTATTTTCTATCTATAAGGTCCAAATAAGACTCAGATTCTTGTAGGATTTAACCCATGTGGATGGGTCTAAATCCAGTATCTTTTCCCCTCCCCTAAAAGCCCAGTAACAACAGTCAAAATCTTCGTATCCCTAAAGATCCTTAAGGCCTCTAATCTAATGCTTAAATTGAACCGTACTCAATTCCTCTTATTTCTAGGCAAATGAAGAATTGATTTGCCCCTTAGATCTGATGGGATATTTTCCTGAAATGTGTCATTGTTAGCCCGGGCTGTAGCATTTTTTAATATTGTTTCAAGGACATTGCAAACCACTGGTTGGGGGGTTCTAGCTTAACCTGTTTAGTTGAGGTCTTGGGACATCATGGGCTGTGGATATAACTAGGTCACAGACTGCCATAATTCCAGAGGAGCTGTTAGAGACTCAAGGAATTAATAACCATGTTCAAAATACCACAATTACTTTTTTGTTGGATGGGCTATATTGGCAAAAAAAAAAAAAAAAAAAAAAAGGAGTAGTCCCATGAGGCTGCTGGGGAAATCAGAAGTGTTGGCACAGAAAGTCTGTAATTATGTATTTTCCCACAAGCCCATAATAGCTTGGGTGCTAGTTACTTCCATCAGCTTATATAACTGCCTGATGTCCTTGTTGCCATTTGTTCTCACCCCCAACTAAGTATCATTGATTGGGATCCAATCCAAATGGTATTTGTTGTCATCATTAGCATCAAAATGCATTTATCATTTGCCCTCCTGGGTAATGCACGTGAATTAGCTTGACCTGGTTTTGCCCTAAAGGACCTAAGATACATTGGCATTGTCCAACATAGCCAGTCATGAATAGCATTTATTAAGTGCCTACTAGGCATCAGGTTCTGGGCTAAGCTTTAGGGATACAAAAAAGGGAGGCAAAAGCCAGTCCCTGCTCTTTAAGAGCTCGCTGGATAATGGACTTTTCTCTAGCTTTCAACACAGTTCACCATTCCTTCCTCCAGGTTCCCTTCTGTTCCCTTGGCCCCTGTAGCACTTTGCTTTCCTGGTTTTCCCACTACCTGTCTGATTTCCTCAGTCTCAGGTGCTGGTTCATTATCCACGTGCCCCCAAAGCAAGGGTATTCCCCATCATTTTATGCTGTGCCTCTTTCTCTCCTATCACTTCTTAGTGAGCTCATCTTCTTCCAATCATCACCTCTATGCAGATGACTCCTAAATCTATATATATAGTCTTAATCTGCCTCCTGGACTCCAGTCTTACACCAACAGCTACCTATCTGTAAGAGCTTTCTAGCTGGATGTGTCTTTGGCACCTTAATTTGAATATGCACAAAACCAAACTCATCACTTTCCTTCCAAATCCACCCCTGTTTCTGTTGAGTCCACCACTATCTTCCAACTCTTCCACGGGCAAGTTTCAGAGTAATTTTAAATCATGCCATACTCTCACTTCCCATATACAAACAGTTGACAAATTTTATCGATTGAACAATGGGTCGGTTATTTTCACCTATGCTACCATCACCCTATTTCATGCCCTTATCACCACTCACTTGGACTATTGTAAAAAAAAAAAAAACCCCAATGAGTCTTTCTGCCTCCCATTTCTTTCCTCTACAATCAGTCTTTCATATCATTCCTAAAGTTATCTTTTTTAAAAAATAATTTGTTTAATTTGTTTTCAACATTCACTTCTATAAGCTTTTAAGTTTTAAACTTTCTCTGTCTCCTTCCTCTTCCCCATCCCCAAGAAAGCGTGCAATCTGATAAAGACTCTACATATACATACTAATTAAACATATTTTCACATTAGTCATGTTGTGAAGAAGAATTAGAATGAATGGGAGAAATTACAAGAAAGAAAAAACAAAATAACAGAGAGAAAACTCATATGTTTTGATTTGCATTCAGACTCCATGGCTCTTTCTCTGAATGTGGATAACTTTCCATCATGAGTCTTTTGGGGTTATGTTAGATCCCTAAAGTTACCTTCTTGAGAAGAAGATCTGACCATGTCATTCCTTTGATCAAGAATTTTCAGTGTCTTTCTATTGCCTCTAAAAGAAAATGAAAACTCCTTAGCAATTAGGACCCTCCATAATCTGGCTTCAGCCTTTATAGGTTCATTCAGCAAATACTTATTAGGAATCTACGATGTGTCAGGAACAAGAGGTTGGGGATATGAAACCAAAAATGACATTCTCCCTGCCCTCATGGAGATTACATTCTTTTGGAGAAAAACTAATTCTCTCTTTATACACACACACACACACACACACACACACATGTTTTACATATATATGGGTATATATAAATATATGTAATATATTATAAACACACATTATATTTAATATATATATATATAAGAAAATTCAAACTATATACAAAGTAATTTGGAAAGTGTAGGGAACTAGCAACGGGGGGAAATTGGGCTCTGCCATGTGCAGGAGATGGCCCATGATTTGAATTTTGAAGGAAGCTAGGATTCACTGAGGTAAAGCAAGGGAGGAGTCTATTCTAGACATGGGGGGCAGTGTAGGCAGAGAAATGAGACGTGGAATGCCATAAATGGGGCAATAGTCAGTCAGCTGGGCTAGAAAGTAAAGTTCATGGAAATAGGAGTATATAGTAAACATGGAGATGTAGTCTAGGGCTGGCTGGTGAAGGGTTGAAATGCCAAGTGGGAATTTAGATTTTGTCCTGGAGACAAGAGGGAGCCTCTGGAGCTTCTTGGAATGGGGAATGATATGGTCAGACCTGTGCTTTTGGAATATCCATTTGGCAGATATGTGAAGGATGGTTTTCAGAGAGACTTGAGGCAAAGAGACCAATTAGGAAGCTGATGAAACAATCCAGGACCCAACTAGGGCCCAGACTAAGATGGCGGCCCTATGACTGAAGAGAAGGACTTGGATGCAGGAGGTTGCTATGGAGGTAGATTGTGTGCCCAGCATGAAGTGCACACTGTATTGCATATAGTAGACAATTAATGATGCATGTGTGTTGAATGAACTGAATTGGTGAGAAAAAAGGAAGCAGAGTAAGGAAGCTTGGGGTGCCAACTAGTGGAAGGAAGAAGAGCTAGATGTGTCTTCCATATTTAGTTTGAGGAGTCCCATTGCCTCAATACACAAATTAAGATGGCCTCTCCCATTGATATGGGAAAGCTATTGTCTACCCTGGGAATTCCTCATAAAGGCAGCTAAGTAATTTCTCAATAATGTGGGTACTTTGGCTGAGGCTTTCCCAGCTCAACACCTTATTCTACGACCCTATACATCCACTGTTGGCTCAGCTATCTACCTAAGCTAGACATTAACCTTCTTGTACAAATATATGCATGATAGGTAGAGCACTGGCCTTGGAGCAAGAGACCTGAATTCAAATCCCACTAACAAGCTGTGTACCTATGGACTTGCCACAACTTCTTAGAACCTCAGTTTCCTTTTCTGTAGAAAGGGGATAATAATATTTGTACAATCTGCCTTTTCATAGGAGACTTTCAGGCACGGGCAACTCAGTATCTCAAGAGGCAGGCCATGATATTTTTCATAGCTCTGCTTATTAGGAAGCCCTTGCTCATATGGTGCCAAGTTCTGCCGTCTACAATTTTCTACACATGGCTTGAAAATCTGTCCAAGAGGAACAAGTCCAATCCTCTTTTACTTGCTGGCTTCCTAGTACCTTCAGATGATTCTTATATACCACAGTTTCCAGTCCCCTCAGTTGCAATTGTCTTGATGTGGTCCCTTTCATCAATGAGATCCTTCCTAAAATGGCGCCCCCCTCCCCAACTCAACCCAATATTCCAGATGTGGGCTAGCTAAGGCAGATGGGACCCTCACTCTAAACATTCTGCTTATGCCACCTAAAAGACTGCCTTGTCCTTTTTGGAAGCTACATCACTTTATGGATAGCTCCTATTAAGTTTGTGGTCTGCTAAACCTACCAGACCTTTTTTCTTATAAACCATTGTCTAGCCAGGCTAGGCTTTACCCATTCAATACTTGAATGGCTGGATCTCCCTACTGTTATCTGGTCTGTTCCAGATAAGAAGCTATAAAGTAAGTCAGAATCATAGGAGCTGGAAGGGACTTTTTCATTCAGTCATTTTTCAATTGTGTTCAACTCTCTGAGATTCCATTTGGGGTTTTCTCAGCAAAGATACTGGAGCGGTTTGCCGTTTCGTCTCCAGCTCATTTTGCAGATGAGGAAACTGAGGCAAACAGGGTTAAGTGACTTGCCCAGGATCACACAGTGTCTTAGGCTGGATTTGAATTCAGGAGGTTATCTTCCTGACTCCAGGCTCAGCGCTCTATGCACTTTGGCGCCACCTAGTGGCCTGGAAGGGACCTTGGAGGTCATCTAGTCCAACCCCCTCCTTTTACAGGTGAGGAAACTCAGGTCAAGATAAATGACTTGCCCAAGGCAATTAGGTGATAAGAATCAGGATTCAAACTTTGATACCACGACTGCTCTGCTATACCTGCCACCCTGCCTCCAAAGCTTAATGGTCAAGAGCCGTGACTTGGGTTACTTTGGTGTAAAACAACTGGCCCACCTCTGTATAAAATGTTCCTAAGGGATTCCCTATTTTCTGACATAGGTCAATAAGCAGACATAACCCGAATGAATTCCAGTGTAAGCAGGAGTTTACGCCCAATTGCATAAGACTTTCCTCATTAGTAGAGACTGATTAGTCAATAGTCCTGTGTGATGGACAGAACTGGGGAGATCTTGGGAGAATAGAGATCCTGGTCTTCTGCCTTCTAGCTTAGAGGAAGAAGATATGTGGTTCCAGATTCTCACCCAAAGAGAAATTCTCCAGAGTCTCTAGTGTGATGAGCTGGGGATAGGGATGTGAGCAAGGTACTGGAATCTCCCTTTTTCCCAGAATCTTTCTCTCCCTGAAGAGAATCTGGAGCTGGGCACCTTCTCTCTCAAAGATGGAAGCCGGACAATCAGGAGCTTTCTTCTTCCAGGCTCTCACCACTACCCACCAGTGCAGGCCTGAATTATTGAGCACTATAGATCTGGGTGTTTCCTTCTCTGGTACAGGCTAAAGGACCATGTTAAGTCTCACAAACATGATGGGGAAAAGCTCTCTCTGCCCCGGCATCTCAAAGTGGTGGGCCAGATTGAACACCTTGTACTTACATTGGGATCCCTACGCCTGGACTGCCCAGCAGCTGTGGTCGGTGAGTGGACCTTGAAGGTGTGGGCTGGGCCCAGGGACCACCCCCAGTGCTTCTCTTCCCCTCGCTAAACCTCCCCAAAACTCATATTAGTTCCATCGGGCCTCTGCCTGGCTAAATTATCACCCCAGGGTTTGTGGGGTTAGTCACTGATCCTGCCTGGGCTCAATAAAGTTGGGGCAGTAGTTTCAAGCATTTACCTCAGTAGACCTGGTGAGAATTAGAAAAAACAGTGTGTAGTTAAGGTGAAGGAGTCTCACCATCCTTAGGAGAGAGAGAGCTGTGTTCAAGGAATGATTTTTACATACACAACACACAACACACACACACACACACACACACACCCTGTGCTAAAACTCCCCTAGCCTGTCCCTGCACCCCTTGTCCCAGTTACCACCTCTAGGAATTCATTTGTGTAGTGGCAGTTATCAGATTTTTACTAGACAATCTTCCTTCTTTTCCAGAGGACAATGACAAAAATCTCACTCTTGGGCTCCAGACTCTGAGGTCCTTGAAGGTAGGGCAGGTTTTCCTTCCTCTTAATCTCCTGACAGTCTGGGGAGGAGGGCCTTAAGCAGTGGGGTTAGCTAATTTTAAACTTTGTTCTCAGTGCATCATAAACCTGGACAAGCAGCGTCTCATCATGGGGAAGGCAGAGAAGGAAGAGATCCCCTTTGTGGAGACTGTGTCTGGGAGTGAAGATAAGTGAGTACCATATTATGGTTTCATCCTTCTGGGGAAGCTGACCCAGTTAGAGCCTCCCCCTTTTGGTGGGGTCCCAGACAAGCCCTGCAGCCTTCCCTCTCTGCACCTGACCCCTCCCTACCTTGAGCACCTCAGGCCTGACCAATAGCCCCTCACTCAACACCCTCAGCCCCTCAAAATTCCTAGGAGGCCCCCAAACCTCTCCCAGGGAGGTCCTGCATTTCCTAGTGGGAAGTCACATGAGGAGACAAGTAGATATGGGGGGAGCAAGCCAGGAAGAGAGAAGTGGGGGAAAGAAGGAATTTTTAGGTCTCTGTGTTAAAAATCTGATTTCTTTTAGGCTCATTGTCACTTCTGTTTTTTTTTTCTTTTCGTTTCAGCACGTCAGAGGCATAACTAAAGCATGAGATGTGTGCTTGAGTGAACACACACTCACACACACCCATACACATACGAGTCACATACACCCCCAAGCTAACAGCTCAGGAAAGCTGTCAGGCTTGGCCCAGATGCAAAACAGGTCCCTGTCACCTGGACCACATCCTTCCCTCTGTGGGAGGCTCCATCAATTCCTTCCCCTCTGGGCCTCTCTCAACTGTAGCCTGTGCTTAGAGATCCTGTCTGGTTTTATCTATGGTTTTTATACGTCCAATCATGTGTTTAATGGACCTTCAACACTGCCCTGACCTAGTTGCTGGAGTGTGTCCCCCACAGCTCACTCTTTTCTAGGAATTCGCTTTCTTTAGTCATGTCTAGGGCTTCAAGGAGCTGGCCCTTGTTTTCCAGTTAACAGACATGTAATCAGCAGGAAACAGGTACCGACTCATGGGCTCAATCACAGAAAGCCATACCGTAGATTCACTCAGCACATGGGATTTAGATCCAGAAAGGGCCTTAGACACCATCTCATCCAACCCATTCCCTTTACAGATGAGGAAAATAAAGCTCAGAATTTAGCGACCTGCTCAGGGTCACATAGCAAGGCAGGGGAAGAGACCCAGGTCTCTTGCCTCCTAGTTTGACCTAATTTCCACTCCACTGTTCTCTCTCTTCTTTGGAAGGAGCTGGGAGGTGGGAGCGAGAGGGCTGATGAGACAGCAAGAGAGTGAAAAAGGAGAAGGGGAGAAAGTGCAGGAATGAGGGTGCCAGGATGGTGATGCCCAGGGGTACAGAAGGTGGGGAGAGGAGAATGCAGCACAGTAGTCTATGAAATACTGGACTGGTAGCCAAGGGGGCCTGGGTTTATGTCTACCTGCCATCAGTAACTTTTCTGACCTTGGACAAGTCACTTCTACTGTTTCCTCACCTGTAAAACAGGGGTGTTGGACCAGATGAATCCCTTCCAGCTCTTACAATGTGTAGGGAGCTAGGGAGATAGTGAGAGTTTGCTACTCAAGCTTTTCATGTTAGAGTTTCAGAGAAGATGTTTACACTACAGTTCTGCCATGTTGTTAACCTATGGGAAGTCAGACAATGATGATCCTATTCGCATTCCCATAAGCAATTCCACAGATCTGTGTTCATTCTTTAGCAAAGATTCACAAACCTTTTATTCATTTACTGCCAGTGTCCCTGCACCTCACAGTAGATTGTAAAATACGGGACAGGACAGGGAGTAGGAGAATCCATCCTGTCCATCTATCCAATTAGTTCTTAATAGAGCTCACAGTTTGAGCCTCCAAGACACCTCTGAGCTCCTTGATGCTCCCAGTTGGGGACACGTGGGAACAGTCCTGTGACCACACTGTCATTGTCTTGCTTCACAGGTTTATTCACAAGATACCTCCCTCCCAGCCTCTGCCCAAACAGCCATTCTGGGCAACAGTGAACTCTATAGGGTCAGGAGCCCCCAGCTTTCCTACCTTAATTGTTCCACTCTAAACTTAAGTATTCCCTAGCAAGGACCTTGCTTCTCTCCACTTCAGCTAGGTTCTTTTCAAATTTCCTGTCATCTTCCCTCTCTGGCCCCGCCCTTTCTTCCCTCTCAGAAGCAGATTAATCCCTACTCTCCCAGGCACAAACCACAGCTATGCCTCATGCCTGGACTAAGCTGAATCTCTCCTCCTTTATTCTAATACCCCACTACCCTATTTAGTCTCTCAAAGGCTCCTCATAAAATCTGGATACACCCCACCAGCAAGTTGTTGCCATGATATATTAGCCTGTCTTCTCCATGTTTGAAAATGCTGGCACTGGTGACCAAGAAAAGCTGAGTCCTCTTCTCTGCTGACTTTCTAGAGATCAGGGAAGACAGGTGCTCCTTGACCTCTTAGAGGTAAGACTCCAGGAACAGGGGAATGGATTAGATGACCTTTGGAGAGTCTTCTGGTGCCCCAAATTTTCCAGGCGTAAGAGAGAAAATGGTTGGCTGGTTTAAGCCATGACATCACTGCCTCACTCAGTGTGCTTTTTGGTCAAGCCTAAATTGAATTTCAGAACCAAATAGTTGAGACTTCACTTAACAAGCTATGCTCGGCAAAGGCACCTTGGGAATGTTTGAAGCTCCTTGGGGGTGGGGGTGGGCAGGGGAATTCTAGGGTCTCATTAGCTTTCTTTAAATGTCTCCATATTTGTTGAGTGGGAGACCTCCTTTGCACTTGCTTGTCCTCTGAGGGTTGGGACTACAAGCTTTCTGTGGGGTTGAGACAGCCTACCCTGGGCATCAGATTCATGCCTGGCAAGAGGGCCATGGCAGGTTTCATCTTATGTAACTGGAGCCCATGTTCAATGGGAACTTGGTTTCTAACAAGACGTTTGAAAAATATGTTTTTAGAACTTAGTATTTCTATGCCTAATGCATTTGAGGAATAGGTATTTTCTGATGTTTTCTATTTCTCTGCCTTTAACTAGTCCTTCCCATAGAAATATAGATAATTCCAATCCCTTAGCTCCAAGTCTCCTCAGTATGGCTCACTTGGCCACAGCCTGCCCTCCTGTAGGTGAAATATCTTTCTAGGCTCAGAGCGCTGAGAGACAGGCTGAGTTCGTTCCCTGCTTCCACCTTTGGGTCCCTCTGTTGGCACTTTCTTCTTGCAGTGTTTCTGGCTGTGTCTGATTTATCTGTGAGGCTAATATACCAATAAAGTGAAACCTCATCTCAAGAGACTACATGGTACCTGTGGGAGGAGCTGGTGGGTTGAGCTAGAGGGACTTGGGGCATGCCTTGAGCTCTGTGGTGTGGAGGTGGGAGTATAATTAGGGGAAGGGGAAAAGGAAAGGAATCAGTATTTATGAGGCACCTACTTTATGCCAGGCACTGTGCTAAGGGCCTTTTACAAATATTTCAACCACCCTGAGAGGTGGGTGTTGTTAAGGATTCCATTTTACAGCCAAGAGAGGATCTGCTCATCCCTGTTCCAATGGTCTTTTGTCAATGTCATACTACCCCTGTGATTCACTGTAAGAATCAACTTCTCAACCATCCGGGCTGTCCAAAAGTAGAAGGGAGTATCTCAGGAGAGAGGGGATTCCTCCTCATTGGAGGCCTTCAAATGGAGGCAGGGAGACCACCATGAGGCAGAGGAGAGTCCTCAAAAGTCCCTCACACCTCCAAATCCTGTAATTCTGAGTTTAAAGGGAACAAAGAATTATTGCCCAAAGACTAAGGGTCCACATTGGAATCAACTGGCCAGTGAACAATAAAGAAGTGAACCAAGGGTGCAAGATTTCCCCCAGGGCAGGGGGCTTACTGGGAGAGTTAGGGGTGTTGGGAGGGGTAGAGCCAAAGGAGGGAGAACCAGTCAGAAGTGGATTAGTTTGGTTGTGAATTTTTCCATGGAAATTAAAAATTAAAATCTACATAAATCCACAGCTGGAAAAATAACATGGAGCATGGAATTTTAGGGCTGCAAAAATAAGAGTGGTACAAGGGAGAGGGTGTGAGCTCTGGAATCATTAAATCAAGGCTCAAAATGTGTCTCTGACACTGTGTGACCTTGGACAAGTCACTGACGCTCCCTGGTCCTCAGTTTTCTCTGTTGTAAAATGAGGGGATTAGACTAGAATACTTCTGAGATTCCTTCCAGTTATGGACCTGTTAACCTGTGATTGTTCAGGTGACAAGCCTGAGGTCAAGAGAGGGGAAGTGATTTGTCTAAGGTAACACTGAAGGTTGGTCATGGAACTAAGCACAGAACCCAAGGATCCTGACTCCCTGGTCCATGCTTGCAGTGGTTCTCAACCTTTCTGATGCCGCAACCCTTTAATACTTATACATGGGAGTATCTGCATGTGGGTGAACCTGCCTGGAGATGGATAGAGGAGCAGTGTCTCGATTCCTTAACCCATCAGAAATATGTGTTTTCCGATGGTCTTAGGCAACCCCTGTGAAATTGTTGACCGCAACCCACAGGTTGAGAACCACTTTTTAGAGAGAGTCAGACAGACAGAGATACACAGAGAAAGAAAGACACAGAGACAGAGAGACACAGAGAGAGACAGAGAAAGAGAAAGACAGAGAGAGAGAGAGACACACAGAGAGGAGAAGAAGAGGAAGAGAGAAAAAAGAAAGAAAGAAAGAAAAGAGGAAGAAAGAAAAGTATAGGAGAGAGGAAAAGGGATGGGATGGTGAAGCACACAATGATCCTACTCTCTGACCTCTCCACAGGAAGGGTCTTTAACCTGGAGTCCACAGGGATCTGAGGATTTCACAGGGTCCATGAAGTTGAATGGGAAAAAAAAAATCGATCTTTATTTTCACTAACTCTAACTGAAATGAGCACTTCCTTCAAATATGAGTGCAGAGAACAAACCTGATTCTGCGATGGGTTCCCGGATTCTAGCAGACTACCGAAAGGGGACATGAGACAAGAGAGAGCAGCCCTCTTGAACAGCATTTAGTGGGTGCAGTAAGGTCAGCCCTCCAGGCTTCCTCTGCTTCCCAGTCCTTCCCCCATGGCCCTCTGGCAGGCTATTTGCCAGTGAGACATTCTCCACCTGGAGTGTCAGGTTGGGGGAGCCCTCCCGCCCTCTCTCCCCTACCTTGTCCTAGATGCATAAATTGCCACCTCTTGCCTTTGCTCCTGCTGACGGCCTGACCTGCATTTAGAACCTGCTCCTTCCCCCACCTTTGACATCCTCTTGGACCTAAGGCTCAGAGAGAGAACAGGATTGCTTAGTCTCATGGAGAGGTGGGGATGGGGGGTGGGAATGGAGGGGAAGGGAAGGGACTTTTGTTGGGAAGAGACCCTCAAAGCCCAGCAAAGGACGTTCCTCAGAACTCTCTTGGGGAGTGGGGGGAAGGGGGTGGGTGAGAAACTTCTCCCTGAGCCCAGCACATGCTGCTCCCCACAACAGGATCGGGCTCACAACCCTAAGAGTAGAACTGATGGAACAATCATCATGACGTGCAGCTTTGGACGCTGTCTCTTCCTTATCTCTCCCAGCTCCCCAATACCACGTATTCCCCACAACTCCCTGCATGTTATTTAAGCTTTCGGAGACTTAGTTTCCTCATGTGTAAATGAAGATGTTCTAGTACTTGAGGTTCTAGATGGGGTTCTGAAGTTCTAGAGGGAGGACCCCTTAATCCTTGCCTAGTGATGAGGAGGTTGGGTTTGTTAGCCTCTGAGGTTCCCTATGCTCCACTGAAGAGCCTGTGACTCTCCAAGCTAATGACCTTTCCCCCTCTCCCTTCCCCAGCATTTCCCCAGTCCAAAGCAAGGAGTCAGGTGCCTCCCCTTTAGTCTCCTTCATCCAGAGATGGGGTTAGGGGAGGGAGACAGGTATTGCTCCCCCATTTCATAGATGGACAAACTGAGAAAGACAATACTCTGGTTTCACAGCCTGTAAGTACCAAAAGCAAATGACAAGAACAAAGCTTTTACCGGGCCACTCCTTAGTGTATTGTCGTCTGAGGTTGGAGGGATGAAAAAACAAAGAAGGAAAAAAAGAACAGTTGCCTGGCCTGGTACATAGTAGGCACTTAATGAATGCTTCTTGACTTGAGATTGAGGGGCAAGGGGAGAAAAATAATCAGAAGCAGGGGCGACTAGGTGGCCCTGGTGTCGGGAGGACCTGAGTTCAAATCCAGCCTCAGACACTTAACACAAAAAACTAGCCATGTGACCTTGGGCAAGTCACTTAACCCCAATTGCCCTGCCTTCCCCCTTCCAAAAAAAATAGCAAAACAATAATAATAATGATTAGAAGCAATAAAGGACAACAGAGGGAAGACCTCCAGAGTAAGGGGGCTTAGGTCACCTAGCGATAGTAATAGTTAGCATTTGTATAGCTATTTGTAGAGATAGATATGGATGCACATGCACACATATTAAACTTTTTCTTTCTCCATCTAATTTAATTTTCGTTTAGTTTTCACAAAATCCCTTTGAGAGTTATTGTTATCCTCTTTTATGGAGGTGGACACTGAGGCTGAGAGAGGCTACAATCCCATGATTTGTCTGGGGTCACACCGTTAGTAAATGTCTGGGGTAGGATTTGAACTTCAGTCTTCCAGACTCCGCGTCCAGGGCTCTTACCGACTGTCCCACCTAGTGCCTAGGCTAGGGGATGGGTAACTGCTAGCTCAGGCCCTCCTCTTCTGTGTGCCTCCAGGAGGCTTTCTGAATCAGCCCGGTGGTCTGTCTTCAGGAGCTTGGGTGCCAAACACAGGCAGGCATCTGGTTGGGGGAGGGAGGAAAGCAGCATGGAAGCATTAGCTGATTCTGGACTCCTGAAGACGCCCCAACTCCTGTGCCAGAGGACCCAAACACGCCTAGCAGAGCAACCAACAGCCCAGCCTCCTCCTGTCCCTCTGTATCTGGAGAATGGGACAGCAAACCACAGAGAAGGCCCTGGAAGGGGAACCCTGGATAAGCAGACCAAAAGCCCTCAGGCAGCTTCCCCTCCAGAACCATCCCCCCACTTAGCCTCGGGGCTGCCTTTCCTTTTCAGTCTAGAGCTGGGCTGGTCACTCCTGGTATCTCCCTCCACACGCTTTGTTTCTCAGGATTCCCTTCACCTAAGTGGGGGCAAATGTCCTCCCTTCTTGGTTCAGTTGAGAAAATATTCTAGTTTTTTTATACACAATATTTTACTTTACCTGAAAATAACCCTAAGAAAAAGAAGTATCCCCAAATCTATCCACAGACCTGAGAACCCTTCAAACCTCTCGGTCTAGAACCTCTGCTTTAGTCTGAATTTTTCACATCACTCAGGAAGAAACTGAGATCCAGAACAGGCCAGCATTTGATACCAAACACCACAATGAATTTGTAATCAGTCATCCAAATGTGCTTACACGTGTGTATATATACACATGTGTGTACATGCACATATACACAAAGTCAATCATAAGAAATTAGAGACCCATTTTGTTCTGGACACTGTATTTTTATTAATTCATATCTTTCACAACTGTAGAGAGGAGGTAAATTATTAACATGGCAAGAAAAATGATGGAACTAAATAAGTGATATGTATCCAAAATATAAAGGAGAAATGAACAGGGTAGGAAAAATCTTTGTAGCAGACATTTCTAATACATGCTTGACATGTCAAATATATAAGGAACTCATACAAATTTCGAAGAACAGGGACTATTTTCTTCCATTTAGAGAAATAGGGAAATGCTCAAAGGATATGAACAAGCAATTCTTGAAAGGAATAAAACTTGCTAACACACTCATGAAAAAAATGTTCACAATTTCAAATGAACAGATACTTGCAAATCAAAACAACTCTGAGATTCCACCCGATCCCATCAACCCGGCAAAGATAATAAAAGATAATCCAGGTCTCTGTTAGCACAGCTGTGGCCCAAACAGGAAGCGCCATCACAGTGCTGCTGAAGTTATTAACTGTTTCAACCTTTTTTGAAAATAGAATAGAATTATACACCCAAAACCTGCAGAGGTGTCCACACCCTTTTACCTAGTGGTCCCTCTACTGGGATTATTCCCTAAAGAGGTTAATGTCAGAAAAAAAAGACCAATCTGTACAAAAATATTCCTAGCCACATTGTTTGTAATATTGAAGAATAAGAAACAAACTTTGCTGCAATTGTTTAATCATGTCCAGCTTTTCATGGCTCCATTTGGGGTTTCCCTGGCAAAGATACTGGAGTGGTTGGCCATTTCCTTCTCCAGCTCATTTTACAGATGAGGAAACTGAGGCAAAGAGGGTGAAGTGACTTGCCCAAGGTCACACAGCTAGTAAGTGTCTGAGGTCAGATTTTAACTCAGACCCAGCTGTTATAAGAAACAAATTAAGTATCCTAAAATTCAACAAAGACCAAAGTGATAGGTTGGTGCAGTGGATAGAGTTCTAGGCCTGGAGGCAGGAAGACCTGACTTCAAATCCTACCTCAGATGCTAGATGTAGGACCCTGTGCTAATTACTTATCCCTGTTTACCTGAGTTTCCTCATCTGTACAATGAGCTGGAGAAAGAAATGGCAAAGAACTCTAGTATCTTTGGCAAGAAAACTCCATTTGGGATCACGAGAGTTGGAGCATATTACAGAATGTGATTGGAGCCGAATGGTATTGTACCATAAGAAACAATGAATATAAGGAATTCAAACAAGTATGGGAAGACGTGTGAAATTATGTGGAGTGAAGAAAGGCATAAACACTTACTAGTTGTGCTACCTTAACCCCAGTTGTCTCCAAAAAACCAAAAAAAACAAAAAAAACCCAGAAGCAAGTCAAGTACACAAACAAGAAGGTGAAAGGGACCAACAAAGCAAATGATAATGGGGTGGTACCTACAATGGAAAGGTGAGACACGCTGGCCACCTATTAACATGGGTCCTGCCTCTTCACCTCTAACACACACACCCTCCCCATTCCCCTGCCCAATGCTTTTATCACAGCTTGACGAAATAAAGACCTTGGAGTATATGATACTGAAAGTTCCTCTCAGCTCTAACCATCTGCATTTTCTCCCTCTTTGTATGGCCTTGTGTCTCCCAGCCTGAGGAAGCCAGACAAACATTCTACACTCTGGGAGGTTGTCCCTCATAATTCCCATATCTCACCCTACTTCCTTGTTCTTGATGCTTCTATCACTTAGAGGAAGGTCCAGGTGTGTTTTTATACCTGCTTAGAGCTCGATCTTATATCTTGCTACCCATCCCTCCAGGTTGTTCACACCCCATTCTCTGCTCTCTACCCCCTGGGACCTAAAGGCAGCTCTCAGAAATTCCATAGCCTCTCTGCAGACCACAGCAAGAAGGCCAAGTCTGTTGGCCTACAGTGTCTAAGCTGTATTCCTTCTTTCAGGAAGATTATTTTTTTGTTTTGAATGAATTTTCTACTTGAGAGAAATCCTGGATGTTTTATACTTGTTTTTTTGAAGACTGGGAAATGATACACATCTGTGTTCACGTGCACAGCCACGTGAGTACACACATGAGCACACACAGAGATGGGTCCTCCGGATATAAATGCAGTTCCCTGGGAAGCCTGATTCTCCTCCAGCTTCCAGAGGGGCCTGTTCTCATTGCTGAGAATCAGCTCTGGGACAACTCCCTACTGGAATAGTGACTATGTGACCACCACAGTAGCACAGAGGACATTAACAGCCCCCATTTCCAGAGAGGTTTGGATATTTTCACAGCTCTGGTTTCATTTGATCACTTTCCCCTGTTTTTTTTTTTTTCCTCCAAACCCTCCCTTTCACCCATAGCGAGGGGAAGCAACTGTGTCTGTTCCTAACGAAGTTCCTGCCCTGTCTTGAAACCTTCAGCTGCTGTGCCTGGGGCCAGGAGAGATTCCCAATTGGCTCCTACTTTCCAAGTTGAGGATCACTCCCTGAGCACTGGGAGGGGAGACCTTTGGGTAGGTCTAAGAATTTCCCTGCCCTTAGAAGGCAAATGATCTCCATGGACTTGGATGTTTCCTGGGAGTCCTGAGAGACAATTGTCATCGAGAGGCCCCAAATCTGTTTGCGATGTCCCTGCAAGAGCTAAATGAGAATCCACAAAATATATTAGCAGTGGAAGGAAGTTTCCTCCCACTTACTACCTGTGTGACCTTGGCCACTCATCCTCATCTGTAAAAGGAGGGAGTCAGGCTAGAGAGCCTCCAGGTCCGTTCTAGCTTGATAGCAAACAATCAATCAATCAATCAATATTTATTAAGCACCAGGCACTCTGCTAAGTGATGGGGATAGAGTCAAGACAGTCCCTGCCCTCGAGGAGCTTACAATCTTTGGGGGAAACAACATGCAAACACTTATGCCCAGGATAAGAAGGAAATACCTAAAAGGTGAGAGTTCTTGGAATTAAGAGGGAAGGCTTCCTGTAGGAGGTGGCATTGTAGGGGAGGCTGGGGAGGTCAGTGGAATGGAGTGGAGCAGGGAGGGCGATCCAGCCATGAGAATATGCTGAGAGATGGAGCATCTTTTTGGTGGAACAGCCAGGAGGTCAGGGTCAGAGTATGTGTTGGGGAATAAGGTGTGAACAGACTGGAAAGGTGGGCGGGGGCCGGGCTTCAAATGTCCAATGGAACATCTGGGATACCATGAGATCACTGATTACGTAGTCTGACCTCCATCTTTTATAGACCGGGAGAAAGGATACCTGGAGGAGGCTGGGGAGGAGAGTGGACAAGAGATCAGGAATAAATTCCACAGAAATACAGTAAAGGCAAATGTTGAGTCGCTTGTAGCTGGGACAGTCAGTCGTCCCTGATTCTGCACAGCAGGCCACAATTAGCAGATTGTGGTTGAGTTGGGAAATAAGAAAAGTGTCCCCTCCCCCCGCATGGGACAGTTCTCTGTATCTCTAGGTAAAGAAAAATAAGATCACTTCTCTCACGTGGCTTCTCAGAAAGAATCTTTCTCAACTTGGAATAAGAAGAGTCTTCAAGGGATGAGAGAATGACTCATACCGCAGCTGTCAGTCCTAATGGTCCATTAAGGGAGGGGGTGAAGAGGAAAGAAAGGCTCAGAAGCCAAGGGTTCATAACGGTTGCCATGGAAACCAGAGGAGAGCATCACTAGCATTCCATGGCCTCTATGGGCAGTGTGCCCCTGGGCCTGGCCTTCGTGGTATACACACTTTCCATTAGAAATAAGATTAAAAAAGGAGAAATAGAGGTCAAAATTTGAACCTAACCAGCCGTTAGCTAGAGCTTGAGGAAGAAGGAAAGTGAGCCCATTGTAGAGTTTAGCCTTTGTGAGAGATGTTGCCATGGGGACACACTTCATGCTGGCAGAGGGTGACGCCCTTTCTGTTCTTTGTGGAGCAGGCCAGATCTTTCATCCGCTTTTCTTCCAATATGCACTTATTGATTATTGATTGTGTAGGCAGTAAAGAGGACAGAGGGGTAGATATAGAGTCAGGAAGAGCTAAGTTCAAATTCGGCCTCAAATGTTTCTAGCTGTATGACCCTGGGAAAGTCACTTAAGCTCTCTGCCTCAGTTTCCTCATCTGTAAAATGGGCATAATAATAGCACCTACTTCCCCGAGTTGTTGTAAAGATCAAATAAGATGTTTGTAAAGTGTGTAGCACAGTGCCCAGCACATAGCAGGCGCTGTGTAAATGCCAGCTATTACTATTATACAAATATGGATCAAATACAGTCCCACCCACAGGCCTCTACTTCCCAGAGTTCACTGAGAAAGCCAGTCCTGGCACCAGACATAGGGCAGTTTCCTGAAGAGCTTTGTAAGAGTCTAGAGGGAGTCTGGAGCTGGACACATCTCACCCTGTGCTTCCCATTCATTTCTCATGGCTTTTCATGGCTCCTGGCATCTTTAGGTGAAGGTTTCATGGCTTTCTCAGGGCCGATCCAACTGAATGAAGATGTTCACCTAGGTTGACTTTCATTGGAGGTACATTCACCCTTTTCAGTTTTGATACACAAACTTTGGTTTTCTTTTTCTTTTTTTATCATGTTGACTAAGGATCTATCAATTTTATTGTTTTTTTTTCATAAAACCAACTCTTAGTTTTATTTATAAGTTCAATAGTTTTCTTAATTTCAATTTTATTAATCTCTTCTTTGGTTTTCATTATTTCTAATTTGTATTTAACTGGAGATTTTCAATTTGCTAGGTTGACTTTCAGCAATGGAAACCTTTGGGCTAAGGCCAGGCCAGGCCAGTATCTCGCTAAAACCCAGAAGTGAGGCCTGCTCCAAGGAAGACAATTGGGATGTGGGCCTCAGATGACTAGGAGTGAATTCTCTTATTCCATTTCCTTGGACAGGGAAGTCTTAATCCTGTAGAAACCCTTCTTGCCCAGTGCTACAAGCTAAAACAACAACAGCAACTCTGGACCACTTCCACCCTGTCTCTCAGTGCTGAGATATAGATCCTCTAAGGCAGTGGTTTTCAACCTTCCTAATGCCACAACCCTTTAATACTCATGTAAGTGTATCTGCATATGGGCCGACCCGCCTGGAGGTGGATAGAGGAGTGGTGTCTTGGTTCCTTAGACCATTGGAAATATGTGTTTTCCAATGGTTTTAGGTGACCTGTGACCCCTGTGAAAGAGTCATTCAACCCCCAAAGGGGTTGCAAGCCACAGGTTGAGAACAACTGCTCTAAGAGTAAGAACCTTTCTGGCTTCATTTGTTGGGGTCAGGGTCCAGCACGTGATCTTCTATCAGGTACCAGAATCTCCCCAATTTGAGAAATTCAGCAGCATGATTATCAGATGCTTCATCAATACTTTTCTAAAGAGAATGATGAAATGCTACAAAGGAGCTGGGGGAGGTAGGGGGAACTTATAGGAACCAACTTGGGGTGATGAATCATTATCCCCCCCCACAATCCTTTGCTCATATCCTCCAATTCGATTCAATTCAATAAGCATTTATTTTTTTTTTGTATTTTGGGGGTTTTTTTTTGCTTTTTGGAGGGCAGTTGGGGTTAAGTGACTTGCCCAAGGTCATACGGCTAGTTTTTGTGCTAAGTGTCTGAGGCCGCATTTGAACTCAGGTCTTCCTGACTCCAGGGCCGGTGCTCTATTCACTGCGCCACCTAGCGGCCCCTCCCTCAATAAGCATTTCTTAAATGTTTAGTATGTGCCAAGCACTGTGTGAGGTACCATGGACAAAAGGATAAAAATGGCATCACCGTGGTCAAGTAGTGACAAAAGACAAAAGAAGTCACTGCCTTGCAGGAGTTTGCCAGCTAGGGGTAAGGAGAAGGAAGGATGATGAAAAATATGTACGTAGATAATTAAATACAAAATAAATACAAAGTGATTAGTAATAGTTAGGGGGAGGGGGAGATCTCTTGGAGAAGGTGGAGCCTTAAAGGAAACTAGATGTTAGAAGGGGCAGAAAGGAGGAGAATGAACATTACAGGCCCAGGGGGCAGGAGCAAAGGCAGGGGATGAATTATTATAAATACAATGTTGTGTAAATAAAACCATTTGGAAGTCAGTTTGGCTGGAGGGTAGAGTGGTTGGGAGAGTAATGTAATTAATTAACCTGGTAAAAAAGAGGTCAGAACCAGTATGTGAAGGGCTTTAAATGCCAGAGGGGTTTGCATTTATAAGGAAACAGGAGCCCTGCTTCTTGAACAGAGGAATAATGTGGTCAGATTTGTGCCTTAGGAATATTCTGTTGGTAGAAACGACCTGAGGTTGGGCAGGAAAGGCTTTCAAATAAGATGAGGAGTTGGACTTAGACCAATCTGTAATAGTAATGTACTTTGAAGGTCTCTTAGTATTGACAAGTAAACAGGTACTTAGCACTTAGTTTCAAGTTAATTATATCAAACCTCTGCTAAGAAACAGAAGGTATGAACCCCTGTTGCTGATGTAACAGTAAGGAGCCAGAATAGGGAGTAGCTAATACATTATATAAGGAAAAGCACCAGCTAGAGAGTCAGAATTTCTCTCAGCAAGGATCTGGAGGGGGGGCTGCTATTGCTGAACTGAAGACTGAACTGAGAATTGAGAAAAGTGAGAAGAGGAATGAGAATTGAGAACTGAGATAGAATTTCTTGGAGCAAGCTATGTGGAGGCTGGAGAAAGTGATTTTGATTTTGAGAACAGAACTTGTGGTGGTGGAGTTTCTTCTGAGAGCTAGCCAAACTCCTGTTGAGAGCTTCCAAGAACCAGCCAGAGCTGCTGAGGATTTCCAAGGGCCAGCTGGAGCTGCCGGAGGAAGCATAACTGGTGTCGGTACTTTGTCTGTTTTGGGTCTATGTTGATTTCACAGGCAAAAAGTGAATTGAGATGATAGGCTAACCGTGTACGTGAATATTGTTGTGATTCTGCTAAGCTTGATGTGTGTAGATGATGTTGTGGCTCTGTTAAGTTTTCTCTTCCCTGGAATAGAAACTGTGAAGGACTTGAGGTGGACTGGACACTGTGAGCTTCAAAGTAGAGCAGGAACTGCACAGAGAGCTGGACAAGGAAATAGGAGCTGTGTGCCTTTGAACTCAGGTGGCAGTTGGTTAGATTTGGGCCCAAGCTGGGACCATGGAAGAGGAACCACGGAAGCTGAGAGCCTGCCTTGAGTCAAGATGAAACAACTTCTCCTTGGGTATGTAATGCTGACTGATGAAATTGTAACTTATTTGTGACCTAGGGGTGGATGGCCTTTGAACTTTCCACTACCCTTTAAGAGGGTACTGAGTAGTGACTGATGATATTGTAACTTAATTGTACTCTATGGGTGGAGGACTTTGACTTTTGTACTTTGTGATTGAATCAAGGATTTACTAAATGCCTGAATAAATGTACCTTGTCTAAAACTATGTGACCACTTTGTTGAAAACTACGTGGCCATTTTAGTGATAAGTCGTGAAGTTATAACATTCTGAATGCTGTACTTTGTTTTCTGTGAATGTTTTGCTCTGATTTGTTACTAAATAGAGAGTTTGCTATACTGTGTAATCAGAACCTTGAAGCTGTCTACAGCAACATTCCTCTGGAAAGCTGCTCATGCTTGACTTTACACAATCCCAGCCAACGGAGGCTGTCTTAGACTAGCTCAGGAGTTGGCCATAGCAGGATACTGAGTCAAAAGACCTAGATTTCCAAGTAGGAGAGACCTGAAAAGCCTAGGGGCATATCTATACTTCTCTTTCCTGCTATATCCATCCCCTGTAAATTGAGGATGGGTCGGATTCCATAGATGTCCTCTTCCAATTCTGAGCTTCTGATGATTTCTTACAAGTGAATTTTTTCACTTGGAAAGACTTACATGAACTGATGCAAAGTGAAGCAAACAGAACCAGGAGAACATTCTACACAGTAACAGCAATACTGCATGATGATCAACTGTGAATGACTTAGCTATTCTCAGCAATGATCTAAGACAATCCCAAAGGACTAATGATGAAGCATACTTCAGAGAAAGAACTGATATTGGTTGAATACAGACTGAAGCATGCTACTTTTTCTTTCATTCCTTCTTTTTCTTTTATTCGAGTGTTCTTGTATAAAATGACTAATGTGGAACTGTTTTACATGATTGCTGACATACAAATTATATCTGATCACTTACCCACTTCTTGGGGAGGGGCAGGAGAAGGAAGGAGGGGTAGAATTTAGAACTCAAAACTTTTTTTAAAATGTTGAAAAATTGTTTTAACATGTAATTTGGGGAAAATAATTTTTTAAGTGAATCTTTTTTGATTTGAGAAGCAAGTGGGTCCCATGGTGCCCTTAGGAGTCCACAAGTACTCATATCCCACAAGTCTGCAGCTCTAAAAGGTCTACACAGTACTTTCCATGCAATTATGAGGCTAGGGAGTCCAGGGAGAATTGTTTTTATTTTACAAATGGGGAAACTGAGGTCTCAACAGTGGCAGTCAGGAGTAGAACCTAAGTGTCCTGACTCCGAGTCTAGTCAATCACTGAACATTTATTAAGGCCCTGCTATGTGCCAGGCTCTTCACTATGCACTGGGAGTACAAAGAGGTAACCCCAGGTTCTTGCCAATGAAGCTTAGAGATCTTCACTAACTTAAACGAGAGAAGAGATGTAAGGTGAAACGGAATCACAGACAAGAAGGACAGTTTTGGAAACTATGGGTAAGGGGCAACTGGGTGGTGTAGTGGTTAGAGCACTGGCCCAGTGTCAGGAGGACACGAGTTCAAATGTGACCTTAGACACTCACTGTGTGACCCTGGGTAAGTTGCTTCATCCCAGTTGCCTCAAAAGAAACAAAAGTTATGGGTCATTTGTACTGGATTTTATTTTCTTATTCTCTCAATGTATAGGAGAGTGGGTGGGTGGAGAGGAAGAACTTGGAACTAAAAACGAAGTTGAATTGTAAAAAAGAAAGTTATATGTTGACTGTGGCATATAGTCTTTGACCCAGTATATCTCAGAGATCAAAGAAAGAGGAAAAGGATCCATAAACAAGCACATACACACACAATTTCTTTTTGTGGTGGCAAAGAATAGGAAATTAAGAGGGTGCCCATCACTCAGAGAATGGCAAAATAAATCATGCTTTATATTAATGTAATGGAACACTATTGTGCCATAAGAAATTATAAAACAGAGGGAAGACTTGAATAAACTTTTAAGAATTATTTTAAGCATTTTTAATATTTTATTTTTTCCAATTATATGTAAAAATAATTTTTAGTATTCTTTCTTAAAATGTTGAGTTCCAAATTCTTTCCCTCTCTTTCCCATTCTTTGAAAAGGCAAACAATACTAGGAAACAATTTTTATACCCCATGTCTCTGATAAAGGCCTCATTGCTAGAACACATAGAGAACTGAATCATATTTATAAGAATACGAGTCACTCCCCAACTGACAAATGGTCAAAGGATATGAAAAGGTAGTCTTCAGATGAAGAAATTAAATCTATCGGTAACCATATAAAAATATGTTCTAAATCACTATTTATGAGAGAAATGCAAATTAATACAACTCTAAGGTGCTACCTTACACCCATCAGATTGGCTAAAATGACAAAAAAGGAAAATGATAAATATGAGAGAAGATGTGGGAAAATTGGAACAATTAATGCATTGTTGCTGGAGTTGTCAACTGATCCCACCATTCTGGAAGGCAATTTGAAACTATGCCTAAAGGGCTATAAAACTGCATACCCTGTGATCCAGCAATACCACTACAAGGTCTGTATCCCAAAGAGATCATAAAAAAAGGGGGAAAGGACCCACATGTACAAAAGTATTTATAGCAGCTCTTTTTGCAGTAGTAAAGAATTGGAAATTGAGGGGATGCCCATCAATTGGGGAATGGCTGAACAAGTTGTGGTGTATGAATGCGATGGAATACTACTGTGCTATAAGAAATGATGAGCAGGTGGACTTCAGAGAAACCAGGAAAGACTTACTTAAACTGATGCTGAGTGAAGTGAGCAGAACCAGGAGAACATTGTACACAGTGCAGCAACATTGTGCTGTGACTGACTTTGATAGATCTAGCTTTTCTCAGCAATACATAGCTCTAAGGCATCTCCAAAAGACTGCTGATGGAAAATGCTATCTACATCCAGAAAAAGCTGTGGAGTCAATGCAGATTGAAGCAGACTTTCTTTCTTTTTGTTGTCGTTGTTTCTTCTTTCTAGGGATTTCTCCCATTGGTTCTAACTCTTCTTAACAACATGACTAATATGAAAATATGTTTAATATAGATGTATATGTAGAGCCTCTATCAAACTGCACACTGTCTTGGGGAGAACAGAAAATTTAGAACTCAAAATCTTATGCAAGTAAATGTTGAAGACTAAAAATAAATTAAAACAATTTTTTTTTAAGAATGGTACTACATAAACATCTTTTGACTACCAACTTCCTAACTCTTAAAAAAAAAAATTAAAACCCAGAAAAGCCTGGAAAAACCTACAGGAACTGATGCTGAGTGAAATGAGCAGAACCAAGAGAACATTGTACACAGTAACATTGTGTGATGATCAACTATGATAGACTTAGCTCTTCTCAGCAATACAATGATCCAAGGCAGTTCCAAAAAACTCATAATGGAAAGTGCTATCTATACACAGAGAAAGAACTTTAAGAGTTTTGACACATATGGAAGCAAACTATTTACTCTCTTTTTGTTTTTTCTTTCTCCCGTCTTCTCCCTTTTGTTCTGATTCTTCTTTCACAACATGGCTAATGTGGAAATATGATTAATATGATCGTATATGTATCAGATTGCTTGCCATCTTGGGGAAGGGGAAGGCAGGGAGAAAAAAAATCTGGAACTCAAAATCTTATAAAAATTAACTTTTAAATTATCTTTACGTGTAACTGGAAAAATAAAATATTATTAAGTGGAAAAAAGAAAAAAGGCAAGGAAATTTGATATAGCTTGTGTAAGACTTGTAGAAACTTAAGCCAGGAGAACACTTTATAAAATAATGACGTTGTGAAGACAAACGGCTCGGAAAGACTGAAAAATTCTGATCGGCAGCTGGGTGGTTCAGCAGTTAGCCAGCTACACCTGAGTTCAAATGCAGTAGCCCTTGACCTGCTTCCTTCAGTTTTTCCCTCTGTAAAATGGGGGCAATAATAATCCCCGATTCCCAGGGTTTTTGTGAAGATAAAATGAGTCATTGTTCGTAATTTGCAAAGCACTAGGCGAATACCAGCTGTTACCATTTCAGCGCAATAACCAGTCAGCATCCCGGAGGAGGAAGCGCGCAGACGCACTGAGAGGTGACGTATGCCAGAAGCAGGCTCCCTAACGGGCTGGGAGGGGGGAGGAGGAGGCGGAACTCCTTCTCGGCGGACCCTTGGAGCGCGGCAGCCGTTTCCGGGAGGGGAGGCCTTAGCGGCGGACGCGGCGAGTCCCGTGAGGCGGAGGCCGCGGCGGAAGTGCCGCGGCGGAAGTGCCGCGACGGAAGTGCCGTGACGGAAGGGGAGCGGCGCCGACGCCGGGCCGGACCGGGCCGAGATGGCGGCGGCGATAGCGGCTGGGACGACAGTCTGGAGCGGCTTCATGCGGCTCTGCTTCGTGTTCGGCCTGTCCTTCCTGGCCCTCACCGGGCTGCTGCTGGTGCAGCTGGCGAACGCGGCCAAGGTCAGCGGCCGGTGGGGCCGGCCGGGCGGAGCCTGGGGTGGGCCGTGGGGGCGTCTCGGAATAGGGGGAGGGGAGAGGAGGGCTGGCCCCGCCCCCGGCCGCCTCTGTGAGGGAGGGGTCTTACCCGGCCGCTCTGTGTGTGTGTCTGTGTGTCTGTGTCTGTGTGTGTGAGACAGACAAAGACCTGATCGGGGCTCGGAACCCCGTCACCCCCCAGCGTTCAGAGGGAAGTAATAGTGAGCCACAGAGTATCCTTTCAAGGTTTGCACAGAGGCGGAGACCGAGGCAGAGAGAGGTTAAGTGATACGGAGTCGTGGTCGAAGAGCTGGACTTGGAGATGAATTCGAATCCTTCCTCCACATCGGCCCCCCCTTAATTCTCAGTGAATGACCACCTATTTATGCTGTAAACATGGGTTTGCCTGTTGGCCCTCCGGTTCGAGTGCGGTCCTCGGCTCGGCCCCTGGCACGTAGTGGGCCCTTAGTGTTGATTGCTTGGCTGTTATTTTCTGCAAGACCCTGAGCGAGTCACTGGCCCTTCCTCTGCCTCCGTTTACCCCCGTAGTATGGGGATGGTAATAGCAGCCACCTCCCCGGGCTCTGGAGAAGATCAAATGAGAAAATATTTGTAAATGTTTTGCAAGCCTTGAATGTCTGTCGAAATGCTAGCTGTTTGTCATGATTATTATTTTATTGTTATTCCTTTCATGATCATCATCGCTGGGGATCACACTAGTTAGCGTAGCTTCAGTGTTCCTTGTAGCCGATCTTATGGATGAGTCAGACAATGAATGTTTATGAAGCTTACTTTGTGCTGTGCTGACAGACCCTAGGCCCTCCCCCCCCCCACACCCGCAGGTGCTGGCCCTGCCACCACCCCACCTGGAACCACCAGCTCTGAAATCCTTGATTCCCGCCCTCTCCAAAAGAAAAGCAAAACAAGTCAGGTCCTGGACCTGAGGCTCCTAACCAGGAGCCTTCCCCTCTTCTCACTCCCCCTACCCTTCCTAGTCCTACAATTCTAAACCCACTGGAACCTCTGAAATCCTGAGTCCTCACAGGAGGCTTCCCCTTGAAAATTCTGGCCCTGACAACAAATACCAGATACTGATAGTGTCCGTCCCCTAGCTCCAATAGGAGTCCTGTAATCTCTAGACTTGTTGGGAGCTCTCTGAAAATCACTGATAAGAATGATAAGAATCTTCCTTAAAATATTCTGAAATTGCCATTCCCTTGACTCAGCACTATATAATCCCCAGTCCTAACCCCCTTCTGCCCCCCAACAAACAAACCACTACCTGTGATCTTGACTTTCTCTAAATACCTTTAAGTCCCTTACAACTTCCCATTAGGGAATTCCTGTCATCCTTAGTCCCCATAGTGTTCTACCTCCACCCGCTCCCACCTCTAAATGCTGGGTCTTAACAGGAACCTCTTCCTCTGGCATCCCACTATTCCATCCCAGGTCCTGGAGTAGCCCTACCACCCTGTCAACACTGGGACTTAGAGAGCCTCTCCTGACAAGAGACTTTCCCCTGAAACCTCTAGTCCTGATAAAGCACTGCTCCAAATACTAGCTCCTGGTATTCCTGCCATCCCCTCCAACACTTAAGCCCTGGCAACATTTCCTTAAGATTCCTCCACTTGCCTCTAACTTCATAGTAAACCCTTGTAATCTCTAGTCCTCACAAAAAGTCATACCCTGAAACTTCCAGATGAGATTCCTACTTGCCCAAATATTCATTCTTTATAGGAAGTTTTCTTTAAAAACACTGGATCCTGACAAGAGCCCTCTCCTAAACCTTTTGGCCTGACAGAAACTTCGCAAACACCAGGTCTTAATAAAGGCCTTCCCCCTATATTATCCTGTGGCAGGGAGTCCCCTGTAATCCTTTATCCTAGTGGGACACCCTCCAAGAAACTGTGACCAGTAACCAAACCCTGGGCTCTGGTATGGGGATGCAAAACCCCTGTTTCCTACAGGAGTCAGTGAAGGTTTCAGTCCTGACAGGAGGCTTTTTCCTTCTCTAACCCTCACTTTATCCCAACAGTATGTCTTCATGTGGACCTTCCCTCTTATAGCTGAGCAGAAACCCCTTCCACAGTGCCTTAGTCTGACCGGATCTCCTGTAATCCCTAGTCCTAACAGTGGGCCATCTTCTGAAACATATGATCCTAATAACCCTACCTAGATAGTGGATCCTTATAGGGACCTTGCCTTCCCAAATATTGGGACCTGACAGGAGCCTGCCACTTAACCCCCTAGACTTCCTAGGTCTGATAGATTTCTCCCCTTCTTCCACTATACATACATACATACATACATACATACATATATATACACACACACATAGGTATATGTGTATGTGTATATTGTATATGTATGTGTATGTATAGATAGGCCCTGACAGTCTTTTCTGATAAGAAACCTCCTGATAGGGAACCTTCTGTAATTCTTAGTTTTGTTTTGGGTTTTTGCTTTTGGAGGGGGAAAGGTAAGGCAGTTGGCGTTAAGTGACTTGCCCAAAGTCACATAACTGGCAAGTGTGTCCAGTGTCTGAGATCAGATTTAAACTCAGGTCCTCCTAACTCCAGGGCTGGTGTTCTATTTACTTCACCAACTAGCTGCCCCTGTAATTCTTAGTCTTGATAACTGCCTCCCACCCTAATAAAAAAAACCTTGGCCATGGCAAAGGGCCCCCCATGTCCTTACTTCTTTCCCTCTCTACAGGATCACCCACCCGAAATAATAGCTTTGACTCTGACAAAACTTTCCCTGCATCTACACCCTCCCCTCCTACCCCCATAGTAAGACATGAAAAATATTAGGTTCTGATGGGAATTTTTTCTTTTTGAGCACAGGAACCCCTTCAATAAACCTTGGCTGTTACAGAAGAACATGGTTGATGCCCCCTCCCCCTGCCATTGACTGTAACGGGAACCTTCAAACACTGCACTCCACTCTCTGTAGACCAGCTCTGATAGGGCTCCTTCCCCACTTTAAACAGTTCTGTCATGGAACTCTCCCTGAAACCTCCAATTCTAGTAGAAGCTCTTCAAACTTCTATCTTAACTTGATTCCAGAAGATACTGGGTCTTTAATAAAGCCCCACCCTAGATATTTATTCCAATAAAAGGACCAAGGCAACATTGACAGTGAGTTCCTTAAAATTAGTGGTCCTGACTGAATGATTCCCACCTCACCCTCTAGAGGGAAAAAAAACCAAACCCTATTCTTGATGAGATGACTGGTAGACTCAACCTTCCCCCCCCCCCCACCCTTGCCATCTTAAACTTGGGGAAATTTAGACTAGTCCAAAATACCTAATGCTGACAGAAAGAACATCCCCCCAGATACCCAGGCCTGACAGTTGGGATCCCTTATACAAATTGTACACTGTAGAATTTGATTCTAATTAGAAGCTCCCCATCCTTAAAACCCTGTCCCTGAAAGTGGCCTGTCCACATACACTGAGCCTTGATAGGAGTCCCCAGATGTACATCCATTTTAGACTCTCCTACCAAACCCCTGATCCTTGTAAGACCCTTCCCAAACACTAAACTCTAATAGGAACTTTCTTTCCCTAAACCCCAAGCTCTGAGAGGACTCCATCTCATAAAGTATAAACTCTGGCAGGATCCCTAAACTTCCGGCTCTAAATAATGTTTCTTAATACTAGCCCACTCCTCATCCCTAGCCTCCTTCAAAACACTCTCTCCTCCTCCCCCCCCCCCTACCCCTCTTTCTTCTCATCTCTGCCTTCTCTCTTTGCTTTCCCCTTCCCACCAGACTCCTTAGTCCTGATGGGAAGGTTTTATAGTATCACAAAATTTTTAAATTGGAAGAAATCTTAGCCGTCTAGTCTAGTTTCTACTCTAACATACCCCAAATCTCCAAGAAGTGCCACTGCCTCCTAAGGCAGCTCATCCTACCTCTGTTAGAAAGTTTTTCTGGGTGACAAACCTGAATTTGCCTCCCTAAAACGTCTGCCTTATACTTTTGGTTCTTCCTTCTGGGACCAGACAGAAGAAACATCCATCCTCTTCCACGTGATGGTCCTTCAGATAGCCAAGGAGAGCTGTCATGGCCCCCTAGAGTATTCTCTGTGCTACACATCCTCACTTCTTTCAGCCTCTCCTAATATTACATGGACTCATAGTCCTTTCCTAGCCTGCTTGTTCTCCTTGAAGACTTGCCAGTCTATCAGTGCCTCCCTTAAACTGTGGTTCCCAGAACTGAACAAGGTGATCTGACTAGGGCAGAGTCTACGAGATCTACTATTTCCTGACAGCTCTGCCTCTCATGATGCCCTCCTAGATGTTATCAGCATTTCTGACTGCTATATCACCCTGCTTCCTAATTGGGAACTTAGAGTCCACTAGGCTGCACCCTCTCTATTGTTTTTAGATAAATTGCTGGCTTTCCACATCTCCTTTATGTTCTACTTGTGAGAATGATTCTTTTGAATCCTAGTGAGAAACTTTTTATTTGTCTCTAGTGAATATCATTAAATTAGATTCCTTCCAGTGCTGTAGCCCAGTGGTTCTCAACCTTCCTAATGCCGCAACCCTTTAATACAGTTCCTCATGTTGTGGTGACCCCCCCCAACCATAAAATTATTTTCATTGCTACTTCATAACTGTAATTTGCTACTGTTAAGAATCGTAATATAAATATCTGATACGCAGGATGTATTTTCATTGTTACAAATTGAACATAACCCACAGGTTGAGAACTGCTGTTCTAGTCTGTCAAGATCTTTCTGGATGCTTTTTGTACCTATTCTCCCACTTTTATGTAATCTTCAAATTGATGAGCATTTCATCTGTGCCTTTGTTTAAATCATTGAGAAAAATATGCACTCAAGGCCAAGTGCAGAGACCTGCTAAGGGGACAGTAAACCATTAACATCTACTCTTGGAGTCCTGCCATTCTGCCATTTCCAAAATCCTTCTAATGGTATTGCTGTCTATTTCCCTTCTCACCATCATTTCCACAAGAAGGGTAAGAGATACTTTATCAAATGCTTTGCAAAAATCTAGGTAAACTCTTGTCTGTAGAATTCTCCTGATTTACCAGTTTAGAAACCTGATTGCTTTGAAAAAGGTAAATAAGTTAGTGTGGCAGGACCGTCTCTGAGCCACAAGGCTCTTTGTAATCACCTTTTGACAGATATGCACTTACTTTGGTATTAATGATCCATTCTAAAATTTTTCCAGGAATGAAAATCAAGCTAACTGGCTTCTACTTTGCAGACTTTGTTTTATTCCCTTTTTTGAAAACTGAACCCATATTTACCCTTTTCCACTATTGTAATAACTTCTCCCAGTTTCCATGATGTTTTGCATATCACTGACAGTGGCTTAGGGGTCATAGCTTTTGGAGAGGATTGTTCACCTGGGCCAGGTAACTTGAGTTATCATGGGTTGATAGCTGCTCTCTTACTCAGTTTCTTTACTTATTTTGTTGCTTATTGGTTCTCTGTTCACCATTTTAGTTTCCCTGAAACCTTTAGTACTGAGAAACTCCTTCACCTCCAAACTCCAGTTCCAACTGATGCCTCAGCATTTGTTCTGAGCTATGGCAGAAGCCCCCTGGACTTCACCAGATCCTCTCCTCAACCTTGTGTGTCAGAAGCCTCTCCTGAAAGCTACGGAGGCTTCTAGATCCTAGAAAGACCTTACCAAACACTGAGTCCTGTTAGGAGGCTCTTTCTGAAACTTTCAGTCCTGACATGGCTCCAACCGAAACATGAAGCCCTAAGAACATTCCCCCCTAAACACATCCC
>CM053601.1:153017516-153059184 GCA_028646575.1 Pseudocheirus occidentalis | reverse complement strand
GGAGGATGGGAAGGGGTGGGGGGGGGCCGGGGAGGTGGGGAGGAGAGAGGGGGAGGGTGGGCCTGTGTCCTGCTTGGAGCTCTGCCGTCAGTCAGCTGAAGCCCTTCAGCAGATTGTGAAACTTCTCTAAACTCTGGTTTCTTTGTTTGTAACATGGGGAAATTTAATTATATCTATCTCTTTGGTCCCTTTTAGTTCTGTCATTCTAGGATTTTCTGGGTCTTCTTTAAGAATGTACTCTGGGCACCAAAAACTTTTTAATTGACCACAGAATGAAACTGGCACAGAGACTAGAGCACTGGGTTTGGAGTCAGGAATCCCTGAGTTCAAATCCAGCCTCATATCCTGTCTAGCTGTGTGACCCTGGGCAAGTCACTACACCTCTGTTTCTGCCTTAGTTTCCCCCACCATAAAATGAGGATCATAATGGTGCTTACCTCCCAGAAGAATTGAGATATTTGTAAAGTGCTTAGGACAGAGCATGGTACATAGTAATTGCTTAATAAATTCCTGTTTCTTTTTAAGTTTGGTGGTATTTGGAATTCCCTAGTATCTAGCTGTTTTTTGTCTCTCCAAAGTAAGCATTTAGCTCTGTCAGACATTTGCTGAGTAGACTTTTGTAAAGCCTCTCCTTGTGTTCTTTCTTGTTCCATTAATTGTTCCATTAATTGCTCTGTATTACAGAAGGGCTTGGCTACACTTATTTTAGGCTTTTTATCATATAGTCAGTTTGCAGTTTAAAAGAACCAAGATAAATCTTTGATGTGTGCTGATAAATTATTCAGGATATAATGCACACTTACAATGAGTTTATTCAGACATGAAGTCCAATTCAGTACCTATTATTTGAATGTTAAATGAACTTACCTTTCTAGTGTTTACCCATGTCCTTTCCCTGATTACCTTTGCTTTCAGGTTCAGATAGGTTCTGAACATCACTCAGCCCTAGTAAGGGATGCTGTTGGAGAGAATCAGGAGATTTGACAGTCAGCCTTCTGAAATGGGTTCTTTGGACCCTCTGGCCTTGCTGTGGGCTGATAGGCTTCCTTGACCTTGATTGAAAACACTTGGCTTCAGAAAGTAGGCAAAGTGTTGATGACCAAGGGGTTCCAGGACTTTGAGAAAAGAAGAAAGATGACGGTAGGTGGTGCAAAGGGCATTGGGAATGTAGTCAGAAGAACTGGATTGGAATCTCAGCTTTTTCATCTGGAAGACAGTGATCATACTTTCATTATCTGCCTCTGAGTCCTAAGGATCAAATGAGAATTGGAGACCTTGGAGATCACCTGATCAGAGAGTTCTTAACCTGGTGACCATGAAATCATTTTAAAACCTATTTGGGCAACTATATTTCAGCATTATTTGTTTCTTTTGTAATCCATCTAAACCCTCTTATATGCATTTAAAAATTTATTTCAAGAGGGGGTGATGGGTTTCACCAGGCTACCAGAAGAATCCGTGGTGCAAAAAGAGTTTAAAATTCCTGATCTAGTCCAACCTTCTCATTTTACAAATGAGGCACATTGAGGTCCAGAAGGGTAAATAAAGTGACCTACCCAAGGTCACACAGCACCAGCTTTTTTTTTTAATAGACAGTGATAGACATATATGGATTAATGATAGACATTGATAAATAGCCACAGACAGAGAGATAGACAATGAGTCATAGATAGGGAGAGATAGATAGTCTTGATGGATAGACAGATAGTAAGTGAGCTAAACATGAACTTGCCCTTGTCGTTTTAGTGCATATGTCCTGGACAGCAAACACAGGCTTTCTGACTGCTGAGTCTGGTCTTTTTTCTGTTACGTAGACGACTTCTTTCTGTGTGCTTTGTAACTG
This sequence comes from Pseudocheirus occidentalis, assembly GCA_028646575.1. NCBI lineage: Eukaryota > Metazoa > Chordata > Mammalia > Diprotodontia > Pseudocheiridae > Pseudocheirus > Pseudocheirus occidentalis. The sequence continues at coordinate 153,057,341 of CM053601.1, read as the reverse complement.
CAGCCTTGCCAGTTACGTATCTCTTAAGATAGACATATGTGTATATGCTGCAGTAAATGGGAAAACAGAGGCATGACATAAATTTATAGCATTTAAGATTTGCAAAGGAAATAGTCCTTTCAGGTAGGTAGTACAAGTGTTATTCATTCTGTTTACAGATGAAGAAGCTGAGATTTTGAGGGATTGATGTGATTTGCCCATGTTCACATAGTATCTGAGGCAGAATTTGAACTCTGAACTTTTGCCTCCAAGCCTTGTGCTCGTTTTACTATGTCAGGCTGCCTACTCCTGCTGATTTTTTCAGTGTAATGTCTGTATTCACCAACTTGTGGCTAGGAGTTCATGTAGTTTGACTTCAAAGGGCAGTGTGGGATAAGAGCATTGGGACAGAAGTCCTTCATGGTCAGTCCATTTCTTATGGACTGTGCTGTGCTATCAAAGTTAGATCATCTTGAGGATTACGTTTGACTGTTGTTTCCTGGGCTTCATGTTTTGTTATTGTTAGATTTATTCATCCTTTATATTATTTAATACTAAATACTTGTTTCAGTAAAGTTGTGTGCGTTCTGTTTTGTCTGTCTTAAAGCCAGGATCTTTCTCCTCCTGACACTAGGTGGCATGGTTGTCTAGGTCTATAAGGTGCTCTTGGGCTTGGTTGAGAGAGCAAAGCCAGGTTCTACTCAAGAAACACCACTAAGGCCATGGCCCTGTCTCTTGCTGTCAAGAATTCAAACACTTATTCAGTGCCAATCACCACGCAGCCTGTCTGCCCTTGCTGGCCTTCTGCTGGGCTTTCTGTGCCTTTGTATTATCTGCCCTCCATCTGTTTTTTAGGAGGAACACTCATCTCACACTTTGGGGATAGTGACTGTGGTTCCTAAGGCCACAAGAAGACACATTGAATAAGAGAGCCATTGTTTGTCCTGATTGAGAGACGGGGTTCTTCCTGGCACCAGTGTCTAGAATTATCCTCTTCACTTCCTGATATATCACTTGTTAGACAAACAGCTCCTATAAGACAGACTGTCTCTCTTAAGCTTTGTGTGGTATAGTTCAAATCACCTGTCATGGTGTCTAAATTATTACATTTTATTTAAAATTTTAATGTTGTTCAAAATAAATAGACCAAAGGTAAGCCTTAGAAGTACCTTTGTTTTACTTTCATCATCATGAATTTGGCCTGTGGTACTGTGGTATGTGTACACACACACACACACACACACACACACACACACACACCAGCCTTGTGTGATCAACTGTTCCACCAGCATGGCCTGCAAAACATATCTCTTCCCTAGCTTGCCTCTATTCAAAATGCCACTTAAAGATTCTGTCCTTTGGATTGTGAGAAGTATCTTCCTGGTTTCTGTTGTTGAAATTCTATTCTTCTATTCTCAGAGTGGGGTGGAAGTGAACCTTAAGGCTACAAGCTTTGTCAGTAACAGAAATTTTAGGAGGACTGGGATGATTGTTAATGTGAGAGTTAGCTTATAATAGTATTCACCATTTCTGTAGTGCTTTGAGGTCAGTAAGACAGATATCTTTATCCCTATTTTGCAGAGGAGAACTGATACTTAAACAGTTTGGTGATTCACTCAGAACCATAGCTACTTAGTGTCCAAACTGAGATTAGACTCCCAAGTACAGTATTTTTACTTCTATACCACGCTCCCTTTGAGAAGAACTGTAAAATAAAGATAAATTATGTTGGCTGTTAATGGCCTCCTTATCTCTCCTTCCCTCCTTCTTAGTTGGCAGGAGACTTCTTAAAGGAGCTTCTTGTGTCTTTTTGTTTGCCACTTCTAGTGTCGTCAGATGTGTAGTAGGCACTCGGTTAAATCCTTGTTGTATTGAGCTGAGAGGTAGTGCTGTGCTGTTTGTCAGCTTTATGAGTTTGGAAAGGGGATGCTGCTATACCTGTTCTTCATCCTTAAAGTAGGAAGAGTGCCTTCTGAATGGTGAGGAGGCCAAAAGGAGTACGTAGTGTAAAGTTTGTATAAATACGTATTTATAGTCTGAACAAATATAAAGCGTGTGTCACTGTTACAGTTAGGAGTGTTAAGCACATTTCTATAATGTTTTAAGCTTTTTTCACAACTAGTAGTATAATCATCACTGCTGCCATTTTCAGGTGAAGAATGTGAGTCTCAGACCCCTGAAGTGACCTGCCCAGGGTTCTATAGCTAGTGAACTTTGGTGCCAGAACTCAAGTCTGGATCTTTTGTTATGAGAGGTGGAGAATGGGAGATTCTGGGCAGCTGGGGTGAGCTGAACATAAGAGAGAAAGTCCCAGAAATAAGTAGGAGGTACCAGAAGACAGGCTTTGCTGACTGTGCACCGCAGCCACCCCCAGTCCAACTTTGGGTGGATGCTTAATAAATTTTAGCTGAAGGAGAGAAATTATTTGAATATTTCCTAAAATTATCTCCTCACTTGAAGATGTTCTTTGATAGGATTTTAATTAAGAAAAGCATTTAATGTATGATTTTTTTTTCCTGTTGATTTCCCAACCACCTAGTAGGGTTAATAGTAGCAGAAAACATTCAGTTCTAAGAAGCAGATTTTGATGATTTAGGCATATTTTAGAAGAGAACAAAATCAGTGCTCTGGGTTGCGTTTCCTGTGGATCACTTTAAAACATATTCACCGAATGAATAAAACAAATGCTTCTTAAGTCATGGGTAGCACTGTGCTCAGCTTAAGAAGCTTATATTCTAAAAGGGAAAGATAGTACATGAAAAGGACAGGTAATCACAAAAGGGAATTGTGTTCTGGGGAAATGAAAAGAGGGCAGGGGAGATGGCTAGATGAGAGAGGAAGCTGAAACATGGTCTGCTGAGTAGCTAAGACCAGAGTTAGTGGGCTCAGTGGGTTGGTTAGTTAGGTAGCGCTCTCGAGTTGGAGTGCCAAAGATGAATGGATTAATTTATCCGGAGACTGGGGCTAGGATTCAGGAAACTCTAGGTAGTGAGGTCCAGCACTCAGGTTCCCTGTGGAGGCATGGGGTCAGTAGCAGCAGCCAGCAAATGTTGAGATTACCCAGGTGAATAGCTGGATGAGATGTAAAGCTAAAGCCAAACAAAACAAGACTTAAGAAAAGAAGCCTTTGTAAAGCCCTTTTTGGGGGTAGCTGAGCCCCAAAATGACTGTGCTGATAATGATTGAACAGTTCTTATGCCCCTTAGCAGTTGTTTGTGAATGGAGAGTGAATACACATTCATACAGCAGTCGAGTTGGGCTAAGTGACTGCTCCAGCCCCTTCCAGCCCTGAGTTTCTGTGATTAGCTGTTCACACTCGAGTCCTGTAAGATACATATGTATGTTGGTGAAAGACAACTTAATTTGGCTCTATCTCTCCTTTATAATGAATTGTTCCATTTTACTGCAGTGATAGCACCAAACTCTTCTTGGAGAAGAGATTACTTTTGTCTTACCCGTGTTGGTACGCTCATTGAAGGAGAGATTGGATTTAAAGGCCTGAGATTCTAGGATTCTATGATGTATTCCTAAAACTTTTCTAATTAGGGTTTTTTCCTTTGCTTTGAATTTCAGATAAAAGTTTTGCTCCTGGATACTTAGCTAGTCAAACTAATTTTAAACATCATTTTAATTTGCTTATTTTTTTTTCCAGTGATTGCCTGCATGTTGTAGAACCCATGCCAGTCCTAGGACCTGATGTGGAAGCCTACTGCCTGCGTTGTGAGTGCAAATATGAAGAAAGAAGTTCTGTCACAATCAAGGTAAGTTTCTTTTTCTGCTCTTCTGAAAAGCAACAGAGAGGCATCTAAAGAGCAGACTCTAACAGGCAGTGGTTGTGGAATTAAAGCCAGAGACTCTGGGCTCCAGCCCTGGCTCTGTGCTCTCTCTCAGCTGTGTGACCCAGGGCAAGTCACATCTCCTCTGCACCCTCAGTGTCCTCACTGTAGTAGAATAGTTCTTTATCAGGGGCGGCTATGTGGCGCAGTGAATAGAGTGCGGGCCCTGGAGTCAGGAGTACCTGAGTTCAAATCCGGCCTCAGACACTTAACTAACACACACACACACACACACACACACACACACACAAACTAGCCGTGTGACCTTTGGCAAGTCACTTAACCCTAACTGCCCTCCAAAAAAAAGCAAAAAAAAAAAATAGTTCTTTATCTACATTATAAGGCTATTTTAAGAATCAAGTGAAATAGGAGTGGCTAGGTGGCACAGTGAATAGAGCACTAGCCCTGGAGTCAGGAAGACCTGAGTTCAAATCTGGCCTCTGACACTTAACACTTACTAGCCGTGTCACCTTGCCCACCAAAAAAAAAAAAAAAGCAAAACAAACCCCCCAAACCAGAATCAAGTGAAATGTCAGTAAAACCATGTTGAAAATTGTAAAATACAGCACTAGCAGAAGACATTGTTATTGATGTTAGGGCCTCTTGGTTTCTGCCTAAAACAGAAACTTGGGAATTTTAACTTCTTTATCTATCATCTGACTAGTCACTTAGCTCTCACCATTACCTTCACAAGTAAGTTGAAACTAGCCTGCTATCTATGCACCTTAAGAGATACTTTGGGGATTAATTAGCTAATGTTAGAAGAATGTGTGAGGTGCCACTAATTTCTTGTAGAGAAAGTATGTAATTAGCACATTTCAGAAAGCTGATGTATGTCATTTCAGTTCTTTTATATTGCCATGATTTCTCTGAGCTGTAATTAAATGCCTTGCCTTTCTTTCTTCCCTCCCTCAAAGCTGAATAATGTAACCCAAACTAAAAAATTTGACTTAGTTTTTTCAGGGTTTTGGTACATATTTTATGCTGATAGGCTTACTAAGAGTTCTCTCTAATTTGACCACCTTTTCTAGATGTTAAGATTTTGTTTTCCTTATTTTTAAAAACTGCAAGGTCTACTCTCTGGTGATCTAGAGTCATTTCCTACTCCCACCCAACCTTACCATTTTGGCCAAAGAGTGATCAGATTTCTGGCCACAGCAGCGCTTCATAATCGTCTCCTGGAAGGTTAGCTGTCTATGTTGATAGGAGAAAACACTCCGAGGAAATCACAGATCCTTGAAGAGTGAAATACAAGAATAATTCCTTACCCCACTAGGATGGTTTAAGTCCATCCCAAGGCAGACATAACTTATGTGGTCCTGGGTTGCCATCTTCTATGGAGAGCTGCCTTAGGAAACCTTCCCCATTAGATGGAGAATTCTGACTGACTCAACTTACACAGCAAACTGTCGTGCTCTATAGAAACCAATTCACACTGGGAGAATGTGGCTCAGGACTCCCAAGATTCCCTTGTATCTGGATTTTTCCATATCATTATGAGACACATAGCTCACGTTTATCTAGTGCTTTATAGATTAATGCATACAGTCCCTGAAACAGCTGTTTGACTAAGCCTCTGAAGCAGTGTGCCTTGCCCAGGATACCTAAGCTGGTACGTGGTATGGCTGTGACTCAAGTCCCTGTTTCCCATTTCCACGTCCGGTATTCTTCTTCACTGTAACTAACTGAGATTAACAGTAGGTGTATATGTTCTGTTTGAAGTACTTGAGAAACAGTTGCTGTCCAAAGATGAAGTGGTTTCTTGTCTTCTTTCCTCTCAATTGATACTTTGTGAAGAAGTTTGTTTCTTATATTAGAATTTCCTTGAGTTAAAGCACCTTCTCAAGGTTGATTAGATACCAATGTTGCTGATGTGGTTGATACATGGATCTTCACAGCCACATTTTCATTGATTTTGTTGATAAATCAAACTTAGTTTCTTGGTTTCTCAGAGATGTTATATATTTTCTTTTTGCATTCAGGTTACAATTATAATTTATCTGTCTATTCTGGGCCTGCTTCTTCTGTACATGGTATACCTTACACTTGTTGAACCTATCTTAAAGAGGCGTCTCTTTGGACATTCCCAGTTGATACAGAGTGATGATGATGTTGGGGTAAGTTAATAGTCTCACAGAATTATCCATGTTCTACTTGATAATTGCTGCCAAATAATTGAAAACAAATATATTTATGTAACTTAATTAATGAAATTAACCTGTTAGGACTAAGATAATCATTAAGTGTTAATTAGCCACTTATTATAGCCCAGAAACTATGCTAAGAACTGGGAGCTTTAATTTGTACATTGTCTCTAAAACTTCAGTTGTAATATGTTTTTTCCTGAGAAAGGTGTTTTATCCTAGGACTTATCCTGGTTTGAGACTATCTCCTCTTGCTGCTTTTAAGACAAATGAACAGGTTCCAGATCTCTGCCCCCTTCAGTGTCAGCTGAGCCAATGGCAGATTTAGCGTCTCTTCTTATTTTTATTGAAAAAGATACTGACAGAGAGGGACGCATTTTCGAACATGGCTAATAGAAGTTGTTTTGCTTGACTCTGCTCATTTATTACAAGAGTTTTTATGTTTCATTCACTTTTTACAGGTAGAGAGGGGAGGTTGGAGGGATGAAAAGAAATGCTTGATAATTGGGAGGGAAATACCAACAATAAAAGTGTTTTTTAAAAAGAAAAGATACCTGAGACCCTTCTTTCCCCTTTCCTTGCCTGCCCCCCCACCTCCAACCCTTCCATGTAGTATTGCCTGCTCTTTCAGAAGGCACCTAGAGGTTTTTGTGAAGTTAGCTATTATGATCTGAAGAGGTTGTTTTCTGAAGAAGGGCATCTTGATGACTCAAGAGAAATATGACTCCATGTTGCATTAGACCTCTTCCTCTAATGCAACATGGAGTCTGCCTTTTGATTTCAAACTCATGATGAATGGTCATTGTTAATGCTTAAACTTATCTGGATGGGGTCTTCTCTCTACTGTGTTAGGCTTTTAGCTGGAATCTGAATTCATGCTGATACCTCCTTAGTTACTGCCTTAGTGTCTCTGCTTCTAGAAGTTAAGAAATACTAAAGGTTCTATATTCTTAATTGCCTTTCTGAAAAGAAAAATCACTTGATTAGTTTCGTAGTGAGCAACTTCTCTGAAGCTAACTAGGCTGGTAGTCAGCAAACACAGAGTGTGTTCCTCAGCATGGAGTGCATCTCCAGGCCTGCATTCAAGCCTCTCCAGCTTGATAGAAGCCGAATTGCTTCTGGTAGCCTGGCTCCCAAGAACCCTGAGCTGCTTTTGTACTTGATAAACCAGAAGAATAGGATTTGTGTGGAGAATATAGCTAGGAGACTTTTAAAAGCAGCCTTAGATCTAAAACTCAGCATTTCTGTGTGTTTATATGTGCCCTCTTTGAAAAGTCTTAATTTCAAAATATTTCACTGACTCAACCTCAGGTTTCCATTTAAACCTCTTTTTTTTTTTTTTTTTAAGTTAGCAATATGAGTCTGACCCTGAAGGTTGGGAAGCTCTGAGCAGGCAGTTAGTCTGTGTATTTACTATATCATATAACCATGACACATCATCAGTATTATCAAAGCATTACGTTAAAGCATGTTTTGTATTTATTGTAATTTTATCGGGTATAAAAAGAACAGGCTTATAAGAAGAGTGAATTTCTGTTTGTGTTCCATTGGCATCTATGGCTTTAAGCAGCCGGTTCAGTCTTGTTCTGATAGTTGAGAAAAGACTAAAAGGATTACCTAGTTTGTTTTGTTCTGTAGAATTTGTTCCTTAAGAAAAATTTCCCCTACCTTGATAAGTTGTTAGGGATAGAAGCTGAGAGGTCCTTTGCCTCAGATAGCCTGCATGTGCTCCTTCCTCCTATCTGTATTTATATTTATACAAGCCCAAGTAATCGTATTTTATATACAGAGTTTATTCTTCCTATTACTGCTATGACCTTTAAGTATCCATTTATCCCTGAACACAGTTGTTGTATTTGGAATAGAGATGACACTAGTGGAAAGCTGGGAGGCCTGAGTTTTAGTGTCTGGGCTTTAACATGTTCTGCAGTATGGAGCTAATTAGCCATCTTTGGGACCTTACGAGGGCAGGAATGGTGTTCTGTTTATTTCGGTGTGCCCTAGCACCTACCAGACTCTGCACTTTGTGTTAACAATGAAGATAGCTCACATTTACCGAGGGCTTTACAAGGCAGTTTCCTTACTCTCCACTGAGGCAGGGATGCGTGTGTTTTATGGATGAGGAAACTCATGCTCAGCAAGGGCCCCAGTGCCAGGGTCACCCAACTGGTACTTGTCAGAGCCAGGGAGTGGGCCTTGTGTCCTTTTCATTATACAATACTGTCTTAGGGAATGAAGTAAATCATAGTTTAGTTCATTTACCAAGTTCCTTTGTCCTATGTACTTGGAATGCAAAGCCAAAAAAGGAAACAGCTTGCCTGCAGAGAGCTTTCATTCTTTTGGAAGACAGGGGCAGGGAAAGAATATAACTGAAAGAGAGAAGCTGCTTCTATGAAAAACAATGGTTAGGGTGGTGGTGCTTGAGGGAGTGGTGAGTTCCTTGATGTCTTGTCCTCCTCAGCCTCTGCATCACTGATAGGTATGTAGTGCTTTAAGCTTTACAAAGCCCTTTACATAGACAATCTCACTTTATTCTCCCCGTGGAATAGGCACTCTTATCATTCTCAACTAATAGGAAACTGAAGCCGACTGAGGTGAAAGGACTTGCCCAGGGTCACACAGCTAACATATGCCTGAGGCAGGATTTGAACCTCTGTCTTCCCGACTCCAGATCCAACATTGTCTGCTGTACACCCTAGTCCCTTCATTTCCATAGGCTCTATATCACTGTTATAGAATGGGGTTTAATTATAATGTATTAATGGTGATATTTTCTACATTGAGGCAGCATTATATAAAAATGTGCATATAATGAAGAAAGAAGATAATGAGAATTCTCTGGGGGCCATTGGGAGGGAGCTGTTGAAAATGCTGTCATGTTTTTGACATTTTAAAAGAACATGCCGTGTTATTAAAATAAAGTCAGGTATCATATATTTTGTTGACTTGGGATTTGGATTTTGTATCAGGGCTGAGCTCTTGAAAGGGATCCAGGAAAGGCCAAACACAAAGCAATCAATGACTAGTGAAGGCTTTTGTCATTTAGGCAGCTGTGTTTATGTTTTATTTTTAGAGCATTTAACACAATTATTTCCAGTGTAATGACTATAAACACCCTGTTGTGTTGGTTTACTTTAACTTTTCCACCTAGAAACCTTGCATAGCACCTCAACCCTTAATCATCAGGCTAACATGAGTACTACTGGGTGGTTAGCAATTTCTTAGTCTGGTCCACAGGGAATATAAAACAGGCAGGTTATACTCTTGGTAAAAATTGGGACAGACCCCTATGTCCTGCATTCATTTTAAAATTGAAGGCCTCTTGTAGAAATGGCCAGCTTCTGAAGTAGAAAGAGCTATAAGATTTTTTTGTTATAGGACTATTGGGGGGGATTGGACTATTGGACTATTGGGAATAAAAAAATAAACGCTAACAAGGTATGCCAAATTATTTCCCTGGGAAAATACAACTCTTGGCTGCCACTTGACCAACTCTGAAGAGGCTGAGATCTGGCTTAAGGCCCTCCACTTATCACAGAACTACTATATAATAACAGACAGGGCACTGAATTTCTCTATTTAGTTTCAACAATGGCAAAATGAGGTTGATGCTGATGTGAGCACAGGCATTTTTTTCTCTCTCAATATATGAATGTCTTGACCTCTTTTCTTGGGAGAACTCTTTCTGCCCTTACCCAAGAAATAGGACCTCCCAGAGCTCTTCTTCATTAGTTGTTGGCCATCCTGCTACCGTAATTAACCTCCTCCTTCTGGTGTGAGAATGGTGTGGGGACCCTGGCTTCTTACTTGTGAGTTCTCTGCAGGCTTGTGTGTGTGTATTGGTGTTAAACTGTTTGTAGGACAGACACAGTGCTGATGGAGAGTATCATGCACTGCCTAGTTCTATAAGTGTACATAGCATGAGGTTCCTTCTGTTCCTGTTTCCACTGATGGTTGGCTCCTCCTTTTCCCTGTTTTTCATTCCTGGACTTGCAGGATCACCAGCCCTTCGCAAATGCCCACGATGTGCTAGCCCGATCTCGAAGCCGCGCTAATGTGCTCAATAAAGTGGAATATGCCCAGCAGCGTTGGAAACTTCAAGTTCAAGAGCAGAGGAAGTCTGTGTTTGACCGGCATGTGGTCCTCAGTTAATCAGGAAGCCAGTGCCAAGGTGACTGGAAGGTGGGCCGTGGGAAAAACTGCTCACCTCTTCCTGATTTTTTAAACCACTGCTGAAAGATTTCACCAAACTTGTTCAAAGGGTCAAAACTGGAAGCAGAAAAAAAAAAAAAGCTTTTTTTTTTTTAATTTAAAAAATAAAAAGTATTAACTGGAAAATTTTAAAAGCACATGTCTCAGAAGCCAAAAAGCCACAAACAGTTCTTTCTGGCTTTTCCTAATGAAGCTAAATCTACCTATAAATTATGTTGAGATCCTTTCTCTCTGGCAAACATTCATTTCCTTCTGTACTTCTTCCTTACCTTAATTCTAACATGTTTTTCAAGACAACTTTCACACTCTGTGTTTGGGGGAGGGAAACACAACTTTCACAAGACACTTTATTCCATGGACTTTTGTAAATAGATGTTTCCTATTGTATTTTTGTGCTTGGTCTCCTTTTCAGTGGAGTCAGATTCTGCTGGAAATGCTGACTTGCTCAGTTGATTTTTAGCACTGACTATGTCCTAAGCAGATGATTGGCTCTTGGCAACACTTGGTAAGTTGACTGTGAATTATTACTGACAGAAATGCAGATTTACTTCGGTACTGTGATGTAGATAAAGCCCTCCAGTCTAATGCCGAGCATTCTGGTATGGAATGGCTCTTTGCTAGTTTGCTCAGTGACTGAACAAATGGTGTTGCGTGTATGTGGTCCTTATCCTCTTCTCATGGTCTTAGGGATAAAGCCTCAAGATTTGGAAACCATGTGATAAAGAAATCCATCTCTAAAGTTAAGCCGTTTTGAATCGGTGGCTCTAAAGTTAAGCCTGTCTGAATTGATGGCTTATGTACATTCTTCAGCATTTCCAGTCATCCTGAAAGGTGGCTGGTGAGCTTTGTTGTGTATGTCTCTGAACTGTAACTAAGGTCCTGGACTCCACCCTTTGAGAGCTGTAACAGTTATTGAATAACTGGCTCTTTACTTTCTACAGCCTCTTTGGAATGTAACAATAAAAATTAATTTTTGAAAAACCCACCAGTGTCCTTGACTTGTAGTTCCTTTTCTTTCTCTGTTCCTAATTATAAAGTTTTAGGTTAAAAAAGGTAAATTCAACTCAGTATAAAGAACATCCTCACTATTAGAATATCCAAGAATAGAATCAGCTGCTTTGATAACTGAGGAGGTTCCTTCTCACTGAAAAAGTTCAGGCCAAGGCAGGAAAACTTTGTCATGAATGTTGTAAAGGGGATTCACACTGGGCACTTTTTAATGGTCAGTATGATCATGTATTGTCTAATAATATCAAAAATAAAATTATTTTAGTTTAGACCATGGTTCTGAAAGTGGGTCATACGAACTGGGATTTAAAATTCTAGCCTAAAAAACCGTTATGCCCAGAAACATACAGCTTTAACTGAGTAAAGCATCCCTTTTGTGAATTTAATGATCCTAGTGTACCCTGTGGCTCAGAACTCTGGATTCTCATGACCCAAGGATTGGCACAAGTGCTAAGAACTGAATTTGGCTTGTTTTAAACATGCTCCACTAGGGGGCTTCACTTCCCCAGCAAGCATCAGGCTAGCAATGAATTCTTTTTTTTTTTTTTTTTTTTTTTTTTTTTTTTTTTTTTTTGCTTTTTGGAGGGCAGGTTGGGGTTAAGCGACTTGCCCAAGGTCACACGGCTAGTTTTTCGTGTTAAGTGTCTGAGGCCGGATTTGAACTCAGGTACTCCTGACTCCAGGGCCGGTGCTCTATTCACTGCGCCACCTAGCCGCCCCCTAGCAATGAATTCTTAAATAAAGAACAGGTTTATTAAAAAACATGCAAAGAAAAGGAAATCTATTTTGTGTCCAAGTCTAGTTAACAAAGGGATAATTATAAGCCACCTTCTGATGAGTGCCATTGTCTTTTCCCTAGCCCCTCTACTATCACCCTGGAAGTTTAATCACAGTTCCCACAAAATTCAAGGAACAAATTCGTGAAGTCCCTGCCCTGTCTACTGGTCAGAGTAGATGTCTACTGTAAGCTGACCTACTTATGTAGAGATTACTGTGGCATACTCTCTGTACCCCAACTTCCAACTGCTCCTGCCGTGTCTCAGGAGTCAAGACAGTCCTGGCTCCCCCAATTCTTATGTATGTTTTCAGAGCAACCACAGCTGGCCTGGTTCTGCACAAACCCTGGAGGTCCTGTTCTGGTTTATCTCTGCCCTATGCATGTAACATCAATGGAAAATGACAAGTTGATTTTCTTGGGTCATCCATTCAACCTCAGCCTACAGAAGAGCTGTTCAGTTACTTTTGGTCCTGTCCACTACAATGATTTCTAGTCTTAATAATTTCCAAGTTTTTTATTAGGGAGCCAGTATAGGATTTAACTAGGAATCCAGAGAGCTAGGTCCTAGTCCAATCAATATAATCTTAAGGCATTTCACCTGTTTTCCTCATGTAAAATGAGGGGTTTGGATTAGACCAGGGGTGGGGAATCTGTGACCTCGAGGCCACATGTGGCCTTCTAGGTCCTTGGGTGTGGCTTTTTGACCGAGTTCAAGTTTTGTAGAACAAATCCCTTTATTAAGGAGATTTGTCCTATGGAGTTTGGATTCAGTCAAACAGCTGCACCTGAGGACCCAGAGGGTCACATGTGTCCTTGAGGCTGCAGATAACCCACCCCTGGATTAGACAGTCTCTAAGGATCCCTTTTGGTCTGAAGTTGTATGATTACCTTTCACCATTCTAAAGAAACCCTATAAATCCAGATTTTAAAATATTTAAGTTTAGGGGGATGGACTTATGAAGAATATTTGATTCTGAAGAGTAACTTGATTGTTTTGACTACCCTTGTTTGAGATGGAAATCCAATGTTTTTTCAAGTGAACCTTTATTTTTGGTTGTACTATTTGCTGTTGTATCTGCATAGTGGGTGGAAAAAGGCTAAACAAGACCTGCACTGGTCTGTTTAACCATAAGCTACTTTGCATATTGTCACCAATAGTCTATAAATCTGACAGGTCCGACTTGGCTGAACATAGAACCCTCTGACCACAAAACTCAGGTAAGAGCTCTTCTTCAAAGATCAGTCCAGTATCAGTATTATGAGAACTTGGTTCAAAAAGAATTCCTGGGCAAAATACATGTCACTTGAATTTTGTCTTGGGTCCTAATACAGTGATAACTTTAAATTTTAATGATTGTTACAGGATTGAGTTTTACCAGTTTGATAGGACTGGAACTGGTAACACTGAAAGCTCCCAAATTTACTGTAATCTCTAATGCTGGAGCATGTGTTTTTCTGTGCTAGATTGTACTGTCTGACAAATTATATTTATTTATATTAGTTTTTAAAATTAACAGTTATTTAGGTTGCAGCAAAGAATCTTTTGAGTTTTTATAATCACTTATTAATCCGCATAGCTTTCCTAGGAAAGAAATAAAAAGCCAGTTTTATCCCTTCTTGATCTCTTACAGACAGAGCCTAAAAAACTTGCCTGAGATCCCTTTAGTTTTGTCCATGGAACTTGGCAACTCTCAGCACTAGCCAACACAATACTTGATTTTTGCTAGGACTTCTCCATTGATACTTGTTTCTAATTCTTATTTCCTGCTACAAGTTCTTCTCCAACCACAATCAATTATTCTGTAATTCTCTTTCTTTGAATATTATTGTGTGGGTGCTTATAATTAAGGAGAATGCAGTTACACAGAACAATGAATTACTATTGGAAATATCCTACTGTAAGGATCTTCCTAGTGGGTGTTCTGGCAACAATGGAGGGTTTTTTTTTCTTTAAGACATTTTGGATGACTTCTGTTTTTATGTAACCAAAATTTCTCCCAGTGTCCTTATTTCTCAAAGAATTATATTTTATTAAAACCAATTTTTAATTACCTATCAAACTGATTTCATATAGATCAAATTTTAAAGATGATTTTGTTAGTCTTCTATAAAGTAAAGATAAAATATATAAATATAAAGTAAATAAAACTTCCTAAATTAAATACTTGAATAATTAGCAGGGATATTAGGTGTTTTTTTTTTTTAATTTTCACTTCAAGTAGTCTTCCTCAGGCTTGGTTTGAGCCACAGGTCAGAATTTTTAAGCTAGTTTTGTGGTTGCTTATCTGCTTTCCAAGACTGAGAATTCATCAGCAAAGTTATTTTCAGGAATGATTCTAGCTGTTTCTTTTGCCACTTAGAGTATACATGTAATCTAGTGACATCCGCTGGAGTTGTTTTCAACCTGGATGACCTTGGACAGGTCATTCGTATTTTTCTGAGCCTCAGTTTCCTCATCTGTAAAATGAAGGGTAGACTAGAAGATCTCTGAGATAGCTTTGAACTCTAAATCTGTAACTGAATCCTCTGTCTAATGTGAAGAATCCTTAGGTAGTGACTATTTGCCCTTTTTTTTTGCCCTAGGCAAGTTATTTTACTTTTCTGAGATATGGTTTCTCCATCTATAAAATGGACTACAGTATGACTCATTCGGTGATTGTGGGGAAAGCACCTTGTAAACCTTTCTAAAGCTCCGTGTAAATGGGAACTGTTTATCCAGAATTTCTGGCTTGGCAATTTTCTGACCTCTTAATCCAGAAACTTTTTCCCCTTTCTTGTGCCCTCTCCCATCCGATTCCCCCCTTTGCCCACATGGCTAGTTTCTGGTCCTCCAGAAATAAAGTTGTTTCTTTGGAGGTACATCGCTTGTTCTGTCATTTTAGATTCTTTGACCTTCAGTGTTGTGTTGTGCTTTACCTGGGTTTGTGTGTGATAAAATCATTCCAGGGATTAAGAAAAGCCCTTTCCTAGCATTTACATGCTTTTAAGCTTCTGTTTACCTTCCAGCCTTATTTCTCCTTACTTCCTCTTTACCCTTTACTCAGTGTTTCCGCCAGACCGGTGGCCTTGCTGCTCTTCCAAGTTGGCATTCCTTCTGATGTTGGTCATCCTCCTCAACTCCACCTTGTGGCATCCTCAGCTAAGGTGCTACCTTCTACAGGAAGTCTTCCCTGATTCCCCAGGTGTTAGCAATGCTCCTCACTCCTCCAAGGATTCAGTATTTGTCTGTCTGAATGTCTTGTCCCACCAGTAGATGTCAGATCCTTGGGGGAAGGGACTTTTTCCATTTTATCTTTGCATCCTCAACCTCATGCATACTTGGCAGGCAAATCAGTGTGTCTTGATTTTAATTACTCCTTGACTTCTGACTGATCCTCCCTTTTCTTTTTCTTTGACAGCTTCCTTATTATCTATAACCTGTCCCTATTTAAGAAACTACATTAAATATACTTAAATTAGGCATTTTCAGAGGAATCAGAGCACAGTTTCTCCTGCTTTAATTATAGTGATTACTTCATTCAGCAAGCATGTATTAAAGGCCTGCCATGTGCCAGATACAGGGGTAGGCATCAGGCAGAGAAAGATAGAAAAGAAACAGTCCCCTCCCGCAAGGAGCTTTGGGAAATAAAATAGATAAGTAAATACAGTGTGTGTGTGTGTGTGTGTGTGTGTTCTTAATCTAGATTTGTGATTTTATGGTTTTGAAAATCCTCTACACCAGTACATCTCTGCAGCTGCTCGGCAACTTATAGATGTAGACAGCTGCCTGGAACAGAGAACCCAAGCCATTTGCCCAGAGTCAGAATTTGAACCCGAGTTTTTCTGACTCCAAAGCTGGTTCCCTGTACACCATACAATACTTTCCTCAAACATTTAAAATATATTCAAGGTAAATACAAACTATCTTCTGGGGGTGGGGGTGACGGTGGGGGCGGGGTGGACTTTCTTTTGGAGGTAGCCTCAGAGCTGAGCCTCTGAAGCAGCTAGGGATTCTCAGAGGGGGACAGAGTGTGTTCCAAGGACAGGGGGCAGCCTGTGTACAGGCTGCACACAAGTCCCTCCCAGCTCTTCTGTTCAGATGCTGGACTGTCAAGAATTAGAGAACTGGCTAGAAATTGACCCTTTCCTCCTGCAGGTTTGTTTTATAGATTCACATGGAAATATCTGTGTTGTCTTAGATTCCTCTTTTCCTAACAAAGCACATAATTTTGCTAACTAATGATCTTTTAAAAAATAATTTGTTATGCACCCAACTTTAAACAGAAAAACCTACTAACTATACAAGTATATAGCTATTCTCATTTTTAAATATATTTTTTATGTATAATACATCTATAGCAACTTCTTAGTTATTCCTTTTGGGTTACTTTCGTTCTCCTGACCATTGATATTTGTATTTGTTTCTCTAGTTTTCTTTTTAAGAAGCAGCATAGTGTAGTCAATAGAGAGCTGACGTCGGCATCAAAATATTCTGGGTTCAAGTCCCTGTCTTTGACACACTCTGAATGTGTGACTGAGCAAGTCACTCAGCCTCCAGTCCCTGAGCTAACTCTACGCTTCTATTGCAGACAAAGTGCTCCTCTGCGTCTATAGAGAAGTCTTTGCTATATGTTTCCTACACAAAATCACAGGACTGATCAAAAAAACACGTTTTTCTCATTTTGTGTAATTAAGGTAAGTCTAGTTCTGGCTCTGCTTTCTTTGCTTTATATTGCTTCACCTAAGCTTTTCCAAATATCTTTTGTAACTTATATTTATCATTTTGATGACCCTGTATGCCACTGCACCAATATTCAGTAGTTTATTTGATATTTAATGAGCTTTTACAGTAAATTTAAGCTTCTTGGCAGATTTTTTTTTGATGCCTCATTTGGACATTAGGGAAAGTAAAAACATCTTCCCATGGAAAGCTCTTGGCAGAGAAGTAGTCCTTGTGTGGCATTTGTTGAGTTGTCTAAAAAGGCTTCGGTTGGGAAGATGAAGCTGGATAGTAGTATATATGAAA
This sequence comes from Pseudocheirus occidentalis, assembly GCA_028646575.1. Taxonomy (NCBI): domain Eukaryota; kingdom Metazoa; phylum Chordata; class Mammalia; order Diprotodontia; family Pseudocheiridae; genus Pseudocheirus; species Pseudocheirus occidentalis. The sequence goes on along the minus strand of CM053601.1, from coordinate 153,040,379 downwards.
AAAGACCTGGGTGTTCTAGAATTATATAGAACATTGATGGCTTGATATAGTGGTTAGAGCACCAGCTTTGGCCTTTGACATGCCCTTTTTAGTGCCTTAAGCAACTCCTTAGAGGTTTCAGTTACAGATGAAAAAAATAACATTAATGAAATCACAGGTCAAGTCCAAATAAGTAAATAGTGGTTTTCAACCTTTGGGCAAAGTTAGACTTGATGTAAGGAGAAATTTTCATATAATTAAAAAGATAAGTGGAATATGCTACTTCAGGAGGTAGTAGGTTCTGGAGGCTGGACCTAAGGGATTGGATGTAGAGAACATATTCAATTCATGTTGAACTAGAAAGGCCTTTAAAGCTTCTTCCAGCTGCAAAATTTTGTCTGCCAACAGAAAGCCATGGCAATATACAGTAATCTGATGATAACATACTCATTTAGAAAGAAGCAATATGCCAAACCACCCCTGAGACAGGACACTTGTGCCTTTGTTATTAATGAGAAGAGAACTAAATATGGGTGTACTTCAATTTATCCAATAGCTTGTATGTCAGCTTGTATATAAGTAGCATTTTTGTAAATCAATATTTGTAAAACCCTATGGTATTTTTTTATAAAGTAAACTTCCTAATTTACCTGTTTGAATTTTAATTTTTCACTTATCAGAATTACATCGATCACACTATGCTTATAGAGTTTTCCATAGTTTTTAAGTGCTTCTTCATTTCTCTGGCAGATAATGTCGTATGCCATCTAGTTTTCAGCAATAAGAAGCAATACTGAGCAGTCCACATAACAGAAATGCTTTAAGGAGACAAATCTTTTGGGAGATATCACCATCAGCATGGTGTAGTGGAAAGAACTCAGCTCTAGAGCCAGAAGACCTTGAACTGTTAAGTGGCTTATTGTTATTATTATATGTGATTTACGTTGACGTGTTGTTGGATGAATTAATACATTTGTTTGTACTTCCAGGTTACAGAGAGAATAATGGATAACAAAAACTACTGTACTCTGACAGAAAAATGCCTGCCCCCCTTTAGTGACTCTCCCCATATGCAGTTGACTCGGTCCTTCTACCTGGACCCTGTTGTCACTTTCCACCTCTATCCAGAAGCCCCTGCCCCATCACCTTACTCTGAAGACCTGCCAGTGCTCCCTTTTACAACTGACCAGCTGATTGTGGAAAACTTTGGAGATCCTTGTTCCTTCCCTTTTCAAATGCCATATCCCTCCTACGGAAGATGTGAATATTCCTATGGTCCAGCGTTCATCAGGAAAAGAAATGAAAGGGAAAGGCAGAGAGTCAAGTGTGTCAATGAAGGCTATGCCCAGCTTCGTCATCACCTGCCTGAGGAATACCTGGAGAAGCGACTTAGTAAAGTTGAAACTCTCCGAGCAGCCATCAAGTACATTAATTATCTGCAGTCTCTTCTTTACAGAGATGAAGTTGAAGGCAAGAATAAACCAGGGAAAGATCAGGCTCTTGTGGCAACTACCAGTCACCAGATGGACCCCATTTTTAAAATTGTGTAAGTAGGGCCAAAGTCCATAGAAAGAGCTCTCTAAGGGTTTACAGAATCATACCATGTCTCTTACTATATACTTTTGTTGTTAGAGTCCTATCACCAGAAGCAACCTTAGAGATTCAATCACCTGTCTGAATATATGGAGATATATGGAGATATATGGATAAGGGGTCATTCAGCCTTTGCTTCTCTCAATTCCTGTGAATAACAGTTGAGCCAGTGTTCATACTTCTCAGCTAACCTGGCACCGGGGAGTAATTAGCTCGGTACTACATGTTTGAAAATGTGTCTTGAATATCACCATGGGCCGATGAGTTGGAACCTTGAATATTGGTTTCTAGAAATTTAGAAAGGCAACAGTAGATACTTGTGCCTTTCAGAATCTGATTTCTCAGTGTATATATATTTCTTTCTGCTTGTAGTTTCCCCTGGGTTATTATTTCACAGATTTTTTTTAAATATGGAAGGAGGAGATTTTAATTCATTTATTGAAGGCCTACTATGTGAAGACACAGTTCTGGAAGCTGAAGGAGAAATGAAGTTTGGATAAGATGTGGTTCCTCTCCTCTAATCTCACAGACAAATCACTTGTCTTCCTGAAGCTTCCCCCTGGGGGAGAAATATACACATCGATAATTATAATACAAATAATACAAGCTAAGTGCATTAGACAGGTGCAAAACAAAGTGTTAGGAGACGTTCCAAACGGTAGGAAAGGTCATTATAGACTAGGGAGAATTCAAGAAGGCTTGAAAAGAAGACATTTAATTTGGGGTTTAGAGCCTGGTTAGTTGTTTGACAAATAAAATAGTATATTTCCCAACAGTTTTGTGAGATCAAAGAGGGGAAATGCCTCAGGAATAAGGATCAATGACAACAATGGCCCAGGGCAAAGAGTAGCCCAGTTAGGCTGAAGCAGAAAACTCACAGCAAGAAATAGTATGAGATGAAGCTGGGAAGGTAGGATGTCCTCAGCTTCAAGTCAGTTCAACATGTGTGAGATGAAAGGGTTCAGAGTCTGGATCTGAGGTCAGAAAAGGTCTTTATTCTTTCTCATGAGAAAGGACTCTGCCCCTGTCACTCACATGGCATCTTCAGGGAGACGGCAACAAGTAGAAGCCAGCCCATGGTTATATAATCTTCTAATGCAGAAACCCAACCCCCCCCCCAACTGGCCTTCACTCCCATTGGTAGGGGGGCTGGCCCACAACCTAAGCGGGGAATCTATCCCTGAGACAAAGGACCTGAAAACATGTGAGTATCCAATGAAAGGCCAGGGTTCCTTGTTTGGCATATCTTGTGTTGAGGTGGCACTGGGCAGGGTCTCCATTGCTTTAAGCCCCAGATTTCTGAAAGGTTGGGTGACCTCTAAACCTAGGCCTAGTGAATACTGAAATCATTCTGGATTTGATTTTTCAGAATGGGGAAACTTCACTGTAAATCATCCCTCACAAACAGATATTAACTTTTTGCTCTTCACAGCACTGTTAGGTGCTGAGCATGTAGCAAAGACAAAAATGGAAAACAATCCCTGTCCTCAAGGAAATTGTTTTTGACTGGGACTATAACATATACACAGAAAAATAAATACAAGATAATTTGAGGAGGATCCCAAACAACAAGGATCAGAAAGGGTTTCATGTAGGAGGTAGTTCCTGAGGAAGCTAAGGAAGCTTTGGAAGAAGCTAAGGATTCTAAAAAGTGCAGGTGAAAGCCTCAAATGCCAGGTAAAGAAAAGAGTTTGGACTTCTTTTACCCTGTAGGCGACAGAGAGCCAGCCACTGAAGATTTCTGAGTGTGCTCATGAGGATGGATGCAATCATATGTATCCATAAGATTCTCCCACTAACGAGGAGTGGAAAAAGAACTGTTAAAAAGCCATTAGACTAATCCAGGCAGCCGGTAACAAAGACCTATACTAGGGGGTAGCAGTGGGAACAGAGAGGAGGGGACAAATGCTGGAGACATTACGGCGGTGGAATCCATAGGATGTTGCCCTCACTTTGCATTTTTAGGAGTTTGATCAGTCAAATTGTTAGATACTTTAAAGATATCCTATATTAACTAACCAAAATGAGCCTACTTTTGATTTGTGTGTGTGTGTGTGTGTGTTTGTTTCTTATGTGTAGACAGCTTTATAAGGCTATAGTTCTTATTACTGGGTGGTAAGCAGGAATCTGAGCCTTATAAACCCCTATCATAAAAGAATTGAAAGAAACTAGCTGAGGGGGAAAAGGTGACTTGGTGGATAAAGTTAGAGTAATTTAGACGATCCCACTGTGTTCAAAATGATTGTAAACACAACAAATCTAAAAGCAACCTTCTCGTAGTCTCCCATAACAGATTCCTTCTCCCCGCTTTCTCACTTAGTGCTGCCATTGAATGATGCCATATTATTGCCCAGTTATTTCTTTCTCTGTACTTTTGTATTTTTTGGCATTGTTTTATGTCAGTTAGAAGCTTTGCAGTGTATTGTATTTGTGTCTTGAACAGTCAGTGAAAGTAGTATTCTACTGATGGGGGCTCAAATCATGATTTACATAATTGATTGTCCCCAGATAACCCACATTGAACATGGGACTTCTGAGCTATAGTTTTCACGGAGGAATTCAGAAGACGCTTGTTACACCTAAACCCATTTAGGCCAAACATTTTGTTCCACTTGATTTAGACCTAGGTTATCTTTGGTCTTGTTTGCTATTTCCTAAGTGATAGGTCTTGCTATCCCAACTACATGAACTGAAAGCATAAATTATGTCTTCTTTCTCACAAATTACTCAAAGTGCTTTCACAGTGCTGGGCACATGGCCGGCCTTCAACCACTATGACATAAGGAAATGTTTTCTCAGGAGATAGATTTTTTTTGTGGGTAGTAGTAAGCAAAATTATCCTTTTTCCCTTCCAACTGTATGTTTGAATAAAGGTTTTTTTAAATTGATGCCTTTGTTTTTTTTTCTTTTTTGATAGCCACCTAGAACCTTCTCTGTTCAGTGACTGACCAACAAAGCCACCTTGTGTGATAGAGTATGCAACATTGACTAGTCTTAAACTCTATAATGTGGGTCTTTCCCACAATTCATCTGCTCTCCAAATTCACACTTCATTCCCCTGTCCTTACATCCTCTCACTAAACTTCCACCGAAACATGCCTGTCCTCTCCTACACAGGTTCTAATTTTCTAGCCCATAATCATAACAACAGTCTATGGTGCTTTATGGTTTGGTAACTGAATGAAACCCTTCTCTACAACATCCCTTACAAGTGGTCATCTAGCGTTTCCTAGCAGGCTCCCAGTGATTTAGAACACACTACCTCCTGAGGCAAGCCACTTTGGGGCAGCTTTAAGGGATAGGAAGGTTTTCCTTTTATCAGGCCTAAATTTGTCTTTCATCTTCTACCCATTGTTCTAGTTCTACTCTCTCAGGATAGGCAGAATTGGTCTAATCCCTTTTCCATTTGACATGATTATTTTTTTTAATAGATTTTTTTTTTTGTTGCTTTTTTTTGGAGGGGAAAGGTAGGGCAATTGGGATTAAGTGACTTGCCCAAGGTCACATGGCTAATTTTTGTATTAAGTGTTTGAGGCTGGATTTGAACTCAGGTCCTCCTGACTCCGGGACAGGTGCTCTATTTACTGCTCCACCTAGCTGCCCCAAAATAGATTTTTTTGATCTTTTGTTTTTACATTATCTAGATTTCCCCTGTATTCTTTTCTCCCTTTGAGTCATCCCTTATAACAAAGAATTTTTTTAAATGGAAGAAAAATAATTCTGCAAAATTGATCAATATATTATTACAAATCTAACTATATGCAATGTGTCCCACCTGTGGACCTCCTGCCTTTACAAAGGAGTGAGAGGCACTTACTGGATTTCTTCCTTGAGACCAAGCTTGTTCTGTGTACTTATGTAGCATTCGCTTTTGATTGTTTTGTAGCGGCTCTTTCCATTCACGTTGTCACCATGTATGTTGTTTTTCTGGCTCTGCTTATTGAGTATTTCCCTACTCTCTATTCATATTTGTCACTTCTTACAGCACAATATTCCATTACGTTCATGCACCACTGACTGACGGATCAGCATCTACTTTATTTCCCGTTCTTTACTACCATGAAAGGTTCCACTATAAATATTTGGTGTATATGGGGATTTTCATTTGACAGACTTTCAAATGCTTTCTTAAAAATTGTGTTCTTCCTAAGTCTGTTCTCCAGGCTTAACATCCCCAGGGCCTCTTCAAATGATTCTCAGATTATACGGTTTCTAGTTCCTTCACCATCCTGGTTACCCTCTTCTTGTCACAGTCTGGTTTAATGTCCTGAAACTGAACATAGTATTCCACTTGTGATTTGGGAAAAGTGGGGGAAGAAGGTGTTTATCTCTAGTGTGTTTAACTCAATGGACACACCTATTTTCCTTAGGGAAGTTCTTCTGTCTCTTGTAGACCAACATTGCACAACTCCTCTGGTTACTGTGTTTTTCAGCGACGGACAAGAAGAGAGCCCTGGCTATCCATAGAAACAGGGAGTCATCACTCGGGCTTGGCTCAGGGCTTCTTCCCGATGATAAGGATCAGTCAGTGGTAGGGGATACAGGTGATCACTCTCAGAGAAGGGTCCAAGATTAATCTTTCCCTTTAAAGCTGTGGTGGAATCATCTGTCTAGGCCCTAAAGTGAAGTAGAAGGGAGAGCTATGCCTTGGGTCTATCTATGGGAGCTCAGCATTGGGAAGGGGAAAAGAGCAAGACTTGGTGTCAAAGGATCTGGGTTCACATCCTGGATTTGCCGCTTAGTATCTGCATTAGCGCTGGGCTTGGAGTCACGGAGACCTATGTTCAGATTTGGCCCCAGATGATAGCTGTGTGACCCCGGGCAAGTCACTTAGCCTCTGCCCCAGTTTCTTCATCTGTAAAATGCGTTGGAGATGGAAATGGCAAACCACTCCAGTACCTTCGCAAAGGAAACAAATGGACGGCATGGGCGTGATATTGTGTAAAGTCTGAATGACTGAACTGCAACCACCTCTTTAGGGGTCTTTTAACCTCTGAGCTGTAAAATAAGAGGACTGAGCTAAGTGACCTCTGGAGTCCTCTCCAACTCCAAAATTTTATCAGTCTGTCATCTGTGGAGTGATTAAGAAACCTTCACCAGGCCCCGTCATCTCTTCTATTTACTCTCCATTCACTCCTTCCCAGGGGTGGGGGTGCCTGCGGGTCCAGTTCTTTTGGGAGAAGCCTTCCTAGCTCCGCCCCATCCAGCTGCTGCCGCGCTCCCATTGGCCGAAACTCAAAAGTTCGCACATGCTCAGAGGGGCTTCAGAAACAGCGTTCCAGCTGGCTACATCTCCATGACAACCTGCCTAGCAACCAAATGCGTTAAAGTCCCAGTTGGCAGGTATTGCCAGGACGATGAAGGGAGCGGAGCTGAGCAGAGGCGAGGTAGGCCGTTGCTGCTGCTGGATTTAGGGGAGCCCCAGCCCCTTTAGGGCTGGCCCAGAGCCTTCTCCCCACCTAGGACAGGAGACAGAGGGTCCCCTGAGGGTCAGGTCAAAACTTGAAATTCCAGGACCTGGGAGCCAATTCAGAGTTGGGGAGGGGACAGACGTTGGCATTGTCTCTTGAGCCAGGGGACAGGAGTCAGGCAATGGCTGGACTTAGGGGTCCCTGTGACACCAAGGGATAGAGCCCTATTTGGAGGCAGATCCCAAGTGCGTGGGGTCCTGAGTCCAGGTGGCATAGACTGGGTCCCAGCTGAAAGCAATCATTGCTGGGGAACACCACCTGAGAAGAGGGCATATGTTGCCAATATGGGGGGGGGTTCTTTCCCAAACTGGTCCCCACTCCTTCAGCTGCCTGGTGGTCGTCTGATGGATCCCTGCTTGCAGGGGAAGATCTTTGGGGAAGAATCTTATTCCCTTCAACGCTGATACCTGGAGCAGTACTTTTGTCATATGCTGGTTATGGTTCAGAAATGGACTTGGGTTCAGTCAGTGAGCAGTGCTAGGTCTCAACCTAGGGCCAGAGTCAGAGCTCAGTCTCAGACCAGGGACATTGTTAAACTTCAGACTGGGATACTAACTTATGGTAATATTCAGTCTGGGATATAACCTGCTACTGGGGCTCAGTCTGTGGTGTGGTCGAGAGTCACAGGATCATGAATCTGGAGCTGAAAACGGCTTGAGAGGTCATCTACTCTAACTCCTTCACAGAGGTCCACTTGGAGGGACATATGACTTCTAGGAGACACCAATAGTGGAAGAGCAGATTCAAATCCAGAGTCTTTGACTCCCAAGTCAGCCCTCTCTTTACTGCACTGGGCTGCCTTTCCATCAGGGGCCGACTCTGAGAATGAGTCCTAGCTTAGGAGCCGGGGGAAATGTAGTCTGCCCTTGGAGTGGAGATAAGTCCTGTTTGAGGCACAGTCTTCGTAGGGCTCTTTAGGAGTGAGCTACACTATGAGGTTGCTAGTCAGGAAAGGGAATTTTCAGCAGCAGAGGGGTTCAGTGGAACTTTATGTACCAGAGAAGGAATCAAAACCACTGTCTGACTTTTGGTATCTCTAAGTAGGTTGATAAGTTGAATACTTGCGTAGATAGAGAGCTGGATGTGGAGACAGAAAGACCTGGGTTTGAATCCTGCCTCAGACACTTACAAACTAAGACTCTGGGCAAGTCACTTAACCTCTCTAGGACTCAGTTTCTTCATCTGTGAAGTGGAACAAATAATAGCACTTACCTCCCAAGGTTATTGTGAAGAGCAAAAGGGTTACTGTATGTAAAGCATTTTGCCAACTTTAAAACCCTGCATAAATGTTACCTATTATTACGTTTTTAAGTTGGCCTTAGAGGTAGACTCTGTCAATGAGCCAGGCAGAGGAGTTGAGTCAGCCACCCCTCTTCTGGGCCTAGCAACAGCAAGTTGTTGTAACGGTGGCTGTCCTCAGAGCAGGTAAAAGCTTTGGTTTCAGTTGATAATAAAAGGGCCTGCCACCAGAAGTTCATTGATGCTGATTGCTCCTAGGCAGTATCACTGAAGGCAATGGAATCCTTAGCAGGGCCCTGGATTCCTTCACTCAAGTACTGCAGTGTGACCACAGCCCAGAAGAGTCCCTGCTGCATCAATGCCTCTGCTCCCTGGAACACCCTCTCCGCTTGTCCTCTTGTGCTCCAGGTTCCATGTGTTATCAGACATCCCTCCGCTGCAAGGTACCGTCCTCTTAAGGCAATGGTAGGAATCTCTGCTCCTGGCTGAGGGTCACCTATGACACTGAGCACGTTTAAGTAGAGCACTATCTGGTTTACAAAGTACTTTGTTTGACGACAAACCTTTGAGGGAGACAGTACAGTTCCTATTATTAACTCAGTTTTACAAGGAGCAAACAAGTTCAGACATGTGAGCTGACTTGTCCAAGGGAATAAATATAGCTAGGATATCAGAGTTAGCCCACCTGGTGCTCTTTCCATTTCTAGGGAGGTTAAAAGGTGGCTTTGCAAAATGAATGTTGGCTCTTTGTGTCCTGAGTTAAGGGACAGCTAGATGGTACCACAGAGCACTGGGCATGGAGTCAGAAAGACTGGTCTTCCTGAGTTCAAATCTGCATCAGACACTAGCTATGTGACCCTGGGCAAGTCACTCAACCCTGTTTGCCTCAGTTTCTTCATCTGTAAAATGAGCTGGAGAAGGAAATGGTAAACCACTCCAGGGTCTGCCAAGAAAACTTCAGATGGAGTCATGGAGAGTTAAACGACTGAAAAACGGGGTCTTATTTCTCTTCATTTCTCACCCTCCAAAGAATCCATAGGATCAAAATTCTTTTCTCTTTGTTTTAGTTTAGAATTTTGCTACAAAGTGAAGGACGTTTGAGATACTCATTTTAGCTTGCACGGTTTCACATGCAGTACAGGCTTTTATGGTTTGTGACTCCCCTTCCCAGTCCATCCTTCCAACCACTGTGAAGGTCAAGACCAGTTATTTTTCTCACCTCTTTGAGTTACTTAAGAAGCAAGGTTCTTCCTCTCTGAGATCCTAAGACTGTCCCTCAGCCATAAATTGAACTGCTCACCTCAGAGCTACATGAATCCCAACCCAGAGATTTCTTTGAAATATAACTACAAAATTTTCCTTAATCAGCTTATAATTTTCCTACACTAACACATTACTGGTCAGCTCCTGAAGCTATCCATGCTCTAAAGCATTACTAAACTTTCTGAATTCACCTTTTCTCTAAAGAAAATCCTAAAGTGTCTTCATAATTATACCGTGTCAACAATATTCATTAAATCCTATTCTTTCACATTGGATGCACACACCACAATTGAAAGAATTATCTTTCCCTTACACTTGCTCTCTGACCTTTTATTTCCTCTTAGTGCTAAATCTTAATATGTCTAAAACCCAGGTTTACTTTATTGCTATTTTCACTAGAATTTTTTCACATAGGTGTTGACACAGGATCACTCCTGTGTATTTGTGTATGCAGATATCTACGTGTACATTTTTGCTGTGACTTGATTCTTCCAATGTATTCTTGGTGTGTCTGGAGTCTGGTTTTCTTGACCATTCCTATCACAGTTGCTTTCTCCTAGGTGTGCCTGGCCACATCTGCACAGGACTGGCCTACAAGGGAAGAGACCAGGTCTATTGGAGGGGCCAGAGCATGGTGACTCACCAATCCTTGCTCGGAGGGAATCAGATGGCTTTTACTACAGGGCTCAGATAAGAGGAACCCCAGAGGCAAGTCTCCATGCCCTCTCCTGGCCTCTACAGAGCTTTTACTTAGCTACACACAGAAAAATTGTGATGAAATGGGCTAGAAGGGCATTAAGTACAGCTACTGGTGGAAGCCAGCTACCTCCAAGGTTTGAGTGAAGATGTTAGTGGCCATATCTTGAGTTTGGAATATTGGTTGTGAAAAGTACTCTACTTAGAAACACGTGGTGGGGGGCCTATTCCCTGGAAAAAAGGAACTCATGGTACCACCGCAATACATACAAATGCATAGGGCCTTATATTCATTTTCTTCTTTAATACTCAGATTAACTTGGTAAGGGAACAGAGGAAGGGTAAGTGTATTCCCAATTTACAGATCAGGAAATGGAGGCTCACAAAGGGAAAAATGACTTACTCAAAGTCATACTGTTAGTGAATTATTGGGGGCAGGACTCAGACCCAAGACTTCACATTCCTAGTTGACGATCCTTTCTGTTGTACTATAGATACACAAAGATACTCATAGAGGCCAATTCCATCACAGGGAGCCAAGGCACTCTACAAGAACATGAGGAAGGGTTTTGTTTTTATGATCAAATCCTGCATGATAATAAGAACAAACTTGTTCCAAAAAAAAATAATAATTTGAATTCTAAATGATTTTAAAATAGTTTTATTATTCCCCCAAAATGAATATGTAGCAGTGATTAAAATGCTAACGAAGCAGTGTCAGATCTTCTAATCATTAGATAAGTTTCCTTTTTAAACTAGCACAAGGCCTTTCACTTTTTCTTTTTTACACATTTTATATTTTGTTTTAACAAAGACTAATATCAAGTTACAGACAAATCACAAAATATGCTCCCCCCAAGCAGTTAGGTAAAAAAGTACAGGAGTAATTGTTGACTCAGCACCCCCACATTTCTTTAATTTACTGTTTGATAGAGCATGCAGCCTTCCATTTTTAAAAGTTTAGCAAGGAATGACCAGCAACAGCCATTGTATTTCATTTGTGTTTCGTAGACATTTCATATTGTAGTCAGGAAAATATTGTTTGTTTGGATCAGCTCTCTTCATTCTGTGTCACTTCATACGAGCCTTCCCATATTTCTTTGACTTTTTGACATTTGTCAGTTTTTAGAGTGAAATAAAGTCCCATTACCACTAAATTACCACAATCTAGTCAGCCATTGCCCATTCACCAAGCACATCCTTTATTTACAACTTTTTGCGATTGCAAATAAATTTAGAGATTGCCTAGGCAAGCCCTTCATTTTATATATGAGAAGACGGACACTCAGCAATATAAGTAACTGGCTCAGATTTATCTGCTCAGCAGGGCAAGGGTTGAGCCCAGGTGGTCTTTATATACTCTTGTTACATAACCACTCGTATTGAAATGTCATTTTCTGGTTTCTAAAGCTATCTTCATAACCGCTCTATGAGGTAGGTGATTTAACTTGAATTGTCCCCATTTCATAGTTAGCAAAACTGAGACTCAGAGAAATAGTGACTTGCTAGTGTTAGAACCAGGATTTGACCTGGTGCCAAGTGACCTGATTCCCTATGACCCAGAAGTTCTTGGTCCCTAGTGCAGAATTGTGTGCACAGGCATATCCTAGGTGTGTGTGTGTGTGTGTGTGCGTGCGCGCGTGCATGGGGCTTGGAAGGGGGGGGGTGGTGCAGATAGCTCCATACAGGGACCTGAATGGCCCATGTGTGTTGAGAGGAGAAGTGGGAGACATTGTAGATGCTGCTGGTAGTCTTGAATTACAGGTTGGGAAAAGAGTGAAGAAGAAGAGAGAGGAGGAAGAGGACAGACGGTGAAAAGAAAGAGTGTGTACCTAAGGACCCCCCCACAGCTGCAGGGTCCCAAGGTTGTTTCTTCTGCTAAGTTAGGTACTAAGGTTCTGGACAGGACAGGAATGTTTGTGCGTGCCTTCCCTGCTTCTGGGCTCCCATGCCTGGGGGATCCCCCAAAACCATTTCTCATTTCTCGTTTTGACTTCTCCCCTGCAGCTGGGGAGGGTAGGCAAATTCCTTGTGGAGTTTGAGGCCCCCCATTCCACAAGCCCCCTACAGAGCACAGCTCCAGAGGATATCATACAGCACTTGTGGGCCCTACAGCACTCCCTACTGCCTGGAGACAAGGTTCTGGCACCCTGGGAACCAAAGCAGGAGAGATATGGGCCAGGCATCGTAGTGCAAGGCCTGGAGACCAGAGACCCTCAGAGAGGTAAGGAGAGCCAGCCTCCCTCCTGTCACTCAGACAACAGGGATGAGAAGGAGCAGAGCTGGGTGACCTGGCCCACAGAGAGCAAAGAAAACGTGTGTGTGTGTGTGTGTGTAACCTCCTAACCTCTGCCTACCTGGTTATGTTGCTCTCAGGGAGGGCCTTGACTATATTAGACTTTAGTGTCTATGTGGTATAGACCCTATTTATCATTTGGTAACAAAATGTATCGAAGTATATGTTTTCAGAGAAAAATCATCTAAAATTATTTTTCATGTTATATAGTCAGATAAGTTAGCCTTTGCCTTGATGTAGTTATATTGGGGTCACTCAGTAATCATGGCTGTCACCCCATGCATCAAATAGCCAGAGACCTTACAATTCAGGGTAGGAGGATAGTATGGGTCTTGTTCCTTTAGTAAGATGCATTATGGTTTTGAAATTTTAAAAGGGATATGTCCAGACCATCTACCTGTCTAGGAAATGTGGAAATTTATAAGTTATAGAAATGACAACAGAATGTCCCTGGGCCTGGAGAGGGAGTGCTAGACAGAGTGGTGTCTTGTGGGAAAGGTGTTGGGTAGGGAACATGAACTGGGATGATGCCTCTGGGAACTGTGAGTCACCTCCCTCCCTCCATTTGGATACATAATATATAATAGCTGACTATCTTCTTCTTCTTCTTCTTCTTCTTCTTCTTCTTCTTCTTCTTCTTCTTCTTCTTCTTCTTCTCCTTCTTCTCCTTCTCCTCCTTCTCCTCCTCCTCCCCCTCCTCCTCCTCCTCCTCCTCCACCAGCTTCAGAGGATGAAGAAATCACTGTCTGCTTTTGGAATGGCGAGATGGTCAAAGTGCCCTTGGGGGTAGCCATATGGATACCCCCGGCCTGTTGGGAGAAGGCTGTGGAGATGTTGCACAAGTCATCAAATAGCAGTTGGCTGAAATCTGGAGAGCATCTTCGAACCATCCCCTGGATGCCCCCTTGCCCTCTCTTGGGATCTACCCTTAGGCATACCATGGAGAGGCTTCTTCTGGGCTCTTTCTTGTGCCCTCCCCAACATCTTTACCACCAGGCCCACAACCACTGTCCACTGCTGCCTGAGGGCTGTCTCTGCTCTTGTTCCTTAGCCTGCTGTACCTGGTGGTGTCTGAACAGGACATCAGAGGCCACGACCAGGGACTCCTTGGAGCCAGACCTGAAACCCCCAGAACAACTTCTGGAGTTAGACAACTCCAGAGACAGAAAAGTGGCAGCTCATGCTTGTGTGGATGTTACTTCCTCTTCTTCTTCCTTCTCTTCTGAAGAGGAGGATTTGGGGAGTGATCTGAAGAGAGCTCTTCCTCAAAGAATGATGGTGGACAACACTATCAACACTGACACGAGCCTTTTTGAGAAGCCCCTGAAACAGAAGGTCCTCAGCCAGCCTCGATGGAGATATTGGAAGAGAAATGGCCTAGAACCCAGTCATAGAAAGCCAGGTAGGTTTAAGTTCAGTTGCCTGGGGTGGATGGAGTGGTGGTGTGGGGGGAAGGGCAGGGGCTTGCTGGTAAATGTTTAACAACTGACTTTCTGAGAAAAAAATATTGTTTAACAACTAGCTCTCTGGGAAAAAAATCATACTCATGATGTAATTTTAAGTTTTGTCAGCATCATTAACATTTTCCCCAACATTTTCTTAAGTCTGTACATTCAACAGAATAATAAATCAAGCCCTGATTTTTACTTATTCCCAAGGCGAATATTTAACAGTTGGCTCTTAGAAACTGTTTTCAGCACAGCCCTGCCTTGTAGGGAGGGGCAGGGAGAAACAGGTCATTTTTCTTGTTGAAATCAGTCCCTGACCCACTTTGATGTGACCACCTCACCAGAGTTGGACATAGGCAACCTTTTGGCATCAGGTTGGAAATCCCCACGTAGGAGGAAGGTAACCATGTGACCTTGGGCAAGTCACTTAACCCCAATTGCCTCTACCTTTCCCCTTCCAAAAAGCAAAAGCAAAAAAAAAAAAAAAAAGGCTTGGAATTTCTGCCTAACTGAAAAAAAACAACCTGGGATTCAAAATAAAAAAAATCTGATGGGAAAAGAAGGAATGAACCTTTCCTGCTAGTTGACATCTTTCTTTTTCTTGATTATAATTCTAGATCTTTATTAAGGCCACTCTCATGGTGGCTAAGAGTAATATTTATCTTTAAATTTGGTCAGCAATGGGTTTTGGTGTACTCACAAGAGCATGTAAGGATCAGGAAACGTTTCAGAGTTGGAGACAAACCACACCTTTCTTGGCCTTGTCGTCATCCATTGAAACTCAGGTTTCATGGTTGCTCCCCTTTGGGGTGAAACCCACTACTAGAACCTAGCTAGAGCCTGGCTACTGTGACCAAGACCTGAGTAAAGGTTCTCGGCAACAATCCCCGATTAAACAGACTCAAAACCTGAAGGGAATGTCAATAAGACCTCTTTACATTTACTTAATGTTTAGGTTTATCTAGCTTACAAAACCTTTTTGCTTTTATTGCATCCTCATGATAACTCTGTGATAAGGAAGCACATCTAGTAAAGGAACTCAGGCCTTTGGATCCCCAGGCCAGTGTTCTTTCTGATTTGTATGAGGCTGTCTAAAAGCCATCACGTGCTATTTTCCATCTGGCCTGTGGGAGGGTGAAGGAAGTAAGATTTGTGCTTCCCATAATGAACCTTCCCTTCCATTCTGCTCCTGGTCCTCTTTGGTTTTCAGGGAAAGTCACTTTTAAATTCTCTTGTTCTCTGGCCTCTCCAGCATGGCTCCATGTCTTGACTTTGCTCTGAGAACTTAGACTGCCATCCTCTGCCAAAAGGTCCTGAGGGTATCTAAGCCTGGCAGACAGGGCCCCAAAGGGAGATTCTTGTAAAGCACAGAGTCTCTCTATTCTGGAGTGGCTTACTTTGACTTCTTGATTTCTTGTTGGTCCTATTTGAATCTTATATGTTTCTTCAGGCAGTAACTTCCTCATCTGTCAGCAGGGACAAGAGGTACCCAGTTCCAGAACCACTTCCAGCTGGCAAGGCTGTTTATAGCATGTGAATTATAGGACTGACTTTTTCTAACTTACATTTTTGTTAAGAGGCCGGGTTGATAAGAGCTAAGAATTATAATAGTTTTGCCAGATCAAGAATCCCTAGGCCCAGACCTTTTCATTGTCTGCATCACTAACAATGTAGATTCCATGTCCTATATTACAAACCAATGGAGTAGCCTGTTTGAGGCCATTGTTCCATCTCCATGGCAACTGATTACAATGATGGGCCTCCTATTCCCCATGGACCTCAAACTGTTCCTATGGGTAAGACCTCAGATTGAGGGGTGATGAAAGGGAATCACATGGACTTTGTAAATGGAAAAACAACGTATTTAATAGGAATTGTTGAGCATTTTGGGACAAGATGGTCTACCCTTGCTTAAGGATTTTTGGAGATAGGTGTTAATCTGCTGGTATGGGTCTAGAAAGATGATGGTCCTTTTAGTGTCTTCAAGGATAGAGGAAACCTGGGGTGGGTTTATCCATATGGATATGATATCACCTCCAATCCATGGGTAAGGACATTAGACACTTAGGAACTTACTAATCAACCATCAGCTTTCCTATTAGGAGTAATTTGCTATTGAAAAACCAAGGAGCCCCCTCTGAAACAGACTTAAGTCTGATACCAAAGTTGGCCCCCCAAAAGAGTATAAACTAGTGTTTTCTGAGATTTGTCTTCTTTCAGAATCAAATGAATGATAGAGAAATTGACACCAAAAATCTTAGGATTTTTCCTGCTGATTTTCCCAAAGATACATGGCTCAAAACAGTCTGGAAAGAAACCAAAACACTCACTGCCCAAAAGAGAGGGCATCTATGGGGAAGACAAGTGAAATGGAGGGACCTTGATGGCCAGGGGTGTCTTAGGTGCCTTTCTTCCTTTAAGAGTGGTCTTTATATACTCTTGTCACATAACAAATAGGGGGACCTTCTCTGGCACCCCACCACTTAACCTCAGGTCTACATTCACATCCTCTATACAGCCTATAGAATCTTCAGTTTTGTGGGCTATGGCAGTTTTGTATACAGGTTCACACAATAATTTGGTCCATTCACTTTTCCATTCTGAAAAGAATCCCAGTTCTACTTAGCCTCACTGATATTGCTTCATCTCCCGCTTAACCCTTTTTACTGATCATTCAAAAGTTCTCCCTCTCCCCAAGCTTCAGAAAGTCCTAATCAGAAGATTTAAGAGAAACAGGAAGAGATTGCTTTCCAACTTATTAACTGATTTATTTTTAGCATATGGCTAAACTGTAAGACCTTACTGGTTGGAACACTGTGCTTAGGGCCATATCTTAGTGAGGAGGGTTTATCCTAACTAGAATTTCTTAACCCTGGGGTCTGTGGATGATGGTAAATTCTCAGGGGGTCTTTGAGCTTGGACAGGAAAAAAGTACATCTTTATTTTCACTAACCTCAAAGGAAATTATCATGTCCTTCAGTTATGAATGTGGGCAGCAAAACATTATTCTAAGATGGGTCCAAAGGCTTCACAAGACTGCCATAGGTGTTGGGGGGCAGGAGGAGGGAATAACATGCAAAAGAGATCAAGAACCCCCATCTGGAAGGAGCTGGTTCAGCTTCTGTGGCATACAATGTATCATTGACAGGTTTACCAGGAAAAATAGAAAACAAGTGTTGAGTTTTTCTCTCCACTAACTCGTTTTAGGGAATCTGCTATTTAGAACCCTTGGAACGTTTTTGAGAGGCAAGACTGCATTTACCTTCTGTAAATGCCTGCCACTTTATGGAGTTTTGGAGTTGGAAAGGATCACCAGAGGGCTTTTAATGCAACCCAAATCTGGATAGAAATCCTCTTGATGAGATTCTTGGCAAACAGCTTTCCAGACTCTGAAAATTTCCCAGTAATAGGGAGCTCACTACCTGTAAGGTCGCGTATTCTATTTTTGGATGGTTCTCATCATTAGAAAGTCTTTCCCAATGTTGAGCTAAAATCTACTTTTACCCATTGTTTGATAGTGAGTTACCTACTCACTGTAGGGTCCAGTGAGCAAACTGCTGTTGTACCTTTCAAATACTGCAAGACTGGAATGACATTCACTACCCCCACCTCCTTCCCAGCTTCCTCTAAGTTAAATATTCAGTTTCTTTAATTAATCCTCCTATTAGTCTCAAAGCTGCTCATTATCCTTTAGACCAGTCCTAATTTGTTAATGATCCTCTGAAAAGGCAGAATACAGAACTGTACAGTGTCTCAGGAATGGTCTGACCAGGGCAGGACTGTCTCTTGTGCTCTGGACCTTGTTCTTCCATTAATGTCACCTAAGAGCTGGCTTGTTTGCCTGTGTGTCACAAAGTAAAATCGTTCATAGCAGGTCACGATAGACTACCATCGCTAGTTTTCATGTGAACCGCTTCTTGCCGTGTCTCCCCTATCTTGTGCTCGGCCCCTGGAACCCAAGTATAGGATTCTCTGTCTTCATTTCACTGCCACCTCTGCCTGACTGGGTGACCCTACTGCTTGAGGCAGCTAAGTTGCAAAGAAGATGCTGGCCTGCATGGGGAGGGAATGTTTCCTCATCTTCGAGTTCCTTGTGCCAATGAAATCACAGGTCCTGTCCCCATCCACATCCATTACAGGGTGTCAGCTGGAAAGTTTAGTGCAGCTTTCAACTTTGATATCTGAAAACATGTAACACCTTAGTAAGGCTCCAGATGTAACCCTTCTGCTGAGCTTTGAGGTCGGCAAAGCCCTGTGATACAGAAATTCTCTCGTTGGGATACATTATTTCATCTGTCAGAAGTTCTCCTTTCACCGGTGTAAACCACACTCCCTCCATAACTTAAGAGTGAAAGTCGTGAGTGAATGTCACCCTGTGGCTTCAGTTGGCTTGGCTCGGCTCTGACTGTCATCCGACAGAACATGGTAGCCATCCTTCCTGGCTTCATTTAATCTGTGCCTTCATCCAAATCACCAGGCCGTGAGGTGGTTCAGTGGATAGAGAGCCGGACGGGGAGCCAGGAAAGCCTGGGTTCAACTGCACTTTGTACTTTCTAGCTGTGTGACTTCAGGCAAAGCACTCCACGCCTCTGTGCCTCAGTTTCCTTGCCTGTAAAATGTGGATAACACCTTCTGCCTCCCAGGGTGGTTCTGAGAATCAGATGGGGTAACCCATGCAGTGCTTTGCAGACTTTGAGTGCTAACTGTTGATGAACATTTCCCAACTCTGCTTTTCCCACTGGGCCTCAAGCACACCTCTTTTTCCACCACTGCCCTTTACTTTTATTCATGATCACAAAGCACAGGCTTTGAGAGAGAAAACACTAGTTCTGAAGAGGTCGTCACAGAGCCAGGTTAGATGTGAATTGCATTTTACCAGCACCCATTTACTCCATATCAGGTGGTTTGGGGTCTTATTTTGATGTATTCCCTCAAGTGTTATTTTTGTTCCCTTGGCTCCTAGAAATTTGCCTCTCCCTTTCCTGTCACTTATCATTTTTTTTGTCAAATGAGACAATAATGTTAACATTAAAGCATTACATGTCCGCTATTATGAGTTTAATTTGGCTTAGCAACTTTTTGGGGGGGAATGTTCTGTCTCTACTTCTCAGGGTGCTCTACCTAAGAATCTACCAGCATAGATCAAGGGTCCTAGACTTACATCAGCTTGGCTTCCCTTGTGGGCAGTGTGTGGAACAATATGGCTTATATTTGACCATCTCTTCTATACAAGTGCACAGTTTTTTGCCCAAAGAATAATGGCAGATGACTAATTTTGAAATTTTATTCCCTCTCAAAGGTAAAGAGTCACCGAGGAAACTTATAGACACTTGAGGTTCAAGAGTTGCTCTGCCCAGGTCCCTTCCACTATCTGGAAAAGCCCCTTTGATACCATGGCACAACCAATATTAACTCATTCTGGGGTGCAGGAACAAGATGTTGCTGCAGTGTCCTGTGGGGAGAAAGTCAGCCAAAGGAGATGCTGAAACACATGCTGGGGCACTGGGCTGGCAAGAAACAGGCCTGAGCCAGAGCAGACCCTGGCAGAGAAGGAGGCTGAGAAGAAACAGGTCGGAGGCAGAGAACCACAGAGCATTTCTATAGGAATAGAGTCTTGAGGTTACCAGGTAATGCAGAAGGATCCAGCAGAAGGGCCTAAACATTGCCCAGAGTCCCTTTGGGATGTTATTTCAAGGCAGTAAAATTATAAACTGTGTATGAAGAATCCTTTTCTAAAACCACAACATATCAAGCATGGCAGGGATTTTAAATATTTGGTCCATCCTGCTGATTTTAAAGAGGAACATGAGGCCCAGTGAAGGGAAAAGGTTTAGGGCCAAAAGAAGTTGAGGTGCCAAGTTGGGACCAACTAGCTCCCTTCTTCCCACTATGCCAGTCTGCCTGCTGAGGCTCCCTCTCTATATGAGTTTTTTACATTTCAGGGGTTAAATTTCTTACAATATGGCTCTGTTTAAACTATATCTTCATTACAGGGAACATTTACAATTTTTGCAAGGGAAGTTTTTGGGGTTTTTTGTTTGTTTGTTTTTCAAATTCACAATGAAATAAATTGTCAGGTATGGACCTCAGTGAATCACAGGTATGGAAAGAAGTTAAATGAAATATGAAATACTGTTAGGAGCATTTTAAAAAATCTTATAGTAAGTACTAAGAGATTAATCTAATAGCTAAAAAAAATGGCTTTCCATAAAGCAAAAATGTAGAGCCAAGATCATGACTGATATCAACAATGAGCAGAATCATTATCCACATGGCAGGGTTCATTTCCTGCCTCATGTTGCTAGAGTTCTCCTCTCACCTCAGTGAATCTGTAAGAAGTCTCTGCAGTCTTGCCTTTTATTCTCTGCAGGTGGTTTTGTGAAAGGAGATGGATGAGCTGGTTCAGCTTTTATGTATATGAAATGTTTCTGTAATAGCAGCCATAGGGGGTCTGTTTGGGACAAATGTGTCTCCAGTCTCACTTTTTATAAGCTGCCCTAGACGGCTTTGTAGGATGTTTATTTTTACCCCCAATAAAAGTAATAAAATCTGAACGAAATCTCCTTCCAGAATTTCTTTATTTCCATGATTAACTTTGTAGGGAAAAAGAAAACAATCACAATTTTACAAAAAAGTCTCAAGGCACGTTATTCCTCACATTCAGACTGGAGAAGGCAAGAGATACATCCTTTCCCTTTTCAGAGCATTCAGTTAAAATAGTCCCCAACACAAACAGACCAGAACTCCTGGGAGCTCTGACCAGTTTTATTGGCACCACATATACATACTCTTCATGTAGAAATACTGACAGAGAACCACAGCGTGGTTTGATTTAATTCTCTTTGCTATTTTAAGGAAAGGTGCTGACCAGTGTTAAAGGGGGAAATTCAGATCGATGATTTGTCCTGAGTCAACCTCTATCATGTGCGTTGTGCTTACATTAGGGGACCCCACTGTGACAGTGTAGGTCCCTGGAGAAAGTTCTATCCTTATGTCCTTGGAACATCTTCTGGCCTGGAAAGAAAAAATGTTCATCGATAAGTTAGAGCTTTGTGGTACTTTTATCAAAATCACCCTTTTCCTACCTGGGCTGTGGCTTCTTTATCCCCCAAAATGACTTCTAGTGTAAGAAGAAAATAAAGGTGGTGGGGTGGGGTTCAGCTTGTATATAGGAGGAGCTGCTCATTATGAAGTTAGGTGGTACTTTGTGGAAGAGAAGGTAGACACCAATATTGGTTTATTAGCTCAGATATAGCAGGGAAGTGCTCTGGATGAGGAACCATCCTCATTAACAAGGCTCTGTTAAACCTATGATGGTGGTGATGATGATGATGATGCATTTCTCTACTTCTAAAGCCAAGACACTCTGGGAGTTGATTTCAATATAGTCATTAAAGTGGTCTAAACGACTTGGCTAGGAAAAGTCACTGGAAGTTTGGCTTTCTCTTTCCCACAGGAAGTGGGGGTTAATGGAAAGATTTAATTCAGGGTTAGCAATGGCCACAGATAGTCAGAACAAGGGTGTCCTGAAGTTATGTGGCATTCAGACCAATTCAACAAACACTAATTAAGTACGTACTCTTGTCTAAGGACTTAAGGCCACAGGTTCCCCACTCCCTGGTAAGGCAACATGCTAGACAGATGCCTGGGGTGTAGAAATTAAAAACATGGTCCTGTGGAGGGCCCCAAATGCCAGGCTGTTTGTTTCCTTTAGGCAGTAGATTGCCATGGTGCCTGGCATATAGGAGGCCCTTAATGTTAGCTGACTGACTAAAAGATGCTTGAGCAAATCTGTACATTGGGAAGCTTATTTTAGCAGTTACGTGAAGGACAGAGGAGTTAGGAAGCTTTTCTAACAGAGATATGATGGGTGCATAGTCTGATCTGAGAAAGAAGCAAACTGGCTGCAGAACTTCCTTCATTTACCACAGATGTCAAATGGCAGAGAGAACCACAAAGAACACAACTGAGAAGGAAGGGCCTACGTCACTAAGGTGTGTGCACGTGTGTGTGCCTGTGTTTGGTAAGGCAGGATTCCTATCAGATAATGGGCTGATAAAGAGGCAGTGGTAGCTCATGGAAAGAGGGCTTGCCTTAGAATCAGGAAGGATCTGGACTCCAGTCCCACTTTAGGTGCTTACTAGTTGGGTGGATCATAGTCAAGTCATTTAATATCTCTCACCCTCAGTTTCTCCTTCTATGAAATGAGGGTGACGAGGCCTGTGGTACCTCTCTCCGCTGTATCAAATAACAATATCAAGATAAAATGAAAAGCACTATATAACTTTCAGTTATTATGATCATATGCCTGTAGTAAAAGGAGCATGTGCTATTGTGAAGAAAAGGTGATATTTATGATTTAATAAAGAACCACCAGCTTGAAAAAGCTAGACCAGGAACCCTCTCATTTCCAGCTACTGATGGAGATGTGAACATCCTGAAGTCTATACACTTTCCCTCATACAGCTGGTATGCATGACTCTTTGCATGTTCTGAATGATGGAAGCAGAGATGGTTTTGGAAAAGTGTGCCTGTGTCAGATCTGCAGCATCCTGGGGGATAACCCAGTTGTGGTTACTCTATGTTAACCTTGTAAATCAGGGGGCACTGGCTGCCTGGCTATTGAGCTCCAGGAGACTCAGGAAATGACAGACAGATCAGCATGCCCACAGTTAATCAGTATTGGAGCATCTGAGCCAGAAGCTTCAATCGGGAGTAGGAGTAAATAATAATCGTAACTGACATCGTAAAGCAGTTTAGAATTCCCTTAGCACCCACCTTCCTTACAGCATTCTTGCAAGATGGCCAATGGAATGATCATTTTTTTACTTTGCAGATAAGAAACCAGAATTTAGAGGTGGCTTCTCCAAGGTCCCAC
>CM053601.1:153004479-153017416 GCA_028646575.1 Pseudocheirus occidentalis | reverse complement strand
CCCCCCCCCCCCCCCCCCCGAATTGTTTCACACAGTCAACAAGCCACTTTATCCTACGTGAGAAATAGCAGTGTCATTATCTGTTGTGACAAGAAGATTTTTGGGGGAAGTGGTTGATGGCCTTCTGGTGTACATTTTGTTTGGACCAGATCCCTGAAAAGCTCTGCTTTTTGGAATTCAAAAAGGGATTTTCAGTTTGAAAGCAAAAGGGTCAGACCACTCCTGCTGACTTCACAGCTGGTGGAATTTCATCGGAATCTGGTGTTGGCACATCCCGACTTCAGGAATTGGGACTAGAATACCACACATTCTTTCCAACCACAGCTATGTGTTCAGGCACAAGGAACATCCTGTAGCTTCAAATAAAGGGTGCCTGGGGTGGGGACGGGGGCAAGAGTTAGCAACCCAAAGTTGGTGAGCACCATTTTTCCTTAATGTGCTGGAACATCCCAACTTAAGACAACTCTGTATCCTGTAATACTCAGAAGAATGTCTGGGTTCTAGCTCTTGAAAGAATAGGTTTTAGAGCTAGAAGACTGCTTAAGTATCATCTAGTACCAATTCACTCATTTTACAAGTAAAGAAACTGAGTCTCACAAAGGTTAAGGAACTTTCCCCAAGGTTACAGAAGAAGAGCCAGCGTTCAAATACAGGTCTTCCAATCCTAAACTCAGTCTTTTTTTTTACTACATCATGTTAAAAGGTTAAAGGTAGGAACTTACCACAAACTTGGATGGTCCTGTGTCAAACTTGGATGGTCCTGGGCCAAACTTGGATGGTCCTAGGTCACACACAGATGGTCCTGGGCCAGTCTTTGTTTCTTGGTAGCTCTCTCTATAGTCGTGGGATGTGGGTTTTTTCTAAGGATTAGAATTAAGATTTGATGAATGGCACTTAAGTTTTATGGGGTTCCAGGTCAGCTCCAGTTTTCTGGACTGTTGACAAAGTATGATCTTTTCCCCAGGCTTACTTTGCTAGTTCTTTCTAGTAAAGTTTTAATTAAGACTGATCTTGGACTCATGTCCTGACATATACCTTGGCACACCTAGAACCTTAAGATACTTCTTTCAATGAGTTCTTTGCTGAGAGATTTTTTTTTTTGCTCCCTTTCATCTTTAACTTTTTTTTCTTAATGCGAATGAATTCTTAAACTCTCTGTTCTCCTCTAACCCAGAAATCTATCATTTCTTATGGTACAATAGACACTGAAGTCTGGGCCAATTCTACATTGAGATTTTAATCCACTTTCCCCCAACCTTATTGTGTTTTCACCTCCCCCTCCTCAACATAGAATGTCAGAGCTTGTCAGGATATCAGTGACCTTGGAGAGCATCTGGACCAATGACTATTAATCTTTTTTTTTTTTTTTTGGTCATGGATCTCTGGCAGTCTGGTGAAGGCTATGGACAGCCCCTTTCAGCATAATATTTTTTTTGGAGTGGGGAAGGCAGGGCATTTGGGGTTGAGTGACTTGCCCAAGGTCACATGGCTAATAAGTTTTAAGTATCTGAGGTCAGATTTGAACTCAAGTCCTCCTGACTCCAGGGCTGGTGCTCTATTCCCTGCACCATCTAGCCACCCCAACACAGCATAATATTTTTCAATGCATAAAACACATAGAACTACAAAGGAAACCAAATACATTTAAATATAGTTATCAAATTTTTAAAAAGTCCACAGACTAGATTGTTTTCCTGACCTAGTATGCAACTCTTTAATTTGACAGAAGAGGAAACTGAGGATCAGCAGCTTGTACAAAGGGGAGGGAACCTGAGACCTGCTGGCAACAGTGGCACTTGAAGGGGAACAGAGGTCCAAACTCACAGCCAAGGGTTGCAGTCAGTTTGGGGACATGTCCCAGCATGAAAGCTTCTGTAGCATTGGGGCCCAGTCTCACCAACAGGAGCTAGAGCTCCTGCTCTGGCTTTTTAAAAAATTTTTTTTTTTACCATCCTGTCTCTACCTATACTCCTCTAAGACTCCCGTCCCCCAGAGCCTACTTAGACCAAGCAGCAAATTACTTGTTGGGAGGTGCCACCCGGGCTTGATTATTCTGGAGTCCATTTTTTATAACCATTTTGTTTAACCACAAAAATCTTCCAGTCACTAGGCTTATAACAAAGTACCTTGTTCTTTTGGGTTGAGGTTTCTTTCATCCTAACAGTTCATAACATACTCGGCTCTCATCAGAATGATGTAGGTAGACTTGAAAAGGGTAAGTTTGTAGCAAGGAGCCTTGACAACCATATACAGTTATTTTCCTCCCTCTAAGGAAAGGCTCCCATTGAACTGAATTCAGTCTCAATTATAACTGAAACACCAAAAATACTTTTTAAAAAATGACCACTAGAGACCAATTTCCTCATCTGTAAAATGCTGATAATAAACTGGCATCATTTCCTTCAGAGAATTGCTGTGAGAAAAGCACTCTACAAAAAGTAATATAGAAAAGTCAGTCACCATCCTTTGTTTCATGCAAAGGATATGAATGTTTGTTTGTTTTTTAAGACCTCTGCCTATCTCCACAGGCTCAGAATGCTCAAAGGACCACCTTACTTAAATGCTGAATTTAAGTCAGAATGTCAGAATTACAGAATAATCACATTGCTCTCAGAAATCTGAAAGGCCAACTAGTCTGAGTCTTACCCGGACAGGAATCCACTCTCTATGCTCCCTGCCAAGTAACCCTGCAGCCTTTGCTTGAAGGCTGCCAGCAAGGCTGTAACTCCAGCCCAGGCATGTAGGAATGATTCAGGACATAAATTCTCTATTTCCTCACTTCAGAAACATTCTTAGGCTGCTGGAGCCATCCACTGCTTAAGGTAGGAGAATCCTATGTTACTTTAACACCAGAGAACAGTGTCATGTCAAATGTCTACCATGGGAAAGTCAAAGGTTTAAAAAAAATTTTTTTTGGAGGCGAGATGACAGGGCAATTGCAATAATGTGACTTGCCCAAGGTCACACAGCTAGTACGTGTTAAGTGTCTGAGGCCAGATTTGAACTCAGGTCTCCTGACTCCAGGGCTGGTGCTGTATTCACTGTGCCACCTAGTCACCTGGAAAGTCAAAGATTTACCAGGACACTCACCTGTCTCACCCAGGAAGAAGACATTGGGTCCAACTGGTTTCTGTGATATCTGCAGACATGATTCAGTGCTGCCTTTTCTGGTGCAAGATTATGAAACCTCTGCAGAACAAAATACAGAACTGAGATGCCCAAAGTCCTCCTCAGAGACTCTCAGAGCTGGAAGGGGCCTGAGAAGTCATCTACCACAAGCTGCTCCTGCCTGGGAGTCACCTTCCTATTTCAAAGCAGTGACTCTTCCAGCCTCCCCTGTGACTCCTCAGCTCTCCACCAGATTCTTCAAGACCCATACTGAGAAGAATACCAAGGGAGAAGTTGGGAGAGAGAAATGCTAGTATCTCTTCGGTTCAACAGGTCTCGATTCTCCAAGAGATTATACTCCATACTGAGTAAAATGTCTGCTATGAATCAGCATACTTGGCATCACTTTGCTGCCATCTGCTGCTTCTCTGTTCTCTTTGTGCTACAGCAGCAGCCTGGACCACCAAAACTGAGCAGGACAGTGCTCTGAGCAAGGTCCTCCTAGGACAACCTGGGCAGCCAATTACCAAGGTGACAAAATACCCTCTGTGTATTTCCTGTCATGGGCAGTAACAGACTCTAATGAATGTTTACTGTTCCATCTCTGAAGAAGGGGGGAAGGTCCAACAAAATCTAGAGGGGCAAAGAGCAAACATCAGACTAGCTGCCTCACCTGTGCTAGGGGGGCAGGGTCTTAAGTCAAAGAATGCAAACGGGTAGAAAGTGGATGAAGTTCACTTTCTGATCTCCCCCTCAGGGTTAAACAGCCTCCATTAGGACTCATGGAAGGCATTGAACTTGCTAACTCTAACCACAGTGCTAGGGCAGAATAATGAACTCTTTCCACCAGGAGTCACTTCTGGGTGTCACAATATGTCATAATATCTATATGTCTGTGCCAAGATTAAATAAAACACTCGAGGAAAACACAGGAGAGGCTCCATGATTATCTTTCCTCCTCCTCTGATTTTTATGGAAGCAAAAAGGATGTTCGTTTCCTAAAACCACAGACCCAAACATTACTTCTTTTCTACAGCACGAATCAAAAGGTGTTTTCTTATTTTTAAATTGAACCAATGGTTCATATCTTGTTCTGGAGTCACTGTGACTTTCAAATTGAAGTGGAAATGCATTCAGAGATGAGAAGGGACTTCTCCAGAGCCTAACGTGTATAAGTAACAGGAAGGAAACTCTCTCTTTTATATTCTTCCTTTGCCCCTCAGAACCCACCCCTTAGCCTCCTCTCTAAACCCAATCAGCTGAGAGAAATAGCCTTTATGAAAGTTTTCCCTGAATGTCTCAACATGGGCAAACATATCAGTGAATTAATAGAAAAGGTTAGGATGGACCTTGAGAGGCTGCATAAGAGTAGATCGGCACCTAACTCTCACTCTGATGGAAGAACATCTGTTTTGAATTAAACACAAAAGTGACCACTGTCACTGTCATCGCTGTTGGAGAAAGGCTAACATCTCCCATGCCAACTTTCAGCCAACTTCCTCGTGTTCTGTTCATGAATATGAATAGCTGGTGGGCTTTGCTCTGCATGGTGCCCCTTTATCTTCCCCATCATAAGGTACACAGTGTGTGCCTGAGAACTATTATCAGAAAGCACTTGAATCAGATGAAATAAGTAGAACTTTAGGTTTGATTCAGTGACAATTTTTTTTTGCTATCAGTTAGAAATAAAAGTAGATTTGGCCTAGAAGGCCTCTAGGTCTAAGGTGGCTCATACAATTTTTAAAAATTTGAGTTTGGTTTTAAAAGGATCCAATACATTTGTGTCCAGGTCAGTGTGGAGCCCAGCAAGTTCACTTTGCTCTGGTTTCTGACCCGTGCTTTATTTTAGTCAAAGTCCTGGGCTTTCATATCGCCTCTTAGCTGACCTATGATGTTCAGTCCTTTTAAGTTGTATACACCTCTTTGTAGCCCGTTCAGAGTTAATGATTTGCCATTTCCTTCTCCAGCTCATTTTACAGATGAGAAAACTGAGGCAAACAGGGTGAAATGACTTGCCCAGGGTCACACATCTAGTAAGTATCTGAAGCTGAATTTCAACTCAGAAACATGAGTCTTCCTAGCTTCAGGCCTAGTGCTCTATCCATCTAGCTGCCCCATTCCAGAACAGCTGACCTACACTTGATCCTTATGTGATTCTGCCAATCAATGCTGCCCACATGTGTAGAGGAACAGGAATGTTCCGTGAATTCCCAGAAGAGTCATAGAAGTAGTAGGTTGGTTGGGAACATGGTTTTTGCCTGGACTCACCCCACACTGACTTGAAACGTAATCCATGTACTCTGCCATCGTTTTGAATGAAGTATTGAGGCTTATCGGTTTCCCTTCTTCCTGTTGGTTGAACAAATGGGACATTACTGGTGATCTTTCTAATACGTTCTATGCCTCTGAAAACATCTGGATATTGCACTCTCTAGGTCTCATATGTGTGTTTAGAGGCACCTATTACAGACGAATTCCTTCCTGGCTACCCACATGTAAAGTACACTTTGGGTAGAAAGGTGTTGTGGTGTCAAAGAAAAAACAGAATTTAAAAACAGGGAACCTGGGCTAATATCTACCACTGTTATCCCTCTTATCACCCTAGGCAAATCTTTTCTCTCCACACTTAAATTTCTTCATCTATAAAATGAGAGATTTGCACTATATAATCTCACTATCCCTTCCAAATTACTTTTAGGAAGGAGAACCAGCACATACCCTTTTTTTTTTGTTGTTAGACTTTGGATTATATGATTTTAAAACTGCAAGAAGCGCTAACAATTGTCTGAGAAGGAATTCTCAGAGATTATCTAGTCAAATTCCTGCATTTAACAGATGGGAAAACTGGAGAGAGAGAGAGAGAGAGAGAGAGAGAGAGGGGGAGAGGGAGAGGGAGACAGACAGACAGAGACAGAGAGGAGAGGGGGGGAGGGAGAGAGAGAGGGAGAGAGAGAGAGAAGGAGAGGGAAAGGAGGAGGGAGGGAGAGAGGGAGAGAGGGAGAGAGCTAGAGAGGAAGAGAGGAAGAGAGGAAGAGAGAGAGAGAGAGAGAGAGAGAGAGAGAGAGAGAGAGAGAGAGAGAGAGAGAGATTTAATCCTCTGTCAAAATTAATTGAGAATGACCACTCTCAGCATTTCTGCTCCCCTCAGGCGCTATAACAGGTGGATTCTATAGATTTTCTGTGCAAGTGACATACATAGACTTGATTGAATCCCTTCTATCGCTGGTAAACCTAATCCAAATGTCGAGGCTTCTTAGAGAACATCTAATCCTCTCAATTTTACAAAGGAGGAAACAACTAGAGAAGGGATTGTGACATAGTAGCAAAGTTACGACCAGAAGACCCAGGTCCCCTAATCGAACTAGCCAAGACACTTTCCCCGGTCATTTACGGCGGCGCATGCGCACAAGTTCAAACGCAAGTTTCCTGGTTCGGTGGCTTCTAGGTTGAAGCTCTCCCCACCCATCCCACCCCTCTGCAGCAAGGACAATGGTACTGGAGATGCAGGGATAGTGGCAGGGGCACCGCAGCCACCAGCAGGGTTCTTCTCTAGGCTGATTGGGTCCTGGTGATCAATGTGCACTCCCCAAAACCTCCCAGCTACAGACCCTAAGATCTTCCACTAGTGAGCTCCAGTTGACAGCCCTGGTCTGCGCCCGCCGCAGCAGCTCCTGGCTTTGCCTGCGAAGGCGCTTCTGGGTTTCTCGGTCCAGCCAGTTCATTGAACACTCCTCGGAGCAGTTGTCCATCTTACCCTACTCATACACAGAAATGGGTTATGATGGGGTAAGGGCACGCGACGGCCCTTCCAGAGGCGAGGTGCAGTGCCACCTCGGCAGGAATGCCGAGGGCCCCTCACCTGGGTGATTGCCCGCAGAAGGGCCTCAGCCATTGGCGCAAAGGTGTGCACACCTTCCTCCCAGAGCGAGCGCACTCGGCCCCCGCACCAAGGAACGTGGGCAGAGATGGTACGAGCCACCCCGCGGCATTCCCAACCCCCTCCCTCTCACCTGGCTCTGTTCTCAGGACGCATGCGCTCCGAGTTCTAGCTGGACCGAGTATGGCCGGGCGGGGAGGGACCAGGGATGGGGAGAGGCGGGGCTCCGCTTTACGCGAGGTGCGTGGTAGCCTCTTGTGCTGTCGCCTGACGTCAGGGTCCAGTGGGCGCGCTCTGGGGGTCCATAGTGATCTTGGGCGGGCGGCTGTCAGTCTAGGGGCGGACTGGGAGGTGGGAAGGTCGGGGGAGAGGGACCACCCAGCCCGCGTTAGTTGAAGACGGTTCCTGTGGGTTTGGGGGGAGAGGGGGAAGCGCCCGGGTTCGTGGACCCCTCTGTCCCTAGACACCTTTCCCTTGGAGACGGACACCAGCCCCGTAGGGAGGCGGGGCCGCCCGCGGCGAGGTCCCCACTGCTGTGGGTTCTGGCGGTGTTCCCGTGCTTTTTAATCCACGACCACCACGACCATTTCCGGACACCCGCTGTTGGCTGCTGTCCACGGGGCCCAGCTTGTGTCCCACCCCCCACTAGGGCTGGGCTGGGGCCTTTTGTTTAGCGCCGCATTTTTTGAAAGCTAAACTGTGGGGCCCGACCTGGCTTGTTGCAGAGAGCCCTCACTAGCTGAGTAATGGGTATGGCCAAGTTTGGGCTCCCGCAGCCCGTTGGGAGCACAGCCAATCTACAAGCATTTAATAAGCCCCTACTGTGTGCCAGGTACTACGGTAAGCACTGGGGATACAAAGAAAGGCAAAAATATGTTCCCTGCCCTCAAGTTGCTTCCATGCTAATGTACGATGGACAACATCTAAATAACTAGGTATATAAAAAATAAATGCAGTGTTTGGTCATGTCCCCATGGTTTTTCATCTCCTCTAGCTCATTTTACAGATGAGGAAACTTAGGCAAACAGGGTTAAGTGACTTTGGCCAAGTCACCCAGTTAGTAAGTGTCTGAGATGGGATTTGAACTCAAGCTTCCTGACCCCAGGCCCAGGGCTCTAATCAGTCTGCCATTCAGCAGACTATGTGCAATAAATAGTAGCTAATCTGAAAGAAGACTAGTGGTGAGGTTGGGTTAGCAAAACCAGATCTGAAAGCTTTGTAGGGTGAGTTTGAGAGTGAGGAACCAAGGCCAACACCCAAGGTTTCAAGTTGGTATTCCTGGGTGTTGCAGATGGTGTGCCCTTGACAGTAAGAAAGTAGTTTGGAAGAAGGAATAGTTTGTGGTGAAAGATGATTTCTTCTTTGGACTTCTTGGTAGTTTAGGGGTCTTGGGAAGCCATTTAGAAGGGATGACAGTGATGAACTCTTATAACCCTAGACCACCCCTTCCTCATATGCCACAGGAAGGGGAGCCCGGATTGTCTCAGTGTAGTAGGGGAAAGAGCACTGGACATGGACTCCAGAAGATAAGACCCTTACTTTGATAGGGGGAGTCCAAGTGACCAAGTTTAGACAGATAGTAAGGTAGTAGAGCTGAGATTTGAATCTTTGCCCTCCTAATCCATGATTCTTTTCATCTGGCTCAGATTTGGGTCCAAGTTCTGGCTCTAATACATGCCATCTGGGTACCCTGGACAAGTCTCATCTATAAAATGGGCATAATACTTAGCACTACCTAACACAGGGGATGTCTGAGGAAAGCACTTGTAAACATTGAGATGATAATATAATTATGGGTATTTGTTACACCGTCCAACACAACTCCTTCCACATTTCTTAATAAATGTTGAATTGACTTTAAACGATTTGAGATTAGTTCTTTAGAAGCTACTCTTTTTGAGTACCTAAGCAGCTTTCTGAGATGAATGAGACCTTGCTTTATTATCTTCTTATCCTGCTAGAGAATACTAGTTTTAGAACTGGAAGGGAATTTAAAGATGACAAGATTAAATCCCTTTTCTTATTTAGCAAATGAGAAAAGTAAGAGCAGAGAGTTAGTGACTTACCCAAGGTCACAAAAGCAAGTTATAGTTAACAGAGCCAGGTACTAGAACCTAGTCTTAGGCTTAATTATTTCTTATCTTTCCATAAAGTAGTTTGTTAACTTTTGTTCCCCGATTAGATTGTAAACTACTCCAGGACCGGGACTGTCTTTTGTCTTTCTTTGTGTTGAGGATTTAGCACAATTTGCATTGCAGGGACTTTATAAATGTTAGTTATTATTGTTGTTACAAGTCTAATATAGTATAGAAATGAACTGAGAAATGGAGAGAGTCACATTAGCCGGAGTGCTGCTCAGGAATGTATGGGGTCATCTGTGGATAAAGTGAATATAGTCTATCAGTGACCCTTTTCACAAAGAGCCGATCTAGTACCAGTACAGAGAAGGAATAGGACCTTTTGGGGGTGTAATGTGTTATGGAACAGGGCTTGGGAGGATTCTTCCTTTTAAAAACCTATAGTTTGTGGGTTAGGGGTCACTTCCCTGAGGGGAGGGGAGGAAAAAGGAGGGAAAGTAAAGCAGAAAAGATGTCTAGGGAATAGAAATGTTAGTTTTAGAAGGGGAAAATCATTTTTAATTTTATACGAATAAGAAAAGGAAAAAGTCTTCTCTTTCAAAATAGATTCAAAACTTAGGCAAAATCATGGATCATGTCAGAATGAGACGAAATATACCTAGTTCATGCTGGAGAACGTAGAAGTCATTTTTTTTTATCAGTGGCATTTTCATTCCTTCAGCAGCTTAGAGGCTTTAGTATCAGAGCATTAGGGCTTTGTGAAGGAGCACTTACCAGCCTGAATCTCATTAGGTCATTCCTTTTACCTGATTACATCAGCTCCATGGATGACTGGGGAAACTATCCCAATTGTCATCTGGATCACACTTGGGAGGATTAGTTTCTCTAATCCACTAAAAACAGATAGAAAGTTTAAAAGCTAGTTGCAGATCAAAAATGCCTGGAGAAGGGGGCCATTACTGTTGAGCTGTTCAGAACAAAACCATCAGAAATGAAAAGAACAATCATTTTAGGATCACAGCAGTGTAGACTGGAAGGGGCCTTAGAGGTTATTGAGCCCCACTCCTTTATTTTACAGATGAGGAAACTGAGGCCCGGAGAGGCAGAGTGACTTAGGGCTCAAGGTCACATAGAAGATGTAAGTAGCAAAACTCAAATTGAAACCAGGCTCTCTTACTCTAAATGTCTTGTCCTTTCTGCACTGTTGGGTGGTCTCACAATTCTCTTGGAAAAAACCTGGATATTTTGTACAGAGTTCTACTTTCCTAAAGACTCATCAGTTCCCGGAGATGACACACCTCTTTTATTTATGTGATTGTTTTTGCTTTAAGTTAGAAATGTAACATTTTGTTGGAGTGGGACGTGACCCTTACACTTAGAGGTACTTTCGGTATTGTGGAGACCACTGATTTACTTAAATTGGAAAAATATGTGATTCCAGGGGGGTAATTGCAGATAGCAATTCCTTAGGAATGATTTTGGCTAGAAAATTCATCCTTTTGGTTCACATTCCTTCAACTGAGCCTCCCCACACTTGCCTAGGCTAGTTTGAAAATGACTGACAGTCTATCAAGCCATTCTTGAAACCTTCGAAGCTTACGAGTATGACTGATAGGGCCTTCAGAAACCCTCTGTACAATTATGAGACAATGGTGGAGGACTTTAGTAGAGGCTGGAAATGCTATTTGTCCGTAATTATATAGTTTCATGATCAGTCCTGAATTTGCCAAAATATAATTACAGGTATACCCTCACTTTAAGAAAAGCCAAACTTACAAAAGAATTCTTTTAAATAATATGTTTTCACATATTTCTGTTCCCAACTTTTATGTTCCATTTCTTCCTTTCCTCCTCAAAAAAAACTATTTTGGGAGGGAAAACAAATTTAAAAAAAATTTCCCCTCCCTTTCTTTCTCTTATATTTGCATTCTTTGCTTTTCTGTTCATGTACTTATCAGATTCGTTGTAGGTTTGGGTGTGTGTGTGGGGGGGGGAGGGTTTGGTCCCTCAATTGGTCACTCAGCACAATTGATGTAAGGGGCAGATAACCTAGGCAAGGAAGTCTTAGTGTGTTTAAATTCTATGCCCTGTTATCTGTTAGGAAGTTTGAAGTTTTTTCCTGATAGAATGGGAAGGGTGGTTGGCAATACTGGCCATGCCCCTTGAGGCTTTTGAAAAGCTAAGCCTGCCAGCCCTGGAGTCCGACGGGAGACGTGAAGCTACTTTATTGAGCAAGACCTTTGCTCCTTTACCATAGGACTGTGAGGAAGGTACTATACTATTGTGTTCTTCCCCCATCCCTCATCAGACATCGAATCTCACAAGGGAGCTACTCATCTGTTAGGGCACACCTCATCACTTTGACAGATAATTGGAGACAGAGACTGAAAGAGAGACAGAGATAGAGAGACAGAAGCAGACAGGTATCTGCTGAAAGCAGCAGACAGCTGGCTATGGATTCAAGAAAGAAGTAGCCAGAGGCAGGGATACATACCTATAATTCCAACTACCAGGGTAGCAGAGCCTGGCAGATCTCTTGGGCTTGGGAGTTCTGAGCTGCAGCAAGTTATGCAGATGGGATGTCTGAACTAAGTTTAACATCAATAGGGTAGGACCCTGGGAGCATGAGGCTACCAGAATGTCTGAGGAAAGGTGAACCAGCCCAGGAAGGAAATGGAACAGGTCAAAATTCATATGCTAGTCA
The DNA here is from genome assembly GCA_028646575.1 of Pseudocheirus occidentalis. Taxonomy (NCBI): domain Eukaryota; kingdom Metazoa; phylum Chordata; class Mammalia; order Diprotodontia; family Pseudocheiridae; genus Pseudocheirus; species Pseudocheirus occidentalis. The sequence continues at coordinate 153,005,649 of CM053601.1, read as the reverse complement.
GTAGTAGCATTGGGTCTGTGACTAGCCCCTGCACTTCCAATCTGGGTGAGATAAGGAGATTCAGTCTGGAGGAAGGGAGGGGAAAGGGGTTGGAAGACACAGACAGGCAGACAGACATTGGGGCCTTTCAATACCAGGGTTTTGAGTTGCCTTGGCCACATGTGTAGTCTACATTTGTGCTGACTCTAACTTATTCATGGTGTGTGTGTGCGTTTATTTGTAGGAGAGCATGCTCTAGATTTATGAGATTTAAAGCTTTTTTTATAAAGTTTTAATAAATTATTTTATAGCTATTGTTCTATAGTAAATGCTTTTGCTTTCAGCTAATTTTGTCTATTGGCTGACTATTAAAGGTAGGGGTTCATGAGTTAGATTTTAGAAGTGTGGGTCCATAGATTACCTTTGAACCTGGGAGCAATTACCTCCTAGGGAACTTAACTTTTAAACTTGTAAGTACCAAGTAGGGAGGATTTGGGGAGGATGGTGGCTACCTTTATATAATTACTTTTTAAAAATTCCAAGCCTATAATTTAATAACTATGGGGAACTCCAGGTATAGAAACTCCCTTCACCAATACAAATCACCAAATATAACTTATATAGAAAATTGCCTGGGAGCACTGAGAAATCAGTTGCTTTAACTACACAACTAGTATGTGTGTTTGAGGAAGGATTTGAACATAGGATTTCCTCACCCCCAGGACCAATCATCCATCCTTTGTGCCATACTGACTCTGCATGTAGCCATAGTCATTGTGTATTTGTTCTAATTAGTCTTTCTTTACTCTCGCTTTGTAGAAGCTTTTCCCCTGCTGTATATTCTTAGGATGTGCCATTTTAATAACTCAATAATATTCCATTTTGATGTTTCATTGTGGTGTGGAGGTGACCCTGGGTACTAAAAGGTGATGCCAATGGAGAGAAAGCTCTGATAGATCCTACCAAAGTGCACAAGCCCAGAATCCAGGGTCATAGGTGATGAGGTGTAGGCTCTGGGGACCCCCCCCCCTTTTGAGCTTTCCTTGAATCTTTGAGGTACATACTCTGGGAAACCTCTTCAAGTCTGATTGTCATTAACTCCACCTGAAGTACTGGAGTCTGATTGTTATTGACTCCACCTGAAGTCCCTCCCCAAACTCATTACTGGAGTCAGACCTCATTGGCTCCTCC
>CM053601.1:152952598-153003979 GCA_028646575.1 Pseudocheirus occidentalis | reverse complement strand
AGCTCAAATAGTCGAGTGACCACACAGCTAGTAATTCAGAAAGCCTGGGATTTGAACCCGGACCTTCTGACACCAGATTCAGCAAACTTGCCTCCTTCCTTCCTTCCTTCCTTCCTTCCTTCTTTCCTTCCTTCCTTCCTTCCTTCTTTCCTTCCTTCCTTCCTTCTTTCCTTCCTTCCTTCTTTCCTTCCTTCCTTCCTTCCTTCTTTCCTTCTTTCCTTCCTTCCTTCCTTCCTTCCTTCCTTCCTTCCTTCCTTCCTTCCTTCCTTCCCTCCTTCCCTCCTTCCTTCCTTCCCTCTTTCCCTCCTTCCCTCCTTCCTTCCTTCCTTCCTTCCTTCCTTCCTCCCTCCCTCCCTCCCTCTCTTCCTTTCTTTTTCTTTCTTTCTTTCATGACATTTTGAAGAATAGTTCCAATATGATTTCCAGAATGCTTGGACAAGTTCACAAGTCTCCCAACATGAGAGTACATGCGAGTTCCTCATTTTTGGCAGCTCTTTACAGATCTGTCATTTTACTTTTGGGGGGAACAGCTTTGCCAATATGACAGGTGTGAGTTGTGACCTCAGAGTTGCTTTAATTTGTGTTTCTTTAATTATTAGTGATTTGAAACATTTTTTATAAGGCTAATGAGAGCTTGGACTTCTTCCTCTGAAAACTTCCTGTTCCTGTGGTTTGACCAGTCACCAATTGGGAATGACTTTTATTATAAATTTGAATCAATCTCATACATATCTTGAAAATGAGAGGGGTGGCTAGGTGGTACAGTGAATAGAGCACTGGCCCTGGAGTTAGGAGGACCAGAGTTCAAATTCAACCTCAGACACTTAACACAAAACTAGCCGTGTGACCTTGGGCAAGTCATTTAACCCCAATTGCCCTGCCCTCCCCCCTCAAAAAAGCATTAAGAAAAATAAAAAAAAAAAAGAAAAAAAGAAAACGAGATCTTTATCATAGAAAATGGCTATAAAAATTCCTCAAGCCCCCCCCTCCCCCAATTAACAGTTTCCCTTCTAATTTTAGGTGTTTTGTTCAAAAGCTTAAATTTTGTATGATCAAAATTTTTTATTTTATCTTCTGTGATCTTTCCTATCCCCTAATTATCCATAGTATTTCATTTATTCTACTGATTAACCTTTCAAATTTTTAAAACCGGTATCAAGTAGTTTTGATTATTACTGCTTTACCCTATAGTTTGGGGTCTAATTCTGCTAAGCCCCCTTCCTTCATACCTCTTTTCATTATTAACCTTTAGATTAGTTATTTTTGTTTCTTTAGATGGATTTAAAAAATTTATTTTAGTTCTATAAAGTAATCCTTTGGTAAAGTTTGGTATGATATTGAATAAATAAATAAATTTAGGTAATATAACTTTTTTTATGTTGGCATGACCTACTCATGAACAATTAACAGTTCTCCAATTATTGAGGTTTCTCTTTGTTTCTGTAAAGAATATTTTGTAGTTGTATTTGTATAGTTCCTGGGTGCGTATTTTAGTAAGTAGCAGTAGTCTTAGAATGAGCAGAATTAGAACCATAATGTAAGAACCGGAGGGGACCTTTTCATCTTAGGCCAACCATTTCATTTTATAGTGGGTTACCAGAGAAGTTGTGACTCGCCTAAGGTCTATTAGTGAGCAAGCCTTGGTTTGTGCAGCCCCTTGGTACCTGTAATAGCCTCCCTATACCACCCTCTTCTTCCTCTGGTGAAGTCCCTACTTCAAGACCATGCTCTTCCCTCCAGGTGAAAGTGATTTCCCCCTTTTTAGATATTTCATAGCACTTTGGCTGAGACAGGATAGTTATAGAGTGGACAGAGTTCTGAGTTAGAAGGAGTTAGGACACAGGTTCAAGCCCAGATCTGACACGATGGCTGTATGTATGGCTCTGGGCAAGTCCCTTGTGTCCCAGGTAGCTGCTTGGTTAAGATTAAGCTGCTAAGTCACTGTTCTGGCCAGAAACTCTGGTGGTCTTCCCCTCCCAGATTGATTGTTTTGTGAAGGCAAACTAGGCCATCTATTCCCTCAGTTCTGACCTAGCCTTAGACATTGAATGGGTGTTGCCTCCACAAACTGAGACCTGGGAAAGACATTACCTTAAAAAGGCCAAGGTCTCCCACTGCACCTGTGGCCACCTCCAGTTGTCCTGACCTACATCTTGCCGCTGGACTCTGATGACTTTGAAGTAGAGAGTGGGGCTGTTGACTATGCACAGCTTTGCCTCTTGCAAGTCAAGACATCACCTTCGTGATGTCATTGTCCTCTTTAAGAATGAAGGACAAGGGGGCGGCTAGGTGGCACAGTGAATAGAGGACCCGCCCTGGATTTAGGAGGACCTGAGTTCAAATCCGGCCCCCAGACACTTAACACACACACACACACACACACACACACACACACACACACACAAATTTAGCCGTGTGACCTTGGGCAAGTCACTTAACCCCAATTGCCCTCCAAAAAAAAAGAACGAAGGACAAACAGCTTTGACAAGCTGAATGAATTCCCACTTCTCACCCAGAGGCACCCACCAAGTCAAGGAAATTACAGATCCTTGTATATCTGAAATTTATCTTTTGCACTTATCTTGGTTTCCATTATCAATTGTGTTGTTGTTGTTGAGGACCATTGGAAGAATAAATGAATATTAGAGAGAGAATTTGGATCCCCAGATCTTCTGATTTTCAATGCCGGTGCTCTTTTTAACACATAACACTGCCTCAGAAAAGTCAGTCTTCATACTTTATTAATTAATATTGTCATTGTTTCAGTTGTGTCCAATTCTTCATAACCCCATTTGGGGTTCTTGGCAAAGATTCTTGAGCAGTTTGCCATATCCTTCTCCAATTCATTTTACAGATGAGGAAACTGAGGCAAATAGGGTTAAATGACTTGTACAGGGTCACTTAGCTACTAAATGTCTGAATCCAGATTTGAACTAAGTTATTCCTGACTTCAGGCCTGATGCTTTATCCGTTGCACCACCTAACTGCCCCAAATTAATATTACTAAATCAATAGTGCTAATATTTAATAACCCAACAAAGTTACCTTCAATCTTGTTCCTTCACCTTATTTACAAGGCCTGGTTCAGAATGATTTTCGTTTCAAGACTCAAACCTGAGTGGGAAGGAGGGAGAGTATTTAGAAGTACAAAAAAAAAAAGAATGTTAAATTATTTTTCATTTATTTATTTATTCATTTATTTATTTGCTTTTTGCAGGGGGGAATGTAGGGCAATTGGGGTTAAGTGACTTGCCCATGGTCACATGGCTAGTTTTTTCTGTTAAGTGTCTGAGGCTGGATTTGAACTTGGGTCCTCCTAACTCCAGGGCCAGTGCTCTATTCACTGTGCCATGTAGCTGCCTGTAAAAAACTTTTTAAGGGGGTGTCTAGGTGGCACACTCAATAGAGCACCGGCCTTGGAGTCAGAAGGACCTGAGTTCAAATCCGGCCTCAAACACTCTACCCAAAAACTAGCCATGTGACGTTGGGCAAGTCACTTAACCCCAATAGCCCTACAAAAAAATTTTTTTTAATGTAATTTGGAAATATTTAATGGAGTAAAATAAATATATGTATGCATATGTGTATATATGTGTGTGGAATATATATATGTATATATATTCCATATATATATACACACATATATATCAAATCCACTCTCAAATCCACTCTCAAAAGACAAAGGTTTGCCACCACGTGGAGGGCATTCAAGAGAAGGCACTGTCAGCTCTGGGAAACCGTCCAGGTCCGTCCAGGTCCTTCAGACAAGGTTTGGGTAATGGCACCATCGTGGGAATGAATGGCTTTTGGCAGGGTTTGGAGTCGGGCTGCAGGAAAGGAGGCTTGTACCTGCCAGTCACATTCCTGAAGAGGGGAGTGGGCTTCGCTATGGAAACCTACTGGATCTCCTGGCTTGCTTTTGGCAAATAGGCAGCTAGGTGGGGTAGTGGATGAAGTCCTCTGAGTCAGGAAGACCCGGGTTTGAATCCTTCCTTGGCCACTTACAAGCTGTCTTGTTTTTTAACCTCTCCTAGTTCCTGTTTCCTCATCTGTGAAATGGGGATAATAACCGATACCTATTCCCAGGGTGGTAGTGAGGACCGGATGAGAAAACATGTAAAGTGCTCCGCAAACATTAAAGCGCTATTTCAACATTAGCCACTGTAATTATTAGTATTAGACTCCCAAATCAACTTTGTAAAAAATAGGTGATTTTTAAAAGTTTTCTTGCTATTTCTCCATCTGCCCCCCCCCTGAAATCTCCCTTATAAGAATGAACAATAATTAAGCAGAACCATCTGGTTCTGGGCCTGTATCTAACGGGCAGGCCACATTCTCCTGATTTATGAGGTTGGGCGCTCTTAGGAGGTCACAGACTGTGACCTATATTGTGGTCTGTAGCCGCCACCTTGCCTCGTGCTTGTTGGGACCCAGACCCTGGTCCAGGTGGGAGCTTGGACCAACTTATGGGAGTGGACCCAGAGTTGGAGAGACCAGAGGATCTGAGACTTTTGGGGCAGTGGCCCAGGCAGGCTGCCTCTGACCTGGATCTGTGCTAGGGACTCTCCCAAAGATTTATCTCTTAGGTGAAAAATAGCTAATAGCAATTAATAGCTAACATTTATGTAATACTTTATGTCAGGCATTGTGCTAAGGGCTTAATAATTATTTCATTTGAACCTCTCTACAACTCTGCAAGGTAGATATTATTATTATTGTTTTATAGATGTGGAAACCAAGGCAAACAAAAGTTAAGTGACTTGCCCAGGGTCACACAACCGGAAAGTGTCTGAGGCTGGATTTGAACTCGGGTTTTCCTGACTCCAGGCTTGGTGCTCTGTCTACTGCATGGACCACCCCTACCCGGAACAGAATGTGTAACACACCTGGAGGTGCATACTGCTGTTCCCTTCTCTGCATGAATCTCAGTCCTTTTTTTTCTGAATAAATTTGAATAAAAAACGATAATCCCTATCTTGATGCTTTATTTAGCTCCTGCCCCGGCCCCCTCTGCAATTGTAAGAATTCACCTTGTGACATCACAAACAATTGGCCATTGTGGGAACAGCCGTGAGGTCACGGACGAGGATTATGACTTGGAGGGGAGGAGAGAACAAAGGTCCCGTTTACATGCAGATCTCCATTCAGGGCTTTTCCCAGGTTCCCTCGGTTTCCACGGCCCCAGGAGGGTGATGAATTGTGACTTGTGGGTGCAGCCCTAGCGGCCCAGCCCGTGAATTCCCCTGCTGTCCAGCCTGCCTCGGCACAGCCTTTGGGTTTCATTCATGAGTCCAGACCTGAATGGAGCTCTTCACCTGAGTTCAGAGGTGAGACTAAGGACCAAGGAGGGGAGCACCCTGCAGACTTCCCCCTTTCTCTAGGCCAGGAGGGAAGGAAATTGTTCTGGTTTGGAGTCAGGCTGCAGGAAGGGAGGCTTGTACCTGCCAGCTGCATTCCTAGAGGTGAGCGTGCTGCCCCATGGCGATCTGCTGGATCTCCTGGCCCGCCTGGCCCCCCGGGGCCGGAGAAGATGCTGGGAAAACCCACTTGGCTCATGACTCAGGAACCTCAAAACACCTGCTCCTGCCAAGTAGCGCCTGCTTTGTTTAGAGGGGAAAAGGGAAAGGAAGTTCTGTTTCTGCCGTGGATCCCCTCCCCCACCCCAAAGAAGCTGGATGCATCCGAGTGAGGGATGAGATCTGCCCCTTTTCCCCACCTCATCCTGGGACAGCGGCTCTACACTGCCTAGAGAAGGCTTTGACCTTAATCTATGAGTGACTCTATTCTCAGGCCCCTCTGCCCAAGGGGGAGCGGCAGGAAGGGAGAGGAGGATGGTCTAGGAAATAGAGGTAGGAAGAGAAGATATCCCTTCTTTTGTGTTGCTGCCTTCTTTGGTCCTGCAGGAAAAGGAGGAATCTAACTTTGAGTGGGGGGAGGGGAGGGCAGGAAAAGGATGTCCTGGCATGAGACTGACAGTGTCATGTGTGTGTATGAATATATGTATATTGTGTATGTGTATATGGAAGCAAAATATATTCTATGTGTATATATATTATATAATATATGTATATTATATATGTATTTTTTCCTAGTTTCCTTCCAATGTTGGGTCTGGACTACAAGATTACAGCTGAGATAGAGGGTGGTTATTGTTACCGCTGAAAATAAATGCAGGATTCTATGGACACCAAAGGACCTGTAGATTGTCATTGTGGTGAGAACCCATAGGAACCAGCCCTTCTCTACTTTCTTCTGGGGAGTCTGGCAGGACCCATCACTTTATATAGAGATCTCTATAATTCAGAGTTAAGGAGCCGAGGGTTAGGGCTTCTGTCCCAGCTCAGGGCCACTTGGTTTAAGATGTGGTTATTCCACTTTCTTTTGAATGACACTTAGGAGCCTGGCCTGTGGTAGTAGATAAGAGTCTGAAACAGTGGATCTATCTTTTCCTCCCCCCTCTACTCTCCTTCTCTCTTCTCTCCTTTCCTCCTCTACCAGCTCAGCCAGTCTCACAATGATTTCTTGATTTGCCAGGAACTGACCGAGGGGTTTTCCTGACTATGACGCAAAGCACAGCCATACCACCCCGCACCGGGCAGCTCTATTATCCATTCTCAGATTTCATACTTAGCTCTTGGGTTTCTCTAGGGTGTCAAGAGAAGCAGTAGTAATGGGTTTTCAACTGGGAAACCTTGGGGGAGGCAGGAATTAAATGAGACACCCTTCCCCCCATTATATTTGCTTTGTTGATGATTGCTTTGGTTTATCTCTCTGAAGAGTGAAAAGCTTAGCATCTCTTGGGTAGTAGCCAAATGATGTCATAGGAGATTTATAGCTGGCCTTCTTTTAGGAGACTACAGGGAGCCAGCAGACAGATGGCAGCATCATTGCAGATGTAGGCAGAATTGAAGATCTTCCTTGCAAATATGCTTGAGTTGCTCTTCTTTGAGGGGGGGGGTAGAGTTGGAAGGAAGAGGAGAAGCTTGCTTAGAGGTGAGGGCACAAGGCATTAACAAGGGGACAAATGCTGTCATCTCAAACCCCCATTTGTAAGCCTTTTTCAAATCCATTGGTATCTGTTGAGAGAGGCTCCAGGAGAATGAAGCCACCAATGGGATTTGTAGCTCTAGAGGATCTTGCTGTTGAGATGGGGGATGTGGGAAAGATGGTATCCATCCAAGTTAAAAGGAGTGACCGAGGTATCGTTATGGTGGCCGGTTCTAGACCATGGCCAAGCTCTGACTTTTGGAGTGGCGGTCCTTTATCCATGGAGGTTCTTTCCAGGAATGACCTTTACCAGCTGGGCATCAGCAGGAGCGCTGGAGTTTATAATGTCTATAAAACAAGTAATGGGTATTTAGTGCTTGTCTCCTATGGACAAAACCACTTAGATACTTTAGGGACTATACATCTAAGTGGAAATTGATCAGGGTTGGGGAGTGATCAAACTGAAGAGTTCTCTAATCAAATGAATAGAATTGTAAAGTGTGGGTCCTTGTTAGATCCTGATCCTTCTGAAGACTTCTGAAATCAGATTGAAGGAATGCAGTGAACTCTTAGTGATTGTCTTGACTGAAGAATCTGTGCAGCCTATAAAAGGTCTCTGGAAATTTTAGCTTTTGAGGATTTCACCTTTTCCTTTCTTCCATAGCAAAGGTGGGGTGGGAGATTCTCTCCCTGCTCCTTCAGCCAGGAGCTGTAGCAGTAATTTAAGGATGAAGCTTGAGAGTTCAGACATTCCATGTTCTGAAACACCCCTCACTTTGTAGAGGGGCAATATTTTGAATTCCCTGGGCATTGTTATTTTGAATCTAGTCTTCCAGTAGAGCGTGGAGATTTCCTGGGTAGCATAAGCTTTGTATAAGTTGCGTCTTGGGTAACTTTAAGAATTTGAGAGTTTCCAGAGAAAATCTCCTGATGGATCAGTTGCTCCTTGGATAAAGAAGAAGATGGTTCACATAGGATGGGGTCAGCTCGTGCAGGCTCTAAGACAGTGGTTCTCCACTTTCCTAATGCTGAGACCCTTTAATACTCATATGTGGGTGGACCCGCATAGAGGAGTCGTGTCTCGGTTCTTAAGACCATTGGAAATATGTGTTTTTCAGTGGTCTTAGGTGACCCCTGTGACCCTTGTGAAAGGGTCATTCGACCCCCAAAGGGGTCGCAACCCCCAGGTTGAGAACCGCTACTCTAAGACATGGCCACCTTTTGGGAGAATGCAGACTGCAGAGTGGCATTGCAGGATTGGAGAGGACTCCTTGGCTGAGAGGGAGTCTGAGTTCACTCTCTCCTGGCTTACTTCTCTGCATCATTTGGGCCTGTGGCCCACGTTCTTCCCCCTTGGATACCCTGTCCTCTCTGGGGTTTTTTTCATGACTGCTCTCTCATGGTCCTTCACCCACCCATGTCATATCCACTAAGGTTCTCTGTCCTCTTGCTTGGTGATCCCACCAGTTCCCATGGTTTCAATTCTGGCTCTAGTCCATCTCCTAGAAGGGAGGAAAGGAAGGGGAAAAGGAACTGAGCACTTATTAGACACCTGCTGTGAGCCAGGTAGAGTGCTTAACAGAGTGCCTGAATTCACAGCCCTGAATCTCTGGTTTCTATGCTTTTCTATTAGCTGTCTTCCATTCAGCTCTCTCTTCACTTCCACTGCTCAGAATCACTTGTTTCCTCCAGGACTGAGCTAATTTTTTAAAAAATAAGTTAGAGTTAAGTGACTTGCTCAGGGTCACACAGCTAGTAAGTATGTGAGGCAGGGTTTGAACTTTTTGTTGTTTTTGGTTTTTTTGGAGGGGGGAAGGCAGGGTAATTGGGATTAAGTAACTTGCCCAAAGTCACACAGCTAGTAAGTGTTAAGTGTCTGGGGCTGGATTTGAATTCAGGTCCTCCTGACTCCAGGGCTGGTGCTCTACTCACTGTACCACCTAGCTGCCCCAGGGTTTGAACTTTTGTTAAGGGGATTTGTTCTGTGAAATGTGGTTTCAGTCAAAGGTCCTTACTTGAGGGCCTAGAAGGCCACATGAGGTTTTTCCTCATATCTTCAGCTGCTAGTGCCTTCCCCTCAAAATCATATCATATATATTTTTTCTTTACTTATGGCTAGACACAGCTCAAACACCTCTCTTGGTCTGTGTTCGATGTGGGGGTGAAATGATCCATTGACGAGTTGTTGAACAGTTAACAAAAGGAGATTTACTCTGCCCTAACACAGCAGGGCTAGCCGAGGATTAGCATCTCTGGACATGGCCCTCCTTATTTCCATATGAAATGTATCTGTCCTCAGGGACAGGATATTGGGAAGGAAATTATAACTTGCATGGTCTTCAAAAATTAAACAAGTTAGGGGGGTCCTGACTGCACATGAATGAGACCTCTTATGCCCTTAGGTGATCAAGAAAATGCTTCAGGGAAATGGGCTAATCAAGTCTCTGGACCATTTTGTCTCTGTTTAGGGAAAACTATAATCCCTTTCCCAAGAGGGAAGGAAGAGGGATGGGCCTAACCCATGTTGTGAGGATAAGCTTACCAGTGGGTGGATATTATATAGTCCTTTCACACCTCTGTATGTCTAACAATAGATAAACTGCTGCTGGGCCCAGGGGCTGGGGTGCTGGACCCATTCCCTTTCCACTTAAGGGCCTCTCTACTTCAGACTGAGTTCAGGCTTGGGAGAGCTTGGAAAAGGTTAGGCTCCCTGTTCTCACACTCTTCAGCTCATTATATCCCCACCCTGACATCACAAGAAAAATTAGTTATAGCTTTGGTTTGGGCCCATGTCTAGGGTCTCCCCAAAGGGGAGAGTCTAAAAAAAAATACTCACAGGACAACTTGCAAAAGGAGTGCCACAGGACATCAAAAAATGCACATTAAGCAATCCTAAGTTAAAATGATCCTTACAGTCTGCCAAGACCGTGAGCCACAGACATATGGTAACGTGAAGCGCTGCTGAATAAGCCTTGTTAACATTTCACCTCAGTTCTACACTGTACAAATAACTCTTCTGCCAATCCAGGGGAGGCCTCGGGCTCAGGCTTGGGCTCAGGCTTGGGCTCATCTTCCAGCTAGTTTATTGTTTTCTCCAAAGGCCCTGGAAAAGTTGCCAAGGTCGCCTCCCCTTGTTGCCAGTCACTTCTGACCACAGTATTTAGGTCTTCTGAACCTCTCGGACTGACAAAGTGGCCTCCAAGCCTGGATGTCAGTATTCCTTCACCTAAGTTCAAAAAGAGTAAATACAAGGTGCCATCCCAAACCCAGGCTCTGGCTCACCTAGGGGCAGATATGGGTTTTAACTCCATTATGCTTAGGCCCGCCCCACTTCTATACTTGCCCTTCTCCCACCACTCCGGGCAGTCTAGTGAAAGAATGCCATTTGCCAGATAGGGGAGGGTCAAAGGAAGAGGAAAGCCAGGCATTCCCTAATTTAAAAATCCTTTCAGTCATTGGCCCTTCTTACTCAATGACCAGTAAGAGGGGTGGGTTATCAGGCCCCCCAAATGCTGAGTCACATGCATATAAACATGTTTTGTCTCTTGCTAGACTGTCAGCTCCTTGAGAGAAGGGGCTAGTTTTACTTTTGTCTTTGTTCCCTCTAGTGCCAGGTGCTTAAAGTCTCTTGGGCAGCTAGGTGGAGCAGTAGTTAGAGCCCTGGACCTGGAGTCAGGAAGACCTGACTGAGTGCCAGTCCAGCCTCAGATACTTATTAACTGTGTGACCTTGAGCAAGTCACTTAACCCTGTTTGCCTCAGTTTCCTCATCTGTAAAATGAACTGAAGAAAGAAATGGCAAACCACTCCAGTATTTTTGCCAAGAAAACCCCAGATGGGGTCATGAAGAGTCTGACATGACCAAAGCGACCTAACAACATTGTTTCTTGATGGATTTGATCTTTAAAATAGGAATTCAATAGATCTAGTAGGGGACAAAATAAATTCCAGGTGTAGGGAATAGTGTGAGTCTAAAGGAAGGAAAGTAGGAAAAGCTCAAGCAGTGTGCAGGGATTTGTGAGGTCCTCCAGCCTAGTATTTTGAAGAGGAAATTGTCTCGAGAGATATGAAGTTCTCAGGAAGGAAATTCTGAAGACATAAGTGGATATGATTCCCATGAAAAGGGAGAAAAGGAGCTGCCTTGAATAAATCACTGATTACATAGCACTCGACACATTTGCATTTTATAAAGACAAATACAGAACTGTAAAGAGCTGATCATTGTGGATAAGTGCATAAGAGGAGTCTACTTGTAAAAAACTGTCCGGAGAGAGACGGCTAGGATGGGCTGGGTATGGTGACAAGTGCCAAGAATGACACCAGTGGTGTTTCAGTTTGTTTGAGCTATGTTGGAGATCAGAGGAGAATCAGAGAGAAGGTTCAGATACGTGGAATGATCGTAGGTGATGGTGAGGAAGCTGCCTTCTCGTCCATTGTGTTTTCTTGCAAGAAGTTCTTCTTTGTTGGAATGGGAAGGAGAGAAGAAAAAGGGGTGGGAGGGAGTAGCCATACATTAGGGAAATGATGAAAAAGGAATGTCAGGCAGCCCTTACTGAGTCCAAGTCACCAGACCTGGAGACACTCACACTGTGTCCTAGGGTACCAAAAAACCCTGCCAGTTGTGACCGATGAGTCGCTCCCGGTGATCTCTGAAAGCTTTTGGAGAAGAAGAGGTGTTTCAGGGCTAGAGCTGGGCAAATGTGAGCCTAGTTTTCAAAAGAAAAAAAGAGGGTCCAAATGCTAGATTAGTGAGCTCAATGGCTCTTGATGAAATCCTAGGATGTGTTATTAAAGGGATGCTTTGTAAGCAATTAAGAAAGGAGGGTGATTGAGATCACTCAAAATCAGCACGGCTTCATCAAGAAAAGACCACGCCAGGATTTCATTTGTTTGTCCATGTAAGAATGCTATAGAAGGACAGGAGGCTTAGGTTTCAGCCAAGTGTTCTGACAGTTGCGTCTTCTGTGTTTATGGGTAAAATGGAGGCCTCTGAGCTGGAGGATAGTACTTTTGGGAAGATCTGGAACTAATTGACTGCTTGGACCCAAAGAGCAGTTGTTAATGGATTGATGTCAGCCAGGAGGGAGGTCTTTAGTGGACTGCTCCATGGAGCTGTGGCCCATGGCCCAGTGTTGTTCAACATTTTTTATCAACAACTTGGATGAAGGTATAAATGTCATGCTTATCAAATTTGAAGCTGACACATACTTTGGAAGAGTAGCTAATGTATCAGATGACTGAGTCTGGATCCAAAAAGGTCTCAATAGCCTAGGCAGCAAAGAGGGAAGAATGAGCTTTTATTAAACAGTTGTTATGTGCTGAGCACTCTGGTAAACTCTGAGAATACCAATATGAACCTAAAGAAAGACAATTCCTGCCCTCAAGGAGCTTACATTCTAATGGGAGAATAGAATGGAGCTGAAAAGCCAGGGGAGAAAGGAAAGAGGAGGCATCTGCCCAGAGCATGGTGGCAATGTCAGGGAAAGTCAGAAGGAAGGGAATAAAGCACAGTCAACTTGGGTCTGTTCCTAAAATGTAAGTGCCCAGCAAGAAACTCACAAGAGTTTCTTGGGAGAAGAGGGCTGGCATGACCTAGGGATATTCCAAGGTAAGGAGGCCCCAACAGCTGAGGGAAGTTCCAGGATGAGTAGGCAGCTGAGTCAGGGTGGTGAAGTCTGGATGAGTCAGAAGCGCAACACGGAACAGGCTAGAACTATGGGCCTTGTCAATGGTGATGAAATTTGTTACAGTTTTTGGGGGTCAGGCTGTATAGGTTTCGCCAATACCCTTCCTCAACAGGCTTCGGGCATCCCCGGCTCCCGGGTTCCGCTTTTCCGGGAGAAACAGCTGCACAGAAAACTTAAGACACAGGGCTTGCTTCTTGCTACTTTCTCTTAGGCTTGGCGTGGCTGGAACTCTCTCTTCTTCTCTAAGCTTGGTGTGGCTGGAACTCTTCTTCAGAACACAACACTTGCTTCTAACTCTCTAAGCTTGGCATGGCTGGACTTTCTTCTGCCTCTGGGTAGCCTGTATTTAAGTCCTTTCTCCAGGGCCCCTTAGGGCCCCTCCCCTGGCCTTGCACTTGCCACAGCAAGCCAATCACCCAAAAGGCAGAGAGATAATCCTGTTTATCACAAACAGGTGTAACCTTTGCATTCTGGCCCGAGGTGATCACGTGCCTGTTAGTTGAGGACGGTTCAACCCATTACCAACAAGAGCCCCAACAAAGCTAAACAAGTAAATTCAAAATTCTACATTTAGACTCTACAAAGTAACTTCCCAGATGCCAAGACTGGGAGGAATGTGGCTAGTCAACAATTTCTCTGAGAAATGCCTGGGTTTTTTTTTGTTTTTTTTGTTTTTTTTTTTAGTGAACTAGACACTCAACATGAGTCCATGGGGTGACCTATTCAAAAAAAGGGTTCCCTGTTCTAGGCTATGTTAAGAAGGCCCCAGGGTTAAAAACAGGGGCAATCATAGTTCCCCTGGATCCAACCCAATGGGCCATGTTGAGAACCATTTGAAGGAATAATCATGTGAAGGAATGTTCAAAGGAGATGTTTAGCTTAGGGAAGAGGAGGCGTAGAGGGTCATGCCACAGCTTTCTTTGATGACTTAAAGGGTTAGCATATGACAGAAGGAAGGATTCACTTGGTTCAATGTGACCTCAGAAGGCAGAACTAGGAACAGTAATTGAGAGTTTCAGAGAGGCTGATTTAGACTTGATATGAGGAAAAAGGAAAAAGCATAGAATGGGCTCCCTGCCTAGGACATCGAGAATGTTCCATTTCATTGGCAAGTCTTTGAGAAGAGGATGGGTGAACACTTTGGGGGGAGAATCTTATAGAAGAGGGTTCTTATTGAAATATGGGTTGGACTCATGTCCCTTGAGGTTTATTTTAGTTAACTCAGATTCTGTGGCTCTACATTGCTGGAACTGCATAGAGGTAAATAGTCCAAGCAATTTCCAAGCTATTATTAGGACGATTATTCTATTACCAAGAAAGCCACCATACTGAGGGGGCCTTGAGGGCTGGCAAAGGACTCTGCACTTTATTCAGTAAACAATAGGGAGCCATGGAAGGGTTTTGAATAGAGGAATAAGATGACAAGATTAATGCATAAAGGTATTCACTCTGACAGCGGTATAAATGATGGATTAGATCTGAGAAAGAGTGGCCTTGGGAAAACCTGTTTGGAGACTTTTGTGGTTTTCTCAGTGATGGTCAGTGAGGGGGCCTGTATTAGGGTGGTGTCAGTCAGAATATGGAATAAGGGATGGAAATGAGAGGTATGAGGAGGGAGTGTAGAATCGATAGGACTTGGATATGAGAGGGAAGAGTCAAAGGGAACCGGAGGGGTTTGATCATGGGAGACTGGGTAGGTGTTAGTACTGCTAACAGAAAATAGTGAAGTCCAGAAGTGGGTGTAGATTTAGGAAGGAGTCAATAAGCTCATTTTTGTACATATTGAGTTACAAGTACCAAGGAGATATCACATTAGAGAGCCAATATTAGGAAGGATATCAAATAATACCTTGTCTTTTCTAAGCTTTGTTATCTTTCCATTGCCTAGACCAATATTCAGTGTTCAGTAGACATGTGATATTTGTTCAGTATGTTGAATTAGAAGTTTCTTCCATCTCTTACCAAGAGATAGGTCTGGCTGCCCCTAAGCCTTACCCATAGTGTCTTGTCTATGCACAATATGGTTGTGAGTTGTTACCATAGCTATTACTCAATTGATATTTTAATTGACAATGATAAGAAAAATCTAGGTGTTGGTTTGTATTCTTTCTTTTCCTGACTTTTTCTGTCTGTTTGATCAAGTCACTCATGTTTGTGAATCTCTTTCCTGTCATTACTAAAGGAAGCATATTTTGCCTTCTGGACATTGTCACAAAGTTTAGCTGCAGTGAAGAGATTGAGTTATTCTTATATGTAGACTTCTCAATGAGTGAAAAATTACTCTGACCTATAAGGTTGGTAAAGAAGGGAGTTCCTGTGTCATTGTATTGGTAACTAACTGGGAAGAATCAAGGTCATGTTCATGGAATGTGCTGTAAGCTCCTAGAATGGAAGAACTTCCCAAGTGGTTGTTGGGTCTCTTGCTTTCTCTCTTTTATAAGAGTCTTTGGGGGATGAGATGTGGTGGAGGGAAGGGTGGGAGGGGTAGGGGTGGGTGAAGAAGAGACACAGACAGAAAAAGAGACATAGAAAGAGAAACAGAGAAAGAAAGAGAAAAAAAGAGGGGGGGGCAGAGAGACAAATGGAGATAGAGAAAGATAGAGACAGAGACAAAGAAGGAGACAGAGACAGGAAAAAAACCCCAAGAGAATGAGGCTGAACAAGGACCATGGGGTAGATTTCTCAGGCTGGCATTCAGTTATGTTGGGTCTTTGATGTTGCCTTGGAAGCTCTGGGAGAGTTCCTTTGGATTAGAACTATCCCAGTAACCCTTACCCCACTTTATGCTTATGGGAAGTATTTAAATACAACTTGAGGCTTCTTCGAAATCTGTTTTTACTGAAGTGGAGACAGACCATCTGGTAGGAGAAAGAGCTAAAAACTTAAAACTTAGGCCAAAAGCTTTAACTTAAAAGTTTCGTTTTTGAGGATAAGGTTTGGAAAGGAGGCATCTGGGAATGGGTGGGAGGGAATAACAAGGGTTCAGTAAGAAGAAAAATGGAAAGAAATCTTGAGTTTTCTGAGCTTGTTTCAGCTGTCTCTGTGGCTGGGACTGTATCCTTCCTGGAGCCTAGAAAAGTAACTGTCCAGTTCCTGAGCACTCTTCTCCCTCTCCATCTCTGTCCTTAGCCTATCATGCCTAGCCCCACCAGCACTAGAGGTCAATGTGATTGGAGGGCCCTTCAGATTTAGATTCCCAGGAAAACTAGAAAAGAAAGCCCCCATAAGTATAGAACTAGAAAGCCACCATAAGCATTTCCAAGAGCTGATCTTTCATGTGGAGAGAAAGGTAGGAAAGGACTCAAGATGAAGTCAACTTTGAAAGATACAAGGAATGGAGAGACACAGATTCTTGAAAATGCTTCTTGGAAATGGCCCTTGTTGGAGGAGTTGGGAAGAAGTAGGAAGAAGACAAGTACCTTGATGTATTTTGAGTAGAGGAGAGAAGTTGTCCAGACATTCTGGAGATTGGATTGGAATTATGCAAGAAAAGTGACTGAATTACCTATACTCTTTGAGCCATCGATACATTCCACTATTGCACATATACTCCAAAAAAGCTGAAGACAGAAATAAAAGGTCCAGTATATATCAAGATATTCATAACAACACTCTTTGTGGTAGCCAAGAAAAAAAAAGGTTACTAATCAGTTAGAGAATGATTAAAAGACCTAGGTGAATATGATGGGATATTGTTGTATTATTGTGCAGTGAGAAATGATGGATGTGAGGAGTTCAGAGAAATATGGGAAGATTTGTGTGAACTGATACAGACCCAAACTAATAGAGAACCAAGAGAAAGGAGAATTATACACAGTCACTCTTTTAAATGAAAAGTAGGCTGGTGAGAACAGACAATGAAACATACCTTCAGATCTTCTCCCTTGTTCTTTCCTCAGTGGCAGAAAGACAGATGACTGCTAGGACAGAATTTTGTGTCCATTGTATCATTGTTTTAGTGAGGTTTTTTGCTTATCCATTAAGCTGGATTGCTCCATTTTAGAACTTGTGATAGAGGAGAGGGAAAACTGTGACTTTTTGAAAAGCATATTTCAAAAGGTTCAGTGGAAGGATAAGTAGGATCCTTTGGACTGAAATTCTACAAGGGAAGTCAGCTCTGATGGAATGATGGGAAGCTTCCAAGAATGAAATTATAGGAGATGCAGAAAAAAGGAAGCATTTTTGATGAGGAAGGAACGGGGAGTTGTCTGAAGAAATTGATATGGATGCACAATCATTCACCAGCTAACTCAGATTTTTTTTTTGCTTTTTGTTTTTTTTCCTAAACTTTTCCTTACTTAATAACATTTTATTTTTTCCAATTACATGTAAAGTTAGTTTTCAACATTCACTTTTATAGGATTTTGAGTTACAAATTTTTTCTTCCCCCTTTTCCTCCCCCCTCAGTGCAGCATACAATCTGATATAGGCTATACATGTGCAATCATATTAAACATATTAGAATTTTTAAAAACGTACAGAAGATGGAAGCAAAGAGATACAGAGAATGAATTGTGTCATGATTGGGAGGGCTATGGTCCAGAATAAGTTGAAATTGGTGAGGAGAGTAAAGAATAATGGAAAGAATCAACAAAACCCTATTTACCTATTCCCTGTTTACCAAATTCCCTATTTATGGAAAAGAGAAGAATCACAGGAAAAATAGGACCACTATTCAGAGTGATTAAAATAATGCAGCTCAGGATGGATAGAAAGTCTGAGAGCTGCCCATCTTTTGATTCCCTGCACTTTCACTGACTGTCTCCAGTTCCTGGAATGTTCTCCTTCCTCATCTCTGTCTCTGGCCCTCCCCGGCTTTAAGTCTTGCTAAAATCTCGTCTTCTCAAGGTGGTGACCAGCAGAGTGGTTATGGGAAAGTGTCCAGACGAGGCAGTCATCAAAATAGCTACAAACCATACTAAATGATTCCATTTGCAACCTCTTCCCAACAGGTGGAGAAGCAGTATTTTCCGATTTGAAGATTCATTTGAAGGTGGCTCGTGCCACTTACTAATAGCAGTTCAAACTACATTTTTTTGTATCAAGTCCTGGAATGGAAGTATGATGTTGGTTCTGAAGTTTTAATTCTGAGTTCTCATTAAAAAACAAAATTTGGTACATGTAAATAAAATTTTCACTATTCAAAAAACCCCAAATTTGATTTAATTTATTTCTTAATTGCTGTGCTTCAGAATGAATTTGTGTTTTATGCCTCTCCCCAGTATTGTAGAGCAAGTCTTATATTAAAAGCCCAGTGTGACTGTGTCATGATGTAGTAGTGCCTTACTGATTTTTTAATAAATCTTTTTTGTATTAAAAAGTAAAATAAAATTTCACCTTCTCAAAAAGCCTTTCCTGGCTATTCTCTTGGGTCAATTTAATCTGTCCTATACACATCTTGTTTTTCATGTAGTTATGTTTGTTTGTCTCCCCATTGGTCTGTGAGCTCCTTGAGAGCAGAGACTGCCTTTCACTTTTCTTGGTATGCTGAGGACTTGGCATAGTGACTGGCACATAATGAACTCTAATAAAAGCTTGTTGACTTGGTTGGGAAGTCACTCGTAGCTGGGAGGACCAGAGAGGCCTCTTAGAGAAGAAAGTGATTGAAATAAGTCTTGAAGGAAGTGAGGCTCTCCAACTAGGCTAAGTAGGGTAATCTAGGATTGGGGACCCTTTAGGTCAAAGGCAAAGAGATGGGAGGGTGGTATAGGACCAAATTCTAGGGGTGAAAATAGATGCAGATGACAGTCCATGCCTTTAAGGAACTTACATTGCACTAGAGAGATGTGCCACATATGT
The DNA here is from genome assembly GCA_028646575.1 of Pseudocheirus occidentalis. Classification (NCBI taxonomy): domain Eukaryota; kingdom Metazoa; phylum Chordata; class Mammalia; order Diprotodontia; family Pseudocheiridae; genus Pseudocheirus; species Pseudocheirus occidentalis. The sequence goes on along the minus strand of CM053601.1, from coordinate 152,985,507 downwards.
ATGGGAGAAGTGTCCAGGAAGAGGATGATGAATTTGATCCATAGGGAAGTAGGTTGCCCTCTGTGTTGAAGGGGACCCAGTGGAGAATGCACAATGTCTTTGTTGGCCTTTGATATCAAGGCAGATGGCAAGATAGCCAGGAGGGCTGGCTGGCTGGGATGGGAGGTGAAGCGTGTACTAGAGTCTAGGACTGGTTAGATAAAGTTGGCTTATACTCCACCAACCAAAAAAAAGCTTAACCTTAGGGTGGTAGCTCCAAAGCTGAGTAAATTAATTCCTCCAGAGACTAGGGGCATGGTATTTGGAGAGGTATTCCTATAGGGAACTACTAAATATAGGCACCCCCCCCCTGAATTTCACTTGGTTTTCTGGAAAAATTCTAGAACCTGTTGTAAAAAGGATGGTTTTGCAAATATCTAGAAAAGGAAGCAGTGATCACAAGTCTAATTTCTCTCCAGCATGGTGTTTTATATATTTGAAAAGTTATGCTCTCTCTATAGGCTAAAAAAACATTTCTTGCTCCCTCAACCTATCATAGCATGGGTGAGTTTTGTATCCCTTCACCATTCCAGTGAATCTCTTCTAGACGTGCTTTCATGCCCATCTTAAAATGTAACACCAGTACCTGCACGTAGTAGTGTTACAGATGAGATCAGAACAAGGTAGATTACAGTGGAGATGACCTCCTTTATTCTGCTCACAGGAGCCCTTTCTAGATGTCCCATTGTACTTTTGTCTTGAGCCTACGTCCCATTGACCAGCATCACCTCATCCTTGCCCCCATGCTCCCCAGTCCAGAATTGCTGTCTCTCCATTGTCCCCCTTTATCCTATTTTATACCTGTGTGGTTGATTATTGTGAACCCGAGAACAGGATTTAAACTTAATCTTACTAGATTCAGTCCATTGTTCCAGCCTTTCAAAAATCTTTTTAGATTGCAGTTCTGTCTTTGGACATATTAATTATTGAATTTTGGGTTATCTGCAAATAAGGGGAAAAAGGAGTTTGGGGTTTTTTGTCATTTTCTAATTACATAAGAGAAGAGACTGCAGTGTGTGTGCGTGCGTGCGTGCGTGTGTGTGTGTGTGTATGTGTGTGTGTGTGTGTGTGTTCTTCTAAGTGTTCCCACTGTTGGCTCCTCTCTCTGGGTTTCTATCTGCACCAGCTACTCCTTGGACCTCCTGGATACCATACCAAAGCCACTGCTGTTTCTTCTCCCCACTCCTGCCCCACCCAAGCTCTCATGCAAAGCTTCACAAAAGGTCCATACTTTCTTTGGTTGGAAATTACATGGAGGAAAAGAACAATATGTTTTTTCATTCTGTTATTGACTTCTTAAAAATAACATTTTATTTTTCTAATTCCATGTAAAGACAATTTTAAATGTTTATTTAAAAAAATTTGAATTCTAATTTTTTTTCCTTTCCTCCTCTCCGCTTCCTAAAACAGTAAGGAATTTGATATAGGTTATATATGTTCAATCATATAACACATTTCCATATTGGTCATGTTGTGAAAGAAGAAACAGATCAAAAGGAAAAAAAACAAAAAAAATAAAGTGAAAATAGTCTGCTTCCATCTGTGTTCAGACTCTATCAGTTCTTTCTCTGGAGGTGGATAGCATTTTCCATCATGAGTCCTTTGGAATTGGATCATTGTTTTGCTGAGAATAGCTAAGTCATTCATAGTTGATTATTGTGCAATATTGCTGTTACTATGTTATATTCTCCTGGTTCTGCTTAGTTCACTTAGCATCAGTTCATGTTAGTCTTTCCAGGTTTTTCTGAATCTGCTTGTTCATCATTTCTTATAGCAATATAATATTCTATTACATTCATATACCACAATTTGTTCAGCCATTCCCTATTTGATAGGCATTTCTTCAGTTTCCAATTCTTTGTCCCACAAAAATAGTTATTATAAATATTTTTTGTATATGAAGGACCTTTTCACTTTTTAATGATCTTTTTGGGGATACAGACCTAATAGTGGTATGACTGGATCAAAGGGTATGCACAGTTTCATAGCCCTTTGGGCATGATTCCAAATTGCTCTTCATCATGGTTGGATCAGCTTACAACTCCACCAACGTACATTAGTGTCCCAATTTTCTCACATTTTCTCTGACATTTACCATTTTTATTTTCTGTCATATTAGCCAATCTGATAGGTATGAAGTAGTACAATCAAAATTATCCATTTTAGCATCTCTTGTTTGGTAAAAAAAAAATTCTTCCCTTCTCCATAGATCTGACAAATAAGCTATTCCTTAATCTCTTGATTTGCTTGTGGTATCAACCTTTACATCTAAATCATGTACCCATTTTAACCTTATCTTTCTATATGGCATAAGATACTGGTCTATACCTAGTTTCTTCCATATTGTTTTCTAGTTTTCCCAGCAGTTTTTGTTGAATAGTTATTTCAGAAGCCGAGGTCTTTGGGTTTATCAAACACGAGATTACTGTGACCATTTACTTTTGTATGTTGTGTACCTAATTTATTCCACTGATCCATCACTCTGTTTCTTAGCAAGTATCAGATAGTTTCAATGATTGCCACTTTATAATACAGTTTGAGAGCTGGTATTTCTAGGTCACCCTCCTTTGCATTTTTCCCCTTAATTCCCTTGATATTCTTGACCTTTTGTTCTTCCAGATGAATTTTGTTAGCATATTGTTTTTAAATGCACAAAATAAAATACTCTGTTTTTCAGGACACCACCTCAGGAGGTGGTCCATTGGTTCCTGGGCCCATGGTACCACTTCCACAGAAACTTTCAGGAGGTTGTGACAGTGTTTGATGAATCCTTTTGTGAAGTTTTTCAATTTTGTTTTTTAAAATCAAAATTCTTTTAAATAAACAGAGGTCATGCTGCCCTTCCTATGGTCAAGAAATTGAGCAGATAGAAGAAATTGTTGTGAAAAGCAGTTATCAAAAATGCTAAAAGAAGTCATCAAAAATGCTAAACAAGTTTGCCCCTGTTTAAGAGCACCTGCTCTGCCAGACTTGACTGAAGTCATGTGGCCAAGAGGGGCACCTCCTGGGTACTCCCTCCTCGTCAGCTGGCAGGGGTTGGCAGGATGCATCATGCCAACTTCCTCACAATTGTAACATATTCAAGGAGCCTTCAGATCACCTTGCTTCCTGCTCCGATGCCCAAATTGGATGCTCTTTGAAGGGTTGCATCTTTGTGTTTTATTTTTAAAGTTCTGATTTTGCATTTCCATCACAGTGATTCCTGGATGTATTTCAACCTACCCCTCACCCTGGGAATTAAACTTTATTTTATTACATCCCTTGTACCAAGGGGGGAAAAAGCAGAAACTACTGATAGAGTGATTACATTTAACACTCTGCCCTCTTAGTCCCATGAAATGATCACTGGACTATTACTGACTTTCCAATGAACTGTTTGGCTTTCCATCGCCAGTCTTTTCAATAGTCATAGCTGGCATATAGTCTTAAGATTTGCACAGTTCCTTAGAAACAGCTCTTTCTCACGACTCTGGGAGGTAGGGGCTATTATTGTGCCCATTTCACGGACGAGGAAACTGAGGCAGCCAACAGGTAAGTGACTTGCCCAGGTTTACACAATCAATACATGTCTGAAGCTGCATTTGAATTCAGGTCTTCCTGACTCCTACGTTCAGAGCTTTAGCCAATGCACCAATATCTGTCCATTGTTGTGTTTGTCACATGTACTGTTATTCTGATCCTGCTTATTTTAATTTGCACCATCAGTTCATATAAATCTTCCTGTCTTTCTCAGAATCCCTCTTATTCCTTGCTTTTTAAGGGACTATTTAACTATATTCTATTACATCTATAGAGTACAAGTTTATTCATTTCTTTATTACCGCTCCCTCCACAAGACAGTTTCCTATGCTTTGCCACTGCAAACTATCTCCTTGTATGTTGGACTTTTTGTTTTTGACCTTCTTTGGGGTACACGTCCTAGAGTTCAGTCTCAGGATCAGAGGGTATGAAGAGTTTCACAAATGGTTTTCCAGAACTCTTTCACAGCGTTAGTACACCTGTCTTCCCGTGTCCCTTCAGCACTGACTGTTGCCTTGGGGGCTTCTCTGCTGGTTTTCAGGGTCTGAGGTGGATCCTCAGAGTTGTTTTCATCTGCTCTTCCAATTAGCACTATTACAAATTGTCATTGATCACCCTTTTGAAGAACTATTCGTTCCTCTTCTCTGGCCACTTACCTATTGGGGAGTAATTGCTCTTGGCTGTGTATAGGGAATTGGTGCGTATGATATGCAGAAAGCAGACTCTGGTCAGGGAAGTTTGCTGCAGAGATTTTTCCCCCCAACTTGAAAGTTTTTCTTTTTTATCATCTCTGTACTGATTTTGTTTCTTACATGTAAAACTGGATAGAAATGTGTTCCTGCTAACTCCCTCTGAAATTTGGGGGAACATCAGTGACCAGAAGCTGGGGGAGGATGTAAAGATTCCTTTGGGGAACGGGGAAGAAGTACCATTCGCAAGGTCCTGAGCCCTAGAACTCACTTCCTAGGAAATGAACTTTCCGGGTTGACAATGTGGAGGTGTTTGTCTAGGGAGCTGGGTTGTTCTGAGTCAAGGGACTTTGGCTTGGGGTCTTGTGGGTTTCATGTCCCCTTTGGAAGAGTAGTGGACACCATCATGAATTAGAATTCTGTTTATGCATCTGAAATCAAGAGCAGTTATTTGTTTGAAGGTAAATATATGAATGATCACGGCTCTTAGTCACCTTAGATAAACATATTTGTGGAAATTCAATGATATTTACCATTAATTTCAAATTATTTGTTCACCAAATAATTATTGAGTAAGACAAGCAAGATCCTGTGCTGTGGGAGATACAGGGGACTTGGACACATCCCTCTGGAGTTTACTGTTAAAGAGAGAAGATAACATATGTTTCCTAGCACCTGTAACACCAGCTAGAATCTAAAAATGTGCAGGGGTTTGCAGAGGCAGGTAACACTCAGATTATTGAGATTGAGTTGCAGTTAAGAATCAGATTGAAATGCAGTTAAGTATTTAATAAAATGAATAAAAATACAGTAGAGCATAGATGTTTTTAAAATTTAAATAGTATTTTATTTTTTCCCCAAGTGCTTATTCAGAAAACCTTTTGGCATTCATTTTTACAAGATTTTGAGTTCTAAATTTTTTTCCCTTCCCTTCCCACCTCTCTTCTGAAAATGGTACGCAGTTTGATTTAGTTTATATGTGTGCCACATAGATAATGTTAATATGTGGTTTTCTAAGTCAATATGTTGTTTAAAGGGATCCTTATGTACAGTGTAGTGGAAGTTTGACACCCCTGGTGTAGAGGACAGAACTATCGCTTTCTGCTGGGAATGGGGAAGGATTTTCTTTCTTGGAAGAGAGAGCATTTGAACATTAAAGGGGATTAAAGGAGACACATAAGAATTGGACGAGTGGTGTCTGGCCAGGGATGGGTGGTGGATGATGGAGTAGGGGGAAAAGACATTCCAAGGAGAGAAAACACAATGAAGATTTGGGGCATAGGGAGTGAGGGGTGGCTTTGAGTAATAGCAAATTAATCCAATTTGTCCAGAAAGTTGGGTTCATAAGACGGAGAATAGTTGGAGATGTAACCACAGAGGTTAGCTTGGGCCAAGTCATAGAGGGCCTTAAGTGCCAATTAAAAGAATTTAGACTTTAATAGGTAATGAGCCATTGAAAGTCTTTGAAGTGAGCAAGGGGGCAACATGATGAGAGCTGGCATTTAGGGAGGTTACTCGGGCAGGCTTGTCTATAAACAGATTGGGTGAGACTAGAGACAGTGGCTCAGAGCAAGTGAAAGGTTATCAAAATGCTACAGGGAAAGGGCAGTGAGGGTCTGAATGAGGGATGGACCTGTGTAAATAAATGAGTGAAAGGGGATGCACTGGAGCCGTATCCTTCAAGTGGAAATGATTGGGCTTAGCGCCTGATTGGGGGTGAGGACAGAGGAAGCCATCTGAGAGGATGCCCAGCCTTTGAACCTTGATGACTGGGTGGAGGGTGGTGCGTTTCATAGCTGATACCAGCAGTAAAAATAGGAGTTCTTACCTATGGTGATTGACATGAAGAAAGAGCCTTCATAATGGAAGCATAAAGACAGTTCTAATAAATGTCAGCTCAAGTCCTCATCGTCATCCCCTGCTGTGCGGGACCTTAGTGTTCATTTTTGGCTATGGCTTCTATATTGATAATGGATTTCATGTTTTACACACACACACACACACACACACACACACACACACACATGGGGGTTGGCTTGTATGTCCCTCTCACACATAACATGCCCTTCTACGTATCTTCCAAGATACGTTTTCCTTATTTTGCTGATTTCTTTTCGGCTTAGGCGACATAATAGATAGAACTCCGGGTCTAGAGTCAGGAAGACCTCACTTCCAATTGAGCCTCAGACACTTAATAGCTGTGTGACCCTGGGCAAGTCATTTAACTTTTTTATGCCTCAGGTTCCTCTTCCATAAAATGGGCATGATAAGAGCACCAAATGAAATGGTAATTGTAAAACACTTACTGTCATTAGTAAATTCGATGTAAATATTAGTTATTATTTTACTTTTTAATTTTTCTTATTAGTCTTTGGCCTGGAGGGGAGGTGGTTGTTAATAAGTGCTAATTAACCTGTGGGTACCTCTGGGGACACTAGAAGAGAGAAGTTAATCTCACCTCCTCCCTTAGCCCAAGAGCCAGGGAGCTCCTGAGGACCTCGGGTGACTTGGTCATGCTTGAAGTTAATGCTTAGTTTAAAAGGTAGTTTTCCAGGCCTTCTGGAAAGTAGAAAGTAGAATTTTCTGGGGGATTTTGTGTCTCATGTGCCTTTTCTCCTTTTCAGGGACTTGGATTCACGGAGAGCCAAAATGACCATGACTGCCAACAAGAATGCCAGCATCACCCACGGAGCTGGAGGCACTAAGGCCCCTCGGGAGACTCTGGGCCGGTGAGTGGGGAACTGGCATCAAGGGGACCCTTGGGATTGAGAGGTAGCTGGACTCAGCTCCAGAAAGCCTGAGGATAGTTGACCTAGAGCCCAAGGCAAGTAGAGTAGTGGTCAGCCTTATCGGGTATGCCTGTGAGCAGAAACAGGTAGGATGGAGTGCAGTTGGCCTGGGCTATCCTGTGGGTACGTGTCATCTCCTGCCCCGAGGTGATTTTCAGGGACCTTTCATCTCCAAGCAAGACTAGTATCCAAGCAGGCCAGACAAGAGCCCTTCTCCTCCAGAGGGTTGGGGGACAGTAAACAACAACTCTCTGCTTTAATTTTTCATAAGATAATGGAAGCCTGGGGGGGTGGGGAGAATGTGACTGAGCCAGGCAGGTGTCACAGTTCATTCATTCAGTAAACACTAGCACTGGGTGAAATGCAAGATATAGATGAGACCATTTCTGCTGTCATGGAGCTGACCATCCCGTAGGTCCCTGTAACCACACGAAGCTGTTGTCCTAGGACTGGGACCAGCAGCTAGCTGTGCTGCTCATCACAGGGCTTATGTCTTAGCGTGGAACTTAAAAGAAGCAGCTTGGGGAGTTTCCTTCAGTGGAAAATCCAGCCCACTTTGCCTGATTCTTACATTTTTCTGTAAGTAACTGGCAGGAGGTCCTGGAGCCGAGTCAGGAGCATGCAAGTTTCTGGAGCTGAGATCTCATTCTCCCTGGAGCCTGACACTGGGCTCATGGAAGTTCTTTTGTCCTGGTCATCTCCTAGACAGTCTCCTTAGAGCTCACTATGGATTTTCTTTATGGTGAATGAATTGGTGAATTTATCATTCTATGGCATGGTGGAAAGGAGACTTCTTGTGGAGTTGGGAGAGCTGGATTAGGGTCTGAACTTCCTGGCTAGCTGTGTGACCTTGCCCATGTCCCAGTCTCTCGGTGTCTTCATTTGTAAATGCTAAAGAGCCACAGAAACGTGGTTATTCTAATTCTACGTTTACTGTGAGCAAAGCACCAGAGTCAGCTCAGCAAATTTATCAGAGGGTATTGATTTGCCTTCTGGGTGAGAAGCACTGTATTAGGCCCTAGAGGAAATAGAAAGTGGACATGAGACCTCATGGAGCATTCAGTCAAGCAGAACTGTTATACAAAAGGATACATGTGGTAAATGCTTCTTGTTTGTTCAGCCGGTCCGACTCTTTGTAATCCCATTTGGGGTTTTATTGGCAGAGACACTAGAGTGCTTTGCCATTTCCTTCTCCAGCTCATTTTACAGATGAGGAAACTGAGGCAAACAGGGTGAAGTGGCTTGCCCAGGGTCACACAGCTGGTCAGGGTCTGAGGCCAGATTTAAACTCAAGTCTTCCTGGTTCCAGGTCCAACACTCTTATCTGCTGTGCCACCTAGTTGCCCACAGTAAATGCATTAGAGGTATCAACAATCAGAAAAGATGACATTTGTAAAGTGCTTAGTGGCATGCCACACATAGTAGGTGCTTTGTAAATGTTTGTTTCTTCTCCTTTCTTCCTTCCTTGATTCACACCATTTAGTAGAACTAGAAGAATATTTGTGTTTAAAAAACAAACAAACCACCACCTTGGTTTGTATGTTGGAAAGCAGATTAGGGCTACTAAAAATGCTGTGTTTTCTCCAGTTTAATCCAGCCCACCATTTTACTCTTGTTCTGGCTCATTATAGAAACAGAATTATCATTATAGAATTTCTGAGTTGGAAGGAGACTTCAGGCTTCAGTAGTCCAAATACCCCCAGTAGCCTTTACCTCAGAAAGAATCCAAAACCCAGCATGCCTGAGAGGTCATCGATCCAAGCTTTGTTGGAAGACTTCCAGGGAAGGGAAAGCTGTTACCTCCAGAGAGGACCCATTCCACTTTGGAACAGGGGTCCTTGTCAGGAAGTTGTTCATACATCAACCTAAATTTGCCTCTTTGCAATTTCCACCTTATTTCTAGCTGTGCCCCTGGAACCAGACAGGAGAAATCAAATCTCTGTTTGGTGTAACAGCCTTGAAGGCAAGTGCAGTGACCCTGATGAGTTATCTCTTTTGCAGGCTGAGCAATCCCAGTTCTTTACACTAGAGCTAAGACTTTGGACCATCCTGGTCATCTTCCCCAGGATGCTCTCTCAACTTACCGCTGTCCTTCCTAAAATGTGGCGCCCAGAACTGGACGGATTCCAGGTGTGGGTTGACTAGACTGGAGTACAGTATGAGTCCATTGCCTCCTTATTTCTGGGAATCCCGTCTCTCTCAATGCAACTCAAGATGGCATGAGCTTGTGGGGGCTGTCATATCACACTGATGATTGGACTTGTGACCCACTAAAAGTTCCTGATCTTTTTTGGATCAATGGCCATCTGATCGTGCCTCTCACATATTATACTTGTAAAGTGACTTTTTTGAACCCTAGTGTAAGATTTTATTTACATCATTATGATGTCAGCTTACTACAGATTTAATGGAGATAAACATAAATTCCATCTGTATTGACAAGGTAGATATTCTGACGGACTAGCTCAATGGATGGCCCTTTCAGCTCCGTGTCATAATCTGGTTCAATTCTCCTTCCCGTTAATGCCATTTCTACTTTGTCATGTAGCACATTAGGAGCTAAACTATTAAATGTTCAAATGTTGTGTCTCTGTTGTCATTGCTGAAAAAAAAATTTATCATAGAAGTTGTAGGAAATACTTAGTATTTTTTTGTCTTTCTTCTGTCCTGATCCACTTTCATCTTTAAATGCTTTGGAGAACCTCTCATTTGATTGGGTTTCATGTCAAGCTTTCTGCAAACTCAGTTTCCCCATTTGCTGCCTAAGGCAGTTTTGCTTTCAGTCTTTCTGTCTACCTCTTGACCAAGGTGGTCTTCTTCATTCCTGTAGCCTCCAGTAGAGTCCTGTAGAATGTATTAATGTCCTTCCTTGTTCCGGTTCCCATTTCCTGCTCTCGATACTTTGTCTGAATAGGTCAGGTTAGAGCTGGTGTAACTGCCCACAGTTGCATGTTTATCTTCACCTTTGCTCTAAAGCTGTCCAAAGACAGTTGATTCAGAAATGACTCCTACATTGGTAGTCAGTTGTTTCCTGTTGTTTCTGGTCCATAATTTCACTGGTTTGGGAACTCCCAGAGTTTCCTTCTACCTAAGCAGGTAAGTACCTATTATACAACTTCTAGTCTTAGAGTTGCCCGGGGCCCTTGGGAGGTTAGATGATTTGCCTAATACCTGTCAAAGGCAAGACTTGAATCTAGGTCTTCCTGATTCCCTGGTCTAACTATGGTGCCACACTGCCCCTTTTTCTGAGCATTAGGAGTTATCAAACCTGTGACTCAGAACTCAAAACCTCTGGGTTTATGAAAAACAGCTTGAATCTTGCAGATTCATCACCAGTCATACTCTTTGGTTCATGCCTCCGTGCAGGATTTAACCTGGAAACGCTGGAATTTAGTTTGTGTATAATTCTTTACAGAAAAGGTAAAGGGCTCTCAAATTCCATGCAAGCACTAGGGCTAACAACAATATAATTGAATATAAAAGAGACCTTATAGAACCCAACAAAAAAATGTCAAGGATTCTCACTTGCACCTGTATAAACATTCAAAATAACTCTCCTAGCCCTTCTCCAGAGATCAACCCATTTATCCAGATTTACACTACTTCCTTGCTTACCCTCCCCAGCCCAACAGAAAAGCACTTGTGCTTGCTATAGCATCAGGCATCAAGCCCTTCCACTGAACTAAGCTTATTTCCTCCAGGGGCATGAATAGTCCTCCAGACTCCTAGTTCTTCTACCCTGGTTTTAAGGCCCCCCTCCATAAGTAGGGGAAGAACAAGGGGCATTCAAGAGTCAATGCTGGTATTCCTAGATTTACACAGTTCACACAATTCACAGTCATAGTGATGGACAAGGTCTGTTTCCTCTTCTTCCTCATGGTTCTGTCCCTAACTGTTCCTTGATTCCAGCTCCTGCTTGGTGTAGATATTCCATCTCTCCATTGCTGCTGCTTTGGATTTTCACTAACTTTCTTCCTTCCTTCCTTCCTTCCTTCCTTCCTTCCTTCCTTCCTTCCTTCCTTCCTTCCTTCCTTCCTTCCTTCCTTCCTTCCTTCCTTCCTTCCTTCCTCTTTCCCCTTCTCTACCTCCCTTTGTAGTCAAAATATAATCTGGTGGGAATAGGATTGCCCTCTTGGCTGGCAAGTAGTGGGAGGGGGTCCAAGTATTTTCTCTTTTGATTGCTTGATCTTTGTTCCTTGTTGTATCCTGGTTTCTTGGGTTTTTTTTCCTCTTTCTCTTTTATAGTGCACAATTTTCATCAGTGCTTCTCCCAGATATCTGCCCCAAGGTGACCCTCCAGCAGGCCCTGCTGCATTTTGTTTCATACCAGCATCGCTGTTATAATGCACTTGGCCTGCGTGGTGGTTGAAGCCAACCTGCCATATCACAAGAGTGTAGATACTATGATTTGCCTTGGTGTGTGTGTAGCTCTCGCAGCAAGGGTTCTGCCTCTGAGTTGGGATTGAGCAGAGGTGTTAGACCTCTCTGTTCTACAACTCTTCTGCTCCCCTGATGACACACCCTTCCTCCTGGCTGTCAGCTTTCAGTGATTAATGACCTCTTCTCCCTGGGATTCTGACTCTCTCGAGTCTGAATATGGCGACTGTCTGGCCCTGGCTGTGTGATCCTTGGTAAGTCATGCCCTCTCTCTGCCTGTTTCCTCATTTGTAAGATGGGGACAATGATAATACCAACCTACCTTATGTTGTTATCGTAAGGATCAAGTGAGATCACATGTGTGATAGGAATTTCCTAGGAATTATATAGGAATTTCCTGTATAAATGAAATCATAGATCAAGTCCTTATTTCTGTCATATGTGCCGGGTATGGGGGTTTTAGAGATAAAAATGAAATAGCCTCTGCCCTCTAGGACCTTTAATTGGAAAAAAATATATGTACATGTATTAAAAATAGAAAATGTATGCAAAATAACAGTGAAATTTCCAGGATTGGAGGGGGACAACAGCAATTTGGGAGATTGGGAAAGGCTTTAATAGTGAAGACTTGTGAGCTGAGTTTTGAAGGAATCAAGAGAATCTTAGAGATGGAAATAAGGAGAAAGAATTCATTACAAGCATGAGGCACAGCCCGGGCAAAGGTCTGGGGACAGGAAATAGAATAAGGAATATTAAGTAGACTAAGTTGACTAGAACATAGACTATGTGAAAAGTTGGGTTGGGTCAGATTGTAAAAGACTTTATTAAACATAACAGGGACTAGGGAACCTCACTGAAGTTTTTTGAGCAGAGGAGTAACATGATCAGTTTTTTTTTTGTTTATTTTTTTTCATGATCAGTTTTATGCTCTAGGATTATCAGTTTGACAGCTGTTTGGGGGCCAGCCTGGGTTGGGGGCGACCAGTTAGGAAGATGTTGCAATCATCCAAGCAAGAGGTAACGAGGGCCTGAACTAGGATGGTGATTGTGTAAACTAGAGACAAAGAGACGAATTATTACTGATGTTAGCGGATGTAGAATTAGCAACAACTGTTAACGAATTCAATATGAGGAGCTGAGGGAGAGTGAAACATTAATCATGACCCTGCACCTACCTGGGTGATGAGAAGGATGATGGTGTCCTTGACAGAAATAGAGGGAAAGGTGGGCTGAGCAGTGGACTTTTTCAGGATTGGAGCAGGGGGAGAGAGAATTCTATTTGGGGCTGGTTGAGTTTGAGATACCTACAGGGCATCTAGTTAGAAATGTCTAATAGGAAGTTGGTTTTCCAGGATGAGAACTCAAGAAAGGGATAATGTCTGGATATATAGATCAGGGACTTGGCTTCTTAGAAATGATGTTTGAGCCCATGGGAGCTGATGAGATCACTGAAAGTGAGGGGGAGTAGGGAGGGACGAGGAGACTTAGGAAAGAACCTTGAAGGAGACTCATGCTTAGTTTGGGGGTGGGGTATGGATGAAGATCCAGCAAGGAGAAGTGGAATGAGTTGGGAAAATAGATAATAGGTAAACTGGGAGAAGAGTGTCCTGAAATGTCTGGAAAGGCAAAGAATATTCCGGAGGAGATGGCAGTTGGCTCTCAGATGCTGGAGGGGAGGGTCAAGAAGGAGAGAACTGAGAAAAAGATTTGGCAGCTAAGACAGAGCAGTGGAAACTTTGGAGAGAGCAGCCTCAAGTGAGGAATGAGGTCAGAAACCAGAGTTTACAAGGAGTTTAAAAGGGAGTGAGAAGGAGAAGGAATGGAGGAAATGGATGAAGATGGCTTTTTCTACAAGAGAGAGCTTTAGGGAATGGTAAGGTTTAATGAATTTTTAAATTCATTAAGGCTGAATGAGCTTTAGGGAATGGCAAGGTTAAGTGAATTTTAAAATGTGGCAGCCTGCTCTCCTTTGGAGCAATAGTGAAGGAGCCAGTGAAAAGGAGAGATGGACCGTGGGGAAAATCTGCTGGAGAAGATGAGAAAGGATGGGATTGAGGGACTTAAGAGGAATGGGCTTTGGGGGTATGAAGAGGATCATCTCATTTATCAAGACTGAAGTAAAGGAAGAGATGGCGGGAGATGATCTCAAAGGGTTTGAGATGTAAAGAAATGGAGTGGAGGAAGCTCTTGGGGGTGTGACCCCTGTTTTTCTCAGTCAAGAATGAGGAGCGAAGGTCTTCTGCTGAGAGATGAGGAGGATAGGGGGGTGGTATGAGAGGTGTGAAGAGAGAAATTTGGAACAACAACTGCGAAGTGTGAGAAGATTGACTTTATAGCAGTGAAGGCCTGGTTGAAGATTAAATATCACAAGACCCAGTATCTGAGTAGCTTCTGGCCAGTGGCCTCTTAAAGGCCTCATTACCTCTTGCCTAGTCTATTGCCATGGCCTGATCTCCATCTTCCTCGTCTTCCTCCCCTCTTTGTCTTTGAAATCATAGAATAATAGATCCAGAATTGATCTTAGATAGCAATCGTCTAAAATGGTGGTTCTCAACCTACCTAATGCTGTGACCCTTTAATACAGCTCCTCATGCTGTAGTGACCCCCAGCCATAAAATTATTTTCGTTGCTACTTCATCATTGTAATTTTGCTGCTGTTATGAATCTTTCTGATACGCAGGATGTTTTCATTGTTACAAATTGAACATAACCCACAGGTTGAGAACTGCGGGAATACAACCTCCTCATTTTCCTGGTGAAGAAACTGGGGTGTCCTGAAAGACGGTGGGGCTTGTCTGAGGCTGAGTTAGTGGCAGAGCCAGATTCAAACCCGGGTCTCGTGACTCCCAGTCAAGCGTTCTTTCCCCCATGCGCTTGCTTTACTGTTAAATGAGTCTTCCTAAGGCACGAGTGTGGTGTTGTCACTTTGCTGCTCAGAAATCCTTGCGGTTCCCCATTCTTACATTCAAGGTCCTTGACAATCTTGGCTCAACCTGCCTACTTGTCCTACTACTGATCTTGCACTACTCCTACTACACATTTGACTGTGATTTAAGATGTTCACCAACTCAAGGTGAACTTTACCACGTCTGTACCTTTGTTTTTGTTGTGTCTCTTGCCCAGGAACCTCCCCCCACCTCTATTGTCCCTCAGTGAAATCCATTAAGGCTCAATTTAAATGCCACCTTCTCCTGGACCCTGAACCCTGAACCCTGAACCTTGAACCTTTCTTCCTTTATTGCCCTATAACACTTAGTGGGGCACATTCTTATAATACTTGTTAAATGCCTTATGTTAGAGATATTTGCATATATTTTATCTTCCTTACTTATCTATAAACTCATAGAGAAAAAGGAGCCAACCCTGTATCACTTTGGCCCACATAGCACCAAGCACAGGGCTTGTGCCAAACAGTATGTGCTCAGGAAATGGAAAGAAGGAAGGAGAAAAGGAAGTAGAAGAAGAAAGGTGAGAGAGAAAGAGAAGGAATGAGGGAGAGGAGTGGGACAGAGTAGGGAATGGAGGGGAAGGAGGAGAAATGAAGCGGGGAGGGGAAAGGGAGAGAAGGGGATGGGCAATGAGGAGGGAGGGGAAGAGAAGGTGAATTGAAAGGGGGAAGAATAATTGATTGAAATGGGCAAGGGACCTGAACATAGGGAGAAGAGTTTGTCTTTCCACTATGGTGGCATCTCAGACCCAGTTTTAGTTTTGCACCTGGGATCTGTGCTTCTTATTGAAACATGTGCTCTGAATTCCTTTCCACCCCTATTTTTATTAGTGGGTTGGGTCCCTAGAGGGTGTCTGCTACATGTTTCCTCAGGGTTCTAGGGGACCCTGCAGATCTAAGGGAGGGCATTTTTCTAGTATCATAGCTTACAAGCCCCTAGTGATGTTTATGTCAGTCACCCAGACTTAATTAACTTTTAGGAAAGGGTATTTTGTTAAAATAGTATAGTACAAATTGGTACAAAACATTCCCCTAAAAGTCTGTGACCTAGGCGGCTAGGTGGTGCAGTGAATAGAGTATTGGCCCTGGAGTGAGGAGGACTTGAGTTCAAATCCAGCCTCAAACACTTAATGTGTACTAGCCCTGTGACCTTGGGCAAGTCACTTAACTCCAATTGCCCTGCCTTCCCCCCTCCAAAAAAAAGTCTGTGACCTACTCTTCCACTAGGCAATATAGAGCCAAGGGGAAAGTGGGCTCCACCTTAGAGCATATGGCAAAATGGGTAATTCGCAGTTCCTGGCAGTGCTTTCACTGGTCTCCAAGCTATTTCCCCTTGGCTTGGTGTAGCTTTCTGCCGAACTCCTTGTACTGTGTATCCAGTTTGTCCTTGGCCCCTGATGCACAGACGTTGCCACCATCTTGATGCTTCTAGGATTGCCCATGAAAAGTCTCAATCTTTAGATCTTCCAAAGTTCAAGAATGTTCTCTGTTGGTCAAGGGAGGAGGAGGAGGAGACAGAGATTCTCCTCTTTCTTCCCCTTTCATCCCCATCCCAGTGATGACCTTTCAGGTCTTGGCTATAAGGAGCTCTTAAGAGTGAACTAGCTTGCTGGTTTTATACCCCCCACCCCCAACAGGGTATAGCTTAATCTCCCCAACCAATCCCATTGTGTCTCCTGTCAGTCTCATTCTGTCATCCAAGGTTTTCTCTCCTTATGAATTATTCAGGAACTTTTTGCACCTAATGGCCTTGATTGATAGTTTGATTATCTAGTGGTCCTACCTGGTTAAGTTAGTTACTTTTAACTGGGGAGCTCATTGAGTCCATAAAGATGTGTAGGCCTTGTTCACACCTAGTCATTATATCTGATTGACTCAATCAAGGGATCTTGAGTGACCCCCACTCTCCCCCCTTATACCATCCTGGAAAGGGAGCAGAGACAGTTGAAGCAGGAGTGAACTTTAGCATTTTCTATGGAGTTGGGAATGTTCTATGGGCCCTTACAAAGGACATGCCTGAAACAGCAACTCATTGGCTCCCAGTGAAAGAGGAGAAAGGGCCAAATGGAGAAATAAAGCCTCTCTCACCAGTTGTCCCTTAGAGGTGAGGGTGGGATGAGAAAACTTCCTTCTTGACCTCCTTATAGCCTTTCAAGGCTCTTCCTGGCTCAATGTCTAGTCAGTTTCTCAGTTCCAAGAGGATCAAGGAGGATTTGCCATATCATACATGCCCTTTAGCCAAGGGATAGATTATGGGCCTTTTGGTGTTCCTAGGACCTCTGAGAGCTGTGGCAGAAGGTGGGACATGACTGATGAGACTGAAGGCCTTAATTCCACCAGAGTTGCCTGAGGGGCTCCCCAGAGTACAACCAAAAGAATCCCCCCAAGATCCGCCCAGAACTCATCTCCGCCATGAAGCTTCTTCAGAGTAACCAGTTACTTCCTCACCAGAAACCTGCCAGTCCTCTTTCTAATCATAACACTTCTAGTTCTAGCTAGAATTGTTTTGGAGAACTGTTTTTGTGTTGTATATGTTATATACATACAACTCTCTCCCCTGTTAGACCATCAGCATCCCTAAAAACAAGGAACTCAGGCAAGTTCTTTTCTGGGTGGATGTTGCTTTTTGGTAGGATACTCAGTAAGGACAGGAGTGTCCAGTCTGTGGTTCTGACCCACTGTGGATCAGAGCCACAGACTGGCCTCCTGCCCTTACTAGTTTGGAAAGACAAATTCAAAGCAACTCAGTAGAAATAAATTCACTACCCACTTTCTCTCACAACTGAATTCCCCACAGACTAGAGCCAGCCTGGCTGCATTCTTTCCTCTGTGCCCATGTTTGCTTTCTCCCGGATGTAGTTGGCATCTGTGGCCTTGTCGCCCTGGGGCCTGGGACAGGCTGGGTTGATGGTTTCTTTGTTCAGCAGACGCTAGCTAGTTTAGGGCAGAAGCTGAATAGGTTTGTACCAGTGGGGATTGACCTTCTGACTGGAGTCTCTAGCCTTCTCTAGAGAGAAGGGAACCAGTAGGGGAACTTTTAACGTCAGTGGTTAATGTCCAGGTAAAGCCAGTATACGGGAATGCTTTGACATGGTGGTGATTATGGGAAGAGTCCAGGGTGGCACCAAAACCAAGCGAGAAGCCCAAGAAGTCCTTTGTTCAGAAACAGCCAGCCCTATATAAGTGAATTTCCAACTACTTTCTCATCCAGGTGTTAAAGGTAGCTTCCCCTGTGGAAAAGTCCCTGGCTGTGTTTGCCAATAAATGGTGCATCCCCTGCCGAGAATTCATTGTCTGGGTGTGTTACATGAGAATCTACTGTGTCACTAGCTTAGGAGCTGGGTCATGTTCTCAAGGGGATCAGTACCATTGGGAACACATGCATGTGTTACTCCATCTTACTCTCTGCCTTTATCTCTCTGTATCAATGTCTCTTGTGTTGCAGCTTTTAAAAAATTTCTTCCCACCTCTTTTGCTCCTTTCCTCTCTAACCTAACCTCGTATTTTTTCAGCCTCTCTGTTTTTGTTCCTCTGGGTATATGCATATGCGTCTGTGTCTTTCTCTCTCTCTCTCTCTCTCTCTCTCTCTCTCTCTCTCTCTCTCTCTCTCTCTCTATTGCTCTGTCTCTCTGTCCCTGTCTCTGTCTTTCTCTGTCTGTTAGACTTTTTTGTTCTTCTTTCTATATGCCTTTCTTTTGTCTTACTCTTTCATTGTCCCTCTCCTGTCTTCATTTTCTGTCTTTCTTGGCCATTTACTCTCTCCATCCCCTTCCCCTTTGGTTCCCTGTCTCTTCTGACTGATTATTTCTCTCCTGTCTTCCTCTCTGACTTGACCACAAGGTCATGTTGACATCATAGAGAAACACAAATAGAAAACCAGTTATCTGCTTCGTGGATATTCTTTCCCCATGAGCCACTCCTACAACCCCAAAAGACACCTCTGAGCCTGTGGGGCTTGCTGTTTGCCAGGGGTTAGGTCAAAGCCCAGCCAAGTTCTCTAGTGGGATCTAGGCTATTCTAATCACTGAGCATGATGGATATTATTTAATACCTGTTGGCTTTTTCCTAGCTCAGCTAGAGTTTCTCTTCCTGGGTGACAAGTAGCAGCCTAAATGTTTGTCTTGGCAAAATGATTGCAGTGGTTTTGGTAGCTGTACCCAACTTGGGCAGATTGGCAGCCCCTCCCTATGTGTAGGACCAGCAACGGAGAGTACATTCATAGTGCTTGCCTCCAACCTCCCTTAAGAGGGAAAGAAGGACAGAGTTGGACAGAGGCTGGGAGGGAAACTAATGTACGTACATTTTCCAGTAGCCTTTTCCAGACTGACCTAATGAAAATTTTATACTTTAATTCCAAAATCAAGTTGGAAGGAATCTCAAAAGCTATTTAGTCCAGCTTATACCAAAGCAAGAATTCCTTTTGAAATGTACCTAACAAGTGGTCAGCCGGCCATTTTTTGAACACAACCTACTGCTGGTCTTGTCTCACTTTGGGTTAGCTCTAAATTGTTAGAAGGTTCTTTAAAACAACCTTTTAAACAAAAGGGCAGCCCCTTAATTTCCCTCTTTGAAATTTGGTTCCTAGTTATGCACAGAGGAGCTGGGAAAAGCAAGTGTAATCCTTCTGTGGAATAGTGTTTCAACTATTTGTCTCATGCTTAGTCTTTTCTTTCTCAAGGCTAAACACCTCCAGTTCCTTCAGGGATCTTTATGTGTCCTGAACTCTGAAGCCTTTCACCATCTTGATAGTTTGGAGCTTGATTCTAAAATATGGTACTCAAAACTGAACTCAATAGTCCAGAATAGAATACAATGGAAGTGTCACCTCCCTAGTCCTAGAAGCTGTCTTTCTTAATGCACCCAAAGATGGCTTTAGCTTTCTTTGTTCTTCCATGATTATTGTTTTCTTAAATTAAATTTTATTTTCTTCTCGTCAGTGAAAAAATCTGCTTTCTCTTCCACCCCAATTGCAAAAGAAAGGAAAATACATGTAAAATTCTGTCAAAAATGTGTAATAAGCAAAACAAATTCTTTCATTGGCTATGTCAAAAAAAATCTCAGACTGTACTTTTAGCCCATCTCCTCTCTAATCAGGTGGAGGTCCCATGCTTCTCTATGAGTCCTAAAGAATTATCAGTTGGTCATTTCAATGATCAGTGTTCCTAAGTCTTTCAAGGTTGTTTGTCTTTATAATATTTATTTTGTATAAATTCTTCTGTTCACTTCACTTTGCATTAATTCATATAAGTCTTCCCAGGTTTTTCCGAAACCATCCTGCTCATCATTTCTTATAGCAAAATAGTATTCCATCACAATCATATACCACAACTTGCTTAGCTGTTCTCCAGTTGTTTGGTAGCCCCTCCATTTCTGCATGGGGAGAGGCTAGGAGGGGATATGGGAGGAGTGGCCAAGCGAGGCCGATGGTTTCCTTCAGGAGGCATGCCTAGTCATGGAAACTAAAAAAGGAGGAAGTTGATGAGGGACTAGTCCTGCCTTTCTGGTCTGAGAAGGGATTTTGGAAGGAATAGACCCATCTTTTCATCTCCATCCTCCAAAAAAGGGATCTTCCTTTGATCTCCATACTAGGTCTATACTCCTGGCAGTGATGTTGCTGAACCAAAGAATATTCACTGTATCATACTGTTATTTCATATTGTTTGTAGTCCACTAAAACCCCCACCGTTCCTCAGCTATGCCACCCCCATATTGTACTTGTCAGATTGACTTTTTGAACCCAAATATAAGACTTTACATTTATCTTTATTAAATTTCATCTTAATTAAACATTACCTAGTGTTCTAGTCTATCAAGACCTTCTCTTTGGGTTTCATGAGGTCAACCCTGTGCTTGATCAGATTTCTTTTTTTTTTTAATTAAAAAAATTTTTTTATTGACTTGTTTGTTTACTTTTAGTTTACAAGATTCAGTTCCAGAATCACTTGAGTTTCAGATTTTCTCCCCTTCCTTTTCCCCCTCCCTCCCACAATGGTGGCATACAATCATGTATAGGATCTGCTTGACCAGATTTCTTACCATGCTTTTCACATTTTTTCTCTGGCTTCTCGTTCAAGCCGGACAGTTCCTCCTCCCTGAGGCATCCCCTTTCCTTCTGAGGATCTTGTATACCCCCACAATATATAGGGATGTGTTGTTGCCACTAACTCTTTCCCAATTCCCTGTCAATGTTTAGGGTCCCCCAGTTCTCCTGGGGAACCAGGAGAACCAATCCCTTCTCTTCCAAATCTGATGGAGGTAAGATGAAATAAAAGCTTTACCTAGCTTTTACCTAGCTTTACTAGGTATATACCTAAGGACAGAAGAAATGGTGAGCCCAAAGCCTAGGGCCACGGTGAAAAAAAGGCTTGTAATTGTTAGTTCCCAACTCTGGGTCTAACCCAACCTGACTCAGTGGGGTCCAACCCTATACTGTTAAGCTACTCTTTCTACATATCTTGTGGGAGTATTAAGTTTAGAACAAATCCTGGTTTACCTGAAAACCATGAGTGATTAGGGATAAGAATCCTAATCCCTCTTCTGAAGGATCTTTTACAGATCAAAGATTGTATACAGGGGGAATTTAATACACCAAACTGAAGGGCCATTTCTATATAGGGATAAGCCCCCCCTTTCCTCCTTAGAACACCTATGAGATTTTTTTGTTAAGTACTTTATAACAACTAAGAGATAAAATAAGTTGGCTTACAGAATAAAGAAGTAATGCTTGGAAATCTCATCCTAAGACATTTCTGGCCAAGTTACAGAGGCTGGCACTCGTCCCTATTACCATCTTAACCATTATATATGGCCGGCCTTCATGTTTCCTCCAAGGATGGTCAGCTGTAACCATTCCTACCAGCACCTAAATCTAACTTTTAGGGATAAGATCAGTGTTTTAGAGCTGGAGGGGACCATACAGTCATATGGAAGGGCCCTCTGGACAAGTCTCATTCTGCAGATGAAGTTAGGAGGTAACTTAGATACTTCCACTCATGTGTAAATCTGGGAAATACTGATTGAGTCTGATTCATCATGTTCTACCTGCTCTTTTAAAACATGTCCCAACTGTCTTTTTCTAACTTAATTTTTTGCAATCCTCATTTGTTTTTGGAACTGCCATCTAGAGCAGGGGTTGACAAATGATGGCCTGAGGGCCAAATTGAACCCCCTGCCTGCTTTTCTATGGTTTGAGAGTTAGAAACAGCTCATGACCTACAGTAATACTTTATTTTTGTATCCCCAGTGCTTAGCACAAAGCCTGGCACATAGTAGGCACTTAGTAAATGTTTATGATTGACTGAATGATCTACAGTTGTGAAAACCATTCTTAGCTCCAGGCTTTGCTGACTCCTGATCCCTAGAGCAGCAGAGGTCTCAGTATGCTTGCTCTTGTTTGAGAGAATCATAAACCCAAGAGAAGGTCACCAGGTCCAGTCCACAGTCCCCAAATGATAGAATGCTTAAACCATCTAAACCATAAAAATGCTTAAAACTCTGACTAAGAGCACATAATCCCACTATGAGGGTTACCTGCATGGAAAGAGTTTACAGGTCTGATAGGTTTCCCTGGTCCTTGAGTAGCTGTATAAACATTCCTATAGAAGCTGCCTGGGAATTAGGTGATGGGATAGAGCAGAAAGGAATAGAATGAGGAAGGGGTGAAGCCCAACTTGGAAGCCAACAGTGCATCTGAACTGAATGGAGAGAGCTAGGAGGAGATATGGGAGGAGTGGCTGAGCAAGGGCGGTGGTTTCCTTTGGGAGGTGTGCCAAGTCAGAGATGTGTGTATCATGGAAGCTACAGGAGGAGGAAGCTATGAGGGACCAGTCCTGCCTTTTTGGTCTGAGAAGGGATGTTGGAAGGAATAGATCCATTTTTTCACCTCCATCCTTCGAAAAGGAGAGAAACTGAGTTAAATGTCAGCATTTTAAATGTCAGGACTTTGGGAAGAATTTTTGGCCATCTGGCTCCAATTCTGCACTGAGTCAGGCCATTAAGGGAAGTTTATAATCATCCTTCCAGGAAAAACTGAAGAATCAGACATCTATTAGAAGGGAGGGTTCTTTGGGGGTGGGGGTCAGGCGATAGGGTTAAGTGAGGGTAGTTTTAAGAGAAAAGAGCATCAATAAAGGGTTGGTTTTGTCTCTTTTTTAAATTGGGCAGATAGCTCTGCTTCTCGGGTATCCTGACCTTTGTATAGAGGCTGGAGGCTAGACCTGATTACCTTCTCTTGGGTCTGTGGTTCTCTCAAACAAGTAGGAGACTGTGACCTTTATGTGCTTTAGATGATGATTTCAGAAAGCATCTGCTATCCAGTAATAGTAATAACAGCTAGCACTTATTATATTGTTGATTTTAGCAAGTCTCCTTAAGATTAGTGAAATACTTTATATATATTATTATAAGTGCCTGAAAGGCAGAGACTGCCTTTTTGCGCCTGTTCCTTACATATACCAGGTGCGTAATAAATGTTTGTTGAATCTATTGAATCTCTTCCCTTCTTCTCTTCATTGACACCTCCTGGAGGAGCTCTGGGCCACAGCTGTGTGTGTGTGTGTGTGTGTGTGTGTGTGTGTGTGTGTGTGTGTGTGTGTAGTGCAGTTCTTGTTGGACTAAGACTTTTCTTAAAATAAAAAGTTAAAGCACATTGGTTTCCTGTTGTTTGGGGGCAGCCAGGGGCCATGACCCCACAAGGAGAATGTTGACCAAGCTCTGAGTCACCCATACGTGGATTCTCTCTGCGTGGGCAGGCAATAATAGCAGCCTGACCCACCGCTGACTTTCTACTTGGCCACACAGCCCTAGTCAGGGGTGCCAGGGGTGATTGACAGGCAAGTGTGGCTGGGGCTTTCTAGTGAGGAGTACTGCAGGACCCAACTAAGGTTGGGAGCATTTTGGGAGGAAGATCCCAGTAAGCAGCCATTGCCTGATCATGCATCTCCTAGAGAAACGGGCTTAATGAGAGATGAACTGTCCTTTTTGTTAGACATAGTTCACCTCCATTCTGGGCTCCTTCCTACCTCCTTAGCTCAGTAACTGAGAGCTTGGTGCATTTTTAGCTAATGTAATGAACTGCATGTTGAGATAAACTAAACCCCAAGAATATCTAGTCTATCACCACTCTCATTTTATAGCTGGGGGAACTAATTTTTTACTCCCTCTGTAGTGATACATACAGGCATAGGTGCTCAGTAACCATTCGTTGAATGAATGGATGGATGGATGGATGGATGGATGGATGGATGGATGGATGGATGGATGAATGATTGAGTGAGTGAATGAATGAATGAATGAATGAATGAGCAAATGAAGTCTCTAAGGGAATCTATCTATAGAGACACTAAATTAAACCCAGGCCAACATACTCCTGGGAAATGAGCAAAGCAGAGGAGCTCTTTGGCTTGGGAGCTATGTTCTTGGGAGTGTTGGCTTTCTGGCAGATGTTTTTGTTTTTAAACAGTGGATCTCTGGTGCGGCTTTCCCTAAATAGAACTTTGTTTTGGGTGTTTTTTGGGGGGAATCATAGGTGTAGGTGGGAATTGAAACTGTAAGTTGATCTAGTCCAGTGGTCTCTTTATACTGGGCCGCCAAGGCTCCGAGAGGTTCGGGACCATTGCCAACGTCACACATATAATGAGAAGCAGGAGTGGGATCTGAACCTGGGTTTTCTGACTACAAACCCAGGGTTCTTTCCATCATACTCCACTGTAAGGGTAGAAGTTTCAAACTCTTAAGTGCTCCACCAAGAAGCCCTGCCTACACACTCAGCCTACACACTGTCATTTCAGTCACATCCAACTCTCTGTGACCCCGTTTTGGGGTTTTCTCGGCAAAGTTACCAGAGTGGGTTGCCATTTCCTTCTCCAGCTCATTTTACAGATGAAGAAACGGAGGCCAGTCGGGTCAAGTGACTTGCCCAGGGTCACATAGCTACTAAGTGCCGAGGCCAGATTTGAACTCAGGTCTTCCTAATTCCTGGCCTGGCATTCTATCTGTTGTATCACTTAGCTCAGTCATCAGCAAACCCAATCTCAATGAATTCATTTTTTAGTTCTTTCTGTGTTGACAGTGACCTGTGAGTGTTTCCTATAAGTAGGGAGTCATGGAAAGCCAATACCTGGACAAAGGTCCTTTGGCTACCAGGGTCAGTGGCCGAGTTTGAACCCATTTTCCTGCCTGGCTCCTAGTCTGTGGACTGTGCAATGCTGTCTCTGGAGCTGACTCTGCTTAGAAAATCTCCTCACTGTTTTCTCTTTTCTCCCAGGTCTCACTCGGTCTCTCCACCTCCAGTCCTCTCTCCACCAAGAAGCCCTGCCTACACACTCAGCCACAGTGAAAACTCAGCCAGCAGCTCCCCTCCTGGTTCTGGTTCCCAGCTGCTCCTCAAGGACTGGAGCCCCCAGGCCGCCTCTCCCGACAGCCCCCCTGAGCTGCCCCTGGACAGTCGACCTTCTAGTCACCACGTCAAGGCTGCCAGCATTGGCTGCTTGGACAATAGGCTCTCCGCATCTAAGGGAGAGGACCAGAAGGAGCACGTCCAGGGGGAGGCCCAGAATGGGGAGGAGGTAACTGGCCGCCCACCCCTTGCCCACAGCACACCGTCCCTGGGTCCGTCGGCCTGTCTGCGGAGCATCCCGCGGGGCCGTGCTGGCTCCCGCAGCCTGGGTATCCGGGAGAAGATCTCAGCATGGGAAGGCCGCCGAGAGGCCTCACCCAGAATGAATGTTTTTGGGGAGAAGAGGGAGGGCTCCAAGAGCGACCGGGCAGCCAGTGAGGGCTGCCCCAGCGTGCTGCCCTCCCCGTGCAGCTCAGACAAGACCTTTGACTTCAAGGGCCTCCGGAGAATGAGCAGGACCTTCTCAGAGTGCTCATACCCCGAGACAGAGGAGGAAGGGGAGTCACTCCCCGATCGGGACTCCTGCCACCGGCTGGAGAAACGGCCGAGCCGCAGTGATTCCAACGCCTTCCTCAAGGGCCATGGCCGCAAGGAGAGCTCAGCGGTGCTGAGCCGCATCCAGAAGATCGAGCAGGCCCTGAAGGAGCAGCCTGGCCGGGGGCTCCCCCAGCTGCCAAGCAGCTGCTACAGTGTGGACCGTGGAAGGAGGAAGACCACCACCCTGGGCACCCTGGGCACCTTGGAGGAATCAGCGGGAAGTCCTAGTGGCAGCAGCCGAGGAGCGGGTGCTCTTGTGATGGGGGGTGAGGCGGGCCCATCCCCAGACAGTGAGGGCAGTGGTCTCAGTAAACTGGAGCCACCCCGAAGCAGTCCCACCCCCAAGGGGCTTCCTGAGAACCCCCCTGACCTAGACGTGAACCCTGTCCCCAAACCCAAACGCACCTTTGAGTATGAGGCTGATAAAGTCCCCAAGAGTAAGCCAAGCAATGGTCTACCTCCTTCTCCCACACCTGCTGCTCCCCCGCCTCTGCCCTCCACCCCGGCCCCTCCAGTCACCAGGAGACTCAAGAAAGATTCACGTTTTCACCGCAAGTCCCAGAGCAGGTAACATAAGCCCTACCCTTGCTTTCTCCCTGAGCTTGTCAGGTGCCTCTGTAATTGTTGTTATGGAAGTTGTATTTTTTGAGGCAGGAGATAAACAGATAACTTGGTTGTTGGTAAAGAACCAGATACTTCTTTCAGCTTCCTGAGCATTCTGATGAGGGGTAAAAAAAGGCTCCCTTTTAAAAAAGATGGGGTAGAGAGTGCTGAACTTGAGGACAGAGGTATCCTGGGTTCAAATCCTGACTCTGACATTTCCTATTATCTTGGGCAAGTGATATCACCTCTCTGGGCCTCAGACTTCTCCTTTGTAAAATGAGGGAGCTGGAGTAGGTGTCCCCGAGGGCTTTTCCAGCCTCAACAACTCTCTGTTGGGCTTTGGGAGCCTCAGTTTTGGCTGAGCCTCAGTCTCTGTTCCTGATCCTTACGGGGAAAACTTTAGCCTCTGGGTCAGCCTTGTGTTGCAGTCAGGTCAGCCTTATACAAAGGCACAATTGATCTTTACCTATATAACCTCAAATCTCGTATTTACTAATTCCTTAAATTCCACTTTGAGAGATTGATTTTTTTGAGGCAGACTCCTTTTTTAAAAAAATGTGACTCCCTCCTATGAGGGGTTACCCCCACGATGAGCCTAATACTGGTATGAATGAAGGCATTGATCTGGTTCCTTCCTTCTCAGAGGAGGAGCCTCATGGAATCACTGGGTCTATGTGGAGGATGGGAAAGAAGATGACCATAAAGAAGAATGGGAAGGGGAAGTGGGAAATACTGAAAACCAATTTTACCTGCTTCGGTTTTATGGAAGAGTGGGTCTGTCTGCTGAACAGGTTAGGCTTATAGTGTCCCCAGAACTGCCTTCTCTGAGGCCCGGCTTTGGGTCTTTCTACGTCCTCACTTCTCTGGCT
The DNA here is from genome assembly GCA_028646575.1 of Pseudocheirus occidentalis. Classification (NCBI taxonomy): domain Eukaryota; kingdom Metazoa; phylum Chordata; class Mammalia; order Diprotodontia; family Pseudocheiridae; genus Pseudocheirus; species Pseudocheirus occidentalis. The sequence goes on along the minus strand of CM053601.1, from coordinate 152,958,742 downwards.
CTGGGCCCCCAGAGGTACAAAGTCAGTGTCAGGGAAGTGGGACCAGCAAGACCATGGCACAGTCACACATGGGTGCCTTTCTCCCTGGAGTCTGGCTGGGCTGATAATGTTAGCTGTCTTCTGAAGACCGCTCATCTCTCATCTTCTTCTTGTAATGCCTGCCCCCCTAGGCCTCCACTGTCGTTCTTTACTTTTGGGGGAGAAGGTCTTCACCCTGACAATCTCTGTCCCCCTGTCAACTCTAGTTTCAACCTAGTAACCCCAATATGAAACACAAGGCTTGTGAGAATAGGTAGGGAGACCACCTCTCACAAACTTTTTTTGTATTTTTTTTTTAGCCAAAGAGGAGAGAAATCCCAGAGGGTTGTCAAGGACCGGTGGTCCCTAATATATAAAAGGTTTGGTGATGATAGTAATATAGGGTTTTATGTAGCCCTATATTATCTATATAGAGCTTTCCTCACAACAATCCCTGGAGGGGGGAAGAGTGAATGGGACGCCTTCCCCTCTGTCTGACCTCTCGTGACCAGTATTGTGCCCCAGTGTGGGACCTTTTCTGACCTGGCATGAGAATGATAAAATATTTGTCATTAAAGCACTTAGTACCACAGTGTGGCTGTGAAAGCCTTTGTCTAGTCCTAGGAGCTTTGGATTTAACCTTGAACTTCCCTGGCAACAACATGGAGGTGATGAGGGATGGCCTCTACTTTCATGGACATCATGAAATTTTTCCAATTGAATGTTTAATGTCCTGCTGAGCAACAGTTATTTCTCTTAATTTATATCATGTCTGGGCCTTCCCACCCCTACCCTCTTAAGTGTTTAAGGAGTGGTCCCTAAGACTTTTTCTAGAGGAAAAGTGATCCTTTAGGTTTAGGGAATCCAGGGCCAAAGAGATCATTTTCTCTTTTATTTGGGGGATGAGAGTTGGGATTTGGATTTTCCTTGCAATTTGATAAATTTCCATTTTTAAATGGGCTCTGGTCATAGATGCTGGATGTGTTCTCCACAGGGTAGACTTGGGACTCTCACCCTTTCCCTGTCACCACTTTCTCCCAACCAAATGATTCTTGTTTTTGGAATCCACAGAAAATCCTTTGAGTTTGAGGATGCATCCAGTCTCCAGTCCCTGTACCCCTCCTCCCCCACCGAGAATGGTACTGAGAACCAGCACAAATTTGGATCCAAGAGCACTTTAGAAGAGAATGCCTATGAGGACATTGTGGGTAAGGCCCCAGAGGAGCCGAGGGCTCAGGCTGAACGGGATTGAGGGGGAGAGGGCTATGCAGTAAGGGCTAGTGGACTTTGGAAACATGATCCAAGCCGCCGGAGTTCTTTTTACGAATGTTCATGCTGATTCTGGAGCTCAGTTCCTTCAGCTGAGACCCAGAATTGGCTTCAAATGGAGTCATTCCATCTGTAAATAAAACCTGTGTGGGGGAGGAGAGAAAGCAGATTCAGGTTTAGAGAGTAGGGGTTCTTAAGAGGGGAAAGAGGACTCCAGAGACCCCTCCTGTGCGCTTGCTCCTCAAAGGGATGTGGAGAGGGAGAGAAGGGTTCACCTTTCCACACAGGTAGGGAGCTGGCTGGGTGGGGCAGCTGGCAGGAAGGAGGCCAAGTTTCTGGGAACTGAAACCCCAGGTGTCAGGAGGCCCCTCCTTCCCCTCCCAAAGGTGATTCTCACCTCTTTGCACCCCCTCCCCCCCTTTCCTCAGGTTGTCAGAGGAGGAGGCCTAATACCCACTGTACTAAAGGAAAGGGAAAGGGAATGTGCATTTATTAAACTAATACTATATATATGCCAGGCATTATGCTAGCTTGTGTGGGGCTATTATATGAAAGGGGCAGTGTGTGATAGCCTCAGGGATGGAGAGGCAGCAGTGTTAATGAGGCCTGTGACAAGGAGCAGCACTTTGGGAGGGTAAGCTAGAGCAATGGACCCACGACAAGGGGGCTTTAGTGAGTGAATGTCTCCCCTGGGGTGGGTTGAGGGAGGATAGCTGTGTTCATCCTTTCCCTAACCCTATTCAGATGAAGCCTGGAGGAGTCATAGGCAGATCTTAGTTTCAAAGAGCTGAGTGACTCTTTTGTGTGTGTGTGTGTGTGTGTGTGTGTGTGTGTGTGTGTGTGTATGTGTGTGACTTTGGGTGGTCCTAAGCACCCTGGACTCCCCTTTTCTCATTTGTGAAGTTGAGGGGCTAGACAATGGGTTAGCAGTGAGATTTGACAATTCCAGAAGGTACCTCCATTTTAGCCAGCATTGAGAGAGTCATGGTATCTGTTATTAGGAGCAAGAGAAGGAAGTAGAGGAAACAACCATTGATTACAGACCTGCTGTGTCCCAGGCACTGTGCTAAGTACTGCTTTACAGACAGTATCTCATCTGGTCCTTATATTTTTTATTATTATCCTTTTTACAGTTAGGGAAACTGAGGCAAACTGGGCTTTAAGGGCATTTTTCCAGAGTATTCCAGTTTGGCTGCAACACTGATTTCTCTTAGAGAAATATTACAGAGTAGCTTACAAAGGGTAGGGCCATACAATTATCATGAAGGACCTAGAATGCTAATCAGAGGAGTTTGAACTTGACCAAGTAGATAGGGACCTTTGGAGATTACTGACTGGAGGAATAAAGTCAACAGATTAAGGGAGATTAGCCTGATAGTTGAATAAAGATCAGAGTGGAGGAAGGAGACACCAGAAGCAGAAAGACCTATTGTAATAGGCCCTTGAGGGTAATTCCGAGGGCCTGTCCTAAGTGGGAATAAAGAGTAGGGGCATGTCCAGGAGAGGGATTGTAGTTTATGTTAGTACCTGGGCCACAGCTCCAGCTGGTCAGATAAAAGTAGGAGAAGGAAGGCTCTTGTACATCTTTAGGGGAGGCTAGAATAGGGACAGACCTGGACAGTGTGGGCCAGACCAAGGGGCACTTGGGAGAAGGCCAGGAAAGTAACTGGGGAATTAATTGTACTGGTGGTGGGGCTGTGGAGGCTGGTATGTGTGCTGGTGACAATGACTTTGGATTTGGAGTATCATTCATCAACTGATGAATATAAATATGTTAATTTATAAATATATTTGTTCATTGTGAGCTATGGGGAGTGAACTGGGTATAAGGTCAAACTGTCCTTTTTTCTGGGCAGGGTAGAACTATAATTTTTTTTTTAAGTGAAAGCCTCTTTCTTCTTTGTAGGAGGAAGAAACAGTCATTTAGGGATCATCTGTAGAATAAAGGAATTAGTCTAGAATTCACTAGATGATTTTCACAGGACTTTTAAGCTTTAGCATTCTGTTAGTCTATAGTCAGGGTAAGAATTTTTTAAAAAAATTCTGCCAAGTTGGCAAGCATTCATTAACAGTCAGAGTAAGACAATTTTTAAAAATTCTGCCAAGTTAGCAAGCATTCATTAATAATCAGGGTAAGACATTTAAAAAAAGTTCTGCCAAGTTAGCAAGCATTTATTTAGATCCATACTAGGTACTGGGGTTACAAAAATCAAAAGTTAGCCCCTCCTTTCAGATTGCTTCCTAAAGTATGATACAGAAAAAAAGAGCTCTTGAGTTCTATATTCCTTACTATCTATCATGTGTGACTTTGAGTGGTCCCTAAGCATCCTGGACTCCCCTTTTCTCATTTGTGAAGTTAGGGGGATAGACAGTGGGTTAGCAGTGTGATATGACAATCCCAGAAGGTACTGCAATTCTACCAGCATTAAGAGAATTGTGGTATCCAATATGAGGGAGGGAAGGGATAATCCCACCATATTTTGACCAGCTCAGACTCCCATCTACAGTGCTATATTAGGATGCAATGTTTTAGGAAGGATATTGATAAGCTAGAAAGCATCCAGAGGAAGATAACCAGCATCATCAAAATTGGTTGAAAACTCTAGGAATATTTAGCCTGAAGAAGATTAGACATGGCAGAAGTATCTGTATGGCTCCAGAGGACCCAACCGGGGAATAATGGATAGAAGGCACAAAGTGGCAAAATTAACTTCAATTAAAGAAAAACATGCAAAAATGGAGTTGTCTACTTTGGCAAGTAGTGAATGCTCTCCCCCCAGAGATCATCAAGCAGAGGCTGGATGGGTGACCATTGGTCAGATCCATTGTAGATTGGATTCTTGTTGGTGTTGGGGTGGACACCAGATGGTCTCTGAAGCCCTTTCCTACCCTAGTACTCTGTGACTTCTGAGGTTCCTTCCAGCTTTAAATCTCATTATTCTCCAGCAATCAAGAGGCTTCCCACCGGCTGAGGGGAATGAGTTGGACAAGCTGTCTAGAATGAATCTTGGATCAGTGAGTGGTGTCCCATAGTGAGAGAATCATCATTCCCTCTCCCTGGCAGGGAGCCTCAGAAGCTGGTAAAAACTGAAGGACATCAGCCAGCTGAGGTTTGCTTAGAGCTCTTCGTGGGATTTGGGTTTCAGAGCTCAGAGAAGAACTTTGCAAGGAGTTTGGGCCTAACTCTAGCTTCATTTCAAGTTTTACATGCCTACTTTAGTTTTGCTTTGCCCACACTCTGATTGCTGAAGGTTTCCTTCCAATTGGATCAAATGATCTGCAGGTACTCTCTGTTCTTCCTGTCCTCATGACCAAGGCTCTCAATGCCGTCACTTGCTTTGATGTTCCAGGTGTGGGATCACTGTTTACCTCTTCCCTACTGGAATGACTGATGGCCCTAGCCTTCACAGGAGCTCTTAGAACTGTATGTTTCCTGGACTCGAGGATTCCTTGTTCTATTTTGCATTTCTAGGTCTGTCAGTGGTATTTTCTTTCACCTAGAATGGAGCAAGATGACTGATCCTTTCTTTGGGCAGTTTGTGTAGCACCCCTTCTGGGAACCACCCCTCAACTGGCATTTGAGACTTACAGGTTGGGTCTCCCAGAGGATGACTTGGCTGCTGCCTCATGGCCAGTCACTCTGTAGGGCCATGCTCTTAAAACTGTGATCTTCCACCAGATTACTAACCTTTACTCCACCAGATTACTAACCTTTACTCTGTCACACATTAGACACATTAGCTCAAAGAAAAAGTATTTACTAGGACAGCATAGGGAGAATAGAGAACATTTGAAACCTGAAGCACCTTCTCCCACCAGGACACATAGTATCCATGGGACAAATGTGCATATACATAGAGAAAACCCCCTGGCTGTGAGGTTAATATAGATGGAGCATATGTGGCCAAGGGAGCTTCCATCTCAATGTCTTTCTCTTCTTGCAGGGTCCTCAGGTACCATATCCCTGCTGGGAGCATCTCTCAGCTGAGCTTCCTGGCCCGCTCCTCTCCAAAGCTAGACTTCTGAATGTCAGAGTTAATTCTCTTAAATCCATAGCTGCCCGGGTCACTGTTCTTGGAGCTGTTTCAACTGTCTTGGCTTCCTGTTGGATTTGATGTCTCCTATTTGGGGAATGGTTCTGATGCAAATAACTCCATGGGTGATGAGGAAGGAGAGATACCCCCTCCCTCCCTGTTAGGGGTACAAGGGAAGAGGCAAAGAGATTTCTTATCTTAAGAATTGGGTTCTTCCTCCTCCATTCTTGAGGCTCTCCTCAAGAATGCTATAGGTCACATTCCTTGAAGCTGCTTCCTGTCCCAAACCCTCATTCTGAGCTGGCAAGCTAACTTTCTAAAGGCTGCTAACTGACCCTCTGGTTCTTTCAAAGGGAACTTGCTCCCTCTTGGCAAAGGGGTAGCATAGACACTTCATTTAACACATGAACACCCCATCTTTGTTATCTGCCACCTCTGTGATTTCATCCCAGAAGGGTTGGGCAGAGAAAATCAATTGATCAGAGGGATCCTGACCAATGTCCCTCCACTACAACTGTATCTTCATAATGGGGGCTGTAGGGGGAGACACAGAGACAGATAAGGAGAGAGAGAGAGACAGAGGCAGAGACAGAAACAGTGACAGAGAGACAGAGACAGAGAAACAGTAAGATAGAGAGAGAAAAGAGGAAGAGAGGAGAGAGAGATGGGAGGGAGGAAAAGAAGGGGAGAGAGAGGGAGAGGGAGAGGGAGAGAGAGAGAGAGGGAGAGGGAGAGGGAGAGAGAGAGAGAGGGAGAGAGGGAGAGAGAGAGAGGGAGAGGGAGAGAGAGAGAGAGGGAGAGAGGGAGAGAGAGAGGGAGAGAG